>JAWNOU010000092.1:0-712500 GCA_035045725.1 Drosophila ezoana
CGATAGTAAGGGTTCTTACGAGTCTGAAATGGTATAAAACTCCAAAATCGGACATGATTTGGCCGAGATATTCCAAAAAATCATCAAGAATGGTTAACTTTACAAACGAATCAGTTTTTGGTCCACAACTTTTTTTAACCCATCGAATTTTATTTTGTTTGAATGCCAATTGATAGTAGGGATCCGTACGAATTATAAAAGGCATAACATTTCAAAATCAAACGTTATTTACCCGAGATATTCAAAAAAAATCATCGAAAAAGTTTTGATTTTCGAACCGACCCCGATTTTGATAAAAAACGTGATGTAACCCCTTGCCATTTTGTCGATTTTGGTCAAAATTTCGATTTTCATTTCTAGGGATTTATTTGATGCCAATCGATAGTAAGGGTTCTTACGAGTCTGAAATGGTATAAAACTCCAAAATCGGACATTATTTGGCCGAGATATTCCAAAAAATCATCAAGAATGGTTAACTTTACAAACGGATCAGTTTTTCGTCCACAACTTTTTTTAACCCATCGATTTTTATTTTGTTTGAATGCCAATTGATAGTAGGGATCCGTACGAATTAAAAAAGGCATAACATTTCAAAATCAAACGTTATTTACCCGAGATATTCAAAAAAAATCATCGAAAAAGTTTTGATTTTCGAACCGACCCCGATTTTGATAAAAAACGTGATGTAACCCCTTGCCATTTTGTCGATTTTGGTCAAAATTTCGATTTTCATTTCTAGGGATTTATTTGATGCCAATCGATAGTAAGGGTTCTTACGAGTCTGAAATGGTATAAAACTCCAAAATCTGACATTATTTGGCCGAGATATTCCAAAAAATCATCAAGAATGGTTAACTTTACAAACGAATCAGTTTTTGGTCCACAACTTTTTTTAACCCATCGATTTTTATTTTGTTTGAATGCCAATTGATAGTAGGGATCCGTACGAATTAAAAAAGGCATAACATTTCAAAATCAAACGTTATTTACCCGAGATATTCAAAAAAAATCATCGAAAAAGTTTTGATTTTCGAACCGACCCCGATTTTGATAAAAAACGTGATGTAACCCCTTGCCATTTTGTCGATTTTGGTCAAAATTTCGATTTTCATTTCTAGGGATTTATTTGATGCCAATCGATAGTAAGGGTTCTTACGAGTCTGAAATGGTATAAAACTCCAAAATCTGACATTATTTGGCCGAGATATTCCAAAAAATCATCAAGAATGGTTGACTTTACAAACGAATCAGTTTTTGGTCCACAACTTTTTTTAACCCATCGATTTTTATTTTGTTTGAATGCCAATTGATAGTAGGGATCCGTACGAATTAAAAAAGGCATAACATTTCAAAATCAAACGTTATTTACCCGAGATATTCAAAAAAAATCATCGAAAAAGTTTTGATTTTCGAACCGACCCCGATTTTGATAAAAAACGTGATGTAACCCCTTGCCATTTTGTCGATTTTGGTCAAAATTTCGATTTTCATTTCTAGGGATTTATTTGATGCCAATCGATAGTAAGGGTTCTTACGAGTCTGAAATGGTATAAAACTCCAAAATGGGACATTATTTGGCCGAGATATTCCAAAAAATCATCAAGAATGGTTGACTTTACAAACGAATCAGTTTTTGGTCCACAACTTTTTTTAACCCATCGATTTTTATTTTGTTTGAATGCCAATTGATAGTAGGGATCCGTACGAATTAAAAAAGGCATAACATTTCAAAATCAAACGTTATTTACCCGAGATATTAAAAAAAAATCATCAAAAAAGTTTTGATTTTCGAACCGACCCCGATTTTGATAAAAAACGTGATGTAACCCCTTGCCATTTTGTCGATTTTGGTCAAAATTTCGATTTTCATTTCTAGGGATTTATTTGATGCCAATCGATAGTAAGGGTTCTTACGAGTCTGAAATGGTATAAAACTCCAAAATCTGACATTATTTGGCCGAGATATTCCAAAAAATCATCAAGAATGGTTAACTTTACAAACGAATCAGTTTTTGGTCCACAACTTTTTTTAACCCATCGATTTTTATTTTGTTTGAATGCCAATTGATAGTAGGGATCCGTACGAATTAAAAAAGGCATAACATTTCAAAATCAAACGTTATTTACCCGAGATATTCAAAAAAAATCATCGAAAAAGTTTTGATTTTCGAACCGACCCCGATTTTGATAAAAAACGTGATGTAACCCCTTGCCATTTTGTCGATTTTGGTCAAAATTTCGATTTTCATTTCTAGGGATTTATTTGATGCCAATCGATAGTAAGGGTTCTTACGAGTCTGAAATGGTATAAAACTCCAAAATCTGACATTATTTGGCCGAGATATTCCAAAAAATCATCAATAATGGTTAACTTTACAAACGGATCAGTTTTTCGTCCACAACTTTTTTTAACCCATCGATTTTTATTTTGTTTGAATGCCAATTGATAGTAGGGATCCGTACGAATTAAAAAAGGCATAACATTTCAAAATCAAACGTTATTTACCCGAGATATTCAAAAAAAATCATCGAAAAAGTTTTGATTTTCGAACCGACCCCGATTTTGATAAAAAACGTGATGTAACCCCTTGCCATTTTGTCGATTTTGGTCAAAATTTCGATTTTCATTTCTAGGGATTTATTTGATGCCAATCGATAGTAAGGGTTCTTACGAGTCTGAAATGGTATAAAACTCCAAAATCTGACATTATTTGGCCGAGATATTCCAAAAAATCATCAATAATGGTTAACTTTACAAACGGATCAGTTTTTCGTCCACAACTTTTTTTAACCCATCGATTTTTATTTTGTTTGAATGCCAATTGATAGTAGGGATCCGTACGAATTAAAAAAGGCATAACATTTCAAAATCAAACGTTATTTACCCGAGATATTCAAAAAAAATCATCGAAAAAGTTTTGATTTTCGAACCGACCCCGATTTTGATAAAAAACGTGATGTAACCCCTTGCCATTTTGTCGATTTTGGTCAAAATTTCGATTTTCATTTCTAGGGATTTATTTGATGCCAATCGATAGTAAGGGTTCTTACGAGTCTGAAATGGTATAAAACTCCAAAATCTGACATTATTTGGCCGAGATATTCCAAAAAATCATCAAGAATGGTTAACTTTACAAACGAATCAGTTTTTGGTCCACAACTTTTTTTAACCCATCGATTTTTATTTTGTTTGAATGCCAATTGATAGTAGGGATCCGTACGAATTAAAAAAGGCATAACATTTCAAAATCAAACGTTATTTACCCGAGATATTCAAAAAAAATCATCGAAAAAGTTTTGATTTTCGAACCGACCCCGATTTTGATAAAAAACGTGATGTAACCCCTTGCCATTTTGTCGATTTTGGTCAAAATTTCGATTTTCATTTCTAGGGATTTATTTGATGCCAATCGATAGTAAGGGTTCTTACGAGTCTGAAATGGTATAAAACTCCAAAATCGGACATTATTTGGCCGAGATATTCCAAAAAATCATCAAGAATGGTTAACTTTACAAACGAATCAGTTTTTGGTCCACAACTTTTTTTAACCCATCGATTTTTATTTTGTTTGAATGCCAATTGATAGTAGGGATCCGTACGAATTAAAAAAGGCATAACATTTCAAAATCAAACGTTATTTACCCGAGATATTCAAAAAAAATCATCGAAAAAGTTTTGATTTTCGAACCGACCCCGATTTTGATAAAAAACGTGATGTAACCCCTTGCCATTTTGTCGATTTTGGTCAAAATTTCGATTTTCATTTCTAGGGATTTATTTGATGCCAATCGATAGTAAGGGTTCTTACGAGTCTGAAATGGTATAAAACTCCAAAATCGGACATTATTTGGCCGAGATATTCCAAAAAATCATCAATAATGGTTAACTTTACAAACGAATCAGTTTTTGGTCCACAACTTTTTTTAACCCATCGATTTTTATTTTGTTTGAATGCCAATTGATAGTAGGGATCCGTACGAATTAAAAAAGGCATAACATTTCAAAATCAAACGTTATTTACCCGAGATATTCAAAAAAAATCATCAAAAAAGTTTTGATTTTCGAACCGACCCCGATTTTGATAAAAAACGTGATGTAACCCCTTGCCATTTTGTCGATTTTGGTCAAAATTTCGATTTTCATTTCTAGGGATTTATTTGATGCCAATCGATAGTAAGGGTTCTTACGAGTCTGAAATGGTATAAAACTCCAAAATCGGACATTATTTGGCCGAGATATTCCAAAAAATCATCAAGAATGGTTAACTTTACAAACGAATCAGTTTTTGGTCCACAACTTTTTTTAACCCATCGATTTTTATTTTGTTTGAATGCCAATTGATAGTAGGGATCCGTACGAATTAAAAAAGGCATAACATTTCAAAATCAAACGTTATTTACCCGAGATATTCAAAAAAAATCATCGAAAAAGTTTTGATTTTCGAACCGACCCCGATTTTGATAAAAAACGTGATGTAACCCCTTGCCATTTTGTCGATTTTGGTCAAAATTTCGATTTTCATTTCTAGGGATTTATTTGATGCCAATCGATAGTAAGGGTTCTTACGAGTCTGAAATGGTATAAAACTCCAAAATCTGACATTATTTGGCCGAGATATTCCAAAAAATCATCAATAATGGTTAACTTTACAAACGGATCAGTTTTTCGTCCACAACTTTTTTTAACCCATCGATTTTTATTTTGTTTGAATGCCAATTGATAGTAGGGATCCGTACGAATTAAAAAAGGCATAACATTTCAAAATCAAACGTTATTTACCCGAGATATTCAAAAAAAATCATCGAAAAAGTTTTGATTTTCGAACCGACCCCGATTTTGATAAAAAACGTGATGTAACCCCTTGCCATTTTGTCGATTTTGGTCAAAATTTCGATTTTCATTTCTAGGGATTTATTTGATGCCAATCGATAGTAAGGGTTCTTACGAGTCTGAAATGGTATAAAACTCCAAAATCTGACATTATTTGGCCGAGATATTCCAAAAAATCATCAAGAATGGTTAACTTTACAAACGAATCAGTTTTTGGTCCACAACTTTTTTTAACCCATCGATTTTTATTTTGTTTGAATGCCAATTGATAGTAGGGATCCGTACGAATTAAAAAAGGCATAACATTTCAAAATCAAACGTTATTTACCCGAGATATTCAAAAAAAATCATCGAAAAAGTTTTGATTTTCGAACCGACCCCGATTTTGATAAAAAACGTGATGTAACCCCTTGCCATTTTGTCGATTTTGGTCAAAATTTCGATTTTCATTTCTAGGGATTTATTTGATGCCAATCGATAGTAAGGGTTCTTACGAGTCTGAAATGGTATAAAACTCCAAAATCTGACATTATTTGGCCGAGATATTCCAAAAAATCATCAAGAATGGTTAACTTTACAAACGAATCAGTTTTTGGTCCACAACTTTTTTTAACCCATCGATTTTTATTTTGTTTGAATGCCAATTGATAGTAGGGATCCGTACGAATTAAAAAAGGCATAACATTTCAAAATCAAACGTTATTTACCCGAGATATTCAAAAAAAATCATCGAAAAAGTTTTGATTTTCGAACCGACCCCGATTTTGATAAAAAACGTGATGTAACCCCTTGCCATTTTGTCGATTTTGGTCAAAATTTCGATTTTCATTTCTAGGGATTTATTTGATGCCAATCGATAGTAAGGGTTCTTACGAGTCTGAAATGGTATAAAACTCCAAAATCTGACATTATTTGGCCGAGATATTCCAAAAAATCATCAAGAATGGTTAACTTTACAAACGAATCAGTTTTTGGTCCACAACTTTTTTTAACCCATCGATTTTTATTTTGTTTGAATGCCAATTGATAGTAGGGATCCGTACGAATTAAAAAAGGCATAACATTTCAAAATCAAACGTTATTTACCCGAGATATTCAAAAAAAATCATCGAAAAAGTTTTGATTTTCGAACCGACCCCGATTTTGATAAAAAACGTGATGTAACCCCTTGCCATTTTGTCGATTTTGGTCAAAATTTCGATTTTCATTTCTAGGGATTTATTTGATGCCAATCGATAGTAAGGGTTCTTACGAGTCTGAAATGGTATAAAACTCCAAAATCTGACATTATTTGGCCGAGATATTCCAAAAAATCATCAAGAATGGTTAACTTTACAAACGAATCAGTTTTTGGTCCACAACTTTTTTTAACCCATCGATTTTTATTTTGTTTGAATGCCAATTGATAGTAGGGATCCGTACGAATTAAAAAAGGCATAACATTTCAAAATCAAACGTTATTTACCCGAGATATTCAAAAAAAATCATCGAAAAAGTTTTGATTTTCGAACCGACCCCGATTTTGATAAAAAACGTGATGTAACCCCTTGCCATTTTGTCGATTTTGGTCAAAATTTCGATTTTCATTTCTAGGGATTTATTTGATGCCAATCGATAGTAAGGGTTCTTACGAGTCTGAAATGGTATAAAACTCCAAAATCGGACATTATTTGGCCGAGATATTCCAAAAAATCATCAAGAATGGTTAACTTTACAAACGAATCAGTTTTTGGTCCACAACTTTTTTTAACCCATCGATTTTTATTTTGTTTGAATGCCAATTGATAGTAGGGATCCGTACGAATTAAAAAAGGCATAACATTTCAAAATCAAACGTTATTTACCCGAGATATTCAAAAAAAATCATCGAAAAAGTTTTGATTTTCGAACCGACCCCGATTTTGATAAAAAACGTGATGTAACCCCTTGCCATTTTGTCGATTTTGGTCAAAATTTCGATTTTCATTTCTAGGGATTTATTTGATGCCAATCGATAGTAAGGGTTCTTACGAGTCTGAAATGGTATAAAACTCCAAAATCTGACATTATTTGGCCGAGATATTCCAAAAAATCATCAAGAATGGTTAACTTTACAAACGAATCAGTTTTTGGTCCACAACTTTTTTAAACCCATCGATTTTTATTTTGTTTGAATGCCAATTGATAGTAGGGATCCGTACGAATTAAAAAAGGCATAACATTTCAAAATCAAACGTTATTTACCCGAGATATTCAAAAAAAATCATCGAAAAAGTTTTGATTTTCGAACCGACCCCGATTTTGATAAAAAACGTGATGTAACCCCTTGCCATTTTGTCGATTTTGGTCAAAATTTCGATTTTCATTTCTAGGGATTTATTTGATGCCAATCGATAGTAAGGGTTCTTACGAGTCTGAAATGGTATAAAACTCCAAAATCTGACATGATTTGGCCGAGATATTCCAAAAAATCATCAAGAATGGTTAACTTTACAAACGAATCAGTTTTTGGTCCACAACTTTTTTTAACCCATCGAATTTTATTTTGTTTGAATGCCAATTGATAGTAGGGATCCGTACAAATTATAAAAGGCATAACATTTCAAAATCAAACGTTATTTACCCGAGATATTCAAAAAAAATCATCGAAAAAGTTTTGATTTACGAACCGACCCCGATTTTGATAAAAAACGTGATGTAACCCCTTGCCATTTTGCAAACTTTACAAACGAATCAGTTTTTGGTCCACAACTTTTTTTAACCCATCGATTTTTATTTTGTTTGAATGCCAATTGATAGTAGGGATCCGTACGAATTAAAAAAGGCATAACATTTCAAAATCAAACGTTATTTACCCGAGATATTCAAAAAAAATCATCGAAAAAGTTTTGATTTTCGAACCGACCCCGATTTTGATTAAAAACGTGATGTAACCCCTTGCCATTTTGTCGATTTTGGTCAAAATTTCGATTTTCATTTCTAGGGATTTATTTGATGCCAATCGATAGTAAGGGTTCTTACGAGTCTGAAATGGTATAAAACTCCAAAATCGGACATGATTTGGCCGAGATATTCCAAAAAATCATCAAGAATGGTTAACTTTACAAACGAATCAGTTTTTGGTCCACAACTTTTTTTAACCCATCGAATTTTATTTTGTTTGAATGCCAATTGATAGTAGGGATCCGTACAAATTATAAAAGGCATAACATTTCAAAATCAAACGTTATTTACCCGAGATATTCAAAAAAAATCATCGAAAAAGTTTTGATTTTCGAACCGACCCCGATTTTGATAAAAAACGTGATGTAACCCCTTGCCATTTTGTCGATTTTGGTCAAAATTTCGATTTTCATTTCTAGGGATTTATTTGATGCCAATCGATAGTAAGGGTTCTTACGAGTCTGAAATGGTATAAAACTCCAAAATCGGACATTATTTGGCCGAGATATTCCAAAAAATCATCAATAATGGTTAACTTTACAAACGGATCAGTTTTTCGTCCACAACTTTTTTAAACCCATCGATTTTTATTTTGTTTGAATGCCAATTGATAGTAGGGATCCGTACGAATTAAAAAAGGCATAACATTTCAAAATCAAACGTTATTTACCCGAGATATTCAAAAAAAATCATCGAAAAAGTTTTGATTTTCGAACCGACCCCGATTTTGATAAAAAACGTGATGTAACCCCTTGCCATTTTGTCGATTTTGGTCAAAATTTCGATTTTCATTTCTAGGGATTTATTTGATGCCAATCGATAGTAAGGGTTCTTACGAGTCTGAAATGGTATAAAACTCCAAAATCTGACATTATTTGGCCGAGATATTCCAAAAAATCATCAAGAATGGTTAACTTTACAAACGAATCAGTTTTTGGTCCACAACTTTTTTTAACCCATCGATTTTTATTTTGTTTGAATGCCAATTGATAGTAGGGATCCGTACGAATTAAAAAAGGCATAACATTTCAAAATCAAACGTTATTTACCCGAGATATTCAAAAAAAATCATCGAAAAAGTTTTGATTTTCGAACCGACCCCGATTTTGATTAAAAACGTGATGTAACCCCTTGCCATTTTGTCGATTTTGGTCAAAATTTCGATTTTCATTTCTAGGGATTTATTTGATGCCAATCGATAGTAAGGGTTCTTACGAGTCTGAAATGGTATAAAACTCCAAAATGGGACATTATTTGGCCGAGATATTCCAAAAAATCATCAAGAATGGTTAACTTTACAAACGAATCAGTTTTTGGTCCACAACTTTTTTTAACCCATCGAATTTTATTTTGTTTGAATGCCAATTGATAGTAGGGATCCGTACGAATTAAAAAAGGCATAACATTTCAAAATCAAACGTTATTTACCCGAGATATTAAAAAAAAATCATCGAAAAAGTTTTGATTTTCGAACCGACCCCGATTTTGATAAAAAACGTGATGTAACCCCTTGCCATTTTGTCGATTTTGGTCAAAATTTCGATTTTCATTTCTAGGGATTTATTTGATGCCAATCGATAGTAAGGGTTCTTACGAGTCTGAAATGGTATAAAACTCCAAAATCGGACATGATTTGGCCGAGATATTCCAAAAAATCATCAAGAATGGTTAACTTTACAAACGAATCATTTTTTGGTCCACAACTTTTTTAACCCATCGAATTTTATTTTGTTTGAATGCCAATTGATAGTAGGGATCCGTACAAATTATAAAAGGCATAACATTTCAAAATCAAACGTTATTTACCCGAGATATTCAAAAAAAATCATCGAAAAAGTTTTGATTTTCGAACCGACCCCGATTTTGATAAAAAACGTGATGTAACCCCTTGCCATTTTGTCGATTTTGGTCAAAATTTCGATTTTCATTTCTAGGGATTTATTTGATGCCAATCGTTAGTAAGGGTTCTTACGAGTCTGAAATGGTATAAAACTCCAAAATCGGACATTATTTGGCCGAGATATTCCAAAAAATCATCAATAATGGTTAACTTTACAAACGGATCAGTTTTTCGTCCACAACTTTTTTAAACCCATCGATTTTTATTTTGTTTGAATGCCAATTGATAGTAGGGATCCGTACGAATTAAAAAAGGCATAACATTTCAAAATCAAACGTTATTTACCCGAGATATTCAAAAAAATCATCGAAAAAGTTTTGATTTTCGAACCGACCCCGATTTTGATAAAAAAACGTGATGTAACCCCTTGCCATTTTGTCGATTTTGGTCAAAATTTCGATTTTCATTTCTAGGGATTTATTTGATGCCAATCGATAGTAAGGGTTCTTACGAGTCTGAAATGGTATAAAACTCCAAAATCTGACATTATTTGGCCGAGATATTCCAAAAAATCATCAAGAATGGTTAACTTTACAAACGAATCAGTTTTTGGTCCACAACTTTTTTTAACCCATCGAATTTTATTTTGTTTGAATGCCAATTGATAGTAGGGATCCGTACGAATTATAAAAGGCATAACATTTCAAAATCAAACGTTATTTACCCGAGATATTCAAAAAAAATCATCGAAAAAGTTTTGATTTTCGAACCGACCCCGATTTTGATAAAAAACGTGATGTAAACCCCTTGCCATTTTGTCGATTTTGGTCAAAATTTCGATTTTCATTTCTAGGGATTTATTTGATGCCAATCGATAGTAAGGGTTCTTACGAGTCTGAAATGGTATAAAACTCCAAAATCTGACATGATTTGGCCGAGATATTCCAAAAAATCATCAATAATGGTTAACTTTACAAACGAATCAGTTTTTGGTCCACAACTTTTTTTAACCCATCGAATTTTATTTTGTTTGAATGCCAATTGATAGTAGGGATCCGTACGAATTAAAAAAGGCATAACATTTCAAAATCAAACGTTATTTACCCGAGATATTCAAAAAAAATCATCGAAAAAGTTTTGATTTTCGAACCGACCCCGATTTTGATAAAAAACGTGATGTAACCCCTTGCCATTTTGTCGATTTTGGTCAAAATTTCGATTTTCATTTCTAGGGATTTATTTGATGCCAATCGATAGTAAGGGTTCTTACGAGTCTGAAATGGTATAAAACTCCAAAATCTGACATTATTTGGCCGAGATATTCCAAAAAATCATCAAGAATGGTTAACTTTACAAACGAATCAGTTTTTGGTCCACAACTTTTTTTAACCCATCGATTTTTATTTTGTTTGAATGCCAATTGATAGTAGGGATCCGTACGAATTAAAAAAGGCATAACATTTCAAAATCAAACGTTATTTACCCGAGATATTCAAAAAAAATCATCGAAAAAGTTTTGATTTTCGAACCGACCCCGATTTTGATAAAAAAAACGTGATGTAACCCCTTGCCATTTTGTCGATTTTGGTCAAAATTTCGATTTTCATTTCTAGGGATTTATTTGATGCCAATCGATAGTAAGGGTTCTTACGAGTCTGAAATGGTATAAAACTCCAAAATCTGACATTATTTGGCCGAGATATTCCAAAAAATCATCAAGAATGGTTGACTTTACAAACGAATCAGTTTTTCGTCCACAACTTTTTTTAACCCATCGATTTTTATTTTGTTTGAATGCCAATTGATAGTAGGGATCCGTACGAATTAAAAAAGGCATAACATTTCAAAATCAAACGTTATTTACCCGAGATATTCAAAAAAAATCATCGAAAAAGTTTTGATTTTCGAACCGACCCCGATTTTGATAAAAAACGTGATGTAACCCCTTGCCATTTTGTCGATTTTGGTCAAAATTTCGATTTTCATTTCTAGGGATTTATTTGATGCCAATCGATAGTAAGGGTTCTTACGAGTCTGAAATGGTATAAAACTCCAAAATCGGACATGATTTGGCCGAGATATTCCAAAAAATCATCAATAATGGTTAACTTTACAAACGAATCAGTTTTTGGTCCACAACTTTTTTTAACCCATCGAATTTTATTTTGTTTGAATGCCAATTGATAGTAGGAATCCGTACGAATTATAAAAGGCATAACATTTCAAAATCAAACGTTATTTACCCGAGATATTCAAAAAAAATCATCGAAAAAGTTTTGATTTTCGAACCGACCCCGATTTTGATAAAAAACGTGATGTAACCCCTTGCCATTTTGTCGATTTTGGTCAAAATTTCGATTTTCATTTCTAGGGATTTATTTGATGCCAATCGATAGTAAGGGTTCTTACGAGTCTGAAATGGTATAAAACTCCAAAATCGGACATGATTTGGCCGAGATATTCCAAAAAATCATCAAGAATGGTTAACTTTACAAACGAATCAGTTTTTGGTCCACAACTTTTTTTAACCCATCGAATTTTATTTTGTTTGAATGCCAATTGATAGTAGGGATCCGTACGAATTATAAAAGGCATAACATTTCAAAATCAAACGTTATTTACCCGAGATATTCAAAAAAAATCATCGAAAAAGTTTTGATTTTCGAACCGACCCCGATTTTGATAAAAAACGTGATGTAACCCCTTGCCATTTTGTCGATTTTGGTCAAAATTTCGATTTTCATTTCTAGGGATTTATTTGATGCCAATCGATAGTAAGGGTTCTTACGAGTCTGAAATGGTATAAAACTCTAAAATCGGACATTATTTGGCCGAGATATTCCAAAAAATCATCAAGAATGGTTGACTTTACAAACGAATCAGTTTTTGGTCCACAACTTTTTTTAACCCATCGAATTTTATTTTGTTTGAATGCCAATTGATAGTAGGGATCCGTACGAATTATAAAAGGCATAACATTTCAAAATCAAACGTTATTTACCCGAGATATTCAAAAAAAATCATCGAAAAAGTTTTGATTTTCGAACCGACCCCGATTTTGATAAAAAACGTGATGTAACCCCTTGCCATTTTGTCGATTTTGGTCAAAATTTCGATTTTCATTTCTAGGGATTTATTTGATGCCAATCGATAGTAAGGGTTCTTACGAGTCTGAAATGGTATAAAACTCCAAAATCGGACATGATTTGGCCGAGATATTCCAAAAAATCATCAAGAATGGTTAACTTTACAAACGAATCAGTTTTTGGTCCACAACTTTTTTAAACCCATCGATTTTTATTTTGTTTGGATGCCAATTGATAGTAGGGATCCGTACGAATTAAAAAAGGCATAACATTTCAAAATCAAACGTTATTTACCCGAGATATTCAAAAAAAATCATCGAAAAAGTTTTGATTTTCGAACCGACCCCGATTTTGATAAAAAACGTGATGTAACCCCTTGCCATTTTGTCGATTTTGGTCAAAATTTCGATTTTCATTTCTAGGGATTTATTTGATGCCAATCGATAGTAAGGGTTCTTACGAGTCTGAAATGGTATAAAACTCCAAAATCGGACATGATTTGGCCAAGATATTCGAAAAAATCATCAAGAATGGTTGACTTTACAAACGAATCAGTTTTTCGTCCACAACTTTTTTTAACCCATCGATTTTTATTTTGTTTGAATGCCAATTGATAGTAGGGATCCGTACGAATTAAAAAAGGCATAACATTTCAAAATCAAACGTTATTTACCCGAGATATTCAAAAAAAATCATCGAAAAAGTTTTGATTTTCGAACCGACCCCGATTTTGATAAAAAACGTGATGTAAACCCCTTGCCATTTTGTCGATTTTGGTCAAAATTTCGATTTTCATTTCTAGGGATTTATTTGATGCCAATCGATAGTAAGGGTTCTTACGAGTCTGAAATGGTATAAAACTCCAAAATCGGACATGATTTGGCCGAGATATTCCAAAAAATCATCAATAATGGTTAACTTTACAAACGGATCAGTTTTTCGTCCACAACTTTTTTAAACCCATCGATTTTTATTTTGTTTGAATGCCAATTGATAGTAGGGATCCGTACGAATTAAAAAAGGCATAACATTTCAAAATCAAACGTTATTTACCCGAGATATTCAAAAAAAATCATCGAAAAAGTTTTGATTTTCGAACCGACCCCGATTTTGATAAAAAAACGTGATGTAACCCCTTGCCATTTTGTCGATTTTGGTCAAAATTTCGATTTTCATTTCTAGGGATTTATTTGATGCCAATCGATAGTAAGGGTTCTTACGAGTCTGAAATGGTATAAAACTCCAAAATCGGACATTATTTGGCCGAGATATTCCAAAAAATCATCAAGAATGGTTAACTTTACAAACGAATCAGTTTTTGGTCCACAACTTTTTTTAACCCATCGAATTTTATTTTGTTTGAATGCCAATTGATAGTAGGAATCCGTACGAATTATAAAAGGCATAACATTTAAAAATCAAACGTTATTTACCCGAGATATTCAAAAAAAATCATCGAAAAAGTTTTGATTTTCGAACCGACCCCGATTTTGATAAAAAACGTGATGTAACCCCTTGCCATTTTGTCGATTTTGGTCAAAATTTCGATTTTCATTTCTAGGGATTTATTTGATGCCAATCGATAGTAAGGGTTCTTACGAGTCTGAAATGGTATAAAACTCCAAAATCGGACATGATTTGGCCGAGATATTCCAAAAAATCATCAAGAATGGTTAACTTTACAAACGAATCAGTTTTTGGTCCACAACTTTTTTTAACCCATCGAATTTTATTTTGTTTGAATGCCAATTGATAGTAGGGATCCGTACGAATTATAAAAGGCATAACATTTCAAAATCAAACGTTATTTACCCGAGATATTCAAAAAAAATCATCGAAAAAGTTTTGATTTTCGAACCGACCCCGATTTTGATAAAAAACGTGATGTAACCCCTTGCCATTTTGTCGATTTTGGTCAAAATTTCGATTTTCATTTCTAGGGATTTATTTGATGCCAATCGATAGTAAGGGTTCTTACGAGTCTGAAATGGTATAAAACTCCAAAATCGGACATTATTTGGCCGAGATATTCCAAAAAATCATCAAGAATGGTTGACTTTACAAACGAATCAGTTTTTGGTCCACAACTTTTTTTAACCCATCGAATTTTATTTTGTTTGAATGCCAATTGATAGTAGGGATCCGTACGAATTATAAAAGGCATAACATTTCAAAATCAAACGTTATTTACCCGAGATATTCAAAAAAAATCATCGAAAAAGTTTTGATTTTCGAACCGACCCCGATTTTGATAAAAAACGTGATGTAACCCCTTGCCATTTTGTCGATTTTGGTCAAAATTTCGATTTTCATTTCTAGGGATTTATTTGATGCCAATCGATAGTAAGGGTTCTTACGAGTCTGAAATGGTATAAAACTCTAAAATCGGACATTATTTGGCCGAGATATTCCAAAAAATCATCAAGAATGGTTGACTTTACAAACGAATCAGTTTTTGGTCCACAACTTTTTTTAACCCATCGAATTTTATTTTGTTTGAATGCCAATTGATAGTAGGGATCCGTACGAATTATAAAAGGCATAACATTTCAAAATCAAACGTTATTTACCCGAGATATTCAAAAAAAATCATCGAAAAAGTTTTGATTTTCGAACCGACCCCGATTTTGATAAAAAACGTGATGTAACCCCTTGCCATTTTGTCGATTTTGGTCAAAATTTCGATTTTCATTTCTAGGGATTTATTTGATGCCAATCGATAGTAAGGGTTCTTACGAGTCTGAAATGGTATAAAACTCCAAAATCGGACATGATTTGGCCGAGATATTCCAAAAAATCATCAAGAATGGTTAACTTTACAAACGAATCAGTTTTTGGTCCACAACTTTTTTAAACCCATCGATTTTTATTTTGTTTGAATGCCAATTGATAGTAGGGATCCGTACGAATTAAAAAAGGCATAACATTTCAAAATCAAACGTTATTTACCCGAGATATTCAAAAAAAATCATCGAAAAAGTTTTGATTTTCGAACCGACCCCGATTTTGATAAAAAACGTGATGTAACCCCTTGCCATTTTGTCGATTTTGGTCAAAATTTCGATTTTCATTTCTAGGGATTTATTTGATGCCAATCGATAGTAAGGGTTCTTACGAGTCTGAAATGGTATAAAACTCCAAAATCGGACATTATTTGGCCGAGATATTCCAAAAAATCATCAAGAATGGTTAACTTTACAAACGAATCAGTTTTTGGTCCACAACTTTTTTTAACCCATCGATTTTTATTTTGTTTGAATGCCAATTGATAGTAGGGATCCGTACGAATTATAAAAGGCATAACATTTCAAAATCAAACGTTATTTACCCGAGATATTCAAAAAAAATCATCGAAAAAGTTTTGATTTTCGAACCGACCCCGATTTTGATAAAAAACGTGATGTAACCCCTTGCCATTTTGTCGATTTTGGTCAAAATTTCGATTTTCATTTCTAGGGATTTATTTGATGCCAATCGATAGTAAGGGTTCTTACGAGTCTGAAATGGTATAAAACTCCAAAATCGGACATTATTTGGCCGAGATATTCCAAAAAATCATCAAGAATGGTTAACTTTACAAACGAATCAGTTTTTGGTCCACAACTTTTTTTAACCCATCGATTTAATTTTTTACCCAATATTCAAAAAATCATCGAAAAAGTTTTGATTTTCGAACCGACCCCGATTTTGATAAAAAACGTGATGTAACCCCTTGCCATTTTGTCGATTTTGGTCAAAATTTCGATTTTCATTTCTAGGGATTTATTTGATGCCAATCGATAGTAAGGGTTCTTACGAGTCTGAAATGGTATAAAACTCCAAAATCGGACATGATTTGGCCGAGATATTCCAAAAAATCATCAAGAATGGTTAACTTTACAAACGAATCAGTTTTTGGTCCACAACTTTTTTAAACCCATCGATTTTTATTTTGTTTGAATGCCAATTGATAGTAGGGATCCGTACGAATTAAAAAAGGCATAACATTTCAAAATCAAACGTTATTTACCCGAGATATTCAAAAAAAATCATCGAAAAAGTTTTGATTTTCGAACCGACCCCGATTTTGATAAAAAACGTGATGTAACCCCTTGCCATTTTGTCGATTTTGGTCAAAATTTCGATTTTCATTTCTAGGGATTTATTTGATGCCAATCGATAGTAAGGGTTCTTACGAGTCTGAAATGGTATAAAACTCCAAAATCGGACATTATTTGGCCGAGATATTCCAAAAAATCATCAAGAATGGTTAACTTTACAAACGAATCAGTTTTTGGTCCACAACTTTTTTTAACCCATCGATTTTTATTTTGTTTGAATGCCAATTGATAGTAGGGATCCGTACGAATTATAAAAGGCATAACATTTCAAAATCAAACGTTATTTACCCGAGATATTCAAAAAAAATCATCGAAAAAGTTTTGATTTTCGAACCGACCCCGATTTTGATAAAAAACGTGATGTAACCCCTTGCCATTTTGTCGATTTTGGTCAAAATTTCGATTTTCATTTCTAGGGATTTATTTGATGCCAATCGATAGTAAGGGTTCTTACGAGTCTGAAATGGTATAAAACTCCAAAATCGGACATTATTTGGCCGAGATATTCCAAAAAATCATCAAGAATGGTTAACTTTACAAACGAATCAGTTTTTGGTCCACAACTTTTTTTAACCCATCGATTTTTATTTTGTTTGAATGCCAATTGATAGTAGGGATCCGTACGAATTATAAAAGGCATAACATTTCAAAATCAAACGTTATTTACCCGAGATATTCAAAAAAATCATCGAAAAAGTTTTGATTTTCGAACCGACCCCGATTTTGATAAAAAACGTGATGTAACCCCTTGCCATTTTGTCGATTTTGGTCAAAATTTCGATTTTCATTTCTAGGGATTTATTTGATGCCAATCGATAGTAAGGGTTCTTACGAGTCTGAAATGGTATAAAACTCCAAAATCGGACATTATTTGGCCGAGATATTCCAAAAAATCATCAAGAATGGTTAACTTTACAAACGAATCAGTTTTTGGTCCACAACTTTTTTTAACCCATCGATTTTTATTTTGTTTGAATGCCAATTGATAGTAGGGATCCGTACGAATTAAAAAAGGCATAACATTTCAAAATCAAACGTTATTTACCCGAGATATTCAAAAAAAATCATCGAAAAAGTTTTGATTTTCGAACCGACCCCGATTTTGATAAAAAACGTGATGTAACCCCTTGCCATTTTGTCGATTTTGGTCAAAATTTCGATTTTCATTTCTAGGGATTTATTTGATGCCAATCGATAGTAAGGGTTCTTACGAGTCTGAAATGGTATAAAACTCCAAAATCGGACATGATTTGGCCGAGATATTCCAAAAAATCATCAAGAATGGTTAACTTTACAAACGAATCAGTTTTTGGTCCACAACTTTTTTAAACCCATCGATTTTTATTTTGTTTGAATGCCAATTGATAGTAGGGATCCGTACGAATTAAAAAAGGCATAACATTTCAAAATCAAACGTTATTTACCCGAGATATTCAAAAAAAATCATCGAAAAAGTTTTGATTTTCGAACCGACCCCGATTTTGATAAAAAACGTGATGTAACCCCTTGCCATTTTGTCGATTTTGGTCAAAATTTCGATTTTCATTTCTAGGGATTTATTTGATGCCAATCGATAGTAAGGGTTCTTACGAGTCTGAAATGGTATAAAACTCCAAAATCGGACATGATTTGGCCGAGATATTCCAAAAAATCATCAAGAATGGTTAACTTTACAAACGAATCAGTTTTTGGTCCACAACTTTTTTTAACCCATCGAATTTTATTTTGTTTGAATGCCAATTGATAGTAGGGATCCGTACGAATTATAAAAGGCATAACATTTCAAAATCAAACGTTATTTACCCGAGATATTCAAAAAAAATCATCGAAAAAGTTTTGATTTTCGAACCGACCCCGATTTTGATAAAAAACGTGATGTAACCCCTTGCCATTTTGTCGATTTTGGTCAAAATTTCGATTTTCATTTCTAGGGATTTATTTGATGCCAATCGATAGTAAGGGTTCTTACGAGTCTGAAATGGTATAAAACTCTAAAATCGGACATTATTTGGCCGAGATATTCCAAAAAATCATCAATAATGGTTAACTTTACAAACGGATCAGTTTTTGGTCCACAACTTTTTTTAAACCCATCGATTTTTATTTTGTTTGAATGCCAATTGATAGTAGGGATCCGTACGAATTAAAAAAGGCATAACATTTCAAAATCAAACGTTATTTACCCGAGATATTCAAAAAAAATCATCGAAAAAGTTTTGATTTTCGAACCGACCCCGATTTTGATAAAAAACGTGATGTAACCCCTTGCCATTTTGTCGATTTTGGTCAAAATTTCGATTTTCATTTCTAGGGATTTATTTGATGCCAATCGATAGTAAGGGTTCTTACGAGTCTGAAATGGTATAAAACTCCAAAATCGGACATGATTTGGCCGAGATATTCCAAAAAATCATCAAGAATGGTTAACTTTACAAACGAATCAGTTTTTGGTCCACAACTTTTTTTAACCCATCGATTTTTATTTTGTTTGAATGCCAATTGATAGTAGGGATCCGTACGAATTATAAAAGGCATAACATTTCAAAATCAAACGTTATTTACCCGAGATATTCAAAAAAAATCATCGAAAAAGTTTTGATTTTCGAACCGACCCCGATTTTGATAAAAAACGTGATGTAACCCCTTGCCATTTTGTCGATTTTGGTCAAAATTTCGATTTTCATTTCTAGGGATTTATTTGATGCCAATCGATAGTAAGGGTTCTTACGAGTCTGAAATGGTATAAAACTCCAAAATCGGACATTATTTGGCCGAGATATTCCAAAAAATCATCAAGAATGGTTAACTTTACAAACGAATCAGTTTTTGGTCCACAACTTTTTTTAACCCATCGATTTTTATTTTGTTTGAATGCCAATTGATAGTAGGGATCCGTACGAATTATAAAAGGCATAACATTTCAAAATCAAACGTTATTTACCCGAGATATTCAAAAAAAATCATCGAAAAAGTTTTGATTTTCGAACCGACCCCGATTTTGATAAAAAACGTGATGTAACCCCTTGCCATTTTGTCGATTTTGGTCAAAATTTCGATTTTCATTTCTAGGGATTTATTTGATGCCAATCGATAGTAAGGGTTCTTACGAGTCTGAAATGGTATAAAACTCCAAAATCGGACATGATTTGGCCGAGATATTCCAAAAAATCATCAAGAATGGTTAACTTTACAAACGAATCAGTTTTTGGTCCACAACTTTTTTTAACCCATCGAATTTTATTTTGTTTGAATGCCAATTGATAGTAGGGATCCGTACGAATTATAAAAGGCATAACATTTCAAAATCAAACGTTATTTACCCGAGATATTCAAAAAAAATCATCGAAAAAGTTTTGATTTTCGAACCGACCCCGATTTTGATAAAAAACGTGATGTAACCCCTTGCCATTTTGTCGATTTTGGTCAAAATTTCGATTTTCATTTCTAGGGATTTATTTGATGCCAATCGATAGTAAGGGTTCTTACGAGTCTGAAATGGTATAAAACTCTAAAATCGGACATTATTTGGCCGAGATATTCCAAAAAATCATCAATAATGGTTAACTTTACAAACGGATCAGTTTTTGGTCCACAACTTTTTTAAACCCATCGATTTTTATTTTGTTTGGATGCCAATTGATAGTAGGGATCCGTACGAATTAAAAAAGGCATAACATTTCAAAATCAAACGTTATTTACCCGAGATATTCAAAAAAAATCATCGAAAAAGTTTTGATTTTCGAACCGACCCCGATTTTGATAAAAAACGTGATGTAACCCCTTGCCATTTTGTCGATTTTGGTCAAAATTTCGATTTTCATTTCTAGGGATTTATTTGATGCCAATCGATAGTAAGGGTTCTTACGAGTCTGAAATGGTATAAAACTCCAAAATCGGACATGATTTGGCCGAGATATTCCAAAAAATCATCAAGAATGGTTAACTTTACAAACGAATCAGTTTTTGGTCCACAACTTTTTTTAACCCATCGATTTTTATTTTGTTTGAATGCCAATTGATAGTAGGGATCCGTACGAATTATAAAAGGCATAACATTTCAAAATCAAACGTTATTTACCCGAGATATTCAAAAAAAATCATCGAAAAAGTTTTGATTTTCGAACCGACCCCGATTTTGATAAAAAACGTGATGTAACCCCTTGCCATTTTGTCGATTTTGGTCAAAATTTCGATTTTCATTTCTAGGGATTTATTTGATGCCAATCGATAGTAAGGGTTCTTACGAGTCTGAAATGGTATAAAACTCCAAAATCGGACATTATTTGGCCGAGATATTCCAAAAAATCATCAAGAATGGTTAACTTTACAAACGAATCAGTTTTTGGTCCACAACTTTTTTTAACCCATCGATTTTTATTTTGTTTGAATGCCAATTGATAGTAGGGATCCGTACGAATTATAAAAGGCATAACATTTCAAAATCAAACGTTATTTACCCGAGATATTCAAAAAAAATCATCGAAAAAGTTTTGATTTTCGAACCGACCCCGATTTTGATAAAAAACGTGATGTAACCCCTTGCCATTTTGTCGATTTTGGTCAAAATTTCGATTTTCATTTCTAGGGATTTATTTGATGCCAATCGATAGTAAGGGTTCTTACGAGTCTGAAATGGTATAAAACTCCAAAATCGGACATGATTTGGCCGAGATATTCCAAAAAATCATCAAGAATGGTTAACTTTACAAACGAATCAGTTTTTGGTCCACAACTTTTTTTAACCCATCGATTTTTATTTTGTTTGAATGCCAATTGATAGTAGGGATCCGTACGAATTATAAAAAGGCATAACATTTCAAAATCAAACGTTATTTACCCGAGATATTCAAAAAAAATCATCGAAAAAGTTTTGATTTTCGAACCGACCCCGATTTTGATAAAAACGTGATGTAACCAAAAAAAATCGAATTTTATTTTGTTTGAATGCCAATTGATAGTAGGGATCCGTACGAATTATAAAAGGCATAACATTTCAAAATCAAACGTTATTTACCCGAGATATTCAAAAAAAATCATCGAAAAAGTTTTGATTTTCGAACCGACCCCGATTTTGATAAAAAACGTGATGTAACCCCTTGCCATTTTGTCGATTTTGGTCAAAATTTCGATTTTCATTTCTAGGGATTTATTTGATGCCAATCGATAGTAAGGGTTCTTACGAGTCTGAAATGGTATAAAACTCCAAAATCGGACATTATTTGGCCGAGATATTCCAAAAAATCATCAAGAATGGTTAACTTTACAAACGAATCAGTTTTTGGTCCACAACTTTTTTTAACCCATCGATTTTTATTTTGTTTGAATGCCAATTGATAGTAGGGATCCGTACGAATTATAAAAGGCATAACATTTCAAAATCAAACGTTATTTACCCGAGATATTCAAAAAAAATCATCGAAAAAGTTTTGATTTTCGAACCGACCCCGATTTTGATAAAAAACGTGATGTAACCCCTTGCCATTTTGTCGATTTTGGTCAAAATTTCGATTTTCATTTCTAGGGATTTATTTGATGCCAATCGATAGTAAGGGTTCTTACGAGTCTGAAATGGTATAAAACTCTAAAATCGGACATTATTTGGCCGAGATATTCCAAAAAATCATCAATAATGGTTAACTTTACAAACGGATCAGTTTTTGGTCCACAACTTTTTTAAACCCATCGAATTTTATTTTGTTTGAATGCCAATTGATAGTAGGGATCCGTACGAATTATAAAAGGCATAACATTTCAAAATCAAACGTTATTTACCCGAGATATTCAAAAAAAATCATCGAAAAAGTTTTGATTTTCGAACCGACCCCGATTTTGATAAAAAACGTGATGTAACCCCTTGCCATTTTGTCGATTTTGGTCAAAATTTCGATTTTCATTTCTAGGGATTTATTTGATGCCAATCGATAGTAAGGGTTCTTACGAGTCTGAAATGGTATAAAACTCTAAAATCGGACATTATTTGGCCGAGATATTCCAAAAAATCATCAATAATGGTTAACTTTACAAACGGATCAGTTTTTGGTCCACAACTTTTTTAAACCCATCGATTTTTATTTTGTTTGGATGCCAATTGATAGTAGGGATCCGTACGAATTAAAAAAGGCATAACATTTCAAAATCAAACGTTATTTACCCGAGATATTCAAAAAAAATCATCGAAAAAGTTTTGATTTTCGAACCGACCCCGATTTTGATAAAAAACGTGATGTAACCCCTTGCCATTTTGTCGATTTTGGTCAAAATTTCGATTTTCATTTCTAGGGATTTATTTGATGCCAATCGATAGTAAGGGTTCTTACGAGTCTGAAATGGTATAAAACTCCAAAATCGGACATGATTTGGCCGAGATATTCCAAAAAATCATCAAGAATGGTTGACTTTACAAACGAATCAGTTTTTGGTCCACAACTTTTTTTAACCCATCGAATTTTATTTTGTTTGAATGCCAATTGATAGTAGGGATCCGTACGAATTATAAAAGGCATAACATTTCAAAATCAAACGTTATTTACCCGAGATATTCAAAAAAAATCATCGAAAAAGTTTTGATTTTCGAACCGACCCCGATTTTGATAAAAAACGTGATGTAACCCCTTGCCATTTTGTCGATTTTGGTCAAAATTTCGATTTTCATTTCTAGGGATTTATTTGATGCCAATCGATAGTAAGGGTTCTTACGAGTCTGAAATGGTATAAAACTCCAAAATCGGACATTATTTGGCCGAGATATTCCAAAAAATCATCAATAATGGTTAACTTTACAAACGGATCAGTTTTTCGTCCACAACTTTTTTAAACCCATCGATTTTTATTTTGTTTGAATGCCAATTGATAGTAGGGATCCGTACGAATTAAAAAAGGCATAACATTTCAAAATCAAACGTTATTTACCCGAGATATTCAAAAAAAATCATCGAAAAAGTTTTGATTTTCGAACCGACCCCGATTTTGATAAAAAACGTGATGTAACCCCTTGCCATTTTGTCGATTTTGGTCAAAATTTCGATTTTCATTTCTAGGGATTTATTTGATGCCAATCGATAGTAAGGGTTCTTACGAGTCTGAAATGGTATAAAACTCTAAAATCGGACATTATTTGGCCGAGATATTCCAAAAAATCATCAATAATGGTTAACTTTACAAACGGATCAGTTTTTCGTCCACAACTTTTTTAAACCCATCGATTTTTATTTTGTTTGGATGCCAATTGATAGTAGGGATCCGTACGAATTAAAAAAGGCATAACATTTCAAAATCAAACGTTATTTACCCGAGATATTCAAAAAAAATCATCGAAAAAGTTTTGATTTTCGAACCGACCCCGATTTTGATAAAAAACGTGATGTAACCCCTTGCCATTTTGTCGATTTTGGTCAAAATTTCGATTTTCATTTCTAGGGATTTATTTGATGCCAATCGATAGTAAGGGTTCTTACGAGTCTGAAATGGTATAAAACTCCAAAATCGGACATTATTTGGCCGAGATATTCCAAAAAATCATCAAGAATGGTTAACTTTACAAACGAATCAGTTTTTGGTCCACAACTTTTTTTAACCCATCGAATTTTATTTTGTTTGAATGCCAATTGATAGTAGGGATCCGTACGAATTATAAAAGGCATAACATTTCAAAATCAAACGTTATTTACCCGAGATATTCAAAAAAATCATCGAAAAAGTTTTGATTTTCGAACCGACCCCGATTTTGATAAAAAACGTGATGTAACCCCTTGCCATTTTGTCGATTTTGGTCAAAATTTCGATTTTCATTTCTAGGGATTTATTTGATGCCAATCGATAGTAAGGGTTCTTACGAGTCTGAAATGGTATAAAACTCCAAAATCGGACATGATTTGGCCGAGATATTCCAAAAAATCATCAAGAATGGTTAACTTTACAAACGAATCAGTTTTTGGTCCACAACTTTTTTTAACCCATCGAATTTTATTTTGTTTGAATGCCAATTGATAGTAGGGATCCGTACGAATTATAAAAGGCATAACATTTCAAAATCAAACGTTATTTACCCGAGATATTCAAAAAAAATCATCGAAAAAGTTTTGATTTTCGAACCGACCCCGATTTTGATAAAAAACGTGATGTAACCCCTTGCCATTTTGTCGATTTTGGTCAAAATTTCGATTTTCATTTCTAGGGATTTATTTGATGCCAATCGATAGTAAGGGTTCTTACGAGTCTGAAATGGTATAAAACTCCAAAATCGGACATTATTTGGCCGAGATATTCCAAAAAATCATCAATAATGGTTAACTTTACAAACGGATCAGTTTTTCGTCCACAACTTTTTTAAACCCATCGATTTTTATTTTGTTTGAATGCCAATTGATAGTAGGGATCCGTACGAATTAAAAAAGGCATAACATTTCAAAATCAAACGTTATTTACCCGAGATATTCAAAAAAAATCATCGAAAAAGTTTTGATTTTCGAACCGACCCCGATTTTGATAAAAAACGTGATGTAACCCCTTGCCATTTTGTCGATTTTGGTCAAAATTTCGATTTTCATTTCTAGGGATTTATTTGATGCCAATCGATAGTAAGGGTTCTTACGAGTCTGAAATGGTATAAAACTCCAAAATCGGACATTATTTGGCCGAGATATTCCAAAAAATCATCAATAATGGTTAACTTTACAAACGGATCAGTTTTTCGTCCACAACTTTTTTAAACCCATCGATTTTTATTTTGTTTGAATGCCAATTGATAGTAGGGATCCGTACGAATTAAAAAAGGCATAACATTTCAAAATCAAACGTTATTTACCCGAGATATTCAAAAAAAATCATCGAAAAAGTTTTGATTTTCGAACCGACCCCGATTTTGATAAAAAACGTGATGTAACCCCTTGCCATTTTGTCGATTTTGGTCAAAATTTCGATTTTCATTTCTAGGGATTTATTTGATGCCAATCGATAGTAAGGGTTCTTACGAGTCTGAAATGGTATAAAACTCTAAAATCGGACATTATTTGGCCGAGATATTCCAAAAAATCATCAATAATGGTTAACTTTACAAACGGATCAGTTTTTCGTCCACAACTTTTTTAAACCCATCGATTTTTATTTTGTTTGAATGCCAATTGATAGTAGGGATCCGTACGAATTATAAAAGGCATAACATTTCAAAATCAAACGTTATTTACCCGAGATATTCAAAAAAAATCATCGAAAAAGTTTTGATTTTCGAACCGACCCCGATTTTGATAAAAAACGTGATGTAACCCCTTGCCATTTTGTCGATTTTGGTCAAAATTTCGATTTTCATTTCTAGGGATTTATTTGATGCCAATCGATAGTAAGGGTTCTTACGAGTCTGAAATGGTATAAAACTCTAAAATCGGACATTATTTGGCCGAGATATTCCAAAAAATCATCAATAATGGTTAACTTTACAAACGGATCAGTTTTTCGTCCACAACTTTTTTAAACCCATCGATTTTTATTTTGTTTGGATGCCAATTGATAGTAGGGATCCGTACGAATTAAAAAAGGCATAACATTTCAAAATCAAACGTTATTTACCCGAGATATTCAAAAAAAATCATCGAAAAAGTTTTGATTTTCGAACCGACCCCGATTTTGATAAAAAACGTGATGTAACCCCTTGCCATTTTGTCGATTTTGGTCAAAATTTCGATTTTCATTTCTAGGGATTTATTTGATGCCAATCGATAGTAAGGGTTCTTACGAGTCTGAAATGGTATAAAACTCCAAAATCGGACATGATTTGGCCGAGATATTCCAAAAAATCATCAAGAATGGTTGACTTTACAAACGAATCAGTTTTTGGTCCACAACTTTTTTTAACCCATCGAATTTTATTTTGTTTGAATGCCAATTGATAGTAGGGATCCGTACGAATTATAAAAGGCATAACATTTCAAAATCAAACGTTATTTACCCGAGATATTCAAAAAAAATCATCGAAAAAGTTTTGATTTTCGAACCGACCCCGATTTTGATAAAAAACGTGATGTAACCCCTTGCCATTTTGTCGATTTTGGTCAAAATTTCGATTTTCATTTCTAGGGATTTATTTGATGCCAATCGATAGTAAGGGTTCTTACGAGTCTGAAATGGTATAAAACTCAAAAATCGGACATTATTTGGCCGAGATATTCCAAAAAATCATCAATAATGGTTAACTTTACAAACGGATCAGTTTTTCGTCCACAACTTTTTTAAACCCATCGATTTTTATTTTGTTTGGATGCCAATTGATAGTAGGGATCCGTACGAATTAAAAAAGGCATAACATTTCAAAATCAAACGTTATTTACCCGAGATATTCAAAAAAAATCATCGAAAAAGTTTTGATTTTCGAACCGACCCCGATTTTGATAAAAAACGTGATGTAACCCCTTGCCATTTTGTCGATTTTGGTCAAAATTTCGATTTTCATTTCTAGGGATTTATTTGATGCCAATCGATAGTAAGGGTTCTTACGAGTCTGAAATGGTATAAAACTCCAAAATCGGACATGATTTGGCCGAGATATTCCAAAAAATCATCAAGAATGGTTGACTTTACAAACGAATCAGTTTTTGGTCCACAACTTTTTTTAACCCATCGAATTTTATTTTGTTTGAATGCCAATTGATAGTAGGGATCCGTACGAATTATAAAAGGCATAACATTTCAAAATCAAACGTTATTTACCCGAGATATTCAAAAAAAATCATCGAAAAAGTTTTGATTTTCGAACCGACCCCGATTTTGATAAAAAACGTGATGTAACCCCTTGCCATTTTGTCGATTTTGGTCAAAATTTCGATTTTCATTTCTAGGGATTTATTTGATGCCAATCGATAGTAAGGGTTCTTACGAGTCTGAAATGGTATAAAACTCCAAAATCGGACATGATTTGGCCGAGATATTCCAAAAAATCATCAAGAATGGTTGACTTTACAAACGAATCAGTTTTTGGTCCACAACTTTTTTTAACCCATCGAATTTTATTTTGTTTGAATGCCAATTGATAGTAGGGATCCGTACGAATTATAAAAGGCATAACATTTCAAAATCAAACGTTATTTACCCGAGATATTCAAAAAAAATCATCGAAAAAGTTTTGATTTTCGAACCGACCCCGATTTTGATAAAAAACGTGATGTAACCCCTTGCCATTTTGTCGATTTTGGTCAAAATTTCGATTTTCATTTCTAGGGATTTATTTGATGCCAATCGATAGTAAGGGTTCTTACGAGTCTGAAATGGTATAAAACTCCAAAATCGGACATTATTTGGCCGAGATATTCCAAAAAATCATCAATAATGGTTGACTTTACAAACGAATCAGTTTTTGGTCCACAACTTTTTTTAACCCATCGATTTTTATTTTGTTTGAATGCCAATTGATAGTAGGGATCCGTACGAATTATAAAAGGCATAACATTTCAAAATCAAACGTTATTTACCCGAGATATTCAAAAAAAATCATCGAAAAAGTTTTGATTTTCGAACCGACCCCGATTTTGATAAAAAACGTGATGTAACCCCTTGCCATTTTGTCGATTTTGGTCAAAATTTCGATTTTCATTTCTAGGGATTTATTTGATGCCAATCGATAGTAAGGGTTCTTACGAGTCTGAAATGGTATAAAACTCCAAAATCGGACATGATTTGGCCGAGATATTCCAAAAAATCATCAAGAATGGTTGACTTTACAAACGAATCAGTTTTTGGTCCACAACTTTTTTTAACCCATCGAATTTTATTTTGTTTGAATGCCAATTGATAGTAGGGATCCGTACGAATTATAAAAGGCATAACATTTCAAAATCAAACGTTATTTACCCGAGATATTCAAAAAAAATCATCGAAAAAGTTTTGATTTTCGAACCGACCCCGATTTTGATAAAAAACGTGATGTAACCCCTTGCCATTTTGTCGATTTTGGTCAAAATTTCGATTTTCATTTCTAGGGATTTATTTGATGCCAATCGATAGTAAGGGTTCTTACGAGTCTGAAATGGTATAAAACTCTAAAATCGGACATTATTTGGCCGAGATATTCCAAAAAATCATCAATAATGGTTAACTTTACAAACGGATCAGTTTTTCGTCCACAACTTTTTTAAACCCATCGATTTTTATTTTGTTTGGATGCCAATTGATAGTAGGGATCCGTACGAATTATAAAAGGCATAACATTTCAAAATCAAACGTTATTTACCCGAGATATTCAAAAAAAAATCATCGAAAAAGTTTTGATTTTCGAACCGACCCCGATTTTGATAAAAAACGTGATGTAACCCCTTGCCATTTTGTCGATTTTGGTCAAAATTTCGATTTTCATTTCTAGGGATTTATTTGATGCCAATCGATAGTAAGGGTTCTTACGAGTCTGAAATGGTATAAAACTCTAAAATCGGACATTATTTGGCCGAGATATTCCAAAAAATCATCAATAATGGTTAACTTTACAAACGGATCAGTTTTTCGTCCACAACTTTTTTAAACCCATCGATTTTTATTTTGTTTGGATGCCAATTGATAGTAGGGATCCGTACGAATTAAAAAAGGCATAACATTTCAAAATCAAACGTTATTTACCCGAGATATTCAAAAAAAATCATCGAAAAAGTTTTGATTTTCGAACCGACCCCGATTTTGATAAAAAAACGTGATGTAACCCCTTGCCATTTTGTCGATTTTGGTCAAAATTTCGATTTTCATTTCTAGGGATTTATTTGATGCCAATCGATAGTAAGGGTTCTTACGAGTCTGAAATGGTATAAAACTCCAAAATCGGACATGATTTGGCCGAGATATTCCAAAAAATCATCAAGAATGGTTAACTTTACAAACGAATCAGTTTTTGGTCCACAACTTTTTTTAACCCATCGAATTTTATTTTGTTTGAATGCCAATTGATAGTAGGGATCCGTACGAATTATAAAAGGCATAACATTTCAAAATCAAACGTTATTTACCCGAGATATTCAAAAAAAATCATCGAAAAAGTTTTGATTTTCGAACCGACCCCGATTTTGATAAAAAACGTGATGTAACCCCTTGCCATTTTGTCGATTTTGGTCAAAATTTCGATTTTCATTTCTAGGGATTTATTTGATGCCAATCGATAGTAAGGGTTCTTACGAGTCTGAAATGGTATAAAACTCCAAAATCGGACATGATTTGGCCGAGATATTCCAAAAAATCATCAAGAATGGTTAACTTTACAAACGAATCAGTTTTTGGTCCACAACTTTTTTTAACCCATCGAATTTTATTTTGTTTGAATGCCAATTGATAGTAGGGATCCGTACGAATTATAAAAGGCATAACATTTCAAAATCAAACGTTATTTACCCGAGATATTCAAAAAAAATCATCGAAAAAGTTTTGATTTTCGAACCGACCCCGATTTTGATAAAAAACGTGATGTAACCCCTTGCCATTTTGTCGATTTTGGTCAAAATTTCGATTTTCATTTCTAGGGATTTATTTGATGCCAATCGATAGTAAGGGTTCTTACGAGTCTGAAATGGTATAAAACTCCAAAATCGGACATGATTTGGCCGAGATATTCCAAAAAATCATCAAGAATGGTTAACTTTACAAACGAATCAGTTTTTGGTCCACAACTTTTTTTAACCCATCGAATTTTATTTTGTTTGAATGCCAATTGATAGTAGGGATCCGTACGAATTATAAAAGGCATAACATTTAAAAATCAAACGTTATTTACCCGAGATATTCAAAAAAAATCATCGAAAAAGTTTTGATTTTCGAACATGATTTGGCCGAGATATTCCAAAAAATCATCAAGAATGGTTAACTTTACAAACGAATCAGTTTTTGGTCCACAACTTTTTTTAACCCATCGAATTTTATTTTGTTTGAATGCCAATTGATAGTAGGGATCCGTACGAATTATAAAAGGCATAACATTTCAAAATCAGACGTTATTTACCCGAGGTATTCAAAAAAAATCATCGAAAAAGTTTTGATTTTCGAACCGACCCCGATTTTGATAAAAAACGTGATGTAACCCCTTGCCATTTTGTCGATTTTGGTCAAAATTTCGATTTTCATTTCTAGGGATTTATTTGATGCCAATCGATAGTAAGGGTTCTTACGAGTCTGAAATGGTATAAAACTCCAAAATCGGACATGATTTGGCCGAGATATTCCAAAAAATCATCAAGAATGGTTAACTTTACAAACGAATCAGTTTTTGGTCCACAACTTTTTTTAACCCATCGAATTTTATTTTGTTTGAATGCCAATTGATAGTAGGGATCCGTACGAATTATAAAAGGCATAACATTTCAAAATCAAACGTTATTTACCCGAGATATTCAAAAAAAATCATCGAAAAAGTTTTGATTTTCGAACCGACCCCGATTTTGATAAAAAACGTGATGTAACCCCTTGCCATTTTGTCGATTTTGGTCAAAATTTCGATTTTCATTTCTAGGGATTTATTTGATGCCAATCGATAGTAAGGGTTCTTACGAGTCTGAAATGGTATAAAACTCCAAAATCGGACATGATTTGGCCGAGATATTCCAAAAAAACCACAAAGAATGGTTGACTTTACAAACGAATCAGTTTTTCGTCCACAACTTTTTTTAACCCATCGAATTTTATTTTGTTTGAATGCCAATTGATAGTAGGGATCCGTACGAATTATAAAAGGCATAACATTTCAAAATCAAACGTTATTTACCCGAGATATTCAAAAAAAAATCATCGAAAAAGTTTTGATTTTCGAACCGACCCCGATTTTGATAAAAAACGTGATGTAACCCCTTGCCATTTTGTCGATTTTGGTCAAAATTTCGATTTTCATTTCTAGGGATTTATTTGATGCCAATCGATAGTAAGGGTTCTTACGAGTCTGAAATGGTATAAAACTCCAAAATCGGACATGATTTGGCCGAGATATTCCAAAAAATCATCAAGAATGGTTAACTTTACAAACGAATCAGTTTTTGGTCCACAACTTTTTTTAACCCATCGAATTTTATTTTGTTTGAATGCCAATTGATAGTAGGGATCCGTACGAATTATAAAAGGCATAACATTTCAAAATCAAACGTTATTTACCCGAGATATTCAAAAAAAATCATCGAAAAAGTTTTGATTTTCGAACCGACCCCGATTTTGATAAAAAACGTGATGTAACCCCTTGCCATTTTGTCGATTTTGGTCAAAATTTCGATTTTCATTTCTAGGGATTTATTTGATGCCAATCGATAGTAAGGGTTCTTACGAGTCTGAAATGGTATAAAACTCCAAAATCGGACATGATTTGGCCGAGATATTCCAAAAAATCATCAAGAATGGTTAACTTTACAAACGAATCAGTTTTTGGTCCACAACTTTTTTTAACCCATCGAATTTTATTTTGTTTGAATGCCAATTGATAGTAGGGATCCGTACGAATTATAAAAGGCATAACATTTCAAAATCAAACGTTATTTACCCGAGATATTCAAAAAAAATCATCGAAAAAGTTTTGATTTTCGAACCGACCCCGATTTTGATAAAAAACGTGATGTAACCCCTTGCCATTTTGTCGATTTTGGTCAAAATTTCGATTTTCATTTCTAGGGATTTATTTGATGCCAATCGATAGTAAGGGTTCTTACGAGTCTGAAATGGTATAAAACTCCAAAATCGGACATGATTTGGCCGAGATATTCCAAAAAATCATCAAGAATGGTTGACTTTACAAACGAATCAGTTTTTGGTCCACAACTTTTTTTAACCCATCGAATTTTATTTTGTTTGAATGCCAATTGATAGTAGGGATCCGTACGAATTATAAAAGGCATAACATTTCAAAATCAAACGTTATTTACCCGAGATATTCAAAAAAAATCATCGAAAAAGTTTTGATTTTCGAACCGACCCCGATTTTGATAAAAAACGTGATGTAACCCCTTGCCATTTTGTCGATTTTGGTCAAAATTTCGATTTTCATTTCTAGGGATTTATTTGATGCCAATCGATAGTAAGGGTTCTTACGAGTCTGAAATGGTATAAAACTCTAAAATCGGACATTATTTGGCCGAGATATTCCAAAAAATCATCAATAATGGTTAACTTTACAAACGGATCAGTTTTTCGTCCACAACTTTTTTAAACCCATCGATTTTTATTTTGTTTGGATGCCAATTGATAGTAGGGATCCGTACGAATTAAAAAAGGCATAACATTTCAAAATCAAACGTTATTTACCCGAGATATTCAAAAAAAATCATCGAAAAAGTTTTGATTTTCGAACCGACCCCGATTTTGATAAAAAAACGTGATGTAACCCCTTGCCATTTTGTCGATTTTGGTCAAAATTTCGATTTTCATTTCTAGGGATTTATTTGATGCCAATCGATAGTAAGGGTTCTTACGAGTCTGAAATGGTATAAAACTCCAAAATCGGACATGATTTGGCCGAGATATTCCAAAAAATCATCAAGAATGGTTGACTTTACAAACGAATCAGTTTTTGGTCCACAACTTTTTTTAACCCATCGAATTTTATTTTGTTTGAATGCCAATTGATAGTAGGGATCCGTACGAATTATAAAAGGCATAACATTTCAAAATCAAACGTTATTTACCCGAGATATTCAAAAAAAATCATCGAAAAAGTTTTGATTTTCGAACCGACCCCGATTTTGATAAAAAACGTGATGTAACCCCTTGCCATTTTGTCGATTTTGGTCAAAATTTCGATTTTCATTTCTAGGGATTTATTTGATGCCAATCGATAGTAAGGGTTCTTACGAGTCTGAAATGGTATAAAACTCTAAAATCGGACATTATTTGGCCGAGATATTCCAAAAAATCATCAATAATGGTTAACTTTACAAACGGATCAGTTTTTCGTCCACAACTTTTTTAAACCCATCGATTTTTATTTTGTTTGGATGCCAATTGATAGTAGGGATCCGTACGAATTAAAAAAGGCATAACATTTCAAAATCAAACGTTATTTACCCGAGATATTCAAAAAAAATCATCGAAAAAGTTTTGATTTTCGAACCGACCCCGATTTTGATAAAAAACGTGATGTAACCCCTTGCCATTTTGTCGATTTTGGTCAAAATTTCGATTTTCATTTCTAGGGATTTATTTGATGCCAATCGATAGTAAGGGTTCTTACGAGTCTGAAATGGTATAAAACTCTAAAATCGGACATTATTTGGCCGAGATATTCCAAAAAATCATCAATAATGGTTAACTTTACAAACGGATCAGTTTTTCGTCCACAACTTTTTTAAACCCATCGATTTTTATTTTGTTTGGATGCCAATTGATAGTAGGGATCCGTACGAATTAAAAAAGGCATAACATTTCAAAATCAAACGTTATTTACCCGAGATATTCAAAAAAAATCATCGAAAAAGTTTTGATTTTCGAACCGACCCCGATTTTGATAAAAAACGTGATGTAACCCCTTGCCATTTTGTCGATTTTGGTCAAAATTTCGATTTTCATTTCTAGGGATTTATTTGATGCCAATCGATAGTAAGGGTTCTTACGAGTCTGAAATGGTATAAAACTCCAAAATCGGACATGATTTGGCCGAGATATTCCAAAAAATCATCAAGAATGGTTAACTTTACAAACGAATCAGTTTTTGGTCCACAACTTTTTTTAACCCATCGAATTTTATTTTGTTTGAATGCCAATTGATAGTAGGGATCCGTACGAATTATAAAAGGCATAACATTTCAAAATCAAACGTTATTTACCCGAGATATTCAAAAAAAATCATCGAAAAAGTTTTGATTTTCGAACCGACCCCGATTTTGATAAAAAACGTGATGTAACCCCTTGCCATTTTGTCGATTTTGGTCAAAATTTCGATTTTCATTTCTAGGGATTTATTTGATGCCAATCGATAGTAAGGGTTCTTACGAGTCTGAAATGGTATAAAACTCTAAAATCGGACATTATTTGGCCGAGATATTCCAAAAAATCATCAATAATGGTTAACTTTACAAACGGATCAGTTTTTCGTCCACAACTTTTTTAAACCCATCGATTTTTATTTTGTTTGGATGCCAATTGATAGTAGGGATCCGTACGAATTAAAAAAGGCATAACATTTCAAAATCAAACGTTATTTACCCGAGATATTCAAAAAAAATCATCGAAAAAGTTTTGATTTTCGAACCGACCCCGATTTTGATAAAAAACGTGATGTAACCCCTTGCCATTTTGTCGATTTTGGTCAAAATTTCGATTTTCATTTCTAGGGATTTATTTGATGCCAATCGATAGTAAGGGTTCTTACGAGTCTGAAATGGTATAAAACTCCAAAATCGGACATGATTTGGCCGAGATATTCCAAAAAATCATCAAGAATGGTTGACTTTACAAACGAATCAGTTTTTGGTCCACAACTTTTTTTAACCCATCGAATTTTATTTTGTTTGAATGCCAATTGATAGTAGGGATCCGTACGAATTATAAAAGGCATAACATTTCAAAATCAAACGTTATTTACCCGAGATATTCAAAAAAAATCATCGAAAAAGTTTTGATTTTCGAACCGACCCCGATTTTGATAAAAAACGTGATGTAACCCCTTGCCATTTTGTCGATTTTGGTCAAAATTTCGATTTTCATTTCTAGGGATTTATTTGATGCCAATCGATAGTAAGGGTTCTTACGAGTCTGAAATGGTATAAAACTCTAAAATCGGACATTATTTGGCCGAGATATTCCAAAAAATCATCAATAATGGTTAACTTTACAAACGGATCAGTTTTTGGTCCACAACTTTTTTAAACCCATCGATTTTTATTTTGTTTGGATGCCAATTGATAGTAGGGATCCGTACGAATTAAAAAAGGCATAACATTTCAAAATCAAACGTTATTTACCCGAGATATTCAAAAAAAATCATCGAAAAAGTTTTGATTTTCGAACCGACCCCGATTTTGATAAAAAACGTGATGTAACCCCTTGCCATTTTGTCGATTTTGGTCAAAATTTCGATTTTCATTTCTAGGGATTTATTTGATGCCAATCGATAGTAAGGGTTCTTACGAGTCTGAAATGGTATAAAACTCCAAAATCGGACATGATTTGGCCGAGATATTCCAAAAAATCATCAAGAATGGTTAACTTTACAAACGAATCAGTTTTTGGTCCACAACTTTTTTTAACCCATCGAATTTTATTTTGTTTGAATGCCAATTGATAGTAGGGATCCGTACGAATTATAAAAGGCATAACATTTCAAAATCAAACGTTATTTACCCGAGATATTCAAAAAAAATCATCGAAAAAGTTTTGATTTTCGAACCGACCCCGATTTTGATAAAAAACGTGATGTAACCCCTTGCCATTTTGTCGATTTTGGTCAAAATTTCGATTTTCATTTCTAGGGATTTATTTGATGCCAATCGATAGTAAGGGTTCTTACGAGTCTGAAATGGTATAAAACTCCAAAATCGGACATGATTTGGCCGAGATATTCCAAAAAATCATCAAGAATGGTTGACTTTACAAACGAATCAGTTTTTGGTCCACAACTTTTTTTAACCCATCGAATTTTATTTTGTTTGAATGCCAATTGATAGTAGGGATCCGTACGAATTATAAAAGGCATAACATTTCAAAATCAAACGTTATTTACCCGAGATATTCAAAAAAAATCATCGAAAAAGTTTTGATTTTCGAACCGACCCCGATTTTGATAAAAAACGTGATGTAACCCCTTGCCATTTTGTCGATTTTGGTCAAAATTTCGATTTTCATTTCTAGGGATTTATTTGATGCCAATCGATAGTAAGGGTTCTTACGAGTCTGAAATGGTATAAAACTCTAAAATCGGACATTATTTGGCCGAGATATTCCAAAAAATCATCAATAATGGTTAACTTTACAAACGGATCAGTTTTTCGTCCACAACTTTTTTAAACCCATCGATTTTTATTTTGTTTGGATGCCAATTGATAGTAGGGATCCGTACGAATTAAAAAAGGCATAACATTTCAAAATCAAACGTTATTTACCCGAGATATTCAAAAAAAATCATCGAAAAAGTTTTGATTTTCGAACCGACCCCGATTTTGATAAAAAACGTGATGTAACCCCTTGCCATTTTGTCGATTTTGGTCAAAATTTCGATTTTCATTTCTAGGGATTTATTTGATGCCAATCGATAGTAAGGGTTCTTACGAGTCTGAAATGGTATAAAACTCCAAAATCGGACATGATTTGGCCGAGATATTCCAAAAAATCATCAAGAATGGTTGACTTTACAAACGAATCAGTTTTTGGTCCACAACTTTTTTTAACCCATCGAATTTTATTTTGTTTGAATGCCAATTGATAGTAGGGATCCGTACGAATTATAAAAGGCATAACATTTCAAAATCAAACGTTATTTACCCGAGATATTCAAAAAAATCATCGAAAAAGTTTTGATTTTCGAACCGACCCCGATTTTGATAAAAAACGTGATGTAACCCCTTGCCATTTTGTCGATTTTGGTCAAAATTTCGATTTTCATTTCTAGGGATTTATTTGATGCCAATCGATAGTAAGGGTTCTTACGAGTCTGAAATGGTATAAAACTCCAAAATCGGACATGATTTGGCCGAGATATTCCAAAAAATCATCAAGAATGGTTAACTTTACAAACGAATCAGTTTTTGGTCCACAACTTTTTTTAACCCATCGAATTTTATTTTGTTTGAATGCCAATTGATAGTAGGGATCCGTACGAATTATAAAAGGCATAACATTTCAAAATCAAACGTTATTTACCCGAGATATTCAAAAAAAATCATCGAAAAAGTTTTGATTTTCGAACCGACCCCGATTTTGATAAAAAACGTGATGTAACCCCTTGCCATTTTGTCGATTTTGGTCAAAATTTCGATTTTCATTTCTAGGGATTTATTTGATGCCAATCGATAGTAAGGGTTCTTACGAGTCTGAAATGGTATAAAACTCTAAAATCGGACATTATTTGGCCGAGATATTCCAAAAAATCATCAATAATGGTTAACTTTACAAACGGATCAGTTTTTCGTCCACAACTTTTTTAAACCCATCGATTTTTATTTTGTTTGGATGCCAATTGATAGTAGGGATCCGTACGAATTAAAAAAGGCATAACATTTCAAAATCAAACGTTATTTACCCGAGATATTCAAAAAAAATCATCGAAAAAGTTTTGATTTTCGAACCGACCCCGATTTTGATAAAAAACGTGATGTAACCCCTTGCCATTTTGTCGATTTTGGTCAAAATTTCGATTTTCATTTCTAGGGATTTATTTGATGCCAATCGATAGTAAGGGTTCTTACGAGTCTGAAATGGTATAAAACTCTAAAATCGGACATTATTTGGCCGAGATATTCCAAAAAATCATCAATAATGGTTAACTTTACAAACGGATCAGTTTTTCGTCCACAACTTTTTTAAACCCATCGATTTTTATTTTGTTTGGATGCCAATTGATAGTAGGGATCCGTACGAATTAAAAAAGGCATAACATTTCAAAATCAAACGTTATTTACCCGAGATATTCAAAAAAAATCATCGAAAAAGTTTTGATTTTCGAACCGACCCCGATTTTGATAAAAAACGTGATGTAACCCCTTGCCATTTTGTCGATTTTGGTCAAAATTTCGATTTTCATTTCTAGGGATTTATTTGATGCCAATCGATAGTAAGGGTTCTTACGAGTCTGAAATGGTATAAAACTCCAAAATCGGACATGATTTGGCCGAGATATTCCAAAAAATCATCAAGAATGGTTGACTTTACAAACGAATCAGTTTTTGGTCCACAACTTTTTTTAACCCATCGAATTTTATTTTGTTTGAATGCCAATTGATAGTAGGGATCCGTACGAATTATAAAAGGCATAACATTTCAAAATCAAACGTTATTTACCCGAGATATTCAAAAAAAATCATCGAAAAAGTTTTGATTTTCGAACCGACCCCGATTTTGATAAAAAACGTGATGTAACCCCTTGCCATTTTGTCGATTTTGGTCAAAATTTCGATTTTCATTTCTAGGGATTTATTTGATGCCAATCGATAGTAAGGGTTCTTACGAGTCTGAAATGGTATAAAACTCCAAAATCGGACATGATTTGGCCGAGATATTCCAAAAAATCATCAAGAATGGTTAACTTTACAAACGAATCAGTTTTTGGTCCACAACTTTTTTTAACCCATCGAATTTTATTTTGTTTGAATGCCAATTGATAGTAGGGATCCGTACGAATTATAAAAGGCATAACATTTCAAAATCAAACGTTATTTACCCGAGATATTCAAAAAAAATCATCGAAAAAGTTTTGATTTTCGAACCGACCCCGATTTTGATAAAAAACGTGATGTAACCCCTTGCCATTTTGTCGATTTTGGTCAAAATTTCGATTTTCATTTCTAGGGATTTATTTGATGCCAATCGATAGTAAGGGTTCTTACGAGTCTGAAATGGTATAAAACTCTAAAATCGGACATTATTTGGCCGAGATATTCCAAAAAATCATCAATAATGGTTAACTTTACAAACGGATCAGTTTTTCGTCCACAACTTTTTTAAACCCATCGATTTTTATTTTGTTTGGATGCCAATTGATAGTAGGGATCCGTACGAATTAAAAAAGGCATAACATTTCAAAATCAAACGTTATTTACCCGAGATATTCAAAAAAAATCATCGAAAAAGTTTTGATTTTCGAACCGACCCCGATTTTGATAAAAAACGTGATGTAACCCCTTGCCATTTTGTCGATTTTGGTCAAAATTTCGATTTTCATTTCTAGGGATTTATTTGATGCCAATCGATAGTAAGGGTTCTTACGAGTCTGAAATGGTATAAAACTCTAAAATCGGACATTATTTGGCCGAGATATTCCAAAAAATCATCAATAATGGTTAACTTTACAAACGGATCAGTTTTTCGTCCACAACTTTTTTAAACCCATCGATTTTTATTTTGTTTGGATGCCAATTGATAGTAGGGATCCGTACGAATTAAAAAAGGCATAACATTTCAAAATCAAACGTTATTTACCCGAGATATTCAAAAAAATCATCGAAAAAGTTTTGATTTTCGAACCGACCCCGATTTTGATAAAAAACGTGATGTAACCCCTTGCCATTTTGTCGATTTTGGTCAAAATTTCGATTTTCATTTCTAGGGATTTATTTGATGCCAATCGATAGTAAGGGTTCTTACGAGTCTGAAATGGTATAAAACTCTAAAATCGGACATTATTTGGCCGAGATATTCCAAAAAATCATCAATAATGGTTAACTTTACAAACGGATCAGTTTTTCGTCCACAACTTTTTTAAACCCATCGATTTTTATTTTGTTTGGATGCCAATTGATAGTAGGGATCCGTACGAATTAAAAAAGGCATAACATTTCAAAATCAAACGTTATTTACCCGAGATATTAAAAAAAAATCATCGAAAAAGTTTTGATTTTCGAACCGACCCCGATTTTGATAAAAAACGTGATGTAACCCCTTGCCATTTTGTCGATTTTGGTCAAAATTTCGATTTTCATTTCTAGGGATTTATTTGATGCCAATCGATAGTAAGGGTTCTTACGAGTCTGAAATGGTATAAAACTCTAAAATCGGACATTATTTGGCCGAGATATTCCAAAAAATCATCAATAATGGTTAACTTTACAAACGGATCAGTTTTTCGTCCACAACTTTTTTAAACCCATCGATTTTTATTTTGTTTGGATGCCAATTGATAGTAGGGATCCGTACGAATTAAAAAAGGCATAACATTTCAAAATCAAACGTTATTTACCCGAGATATTCAAAAAAAATCATCGAAAAAGTTTTGATTTTCGAACCGACCCCGATTTTGATAAAAAACGTGATGTAACCCCTTGCCATTTTGTCGATTTTGGTCAAAATTTCGATTTTCATTTCTAGGGATTTATTTGATGCCAATCGATAGTAAGGGTTCTTACGAGTCTGAAATGGTATAAAACTCCAAAATCGGACATGATTTGGCCGAGATATTCCAAAAAATCATCAAGAATGGTTAACTTTACAAACGAATCAGTTTTTGGTCCACAACTTTTTTTAACCCATCGAATTTTATTTTGTTTGAATGCCAATTGATAGTAGGGATCCGTACGAATTATAAAAGGCATAACATTTCAAAATCAAACGTTATTTACCCGAGATATTCAAAAAAAATCATCGAAAAAGTTTTGATTTTCGAACCGACCCCGATTTTGATAAAAAACGTGATGTAACCCCTTGCCATTTTGTCGATTTTGGTCAAAATTTCGATTTTCATTTCTAGGGATTTATTTGATGCCAATCGATAGTAAGGGTTCTTACGAGTCTGAAATGGTATAAAACTCCAAAATCGGACATGATTTGGCCGAGATATTCCAAAAAATCATCAAGAATGGTTGACTTTACAAACGAATCAGTTTTTGGTCCACAACTTTTTTTAACCCATCGAATTTTATTTTGTTTGAATGCCAATTGATAGTAGGGATCCGTACGAATTATAAAAGGCATAACATTTCAAAATCAAACGTTATTTACCCGAGATATTCAAAAAAATCATCGAAAAAGTTTTGATTTTCGAACCGACCCCGATTTTGATAAAAAACGTGATGTAACCCCTTGCCATTTTGTCGATTTTGGTCAAAATTTCGATTTTCATTTCTAGGGATTTATTTGATGCCAATCGATAGTAAGGGTTCTTACGAGTCTGAAATGGTATAAAACTCTAAAATCGGACATTATTTGGCCGAGATATTCCAAAAAATCATCAATAATGGTTAACTTTACAAACGGATCAGTTTTTCGTCCACAACTTTTTTAAACCCATCGATTTTTATTTTGTTTGGATGCCAATTGATAGTAGGGATCCGTACGAATTAAAAAAGGCATAACATTTCAAAATCAAACGTTATTTACCCGAGATATTCAAAAAAAATCATCGAAAAAGTTTTGATTTTCGAACCGACCCCGATTTTGATAAAAAACGTGATGTAACCCCTTGCCATTTTGTCGATTTTGGTCAAAATTTCGATTTTCATTTCTAGGGATTTATTTGATGCCAATCGATAGTAAGGGTTCTTACGAGTCTGAAATGGTATAAAACTCCAAAATCGGACATGATTTGGCCGAGATATTCCAAAAAATCATCAAGAATGGTTGACTTTACAAACGAATCAGTTTTTGGTCCACAACTTTTTTTAACCCATCGAATTTTATTTTGTTTGAATGCCAATTGATAGTAGGGATCCGTACGAATTATAAAAGGCATAACATTTCAAAATCAAACGTTATTTACCCGAGATATTCAAAAAAAAATCATCGAAAAAGTTTTGATTTTCGAACCGACCCCGATTTTGATAAAAAACGTGATGTAACCCCTTGCCATTTTGTCGATTTTGGTCAAAATTTCGATTTTCATTTCTAGGGATTTATTTGATGCCAATCGATAGTAAGGGTTCTTACGAGTCTGAAATGGTATAAAACTCCAAAATCGGACATGATTTGGCCGAGATATTCCAAAAAATCATCAAGAATGGTTGACTTTACAAACGAATCAGTTTTTGGTCCACAACTTTTTTTAACCCATCGAATTTTATTTTGTTTGAATGCCAATTGATAGTAGGGATCCGTACGAATTATAAAAGGCATAACATTTCAAAATCAAACGTTATTTACCCGAGATATTCAAAAAAAATCATCGAAAAAGTTTTGATTTTCGAACCGACCCCGATTTTGATAAAAAACGTGATGTAACCCCTTGCCATTTTGTCGATTTTGGTCAAAATTTCGATTTTCATTTCTAGGGATTTATTTGATGCCAATCGATAGTAAGGGTTCTTACGAGTCTGAAATGGTATAAAACTCCAAAATCGGACATGATTTGGCCGAGATATTCCAAAAAATCATCAAGAATGGTTGACTTTACAAACGAATCAGTTTTTGGTCCACAACTTTTTTTAACCCATCGAATTTTATTTTGTTTGAATGCCAATTGATAGTAGGGATCCGTACGAATTATAAAAGGCATAACATTTCAAAATCAAACGTTATTTACCCGAGATATTCAAAAAAAATCATCGAAAAAGTTTTGATTTTCGAACCGACCCCGATTTTGATAAAAAACGTGATGTAACCCCTTGCCATTTTGTCGATTTTGGTCAAAATTTCGATTTTCATTTCTAGGGATTTATTTGATGCCAATCGATAGTAAGGGTTCTTACGAGTCTGAAATGGTATAAAACTCCAAAATCGGACATGATTTGGCCGAGATATTCCAAAAAATCATCAAGAATGGTTGACTTTACAAACGAATCAGTTTTTGGTCCACAACTTTTTTTAACCCATCGAATTTTATTTTGTTTGAATGCCAATTTATAGTAGGGATCCGTACGAATTATAAAAGGCATAACATTTCAAAATCAAACGTTATTTACCCGAGATATTCAAAAAAAATCATCGAAAAAGTTTTGATTTTCGAACCGACCCCGATTTTGATAAAAAACGTGATGTAACCCCTTGCCATTTTGTCGATTTTGGTCAAAATTTCGATTTTCATTTCTAGGGATTTATTTGATGCCAATCGATAGTAAGGGTTCTTACGAGTCTGAAATGGTATAAAACTCCAAAATCGGACATGATTTGGCCGAGATATTCCAAAAAATCATCAAGAATGGTTGACTTTACAAACGAATCAGTTTTTGGTCCACAACTTTTTTTAACCCATCGAATTTTATTTTGTTTGAATGCCAATTGATAGTAGGGATCCGTACGAATTATAAAAGGCATAACATTTCAAAATCAAACGTTATTTACCCGAGATATTCAAAAAAAATCATCGAAAAAGTTTTGATTTTCGAACCGACCCCGATTTTGATAAAAAACGTGATGTAACCCCTTGCCATTTTGTCGATTTTGGTCAAAATTTCGATTTTCATTTCTAGGGATTTATTTGATGCCAATCGATAGTAAGGGTTCTTACGAGTCTGAAATGGTATAAAACTCTAAAATCGGACATTATTTGGCCGAGATATTCCAAAAAATCATCAATAATGGTTAACTTTACAAACGGATCAGTTTTTCGTCCACAACTTTTTTAAACCCATCGATTTTTATTTTGTTTGGATGCCAATTGATAGTAGGGATCCGTACGAATTAAAAAAGGCATAACATTTCAAAATCAAACGTTATTTACCCGAGATATTCAAAAAAAATCATCGAAAAAGTTTTGATTTTCGAACCGACCCCGATTTTGATAAAAAACGTGATGTAACCCCTTGCCATTTTGTCGATTTTGGTCAAAATTTCGATTTTCATTTCTAGGGATTTATTTGATGCCAATCGATAGTAAGGGCTCTTACGAGTCTGAAATGGTATAAAACTCCAAAATCGGACATGATTTGGCCGAGATATTCCAAAAAATCATCAAGAATGGTTGACTTTACAAACGAATCAATTTTTGGTCCACAACTTTTTTTAACCCATCGAATTTTATTTTGTTTGAATGCCAGTTGATAGTAGGGATCAGTACGAATTATAAAAGGCATAACATTTCAAAATCAAACGTTATTTACCCGAGATATTCAAAAAAAATCATCGAACAAGTTTTGATTTTCGAACCGACCCCGATTTTGATAAAAAACGTGATGTAACCCCTTGCCATTTTGTCGATTTTGGTCAAAATTTCGATTTTCATTTCTAGGGATTTATTTGATGCCAATCGATAGTAAGGGTTCTTACGAGTCTGAAATGGTATAAAACTCTAAAATCCGACATTATTTGGCCGAGATATTCCAAAAAATCATCAATAATGGTTAACTTTACAAACGGATCAGTTTTTCGTCCACAACTTTTTTAAACCCATCGATTTTTATTTTGTTTGGATGCCAATTGATAGTAGGGATCCGTACGAATTAAAAAAGGCATAACATTTCAAAATCAAACGTTATTTACCCGAGATATTCAAAAAAATCATCGAAAAAGTTTTGATTTTCGAACCGACCCCGATTTTGATAAAAAACGTGATGTAACCCCTTGCCATTTTGTCGATTTTGGTCAAAATTTCGATTTTCATTTCTAGGGATTTATTTGATGCCAATCGATAGTAAGGGTTCTTACGAGTCTGAAATGGTATAAAACTCCAAAATCCGACATTATTTGGCCGAGATATTCCAAAAAATCATCAATAATGGTTAACTTTACAAACGGATCAGTTTTTCGTCCACAACTTTTTTAAACCCATCGATTTTTATTTTGTTTGGATGCCAATTGATAGTAGGGATCCGTACGAATTATAAAAGGCATAACATTTCAAAATCAAACGTTATTTACCCGAGATATTCAAAAAAAATCATCGAAAAAGTTTTGATTTTCGAACCGACCCCGATTTTGATAAAAAACGTGATGTAACCCCTTGCCATTTTGTCGATTTTGGTCAAAATTTCGATTTTCATTTCTAGGGATTTATTTGATGCCAATCGATAGTAAGGGTTCTTACGAGTCTGAAATGGTATAAAACTCCAAAATCGGACATTATTTGGCCGAGATATTCCAAAAAATCATCAATAATGGTTAACTTTACAAACGGATCAGTTTTTCGTCCACAACTTTTTTAAACCCATCGATTTTTATTTTGTTTGGATGCCAATTGATAGTAGGGATCCGTACGAATTAAAAAAGGCATAACATTTCAAAATCAAACGTTATTTACCCGAGATATTCAAAAAAAATCATCGAAAAAGTTTTGATTTTCGAACCGACCCCGATTTTGATAAAAAACGTGATGTAACCCCTTGCCATTTTGTCGATTTTGGTCAAAATTTCGATTTTCATTTCTAGGGATTTATTTGATGCCAATCGATAGTAAGGGTTCTTACGAGTCTGAAATGGTATAAAACTCCAAAATCTGACATTATTTGGCCGAGATATTCCAAAAAATCATCAATAATGGTTGACTTTACAAACGAATCAGTTTTTGGTCCACAACTTTTTTTAACCCATCGATTTTTATTTTGTTTGAGTGCCAATTGATAGTAGGGATCCGTACGAATTAAAAAAGGCATAACATTTCAAAATCAAACGTTATTTACCCGAGATATTCAAAAAAAATCATCGAAAAAGTTTTGATTTTCGAACCGACCCCGATTTTGATAAAAAAAACGTGATGTAACTAACCCCTTGCCATTTTGTCGATTTTGGTCAAAATTTCGATTTTCATTTCTAGGGATTTATTTGATGCCAATCGATAGTAAGGGTTCTTACGAGTCTGAAATGGTATAAAACTCCAAAATCGGACATTATTTGGCCGAGATATTCCAAAAAATCATCAATAATGGTTGACTTTACAAACGAATCAGTTTTTGGTCCACAACTTTTTTTAACCCATCGATTTTTATTTTGTTTGAGTGCCAATTGATAGTAGGGATCCGTACGAATTAAAAAAGGCATAACATTTCAAAATCAAACGTTATTTACCCGAGATATTCAAAAAAAATCATCGAAAAAGTTTTGATTTTCGAACCGACCCCGATTTTGATAAAAAACGTGATGTAACCCCTTGCCATTTTGTCGATTTTGGTCAAAATTTCGATTTTCATTTCTAGGGATTTATTTGATGCCAATCGATAGTAAGGGTTCTTACGAGTCTGAAATGGTATAAAACTCCAAAATCTGACATTATTTGGCCGAGATATTCCAAAAAATCATCAAGAATGGTTAACTTTACAAACGGATCAGTTTTTCGTCCACAACTTTTTTAAACCCATCGATTTTTATTTTGTTTGGATGCCAATTGATAGTAGGGATCCGTACGAATTAAAAAAGGCATAACATTTCAAAATCAAACGTTATTTACCCGAGATATTCAAAAAAAATCATCAAAAAAGTTTTGAATTTCGAACCGACCCCGATTTTGATAAAAAACGTGATGTAACCCCTTGCCATTTTGTCGATTTTGGTCAAAATTTCGATTTTCATTTCTAGGGATTTATTTGATGCCAATCGATAGTAAGGGTTCTTACGAGTCTGAAATGGTATAAAACTCCAAAATCTGACATTATTTGGCCGAGATATTCCAAAAAATCATCAATAATGGTTGACTTTACAAACGAATCAGTTTTTGGTCCACAACTTTTTTTAACCCATCGATTTTTATTTTGTTTGGATGCCAATTGATAGTAGGGATCCGTACGAATTAAAAAAGGCATAACATTTCAAAATCAAACGTTATTTACCCGAGATATTCAAAAAAAATCATCAAAAAAGTTTTGAATTTCGAACCGACCCCGATTTTGATAAAAAAACGTGATGTAGCCCCTTGCCATTTTGTCGATTTTGGTCAAAATTTCGATTTTCATTTCTAGGGATTTATTTGATGCCAATCGATAGTAAGGGTTCTTACGAGTCTGAAATGGTATAAAACTCCAAAATCTGACATTATTTGGCCGAGATATTCCAAAAAATCATCAAGAATGGTTAACTTTACAAACGAATCAGTTTTTGGTCCACAACTTTTTTTAACCCATCGATTTTTATTTTGTTTGGATGCCAATTGATAGTAGGGATCCGTACGAATTAAAAAAGGCATAACATTTCAAAATCAAACGTTATTTACCCGAGATATTCAAAAAAAATCATCAAAAAAGTTTTGAATTTCGAACCGACCCCGATTTTGATAAAAAAACGTGATGTAGCCCCTTGCCATTTTGTCGATTTTGGTCAAAATTTCGATTTTCATTTCTAGGGATTTATTTGATGCCAATCGATAGTAAGGGTTCTTACGAGTCTGAAATGGTATAAAACTCCAAAATCTGACATTATTTGGCCGAGATATTCCAAAAAATCATCAAGAATGGTTAACTTTACAAACGGATCAGTTTTTCGTCCACAACTTTTTTAAACCCATCGATTTTTATTTTGTTTGGATGCCAATTGATAGTAGGGATCCGTACGAATTAAAAAAGGCATAACATTTCAAAATCAAACGTTATTTACCCGAGATATTCAAAAAAAATCATCAAAAAAGTTTTGAATTTCGAACCGACCCCGATTTTGATAAAAAACGTGATGTAACCCCTTGCCATTTTGTCGATTTTGGTCAAAATTTCGATTTTCATTTCTAGGGATTTATTTGATGCCAATCGATAGTAAGGGTTCTTACGAGTCTGAAATGGTATAAAACTCCAAAATCTGACATTATTTGGCCGAGATATTCCAAAATATCATCAATAATGGTTGACTTTACAAACGAATCAGTTTTTGGTCCACAACTTTTTTTAACCCATCGATTTTTATTTTGTTTGAATGCCAATTGATAGTAGGGATCCGTACGAATTAAAAAAGGCATAACATTTCAAAATCAAACGTTATTTACCCGAGATATTCAAAAAAAATCATCGAAAAAGTTTTGAATTTCGAACCGACCCCGATTTTGATAAAAAACGTGATGTAACCCCTTGCCATTTTGTCGATTTTGGTCAAAATTTCGATTTTAATTTCTAGGGATTTATTTGATGCCAATCGATAGTAAGGGTTCTTACGAGTCTGAAATGGTATAAAACTCCAAAATCTGACATTATTTGGCCGAGATATTCCAAAAAATCATCAAGAATGGTTAACTTTACAAACGGATCAGTTTTTCGTCCACAACTTTTTTAAACCCATCGATTTTTATTTTGTTTGAATGCCAATTGATAGTAGGGATCCGTACGAATTAAAAAAGGCATAACATTTCAAAATCAAACGTTATTTACCCGAGATATTAAAAAAAATCATCAAAAAAGTTTTGATTTTCGAACCGACCCCGATTTTGATAAAAAACGTGATGTAACCCCTTGCCATTTTGTCGATTTTGGTCAAAATTTCGATTTTCATTTCTAGGGATTTATTTGATGCCAATCGATAGTAAGGGTTCTTACGAGTCTGAAATGGTATAAAACTCCAAAATCTGACATTATTTGGCCGAGATATTCCAAAAAATCATCAAGAATGGTTAACTTTACAAACGGATCAGTTTTTCGTCCACAACTTTTTTAAACCCATCGATTTTTATTTTGTTTGGATGCCAATTGATAGTAGGGATCCGTACGAATTAAAAAAGGCATAACATTTCAAAATCAAACGTTATTTACCCGAGATATTCAAAAAAAATCATCAAAAAAGTTTTGATTTTCGAACCGACCCCGATTTTGATAAAAAACGTGATGTAACCCCTTGCCATTTTGTCGATTTTGGTCAAAATTTCGATTTTCATTTCTAGGGATTTATTTGATGCCAATCGATAGTAAGGGTTCTTACGAGTCTGAAATGGTATAAAACTCCAAAATCTGACATTATTTGGGCGATATATTCCAAAAAATCATCAAGAATGGTTGACTTTACAAACGAATCAGTTTTTGGTCCACAACTTTTTTTAACCCATCGATTTTTATTTTGTTTGAATGCCAATTGATAGTAGGGATCCGTACGAATTAAACAAGTAAGAGGTTCTAGTCGGGAGCTCCCGACTAGGGGATTCCCTGAACCCTCATATTCCAACACCAAATGCAGCTCGCGCTAATAGATAGAGAGTAGCGGGGAGGCGATAGGTATAAAATGAAAGATACTTGATATATATATACTTTTCTAGAAGCAACATGTCAAGTTTGGTGACTCTAGCTCTTATTATTTACAAAAATTGCTTAAAAAACAGGATTTCGATATACATTTTTATCGATTACTTTGAAACGGAGTAAGTTATCGATTATCGGAAACAAACTCGATCTGCGCGGGCACTAGGAGCACCTACGTCTAAAATTTCAATTTCTCTAGCTCATATAGGTTCTGAGATCCTTGCGTTCATACATACGGACGGACGGACGGACGGACAGACAGACGGACATGGCTAGATCGACTCGGCTATTGATGCTGATCAAGAATATATATACTTTATGGAGTCGGAGATGCTTCCTTCTGCCTGTTACATACATTTGCACTTTGCACAAATACAATATACCCCTTTTACCCATTTTCAATGGGTTCAGGGTATAAAAAGGCATAACATTTCAAAATCAAACGTTATTTACCCGAGATATTCAAAAAAAATCATCGAAAAAGTTTTGATTTTCGAACCGACCCCGATTTTGATAAAAAAAAAACGTGATGTGCCCTTGCCATATGGTTGATTTTGATCAAAATTTTCATTTTTTGATAGTAAGGATCCTTACAAAATTAATTTTTTTTAGAAGCAATTAAAAGCAATTCAGCAAAATAACTGCCTCTGTTTTTGGTCATATCAAATGCATCCAAAATTACTTTTTTCCCATTTACCAACGCCTAGGCCTAGCCTTCACCTTTTGTGCTTTTTAGGGAAGGCGACAGCCCGTGTTCACGCCCCCGTTAACACCTCGCAAGAGAGGCAAAAACACGGAATGGGCGAGGCACAACACACACGCACACACAAAAATCCTCCAAGCTTTTTGCACTTTTAATTTAAATGTGCTGAACATTTTGTGGGCGTGGCGAGGGGCGCTTTAACCCCTCGATGCCGATGCCAGAGTAAATATAGAAATCGATTAAAGCTTAAAGTTTGACGCGACAACTTTGATGCTTTAAATTCAAATAATGATTTTTATTTGATTAAACATGATATAAGTTTGGTAATGGATTTATAATTTTAGGAAAGGTATAATTTATTTAATTTCATAATTTTTTTTAACCAACTCATGAACTAACTTTTTATCACCACATAAAGTACATTTGAGGCCATGTGAGAGAAACATTTTGGGCATAAAATTTGCCACGTGTTGGCCATTCGCAGCATAGTTGAGGCCAGCAGGAAAATGGCTCTAAGTGATGTCATTATTGGCGATGCTGATGGTGTCGACCTTTAATTATGCAATTTCTTTGTGCTTCATCATATGACTCTCCCTTGCCATTTGTCAGGTTATCGGGCCTGGAGAATGGCCTGCTGGGGCTAAGCTCGCGCAATAATGCCGTCATGTGGTCACGTTCCGTGACGGAAATTGAGAATGTTGACATCGTCTGTTTTGGCCATCTGCTCTATGAGATGTGCACCGGTCAGGAAATGACCACACCGAAACCGTCCATGCGGGTGCTCGAAATGGAGTTGCAGCATTATCCACAAATTGGCCAGGTAAGCCACAGCTGACGACCGTCTCCACGAAACGTTTACTTAGACTGCATTTGCATTTTGTAGGTTCTGGAAATATTAGGCCTTATCTTTGAGCCGCCCAGCGGCGTATGCCCCTCCGTCGAGGACCTAGTCCTATGCGATCTATTCCGTAGCATCGATTTACGCGAGCTGCGCGGCCCGTGCTTCAGTGTGAGTATCACCTGAAACAAACCTTATCAAAATGCCGCTATATTTACACCTCATTTAGACAATCAAGCCGAGCCTCAGCCGTTCCACGTTAAATTTGCTGCACGCCGTAAAAAAGCGGCAATGCGCCTCCCTGGGCAGCTCCTTCAGCGCGGCAAGCTCTCCCTGTACGCCCCCCTCGACGCCGCACGATCGACGCACTGGGTAAGTGTCCATGGAGACTAGAGATTCGTGCCACCAACACACACACGCTCACACCCGCTCACACACACATAGACACCAGCACTCAGGCTAATACATATTCGAATCTCAGCGTACACACACATTCACAAACTGTTACAGCTGCCAGAGGTCTGGTCCATTAAGATCTATGTTGGGTCTAGTTATACAGAGGGATAATTACTCTAGATAGATAATCAGCTTAAGACTTATTTTCTTAATTCTATTCAATATTTCCTAAAACTTGCATGATATTAAAATATATATACATTTATTTAATACAGTATTCTCTTAAATGTATGTGTAGTTAACAATGCAGGCTCTTCTTTATTTGCCTTTTAATTTATTTTAATGAGAGTTAGAATGTTTTTAAGCAAGTAGACCTTACCAACATGAGCTAAAATAAACTGCTTATGGGATAATTAATAAATAGGCAATATCGAACAAAAAATTTAACTCATTCTTTTCCTGTAGACTCGGGATGGGTAAACTCTGCTCCTGCAAATTAATAGGTGCATTTCAGGTTAATAAAAGCTAACACAATGTCACATTCACACACACAGACAAGGTCTGAAAAACGCACGCAAAATGAATGTGTAGCATAAAATGATGTGTTGAAAAACGAACAATGAAAAAAAAAGGTAAACAGTGTGCAGAAACTGCATAACGCAAAATGTGAGCATAAGCAAAAAATGGCGTCATAAACTTTATGTTATGTGTGTGTGTGTATATGTATATATGTGTCTCACCCAAGCACCTGTCCGTTTGTCTGTGTGCCTTGGTGTGCGTGCCTGCGGTAATTATGGTAATGTTCTGGCCGAGATCCCTGCTTTCGCAGTTACAGGGCTGCCTCTGTCTGCGCCTGTTGTCTGTATTAAGTGCTCGAAAATTATGCATACAAGACGAGAATGTAATTAAGTTATATGGAGAAAGTAGTAGGGAGAAGGGAGAAGGGAGAAGAGAAAAAGGAGAAGGGAGACAGCAGATAGCAGAGGCAACTACTTTATTAAATGCCCAATACACATCGTTGCTCATGTATATTTTAAGCATATATATATATATATTTCTCTCAGTGTAAATTTATTTTTTGCTGCCTAACAAAACGCATGTCTTATACATATATATTAACTTATATACATATATAAGTAGAGGAATTTTTCAACTAAAGTTTTTTGTATGCAATGTTTACTCTCTCTTTCTCTCTACAACCAAAACCAAATCAACCAAAAACTAATGTTTATAATGTCTATAATCCATCTGAATAAAAAACCTACTCTATATACAATATATATGTCTTAGTGTTGCGAGCCGAACTATTAAACTGAACCAGTTGCAGTTACACAAGCCCCATCTTTACATAAATACATACAGATCAGCTCTTGAATGTCTATCGACTTTTGTTTTTGTCTATCTAACATACGTGTGTGTTTTATTTATGATTTACAAATTGTTGCATTTCTGCATTTGTTTATTTACATAACCCGTTCGAAACCAACTACAGTGTTCCGCCTGCGCCCTATGAAGTCTTTCGTATGTACTAAACCAACCAACCAACCAACCAATCAATCAATCAATCAACCAATCAACCAATCAACCAAGATGCAAATACAACAAACGAATATGAAATTAACAAAAACAATTCACAACAAATCACTCACAAATACAATTAACACAATTACAAAGTGTAAGACCAAATGGCAAATGAAATGAATACCTGAATAAAAACTATAAAAACCTTAATAAAAGCTGTCAGCGCGATTTGTATCAATCACAACAATTTTTGTACTCAACTGCAATTTTTTGTACCCCCAAAAACCAAAAACAAAAATTTCCCAAAAATGGAAGAAAAACTAAATACTAACAAATTGTTGTTGTTGTTGTTGGGTTAAGAAAAAAATAAATAACTGTGGTAAGTGGTAAATTTTTGTGTATGCTAAAACCACCAGCGGCAACCCCTCCCCTCCTCAACACCACTACCACCCCCCCCCCCCTCACACCACTCTATGCACAGCGTATAGCTAGCGAGCCACGCCCATTTTGGAACATATCTCCAAATTTGACATTCGTCAAATCCGACACAAAAACAATTTTTGTAGAGCATCGACTTTTCCATCTGCTTTAATTGTTTTTTTTGTTTCGCTTAAATATTATAAATAAATAATATTCGTGTGTAAAAAACTGTTGTTTCCATTTGCTCGGATATATTTTGTAATTGTTGTTCTAACTGCTTTCAAATTAATATTGCATGCACATATGTATCGAAATAAAAGCAAATTTGTTTCGGCCTGCCGAATATTAGATACCCATGCAGACATAATGTAGATACTCTGTTGATATCATTTTAAAAATCTACTTACAAGGCTAAGCACGGAATTTTGACCAAACGCCTATATGGGTGCAATATCATATTATAGTCCGATTTTTGATTTTTGTCTTTTGATTAAACAATTAGAAGTTGATAATACTCTTAGCTCTGTTGTAACTCTCCAAAGTACCTAATTTCATCCTGTCAAATTTTACTTCACTTAACAATGCAATGCACATAACACAGCACATATCGAAAACTTTGTTTAGCAAACACATCAAAGATATATTTGACAAAAGGTTTAATGTTTTATACTATTTTAGAATTGTGGATTTGAACTGTAAGGGAATTATGGCTTATGCTAAGGAGAATGGGAGAATGGGAATGATCGACCATTGGTGGAGTTACCTAAAAGCTATCGATTTCATTTTACGATAAAGTTATCCGATATTAATAAGTTGTAGCTCGTATCTAAAAACCAGAATGAAGATTTTTCAAGATATCTTTTTAAACAAAGAAGTTTTACATGCAAGGACTTAATTTCTAACCGATTATTCCAATGGTAGCGATACGATATAGTGGTCCGATCCGGCAACATATAGACGGACCTAACTGAAAGGGTAGTTTTCACAGAAACATACAGACAGACAAGAAAATTATATTATAATACCCTTGAAGAGATATACCAAAAAAAACATATGCTATTGTAGGCAATCCATTAGAAAAAATCATGCTTTAAAGTCCCACCAATGTACAGTTCCTAATGAATAGTTTCAGGATACAGTATACGCTAGTTAACGATTCAAAGGAAAATTAATAATTTTGAGCATAGCTCAGGTTTCCTAATTAGATTCGAGCCGAACAAAGCACGTGCCTACCTGGCAAGCTTCAACTGCAGCACGTTGGCAGATGGCCACGCCCACGTCCACACACACCCATACACACACACACACACACACACAGATACACGAAAAGAATAGCACCAGGTAATGCCAGAGGCAGCGTTACCTGCATCAATCCAAGCTGCAATCCATAGCCTTTATGTGATCTATCGCATTTTGATTGTTGTTGTTCTCGCCTCGCACAGCATCAGCCGCACAATGGACTCATTTGACATATCAAGCGAGGAGGAGGAGGAGGAGGAGGGTCTGCTCGAGGAGATTGTGGTGGGCGGCAGCAGCGTCTGTCAGCGACTGCAGCGTAACCAGAACTGGGACTTCGCCTCCGGGTCGTCCTCGTTTACACGCACCCAGCACAGGCAACAGTATGCGCCGACAGAGTCGCCCATCCATTACTGCGACCATGCGGATGACAACAGCAACGGCAACTGTGGCCAGGAGCAACCGACGATTCATTGCAGCACAAGCAGTCAAAGCAATTTGAATGTGCTGCTCGCGGGGGAGGAGCCGGAACAGGCGGATGATGCGGTGGCCAGTGGCTCGGGTGGAGCTCAGCGATTGCATGCCTCCTCCTCCTCCTCCTGCGCGTCGGCGGCGGCCTCATTCAATCACCAGCTGACGGCTGACATGTGCAACTACAAGAACTCGAAGAGTCGTCGGCTGGAGTATTCGCTCAAGTGCCTGAAATATGGGCGCAGTAATCCGTCGCAGGATTCGGCTTTTGGTTCGCTTACCGATAATGATTTGTCCATTGGCTCCTCGAGCATACGCCTGAACAGTTTCCAATCGATCTCTTCGCCCATTGACGAGGGCGTCGAGGATGTCATTATAGCCACGACGACGGGCGGCAAGGAGACCTGCCTGGAGCTGGCCACCATACCACGCAGCATGGTCTCGCAGGACTCGGCCATCTCGTCGCCGTGTCGCGAGAGCTCGCCCAGCAATTTTCTGCAAATTGACGACGCCATGTCCGGCACGGGCTCGACCTCATCCGGATCCGGATCGGGATCGCTGGGCAACATGCGACCGCAGCATTTTCCCGTGTCGCTGTCCCCCAAGATTCTGGTGACGGCCACCAGCAACTCGAGCAGCTCCTCGCTAGCCCAGCCGCAGCAGCACCAGCTCCAACAGCAGCAGTTCGATCCGCCCAAGATTCTGGTGAATGATCAGAATTCGATTTACACAACATCGCCTTCGAAGCGATCCAGCATGATTGAGGTTTTCTCGCAGAAATATCGGGTCAGCTCCTTTGAGGACATGTCGCCCAAGCGATCCGGCTCCGGATCGGACAAGCAGTATCTGAAGAACGTCAATCGGCTGGCCTTTCGCTCGCTGGAGGAGGAGCGCCGCATCGATAACGCCTTCCTGCCCATGGCAGATCGCACGCACTCGGACAATCGCGTCAACATGCAGAGCGAGAAGTACAAGAAGCTGACGCACGCCTCGTTCCGCATCAGCAAGACCGCATCGACAGATCAATCCCCTGGCCATCATCCGGCCTCCGGCTCCATGGAGCTGCAGCGCACGGGCAGTGCCAGCGGCAGCCAGCGCCAGACGCTCTGGCGGGACAGCAAGTTCTATCGCAAGAATCGCATTGCCAAGAGCAACGATTCCCTGCTGGAGCACTCGCCGAATCACTCGACGCATTCGGCCCGGCTCTCGCCCAGCTCGCTGCGGGACAATCACTACGAGAGCAGTTGCTGCTCCTCCGCCCGCTCGCTCAGCGGCAGCCAGCAGATGCTGAGCGTGACGACCAGCTTCTGTGGCACGGGCCATGCGACGCGTCGCTATTGCAGCTCCAAGAGCGAGGATCTGGGCGAATCCTCCGACTATTTGCGTGTGATGGACGCACGTAAATCTTACTCGGAACGGCATCTGGTGCAGCTCAAGCAGACGGCCATCAACAATACGCACAGCGGCAGCGAGGACGAGCTGAGCTTCAACGAGGACAATAATGCATCCGCATTTGCAACTGCCAGCAGCAGCCAGGGACAACAGCTGCAGCCGCCGGCACGGGCCGGCAAGCTGAGCTGGAGCAGCTGCTCCATTAATCATCTGAAGACGACCAATATCAAGACCACTTCGCTGGCCACGCTCACCTGCCAAACGAATTTAAGCTCCAACTTTCCCTCCGCCCAGGCGCCACCAACTGCCAGCTATCGCACACCATCCAAATCCCTGGACCAGGCGCTCAACATCAGCAGCACGAGCACCAGCACCAGCACCAGCTCCACCAGCAGCAGCAACAGCGCCGCCGCCGAGGACAACAGTTCCGTGGATGAGTCGCCCTCGAGGCGAACGCTGAGCGGCGCCGAGCTGTCGCGCATCTTTGTCATGGACATGGACGATGCGCCGGGCAGCAGCTGCAGCGAGGAGAAGACGCCGCTGCTCGACAGCGTCGAGATGTCACCAATTAGCCCAACCGAGCCGCAATCCGACCTGGACAAGCTATAAGAGATTGAGAGACATATGTAATTGAGAGCTGACAGGAAAAATAGCGGTTTTTTGAGAGTGTGACGTCGCAATACCGCGACGCTTTTAAATTGAGCGTGAGAGAAATGATCATAAGCCATGTTTTTTTTTTTTGTACGAGCGCACCATATTGTGACGTCACGATGGCTCTCTCAATCCTGCTATGAAGCACCCACACACTGACAAGCTATAAGCTGCGATTGAGAGAGCTGAAAGGAAAAATCCCGTTTTTTTAGAGCGTGACATCAGAACGTCGGTTTGGGCTTTGCTTGCATATTTGTTAAATTGAGCGTGCTTTATCGTTTAAGAGAGCGCACGATATTGTGAAGTACCCACACACACACACACACACACGTATTAAGCAGCCGAAATGCTAAGCATGTGATAAAATATGTATGTACGTAGCAATGAAATCGAAATGGGAGCCATCAAATCAATGAGTTTCAAGTTTAAAATGGCTGACTGGTTAAATACGAGTTGAAGGTTAAGGGAGAATACATGTGTGTGTGTTTAAGGCGGAATGACACTTGCAATTTGTACGTCTGTAAGATCTTGCCTACTTCTTTGGTACATGCTGGTACAGTTTCGGCGCTTTTTCAACACTGTCTCGAAAGTGGCGCAACAATTTGAATGTTGTCGTTTGTCCCAACAATCGTGGGGCTGCTCTCGCCTTTGCCCAAATCCACACTTAAAGCTTTCTTCTGGTAACAATAATATTTTCTTTATATCTACTGTATTTTACGCTTATTGTGTACAAGTGTACAAAGCGCTTTTACCGCAAACAAGTCTATACTGATGCTTTTCTCTTTAGACTGCTAAAAAAAAAAAACATATTTAAATAAATAAACAACATCAACAATGTGAGCATCAAATACACCTCCATCCTTCTGATGGTCTTTTAGCTAACAAACTTTTGAGTAAAACGTTTTCGAACGCAAAATTATACACAATTATTTGTAGCCATCTACACAGCTAAGACTTAAGCTTACGCAGCGAGTATTGAAAATATTTTACTGTAGCTTAAAATTGTTTTAAAGCCCAGCAAATAAAATACAAATAAAATAGAGTGTTAAATCAATAATAAAAAAAAAAACTAATTAAATGGATCACATTCGAAATACAAACTTAATAACAAGTATATCTAGAGTATAACAAGGCCAAACCCGATTTAAATTAAATATTTATATAGAGTAAATACAACTAAATTCAATTAAGTATAAAATTTAAAATACAAAACACAATTCAAATGTTTTAGCAGGGGCTTTACCTTCAGTTACCATGGATCACATGTAGAGCAGGAAGAGTATACGAAAAGAAAGTAATTAAAACACAAGAGTTCAAAATAATAATCCAATACCAATAAAAAAAACTATAACAAAATGTTTACGTTTATGTTAATTAACTAAAGACAGGAAAGTACGAATGCACCTAAAATATTGAAATAAAATAATAACTAATAAGTCAATGAAATGTTGCTAGACGGAAATAAAAATGTATTCTTAAATATAAGAAAGATTACGAAACATACAATAAAAATGCAATCAAATTTACAAACTTACATATATCAAAAAGCACACACAAGAAAAAAGAGAAAAATATATATACAATATGTACAAGAAAAAATAATATATATAAATTTAGATGCACGCACCTAGCGAGACGCACTTTCATGGAAAGTCCCCCCGGATATCCAGTTCGAGTCGATACAGATATTGAACATAGAACTTGAACAGAGCACAGAGTTCCACATTCAAACTACATACATATTGAAAGTACAGTTTTTTGTTAATTAAAATGATTATAACATAAGTAAAAAAATTGTTTCCGTTTTAATATACTATATTACAATTGCTTGCGTACATTTATTTAATAAGTATGGCAAAGTTAAAATATTTTTGTGTACGTATCCTTATCAAATATTGCCCAACTTATGCCCAGATATAGTTGAGCCGAAAAAAAAACATCACCCCAAAACAATTTTTAAAGCTAACAATATATAAACTAATTTATAGAATCAGTGATATTAAGTGAATATTTTTATGATTTTAAGTTTTGAATAAAGAACATAAGTCTAGAAATCCTAGTAAAACAACCTTTTTCTACTTTGGAACTGAAAACTCTTATATAAACAATTACGCACGCAAATTGCAGTTCAAATTTTGCAACGTTCATGGGCAAATTCAATGTGGCGCCCGTTTGGCAATTTACAACACTTATTTGTTGCCCTCGCAGAACGATATGTTACCAGCGAGCTGTAATATATCGACCAGCCGCCACGTCAGCTGTTCATATTCGATTACACGATAACAATCAAGTAAACAAATTAGTTGCGAAAAAACCGCTTATATTTAATCCACAAATGGCAACCTTTAAGCCAAAGTTTCTGAAACCGGAAACGGACGATGCCATTGCCGATGCCGGCGGCGGTGGCGGGCAGGAGCCGCAGGGTTCCGCATTTGTCTTCAATGCGAATCACAATCTCGGCCTAGTCGAGCAACGCGAGCGCCTGCCCATCCGCAAGTACCGCGACCAGATTCTCTACTGCCTGGAGCAGCATCAGGTTGTCATACTGGTGGGCGAGACGGGCAGCGGTAAGAGCACGCAGGTGCCGCAGTACCTGTACGAATGGGGCTGGCACAGCAAGGGAATGATTGGGATCACCGAGCCGCGCCGCGTGTCCACCGTGACGCTGGCCAACCGTGTGGCCCAGGAGCGTGGAGAGCTGGTGGGCGATACGGTCGGCTATGTGGTGCGCTTCCTGGAGCGCATCTCCAGCGAGACGCACATCAAGTTCATGACGGAGGGCATCCTACTGCGCGAGCTGCTGGCCGATCCGCTGCTGACCCAATACGGCGTCATCATCGTGGACGAGGCGCACGAGCGCAACATGCTCACGGACATGGTGCTCGGGCTGCTGAAGAAGATCCTGCGCAAGCGCAACAATCTGAAGCTGATCATCTCCTCGGCCACTATCGATGCGAGCTTCTTTAGCGAGTTCTTTAGCTGGCCAGTTGCAGACTCCGAGCATCCCGTCAGCGTCAAGCTGAGCATCGAGGGACGCATGCACGCGGTTAGCCACTTCTACCTGAACGAGCCCTGCGCGGACTATGTGCGCGAAACGGTGGAGACCGTTTGGAAGCTGCATCAGAAGGAGCCGCCGGGCGACATCCTGGCCTTCCTCACCGGCCAGGAGGAGGTGCTGGAGGCGCTGGATCTGCTGCGCGAATACATAGCCGGCGCCGAGACAACCAATCTCAAGGTGCTGCCCATGTACGGCAGCATGACGAGCAGCGACCAGCTGGCGGTGTTCTTCACCCCCCCGAAGGGCGTGCGCAAGGTGGTGCTGGCCACCAACATAGCGGAGACCTCGATCACAATACCGGGCATCGTCTACGTCATCGACTGCGGCTACGTGAAGGTCAAGTGGTACAATCCGGCGACCTGCAGCGACAGCCTCGTCGTGGTGCCCGTCAGCAAAGCGTCGGCCGTGCAGCGTGCGGGTCGCGCGGGCCGCGTGCGTCCCGGCAAAGTATATCGCCTCTACACGAAGCCGGACTACGATGCCTTGGCGCCACGGCAGCCGCCGGAGATGCGGCGTAGCGAGCTGAGCGGCGCCGTGCTACAGCTGAAGGCGCTGGGCATTGGCAACATTTTGCGCTTTGATTTCCCCTCGCCGCCGCCGGCCAAAAATTTGCTGTCCGCCCTGGAGACGCTTTACGCCCTGGATGCCATCGATGAGCAGGGTCAGCTGACGAGGCCCGTGGGCTTTCTCCTCGCCGAACTGCCCTTCAGCGCCATGCTGTCCAAGATGTTGTACGTGTCCGGGCAAATGGGCTGCGCCGAGGAAATCATTACGATCATCGCCATGCTCCAGGTGCAGTCGGTCTTCTCCCGCCCAGCGTCGGCGGCAGCTCAGCAGAGCGGACGCATTGCCCATCGCCACTTCGAGGTGGCCGAGGGAGATCTCATCACGCTGCTGAACATCCACAGCGCCTTTGTGGAGGAGGGCATGACCAAGGAGTTCTGCGGCCAATATTATCTCATCTATCGCAATTTGAAGCGCGCCTGCGAGCTGCGCGAGCAACTCCTGACGCTGGCCCGCAAAAAGTACGGCATACCCATCTTCTCCTGCAAGGGCGATGTGGAGATGCTCTGCAAGTGCATCACGGCGGGCTTCTTCACGCAGGTTGCCTACCTGCATCACTCGGGTGTCTACAGGCAGATCAGCAGCGGCACCGAGCTGGCCATACATCCTAACTCGACGCTCTACACGCTGCCTCAGGCTCAGTACGTCGTCTACGCCGAGCTGCTCCAAACGACCAAGCTCTTCATGAACCACGTGACGGTCATCAAAAAGGAATGGCTAACGGAACTGGCGCCCCACTATTACCAGCAGACCACGGTCAGGGATTAGCAGCGGGTAACCAATATTGGAAATAAAATGTTATTTAATAGAATATAAATTTAAGATTAAGCTTAAGTCTAAAGCTGGAACACTTTTTTTTTAAGCCTTTGCTAGCCGGCAGCGACGCGTCCGCGACCCTGGAACATCATCATGGACTCGGGACCGCGTATGACGCGTGACATCAGCTCCCAGCACATTTTGGCGGGCAGCAAGCTGCAAGCGAGATTCCAGATTAATCAGATTAGTTAATGATTATGGATTGTTTACAGATATTTACCACTTGAGCGGCGTCAGCAGGCGTATGGAGTTGGGCAGCACGCACCAGACCTCGTTGCGGCGCACGGCGCCAACTATGCGATCGGCCACGTACTGGGGCTCCAGCATAGGCACCAGGCGCGGCTTCACGCCCGAGAACATGCCCGTGTTGATGTAATAGGGACAGATGAGGCTCATCTGTATCTGGTCGTAGCCGTGTGCCTTCAGGTCCGTCAGCAGGCTCTCGTGGAAGCCAATGCACGCGTATTTGGTTGCCGCATAATCGCTGCATCCGTAGGTGCCCAGCATGCCCGTGACGGAGCCAACGGTCACAATGTGCCCGCTATTCTGTCGCATCATGTGCGGCAGGAAGGCCTTCGCTGTCCAGTAGTGCGAGATAATGTTGATGTTGTACGTGTTCTGGATGACGCGATCGTGCAGCTCCCAGAAGGGCTTGCAGCACACGATGCCCGCATTGTTGATCAGAATATCCACATGGCCGACATCCTCGACGACCTGTGCCGCACGCTGATAGATCTGCTCCCGATCCGATATGTCCACCACATAGCCCTTGCAATTGTCTAACCCATGCTTGGCCAGCAGATCAACGGTCGTCTTGATGGCTAAGAGTTACGGCCAAGAGTTACGGTTAGCTAATCAATTTTGTAAGTCTAGCTGCGCTTTCTCCGGGCGAGTTCCTTAACCCGCCCCAGCTGCTAATTGAAGCAGTTAGCCGTACGGCGTTAATTAGCCGCAGCGCAGAGCTGAAGCGAAACTCACCTTCTTGATTGATGTCCCAGATGACAATGCGCGCCTCCAGTCTGGCAAAGTTGAGCGCGATCAAGCGTCCCACTCCGCCGCCCCCGCCAGTTATGAGCACCACCTGGCCCGATATGTTCTGCTCAAAAGTGGAGACAATATTATAAGTGAAAGTTCAACTTGATAAACAAATAAGATATCAATATTATTAATGTTAATACGTTATAAAAAATAATGTTAATATGAATTGTATACATAAATATATATGTACATATATAAAAATATATGTCATATAGTCTTAGCTAGAATTTATTTAATTATATGTAGATTAAGTAAAAACCATTGAGTAACAAATAGATAATCAATATATTTATTACTCAATGAGTAAAAAGGCTTTTAGAAATATAAGTCACATAAATGGTCTGACTTAGTATTTATTTAATTATATGTAGATTAGGTAAAAACCATTGAGTAATAAATAAATAGTAAATATATTTATTTCTCAATGAGTAAAAAGATTTTAAAATGACAATATGTACGTGTCTATCTGTAGTTATATTTCTTGCTTTGCATATGTATTTATCTGAAAGATACACGAGTATTTAATGTGCAGCCAACGTTTTGCATATTTTATGGACGGTTAACCAAGTTAGGAGCGTCTATTGCAACATCAAAATGTCAAACTATAATTTAAAATCGATTTTGCAAGCAATTGCCGTTTCAACATTTATGCATATACATATATATACAGCATATATATAAATATACATATTTATACAACAAAGCGCATATATTTTGATACTCTAGTAGGATTGTATATTATTTTACTTGATTTTCTTTTGTGTAATTTCGGGTTGTGCTTTTAAGTCTGTTGATTACCGACAACAAAAACAATGACTAAGAAAATAGCTATGCACGCGAAAAACCAGTTGCACAAATTAATTGAAAAATTTGTTAAGAAAAGCGCCTACCTTTTAATTAAAAAATATGTGCAATGGAACTATATTTTGTTTAGACCTGCTTCAGCTCAATGTCACACGCCCCAATTGAAAACAAAGCCCCGACAAATAACCGAAGAGCCCAAAACAATCATAAATATTTGCGGAGTCTGCGGGTACTCCTATTATTCGTGACGTCCACAAATGCCAAAATAAAGGCCCCAAAAGACAAACACAAAATTGTGCAAATAAATAAAGACGAGTTCATTCATAGACCAAAAGCCATTAAAAATAAGAGAAAAAACGAGTAAGAAGGGAGATCTTCGGCACGCCGAAGTTTAAATACTCTTGCAGACCCAACCTTTTCATAATGCCTTGATCGTATCTGAGAAGCACAGGGAAGGTAGTTAAGATATCTTGAAAAACAAAGAAGTTTTCCATACAAGAACCTACTTTTCTACTGATGTTTCCTATGCCAGCTATATGATATAGAAGTCCGATGCGAAAAAGATTTTGCATAAATGAAGAGAGCTTAATAAAACTAATAAATGCCGAGGATAAACAAAAAAATTTTTCATACAAAAACGTACTTTTCGACCAATGTTCCCTATTATATGATATCTTTCACTAGCTATATGATATTGTGGTCCGATCAGATATATGCTTAAAGGGATTGGAGATGTCTGCTTCTATGCGTTACACACTTCTCGACAAAATTATAATACCCTCTGCAAGGGTATAAAAACGCGCTAGCGTGTGAATATGATTTACATACATATACATATATAGTATATATCTATATATATGTATGTTTTTTTTAATATTTTGGTATTGCCAACGGAAATTGTTGAAGTATGTCCAAACAAAGCCACCGTTTTGTTGAGGATCTTGTCGAGTCTGTCAAAATTGAGTTTACGATTGTTGCAAATGAAAGATGTAAAATGTGGAAAACAAAGCAAAATAAATTGGAAAGTTTAGAGCCATAAAATTGCCGGTAATACAATGCAGACAATTTTCGGATGAGTAAAACTCAAGCGAATTGAGGAAAAGTAAAGCTCGCTTAAAGGAAAATCTTGTTGAAGACTCAAAAATCGAATAATTATTTAATTTAACTTAATTTAGCATTTAATTTAGCAATTAATTGTAGCGAGTAATTTAAGTGGCATTTAACAATCTTCATAAAATGTTAGCTTAATTAACCTGCTACAAACTAATTAGTTTTTTTGATGTATTTGGGTTATTTTTTTCAACGACACCGAAAACACGTCCAAATGAACTGTCATTTATTAAGGGTAAAAATGCTAATTTAGGTTTATGAGTATGAAGTTCACCTCCGTTGAGTAAGTTATTTTTAAAGAGAAAAAAAAACGTTTATTTATAGCTGCTTTCAGTCAAGAGCTCAAAATAAAACAAAGGGCTAATTATTAAATTATGCAAATTCACTTTTCCCTTTTTTGGTTTTCACAATTTTCCTTACCTTCAACTTTCTAAAACGCTGCGGCAATATTGTATAAAAAAGTGATTCCAATATATAAAAAATAGATTTAATTGTAAACACAATTAAATCCATGAAAAATTGACAAAAAGCAGCCAAAGGCTTGTCCATGTGCAGCAGGCCAGGAGCCGTCGGATTGTTCATGTTGCCGAATGTTGTTTGGCCTAAACCAAAGATCGATGCGTCTCGATGGGTTTACTTGAACCCTAAGACAAGGGCCTTGTAATTAATAAATTCGCAATGGGCTGCCAAACACCTGTGCAGGTAGTTTCGTATGCGAGACACAATACAAAATTGTCGGCTTATAGCTTTTATTTGCGCCTAGTGGGCCAAGCACTTTGCATGTTAATGATCAGGTATTCCGCCAGTGAACCGAGCCCGAGCCCGAGCCGAACACAACGAATTCAAATGAAACTCATTTGAAATTTCACTCTTTTGTTGCCGTTGGTATTTATTATTACTATTTTATTTCTTTTATTTGCGGAGGCGCGCGCGCTACGTTTATTAAAATTCGCTGGCTTTGTATCTTTTCTTTTCGTTGTTGTATTTTGCTGGCCACGTTTGCGTCCGCGCCGTCCAAAGTCAAAATACAAACTGAAACCCAGCGTCTAGCGCCTGGAATCTTGTCTCATGCCTCAGCTGAGCTCTGTCGCTCTTTCTACTTTTATTTTATTTTATTTTATTTGTGGGCAGCCGCCGGAGATCTGCTGCAAGATTCACAAAATAGTCGTGTCGTGACCGCAGAAATACGTAGGGGAAATGTCAGGCAGCGTCTATCACTTTCTTAACTTGGCTAGTTGAACAGCTGCTTTAGGTTCGGTAACTTTGTAAGCCGAAGAAGTCTTCAGAACCTGTTTGATAGTTCATTTTACTATCACAAAGCTTAAGATAATCAAATGCTACTAGACTTTTCGTCTTTGTACTTCATCTTTTGATGTTGTTGTCAACATTTACGTTGACTTGTACTCACTTTCAAAATCAACTCGATCGAGATAGAGCTAGCTCTTATGATATTATGTTATTTATATGAATATGAATTAAGGAAGTTTACAAATATTTGCGTTTGATACTCCATATACGTTCACATTTTTACGAGTAGCTAAACTATCTTTTTAAAGTCGTTTAAAATCATAGCATGCTTTTAGGCTAGAGATAAATTTACTTATTTACGTAAAGTATCTTACAAATATATTTGAAAAGGTATCTTGGTGACTTTTAAGGCAGGTCCGCGGTTCGAATGCCGTGGACACCAACAATATATTTTTATCAAGAAATTTGCTTTTAGCTATTTTTAAAACAAAGCAATAAATACTGTTAGCCTGAACACTTCAATTCATTTGTAATTTAATGCATTTTAGCTATTTTTTAAATGTATTTCAATAGTTTTAAGGCTTTTCATTTGAACAGCAACAAATATTATTTACCTTTGCACACTGCGCATTGCTCATGCAAAACCCACCCCTGTTTGTCGGCGTCCGTTGCTGCTGTTACGTCTTATAATTCCCAAGTGCTTATTTTGCGCGGGCTGAGTATAAATACAAGCATTGCTTGGTGGCACATTGGAAGTGTCTTCTGTGATTGTTCTCTGTGCATTGATCGATATATAGATGCCCATCTGTTTATCAGATCTGCTCAGTGCCGACCCTCCGTCACACTTTGTTTCCCAGTAATTCTGCCTGGCATTGCTGTGGCAACAGGTTTCGATTGGCTTTCCGCTGCCTTTGCTACCGACGACGGGTCGATTAGCAACAGACGCACGGTTATGCATCAGTCCAACCCACCGCCCAACCTTCGCCTCGCGCGTATTTCAGTCGCTTTTGAGATTGATGATGCGTATAGGCAACGGGTTGGGCGGGGGGCGCTAATGTTGAAGCCAACAACAGTTGCCCAAGTCAGCCATTTTCAAAATTTCTTGGTTAAGTAACTTTGTAGCTTAGCTTCGGATTTTCGTAATAAATTTGCTGTTCAGAACACTTCCATTCTCGCGGCATTGCCGAGCAATTTGCCCATTCTTTTGCAAAAATATTAAATATTTTACTAGGATGCACTAATTAATTACTTTAATGTGGGACATTTCACTTTAGACTAGCTAAACGCTTCTTCTTAATCGGCATGCATCCATTTCTCAGCGATTGTTTCGGCAGGATAACGAACCAGAGAAGCAGAGCTGCGCTCGATGTATAATAATGCACTGTGGACCAGAACTGACCGATTCCGTAATCTTCGGCTATAACGGCCAAGGTGTTGCGCTTAACCGAGCCCGATGGAAGTCTCGTGATAGGGGTCATCTTTTGGGGTAGCTCTGTCTCGAGGTCAGTCTGGAAGTCCTCCAGTTCCCTGGGTTCCAAATTCTTCAGATAGTGCTTTAGTTCATAACGTTTGCTGAAATGCACCTTTGAGAAATTTGTAAAGCTGTCGGAGGCAAGCTCGTGGCACTTACATCTGACGGTCCCTCAGCCGCCGCTCGAGGTTCTCGATCGTCATGCGCATATTATGCAGTGCCTCATTCTTTTGCCCCAACTCCTGGATGTACGATTCCTCGCGTCTGCCGAATTCGGTCTCCATGTTGCGCATGTTTATGGCCAACAGCTCCTTCTCGCGTGCCAATTGTTGCACATTGCTTTGCTCCTCCGAGAGCTTCAGCTGCAAGTTGCGCTGTTCCATCAAGGCGCTCAAGAGATCATCTTTGCATTTGCTCACCTTTCTTTCCAGCTCCAAGTGCTGCAAGGGAAAATACTTGTTTAAGGATTGATTAAGAAGGATTTTCAAGGCAAACCCACCTCCTGGCGGCTGAAGTTAAGCTCCTGTTCCAGCTGATCCTTGTCGGCCTTCAGGCTGCGCACAGATGTGCTTAGCTTCTCGCAGGAGCTTCGCACCTCGTTGATGCTCAATGTAGACTTCTTCAATTCCAGCTGGAGCTCCTTGCAGCGCTTCTGCTCCACGCGCATCAGGGTGTTGGAGACATGCAGCTCGTTCTTAGAGTGCATGGACTGAAAGGGGAATATATATTATATAGATAGATAAGAATTTTGATTCTCTCGCAACTCACCTTCCTCTGGAGGTGTTCGACCACCTGCTGCAGCCGGCGCACATCGGCGCGTCTTTGTCGCCAAGCGTGCAGCATGACCGAGGTGAAGATCTTCATGCTGGCAATCCTGTCCATGTCTCGGCTGGGGCTCCATGAGACCGACTGCTGCTCCACAATGCTCTCGGACGTGACCAGCACCTGCGTTTCGACCGTGCTCCACGAGTCGGCCGGACGCTGCGCCGTGGAGTCCGTGCTCGGATTGGGTTCATGGGTATAGGAGAATTTCGGTTTATTCTCCGGGCCCAGTTGCACGACATCCATGTTACAAAAATGTCAGGTATAAAAATGTTAAAATAAAAAAATAAAAAAAATTGATAACTTTAATGAATTTTTATGCCTACACTAAATTTGTTCTGAAGGTTGAGAAGTTTCATTCGATGTGCACTACGATATACGATATATATATGTATGTACATATATGAATATGAAAAGTGTCTTGATTTAATCGTTTTGAATATTATGTTATATAATTGCCCTGCAGTATTTCACAAGAATTTCGTAGAATCGACAAAAGTCCTTGCATGTTAACTGGCAAATTGCACGCACACCTCCAAGAGGCGGAGATTCCGGCCAATAAGTAATATGAGCTGGGGCCTAGCCGACTTCGGCATACCCTTACTATTAGAACAGACTGTAAGTTAAATGGAAATTTGTTAAAGAAAAATATGTTAAATATGCATATTGCATATATTTTTAGATTCCAAAATAGTTTTCTATTTCGCCGACAGAATTTCTTACAAAAATATATTTAAAAAAAATATATACATATTTATCTTATTACATTATTCCAATTGGATTTTATTTAAATTCTAAATTCTCTTTCAATTTATTTGAATAAAAATTAAACTAAAATATCTCTTTTACAATCTGTATTCCAAAATTGGTTTTCGAGGGAATTTCTTTAAAAAAAAAATGCATATATATTTAAGATATATATTAAAAAGAAATATATTTCTCTTTAAAATTCATTCCAAATGCATTTCATTTAAATTCTGAATTCTCTATTCCAATTTATTTCAGCTTAGTGTAATTCAACTTTGCGTATAATATCTCGTTTCTCAATCTGGCTGGCGCAACTTTTACAAGGTCCTTCACCGCATTTTCACCTTCGCATTGAACGCGTTTACTTTGTATGGTTAGTTACCCAGGTCGAGCCCAAGCTTCAAGGACACGTGCCGTAGGAAGTTCAAAGAGCTTAAACAAAATCAATATGTCGTGTATATAAGGTAATATAAGCGGCTTCTTACCTGCCCAGCACGTGTCGGCTTTACGGGTACCCAAACCCAGTCCCAACCTAGTCCAACCCCCTTTGTGAAAAACCTGCTCGCCAGGTAAACACTGCACAGGTATCGCGTGATTTTACCGACAAACGTTTTCCAATTGGCTGTTGACTGTGGCATTAGCAGGTGAGGCAAGTGGGGCAGGTGGCGTATGTTTGATCGATGTATGGCCCAAAGGACCCGGCAGCCATTAGCCGGGACATTTGTTGTTGTTGTCCTTTTTCCTTCGAAATTCTGTTGTTATATTATTTGTTGTGAAATTTCAAGATTGACATAATTTCTATTTATTTGGAGTTTAGCTCATACGCGGCTTGACTGGGGAAATTTGGGTGCTTCAGATACCATTGCATAGGTCGCGTGTAGTAGGAAATTATTTGGGAATTGCCAGCTTGAATGCCCAAGAGTGATAAGGGTGATAAGTTGCATAGGTCGCGTGTTTTTAAAACAGGCGAATAGTAGGAAATTCTTCGAGGGGACATTTTTTTGGGTGCTTCAGATACCGTTGCACGAGTGTCGAGTGTCTTTAAAACATATGTAGATAAGTAAAGCGAATAGTGGGGAATTCTTTGGGAATTGCCAGCATAAATGCGAAATAGTGATAAGGGAAATTTTTTGAATTATTAAATTTACTCGGAATTTTAAGAAATGAACAAAGTTGTATATGTAAATTATCAAGCAAGATACAGATTTCCGATTTATTAAAATATAAAAAAAAAATTCTTATTCGAAACTTTATCTCTTCACTTTGGGTAATTTTCATTCTCGTTGCATGAGTCAGCAGGCCATGAATTTTCACAACTGATGAGTTCCATGGAAATATAGGCATCCTGAATGTCAGAGTTCGTGCGGAAAGTGAAAGTCAATTTTCGACATAGGCATGCTGCAGGGCGCATGTGAGTCATGGCCATGGTTAATGCCACAACAAATGCCGGCGAATGATGATATCCTTTTCCAGGAATTGTGGCCTGAATCAGTCGATGTTGTCGCAGACAAACAAGCGGCAGCTGCCACCCAAGCCCACCCCCTCATTTAGCCACAACAGTACATTTTCATTCATAAAAGCGGCAAAAGCTTTTCTTGGGCGAACGCGTGTGAGTCACGCACACGCAACACTGCGAGAAATTTTCCAGACAGAGCCAGTTGCTTGTTTTGCAATGCGCCTTCGAAGTCGCGACGTCAACGTGACTCAGCTCAGCTCGGCCCAGGTAAGCTTCGCTCAGCTGGTAAATGAGCCGAAGATTGTGACGTTGTGTCTTTGTCGCTCTCTCGCGCTCTCTTGAACCGCGCTCTCTTGAGCCGCGCTCGCACTTGTTGTCGACGGCCATGGCTGCGTCATGTTACTTGCTTTGGGTCTTCGGCTAAACTGTGATCTTTGTTTTTGTTTGCCCTATCGTCGAGCGAAAAGCTCTTCGCTTGGCGGCAACTTTAATGGCGTCTGCGTGACTTGTTTTTGCTCTTCTCCTGGCTTCCAGTTTAGTCTTTAATTCGCTGGCGACGTGATCGGTCGGTCGGTCGGACGTCGATATCGTGTGCTTTTAACTGTGTTTTAACGTCTTACAAAACAGCGCGCGCGCGCGAATGCTAAAAGCTCCCTCGCTCTCGCTCTCTCTCGCTGTCTCTGTGACTGTGTCTCTCTTCTGCTGCGCACTTGTGGCGCAGACAAGTTAAGAAAACCTGTGCATGCCAAGTGTAGACAAATTGTAGATAAAAATAAAATGAAAACGTAAAAAAAAAGGTGCATTTAAAATGATCAAAGTTTCACCTGCAAGCTTTCAGTTTAGCAGAGAGCATAACAGAAAAACCAAAAAACCATAACAATAACAACATTTATGGATTTTTTTTTCATTTTTGTAACGGGCCCAAATGCACGTACATTCGATAATATGGCTAAGAATTTAATGTTTTGCCGATTAGATTACGCCACTCAAAATTGTTGTCAAACGCCGCGCTGCGATCTCGCCAAAACGCCAAACTTGTACAAAAGCTTGCCAGACAATAACAAAAAAAAAAAAACAGTAACAGTGTGCTTACATACTTTGCATATACATATCTGTGTGTGCAGATGTGTGTGTGTGCGTGCACACATATTATCGAATTCAAATTAAGTCCGCCGCCGCGGTTGCAAAAACAAAAACATGCCGCTTCTCTATTGATGATGATCGCATAAGCATAAAGCCCGGAATTCCCAAAAAGAAAACGACGTCATTACAAAAGCGCGCGCTCACGCTCACCCCTTCTCTCCCCCTCTCCTTCTGTGTCTCTATCTCTCTTTGCTTGCGCTCTTTCTTCTGCTCTCAATAGCTGACGCTCACACTCTCGCTCTCGCTTTCGACGACAGTTCACCGTAAACTTCGATTTCTTAGAGTTTCGTTAGTTTTCAATTTTTGACTTTGCGCTCTCTGTACTTTTATTTTCTTATTTTATAACATTTACTGTTGTTGTTGTTATTATTGCTCTTTTTTCTATCTCACACTTTTCTTTTTGTTTCCTTCACTTTATTATCGCACAGTTCATGTAGTGTGCCGTGTGCTTGTCGCATTAAATCGTGTTTTTTTTTCGTGCAAAAAACAATTTAAATAAGTTAAGAAAAGTTATTTTTGTACATTTATTCAAATAATACTGAAATACCGAACCGGTTTCTGTAAAATGTACATAGTTATATTGTGTGCATTATAGACACTGAAATAATTTGTATTGTTGTCGATGCAACAAATCAATAGAAATACTTGTTTACTTAGCTTATTTACGTAACAATTGTATGCTCCGAATTCTCCCGTTACTGTTGAGCAGAGAAAAACGTAGCTCTTAAAGTGTTTTGTACGTGTTTAATTTCAGATCCCAAATTGTACCGAACTTTGCATCGAAAGCTATAACAGTACAGCTATAAAAACCAAAAAGCAACACTCGATGCATTTTAAGTTTTCATTAAAAAAACATTAATTTAGGTAAGTAAAAGAGAAGTTTTTTTTAGGGTATAGGGGACTTACATTTCGAATTGAGATTTCATTCGTACAATCTATATACATACATACATATGTATATTTCTTTTATCCATTTCCCATGGGAATATTCCATTTTTAATGAGTGTAAGCCCAATATCATATATCCATAGATTCTTACGGTTCTCTGATATCCGAAATACAATATTATAGCCTAATTCCACATCCAACATTTCTTACATTTTTCCGAATGTTACATATGTATTTTGGGAATGTAAAGTACATATATTGCCTCTCTAATAATTTATCGAATTTCGCATCTCATGTAAATGTAACATATTTGGAGTAAAGCGGAATCTGGCTATTAATCATGTATCACCCAACTGTTGTAGATGGTAGACCAAATTCAATTTCAGTGTATTTACAACCCCTTGTAAAAGCTTTCAGCACAAGCTTCCTCTCTGCCTCTCCTCGCCTCTCTCCTTACATTCTTATTCTCTTGTGTGGATTAAATCGTCTGGCGTATATACAAACGATAAATTAAAACAGAAAACTAAAACACCTGGGTACATGGCAGCGCAGTCGCAGTCGCAGCACGCGTCGCGTCCAACATCGCCTAAAAGTTTTCTACTCAGTGTGCGTGCGTGTGTGTCTGTGTGTCTGTGTGGGGGGTGTGAGGAAAGCTTTGCCTTGCATTTGTTTAGGGCGTCGAAAAACGGAACACGAGAATTTTCAATTGTGCTTCATTCGAAGATCGACTCGATGCGTTTACGGTTCTGTTGTCCGGATAAATTCACGGCGGAAATAACCACGCGATAAATCACATTTTTTGCGCGTCTAAGTTGTGGCAATAGCTCAAAAAAAACGAAAAATTCAAAAGAAATTGCTGAACTAAGAAATCGTTGATTTTGTTTAAAATTCCATTAAAAAAATGTAAAAATTGTAAATCATAGTTTAACTCGTCCTTGGCTAAGACTACAGGTAATTAAAGCTGTGATATTTCTTGCTAATTCAACGTAATTTTATATTGCACAAACCGCATGCAAAACCGGCTGCTGACTCAGTACAATTTAGTGTTAAATGTGTGTGAGAGACAAACAACAACAACAATTGCAAGTATTGCAAGTCATGAAGAGTTTCTATAGTTATCTCACCTGTGCGATATATACAATATAAAGCTCTACAAGCTGAAAGTCCCAACTGAAAGCCAAGTCAATAAACGACATTTCATGGAACAAACCCGGGATTTAACTGAAGTTGAGCTCCGTTTTGGCTTAGGACTCAGATTGTCAATCATTAATCAAAAGCGAATACATTGAAATAAGAAATAATTGCGCCTAAAGCCAAACGCCGTGATTTGATTCGATTAGAGTTGAGCTTCTACAACCCGAAAAAAACAAATACATAAAGTACAGATTCAAGGTACTGCAGTTCAAATTTTCAACAGAAATAAATGTTTGAGCCAAAATTTGGCGTCTTAGTTTGAATTGTTAATATATCATTCATATAATAGATATACTGGAGATATACTAGATTTCTGTCGCAGTCATTTTCCCCCTTTTTTCACCCCTTTCAAACAAGTCACATGCAAGTACTTGGGAATATAAATAGAAAACTGTTTGAAAATGGAGTCGATAGACAACACCTCCGCGTTTTGATTTAACAGATATAAAATTACTAGCGGGCATTGCCCGGCTTTGCCCGTGACACTTTTTGTGCTAAGAATTGTACATATTACCTTTCCAGCAAGTGTTGACATCAACGGTTTCCGCCCATGTTAGTATTGAGGTGAGAACCTTGAAGCTGAAGCTCTTAAAACTTAGCCCCTTAAAACTTAGAGAAAGCTTGGATTCTGCGAATAGTGTGCAACACGTCTCAAATGATTTTCCATATAGATCTTTGGAAATTAATTTGAGGAGCGAAACGTTAAACTACCAGATTTTTGACCCCCATTTCCAGCAAGGAGGAATGCATTTTTTAAGAAGTGTGAAACACCCCTCAAATGAATTTGAAAAAAAATCATTAAGTTTGAGGCTGAGCGAATGGTAAACAAAAAAGTTTCACACAAACGTATTTCACGCTTTTTCCACACTTGCAGGTGGAATTTTTTGAAACTAAAGTGCAAATTTCAGCTTTCTAGCTCTTACGGCTTGGACTGTGCGTTGATCAACAATCAATCAGTCAGTCAATCAGTCATTCAGTCAATCAGGAAAAACAGTTTTATGTAAGGAGATGAACGGAAAGAAGACAAGACTCTACAAGAACGGCTTCAATTTATAAGTCGGAGCTAGTTCCAGATTTGTCATCAGCTATTAGTTATTTATTTGTATTTTTATTTTACCTGTAAATTGCTTGACGCCAGCAATCATTAAAGTTTTTTGTTGTTCTTGTTGTTCTTGTTTCTTTTGCAAACATAATATTGGCGACAAGTCGGCGTCTCGCCGTGAATTCCCAACTAGTTGGAGCTTGTTTTGGGCCGAGTTGAAGAATTCGCAGCTACTTTTGATGTTGATCTTAATCTTAATGTTTAGAGCCTGGCGCCAAATGTTTTTTTTCAACCATAAAATTTGAATATTTAATATTCAACAGATTCCATTCTCCGGAATAGCTGCCCGATTGGCGCCGGTTAGTTAATTTCTTATTTACTTCTCTCTCCCTCTCTCTCTCTCTCTCTCTCTCTCTCTTGATCTCCCTCTCTCTTTCTTTTGCTATCATTAATCAATTTGATCGCTGCTAACTTATCTTTTAGTGAATCAATTCTGTTCGGTTTCATTCTACCTTCTGGAACTCTCGCATCTAACAAAATTATTGCCCGACGTTTGTTTTTTTATATCATCGATTATTTTATTTGCCATATCTTTTCCATCTGATACGCATATATTTTTGTAGCCTATCTGAAAGCCGGCAATTCGGTAGCTTATCATCTGCAGCATTTTGTGCGTCCGTTCCGAACTGTTTTATATGCTTTTATGCCCTCAACCTTCAGAACGGGTATAATGTTTTTGTGACAATGTATGTAAGAGGAAAGTAGAAAGCATCTGAGAGTCTAGAAAACATACATATTCTTGATCAGCATCAATCTCCGAATTGGCTCTGTCCATCTGTCTCTTCGTCCGTCCGTTTGTACCTATCTATGAATCTATAGTCCCGCCGACGTATCTCCGCCCGGAACATTATGCCTGCGAAAATATGTCCACTTTCCCTGGCGAAATTATGTCGTTTTAAAGCGTTCTAGCTTGGCCTAGCACATACTTCCCCACATTTGGGGTTTGTAGAAGATGGTACAGGATATCCCCTAGTCGGGCACTTCCGACTAGAGCTCTCCTGCTTGTATATATATGAGAAAGTGCTATAAACAAAAGCGTTACAAATAAATTGTCATATAATCTAGGTCCGGGACGAATATTAAACGCCGAATATTGGTCTTGCTTACAATTGCTGATAAATATATAAATAATAAATGAATAAATAGTTAAATAAATAAATAAATAGTTATTATAGTTTTTACTTTAGAAACTATACTATAATAGTTGTTTTCTCTTATTAAACCTTCTAATGAAGGATTAAAAAAATATGTAAAGCCCATTAAAAAGTAGTTATTAACATTTTAAAGTGTTGGTAAGCGCATAAAAAGTAACCATGTCTAACCCTGGTCTCTAACCCAATAGAACCTCCTGCCAACCCCTGAGTGCTCAGGGTAACTGACCTTGCGTTCCATTTGCAACATATTTGAATTTCTTTGCGAATCACCTCCATTAAAAATGTCATCATTCGAACGACAGAGCACGCGTTTTCTGAATGATTTGGTTCTGTGCAGCGAATTCCTGGCATATTCAAAATTATAGATACCCCCCCATTATATAGCCGAAACGTAATGATTATCTTTGCCTTGTGAGTCACAATATTCTTGGAAATTCTCTGGGTTTTGTTAAAAACAAAAACATTTCGTACAAGTCGCTTTTTGTATATAATTATCACATATCTTTTAATGCACATGTTCTGCTCGGCAAACCAATACACACAATTATTATAATATAGTGTATTGAGGGAAAGGCATTTTCTTCGTATACCCTTGTAGAGGCCATTATAATTTCGTCGTGAAATGTGTAACGACTAGAAGGAGAGATCTCCGACCCCATAAAGTATATAGATTCTTGATCTTGATCAGTATCATCAGCCGAGTCGATATCGCTATCGTCAGGAAACATATGTCGGAACCGTCTGGATCGGACCACAATATCATATAACTAGAGAAAGATATCATAGAATAGGGAACATCGGTCGAAAATAAAGTTGTTCTACGGAAAAGTTTTTGTTTTTTAATACATCTTAACCAAACTAGGCATTTAGTTTTACTATGCTCCTCATATAAATGCCAAATCCTATCAAAATCGGACTATTATATCATATAGATGTCATAGGAAACATCGGTCGAAAATAAAGTTGTTCTATGGAAATCCTTTTTGTTAATCAAAATATCTTAACCAAAGTCGGCATTAACTATTCTCCCCAAATATTATGAACTCTATGAAAAAGTTCGATCTGCAAGGGTATCAAATCTTCGGCCCTTCTTTCTTGTTTCGTATTGAGGCGGCGCCAACAGCGCCTAAGAAAGAAATGTTGACAAGTGTCTTCGCCGTGGCCACTGAACGGAAATGCCAATAAACGCCAGATCGCCAGATGCCTAATGCCCAACGCCTAATGCCAAAATATATCTACCTGAATAATGTGTTTATTGTGAACATAAAGCAGAATTGCGTTCTGCCAGCGCATTTATACAGTTGCTGCGCTTTTACATACACAGCAATTACTTCGTTCAGATTAACCAATTTCAACCGAAATATTGCTTATCTTGTTGCATTTATTCATTTTTATACCCTACACTCTGTCTTTCCAGAAACTATAGGGTATATTAGGTCGTGAAAATATATAAAGCCTGAAGGTATTTGAATAGATTAACGAATTTCATACGGAATCTTGCTTATCTTTTATGTATTCATTTTTATACTCTATACTCTGCCTTTTCAGTATGTATATGGTATATTAAGTCGTGCAAATCTAAATACATTTAACATAAATTACTGAAGAGATTTAAAGAGATTAACGAATTTCATCCGAATTATTGCTTATCTTCTTATATTTATTCATTTTTACATATACTCTATACTCTTTCCTTCCACAAACTATAGGGTATATTAAGTCGTGCACATTGCAAACAATTAATAAAAAGATACATTTGAAGGAATTTTGTATGTAAATCATGTTTTTTTATTATTCACTCGCTTACGCTTAGCACCGGGTATCTTCTAGTCGAGCAACCTCGAGCGTAGCATACATATGTATGCTTATTTTTCTCAATGAATTTTTGTGACTCAACTTTATTGGAATTTAAATATGCATATCTTAAAACTTGTTAATCTTAAAACTTGAAAAATATGTTTCTAGAAATCCTACAAAATATTTTTAGACGGATTTCTGTTTGCAATTTTATTGTTATTATTTTTGCTCCCTTATCAATTGCTTAACAGTTGTGAAGAACAGCTGAAATATCAGCTCCACTTGTTATTTTTATTATTTATTTGCATTTCTTGCAGTCTATGATAGTTTTTTTTTCTAGTATATTTCTAACGATTTGTTGACACAAGTGTCCAAAGGTTTATTGACATCGCCAACAGAGTCCATTCACCAGCAGATTTTATATAGTTACTAATATTAACTAAATATATGTGCTACTTTTATGTATTCTTCTGAGTAAAAAGTCTGATGGATTCTCGACGAAAGCCCTCAAAAATAAATATATACAGTAGAACATGAATTAAGCACACACACATTTATTTAAAACAGAAGAAAAAATTAACAATTTAAAAGACAAAATTGAGATAAAAATATCAGAAAAGCTTCTTTCTTTTCGGACGACAAAAACTTTTAGGGAGAAGCGTATGCGAGAATTTTCAAATGAATATTTTTGCTCGCTTTCAATTTCGCTGCTCAGTCTATGGCCGATAGGCGAGAACTCAGGACGTGCGTTTCGAAAAATAAACTCAAATATATATATAGCTATATATATACACACGATTTGGGAAAATCGTGCACACATATATAAAAATTTTCGCTTTCTTTTCGGTAGCTGCGCGAACCGGTCAAAACCGCAAAACGAAAGAAAATCTAATAAAGTGCGGCATTCAAGGAATTATCATAAAAAAGCCAAAGAATTGAAAAAAGTTTTGTTCAAAAACCCGGAAAAATTTGGAACATTTTGTGAGCTAGGCAAAAAAAGTTTAACTAGATACAGTAAAAGGTGATTATTGAGAAAAATAAATAATAAATATAAATTTAATACAAATTATAAACAAGGAGAATATATACTAAATAGATATCTAGTACACATATAGATATCTAGTATATATATAGATATCCAGTATATATATAGATATCTAGTATATAGATATATATATATATATATATATATGCAGTTATTACAAATATTGGCTTTTGGCCAATTAGCCTATGCCATATTTGCAACATTTAATGACGTAATTTTTGTAATATTGTGTGTTTGTCCTCGAGAATCGAGAAACGAGATTCTAAATTGTCCAAAAAACATAAAAGCAATGCACGAAATATATCAACGATCTTTTAATGTAGCTTATATATAAATTGTATATATAATATATATACATATATATAAAATATGTGCTCGCTAAAAGCCAAATTGAAAATGACAGGCACATTTGGCTACGCTTTGCTTTTTGCGATAAATGCCGATTATGTCTATTATTTAAGGCTGGCAGATCGAGTTCATATTCAAAGGTCTATTTAGACACACACATATGCTGGCTGCCTCCAAAAGATTTATGTGTCTTGGGTATTTGAGAAAAAAAAAACACATTTTCGATGCTTTTAGTTTTCTGCGAAAATAGTTTCATTCACAATTTATAGAATTTCTTATAGTTTGGCAAATTTGTAATTAAAATCAAATAGTTTCATTTAATTAAATGAATGCATATTAATTTATAGATAAAGATAAGATATAAAGTAAATGATTAATATATTTAATTATTCCCTGGACTTTCGCTTCCTAATGTTTCTTTTAGAATCTGTCAAAAATGATTTTAAAAAAAGTCTAAAATGATTTTATATGTCTTCAGTCTTTATTATTTGCCCCAAAAGATTACAAAATTGCCAACTCGTAGACACGTTTATTTGTTTTTATTATTCTTTTCTTCTTCTTCTTCTTCTTCCTCTTCTTATAATTTACCCCATGCCTTGCTGCAGACCAATTGACGTATTCTTTTTTAATGGCAGACCAATGTCTAGACGTGAACGAATCGAAACTCTGAGGTCATATAGCTATAGTATATTTTTATATAAGATATATAAAAGTGCCGCCAAGCCGAATCCCAACTTTGTTTTGGAACGCAACATCTTTGGGGAGGCCACTCTCCGACCGAGTCTATATCTGTCTATGCCTCATCTATATCTATCTCTATATCTATATGTATATCTATAGTATACTACCTGCTCGTGTCGGACAAAGATCCGCAGCGGAGCATTTTGTCGCTTACGCATTACGCAAAATGTTATTTTTAAATCAATGTCCGAAGCTGGCTACGGCCTGGCCTGGCCCAGACCAGACCAGACCAGCAGCCGGTTCCACGAACGCGAAGAAGGGGACACTTTTTCGGTCAACTGCATTTTTGAGGGGATCAACTAATGTAATATAATGTCCATATACTAGAATGTAGAACAACAACGCCCACCTTTTGTCATTATACCCTTGCAGAGGGTATTATAATTTTGTCGCGAAAAGTGTAACGCATAGAGGGAGACATTTCCGATACCCATAAGGTATATATATTCTTGATCAGTATCAACAGCTGAGTCAGCTGTTGTTTTTTAGTATATCCTAACCAAAGTCGGCATTAACTATTTTCCCTGTGCTCATTAAATACGATAAAAGCATTATGAAAAGGTTCGGTCTGCAAGGGTATTAAATCTTCGGCGTGCCGAAGATCTCCCCTCTTTTTTCGTTTTTCTCTTAGTTTCTGTGTTCAGTTCTGTCTAGACTGCAAATCTTTAGGCTTTTGGACAAATCACAGCATCACGTCTGTTTACCTATGCCATGAAACTAAATTTGTATATTTAAGAAGAAAATTTCGCGGAAACTGAACGAAAATTCGATTGGGGCATTATTTTTGGGTGTGCGTCGTCATTGTCGCCGGCGGCGTCTGCGCCTGCCAAGAATTTTCGGACTCGGGTTCGGGTCTCTTTTTGCAGCTGAACTAAAACGAAGCCATTTTCCGTTTGATCTACCTTTTGCAGCTAATATTTCGGCCTTGAAATGTTTCCAAATCAAAATAATCTGGCCGCTGCGGGTGCAGCAGGTGATCCCCAGCAGCAGAGCCTCAACTACAATGGCCTGCAACAACAACAACAGCAGCAACAACAACAGCAACAACAACAAACTCAACAATTGTCACAGTCAACGAAGAACGTGAGAAAGAAACCGTACGTGAAGATTACGGAGCAACCAGCCGGAAAAGCTTTGCGTTTCCGCTACGAATGCGAGGGACGCTCGGCGGGCTCAATACCCGGCGTCAATTCCACGCCCGAGAACAAAACCTATCCGACCATCGAGATTGTCGGCTACAAGGGACGCGCCGTTGTCGTCGTCTCCTGCGTCACCAAGGATACGCCATATCGGTAATATGAAACATAACAATTGAAGACACAAATAGCTCGAATAGATCGGCATAAGATAAGATTAGATCCTAGATGTTTGGGGGATAGTTAGGATAGTTACAAGCCTTAAACATATTTTATAATATGATACAATATATATATATATACAGTATCATGGAATTTTAAAGAGGATATTCCGGAAACATATTAAGGGGATTATTTCAAAATTAACCTTTTGTCACAAATTAAGTAAGAAATACATATATCAAGCATTTGTTATTTTAAATTGAGGTTTTAAGCCAGGCTTACCTAACTCACATTTCCTTTGATCCACAGGCCACATCCGCATAATCTGGTGGGCAAGGAGGGCTGCAAGAAGGGCGTCTGCACGCTGGAGATCAGCAGCGAGACAATGCGAGCCGTTTTCAGCAATCTCGGAATCCAATGTGTCAAGAAGAAGGACATCGAGGCGGCGTTGAAGGCGCGCGAAGAGATTCGCGTGGATCCGTTCAAGAGTAGGTGCCCAAATACAGCCCCGACTCCCGTATTTATATATATATTAATATTGAATTCCTTCCTGTTTAGCTGGTTTCTCGCATCGTTTCCAGCCGTCGAGCATTGATCTGAACTCGGTGCGTTTGTGCTTTCAAGTATTCATGGAGAGCGAGCAGAAGGGACGCTTCACATCGCCTTTGCCGCCGGTTGTCTCCGAGCCGATCTTCGACAAGAAGGCCATGTCCGATCTGGTCATTTGCCGTCTCTGCAGCTGCTCCGCGAGCGTGCTGGGCAACACCCAGATCATCTTGCTGTGCGAGAAGGTGGCCAAGGAGGACATCACGGTGCGATTCTTTGAGGAGAAGAACGGACAGACGGTGTGGGAGGCTCTGGGGGATTTTCAGCACACGGACGTGCACAAGCAGACTGCCATTACGTTTAAGACGCCGCGCTATCACACGCTCGAGATTACGGAGCCCGCCAAGGTGAGCCCGGCTCGAATCCTCTAGAGCTTCCTCTCCGTTCTAATGGGAATTCCCTTTTTGCAGGTTTTTATACAGCTGCGTCGACCCTCGGACGGCGTTACCAGCGAGGCCCTGCCCTTCGAATATGTGCCATTGGATTCAGGTAGGCATACGTTCTGGAATCTTCATCGGCATCTCAAGCGGAAGCCCGATGAAGACATCTTTCAGCAAATTCTGTCGGTGGATACCGGCCCCGCCAAGCGCGAGCCGCCAACGATTGAGGTAATTGATCTAAATACGCCCACCTTGGAGCAGCCGGAGCCGGAGCTGCGACTTCTTGACGGGACAACGGAGGCAGTGGATGTCCCAGATCAAGTACCGCAGGATATGGAAGCAGCAGATGCGGATGCGGATGCGGAGGCGGAAGCGGAGCGTCTGCGCACGGAACTGGAAATCGATACGATTATCGATGAAAAGGTGCGCGAATTGGAGCAACTGGAGCTGGAGCAGCGGATGGCGGCGGCGGCGCCGGAGCCGCACCAGCTGACGGCCAACGACAAAATCAACGAATGGATGAAGTCCAACGAGCTGCCGGAACAGCTCCACGAGCCAAGTCCTTCGCCTCCGGCTGAAGGCGAAGGAGAAGCCGGGGACAGCGATGCGACCGAAGCAACAGTCGAAACGCAGGTGGCCGCCGCCACGGAGGAGCAGGAGGAGGACAAGACGCTCAACGAGCTGCTCGAGCAGGTGGCCGAGCTGGATGAGATCTACACGGACTTTGTGATGCAGCGCGACACCTACAACAATACACTGCAGAACGAGCTGCAGAGCATGGACCGACCCCCGATGCAGGTGGACGACAGCTTCGACGACGCGGCCACCTACACAAGTCTGCAGATTGCCTACAAGCATCCGGTCGAGATGCCCATGGAGGATATAATGCCGCCAACGCCGCCCATGTCGCAGTGTGCTCCAGAAGATGCGCAGCATTACGACGCAGTGGACGTCAACTCGCAGCAGGAGAGGATTGAGGAGCGGAAGCAGGAGCGGGAGCAGCTGGAACTGGCTGCTGCCCAGCTGCTGGAGGAGGAGAAGTTGCCGCCGCTTCCACCCAAACGTCTGCGCAAGCAGGACAGCAATGCCGAGAATCGCTCCATCGAGGCGAACAACGGGGATGCAACACCTCCAGCCAGGGCTGGAGAGAAGTCACGGGGCCTGCCGCCGCCGATAATCCACCCCCGGATAACCGATCTGCCGGCGGCGCCCACAAAACGCTTGCCACAGCCGCCGGAGACGAAGTCCAAAAGCAAATCCAATCCCAACTTTAATACGCTGCCGCGCCAAAAGAAGCCCGGCTTCTTTGCGAAACTGTTCTCGCGCCGCAAGAGCAAACCGGAACTAATGCATCCGAGCAGCGAGAGCTGTTCCAAGGCAACCAGCGCAGCGGCCAGTCGAGAGCCCAGCCTGGATAATCTCAACGCCAAGTCGAATCTCAGCTCGGGTCCGTTGAAGTCAACTGGAGCACGCAAGATCGGCAAGGAGAGATCGGGCAAGCCCTGCGGACGCAGCGTGAGCAGCGTGTCCGGGAAGCGACCCACGTACCTGAATGCGGATGTGGTGCACATACCCCTGAAGGGCGACAGCGCCAGCAGCCTGCAGCAGGCACCGCACGAGGCCTACTCGAATGCCAGCACGATAACGGTGGGCGGCCAGCTGGACAGACGCACTGCGTCCGCACTGCAGCTGGCCGAGATACCCATCAGCGAGGCCGGCATGGAGCTGGTGGCCATTGCCGATCGCCAGAGCCTGCACAATTTGGTCAGCTCCATCGAGGCGCACTTCAACGTCAAAATGGATCCCAATCTCGATCTCACCGAGGTCGAGCACTTTGCGCTCTACACCAGCGTACCGCCCCAGGCGACGGCCAGCGAGTTCGATGAGACGTCCGCCTACTATGCCCAGGTGGATGCCGGCGAGATTCTAACACCTGACCAGGTGGCCAAACGCTTGGCGGCGGCAAATGGCAATTAGTTTTTGAATTTGAATATTGAATATTGAATATTTGAACATTGTAATTTTTTTGGATAGACCAGAAAAGAGTTTTTTTCTGGATTGCCGGAGGATTGCATCCTGGCAGCAATTTTACACTTGGCAGCGGGAGACCGCAAAAATTTGTAATTGTATTTGTTTTAGATTTGTTGAACCGAATACCCCCGGCTGGGTATGCCCCATTTTGTAAGCGGTATCTGTAGTCGCAACTAGCCGAAACGAAATTTGTTTATCCCCAAGAGGAATTTGTTTTTGAGCGACTTTTGTATTTAATAGATTGCGTCTAATCTAAGCCGAGTCAAGACTTGACCAACAATTTGTCCACCTTTTTTTTGTAGATCCAGCACACCTGAGGCGGAAACGTCAAAAGACTGGCGGCGATCCCATGCACCTGCTGCTCCAGCAGCAGCAGAAACAGCAGCAGCAGCATCAGCTTGATCCCCAGGATGGGAGTAAGTTTTCTAGAATCCTTTTCCACTTACCTGGTTGCGGGCTTTGTCTATTCTGGTGCTGGTTTATTTGTCCCATTCGCACCTGTCCAGTTTTGTCCACTTTGTCGCCTTTTCGTCAGGTGTGTGCAACTATTTGTTGTGTGTGTGTTGGATAAATCTATTTATCCAAAAGATTGGAAAATCTTCAGATCCTACCTATTAAAGTATGCTCGACCCAAAACCAAAGACTTGGCAAGCTCTTTGATGTATTAATCGTATAGACTATTAGAAAATATTCAAGTTATCTAAAAAGAAAACGAATAGAAAAAACAATGCACATTATTTAAAACTATGCAAAAATAAATACAACCTATATTTAAATAAATACGTAGTAGAAATATATTTGTAGCAATATTGTTGTTGGAATTATAATTATAAATAATTATTTGTCGCTTTGCATAAAACAGGAAAAACAATTTGATATTTTTATACAAAAACCAAATTATTGAACAAATTAAAAGTAATCAAAACTATTTTATAAAAAAAAGGTAGAATAATAAAAAAATATATGTATCGAAAAATTCGAATGTTTAAGTTTTTATATTGTCGCGAAAAAGAAAATATTTAACGGAGTAAGTTTTGAGCACGACAAGTTTTGCATGATTTACATTTTTTTTTTAATCTTCAAATTATAAAACTTGCCTTTATTTTGTGCCTTTTTTTAATACTCTTTTTTTTTTTTTTTAATTTTTTGGCTTTAAGTAAGATTTTAGTTTCTTTTTTATGTTCTCAGCTTTTGTTGCTTTATGTTCATGTTTGTTTTAGTTAATATTTTCTTATTTATTAATTGCTTTAATTTCTGCTAACATATTTGCGCACTGCTTTTAGGACAAAACAACATGAACTGTTGGAACGCACAGAACATACCGCCCATTAAAACCGAACCGAGAGGTGAGCACGACTTTAGAGCATATTAAATAAAATGCTAATAAACTGTTTATTGTAGATACCTCACCGCAGCCCTTTGGCTTGTATCGGGCGCCGCCGGAATTGACGCCCTCGCCGCAGCCATTGTCACCCGCAAGCAATTACAATCAGAACAGCACGCCCTCGCCCTACAACATGGCAACGGCCGGATCCGGCAATAATCAACAGCAGCAGCAGCAGCAGCAGCAACAGTTGATGTCGCCCAATCATCACCAGCAACAACAGCAGCAGCAGCAACAATATGCTGCTCCGGTTGCTGGCAACTTGGAGTTGGGCAACAATTACAATCCCTTCACACAACAGCTGCTGGCACAGCATCAACAACAGCAGCAGCAGCAGCAGCAACAGCAGCAACAGCAGCAGCAGCAACAGCAGCAGCAGCAGCAGCAACAGCAGCAGCAGCAGCAACAGCTGCAATATAATCCCAATTCCAATCCCAATCAGAATCCAAATCCGTTTGCCACGCATTGGGAGAGCAAATTCTCGGCAGCTGCTGTCGCTGCTGCTGCTGCGGTGTCTGCGGCGCCAACTGTTGCCGTTGGCAACGGCAACAATTTAAGCAATCTCAACAATCCGTTTACCATGCATAATCTGCTGACCTCAGGCGCGGGCGCGGCCAGCAATCTGCAGTGGAATCTGACCACGAATCACTCGGTAGGCTCGCAAATCTACAAGAAATTCAGTTTAAGTTAATATTATATTTTTATACTTTGCAGCAAAATCAGCATACGCTGCAGCAGCAACAGTTGCAGCAGCAGCACCTAACGCCCATGCATCAGCAGTACGACAACAATGTTGCTGTCAACAACAACACCAACAACAACGACAACAGCAACAACAACAACAACAACCAGGCTAACAACAATGAGAATGGGCCGACGATCAGCAACCTGCTCAGCTTTGACAGCGAGCAGCTGGTTCGCATCAACTCGGAGGATCAGCAAATGCTGCGCCTCAATTCAGAAGATCTGCAAATATCAAATCTATCAATATCTACGTAATACCTTGTGTTAGTCCCTAAGTCGTCTTTTATACAAAATGTTAAATCTGTGTGTGCGTTTTTTTGTAGCATAAAATTTTCAGTACGAATAAATTAATCGTTTTAGCAGTAAATAAATCGAACCATTTTTTTGTTATCAATACCTAAAATGGGGGCGATTTTCATGGCTGATAACATTGCGGTCATGGTTTGGGTTCTAGATTAAATCTAAACTTGAAATTTATGTGTATTTGATAACAGCCTTTTGCTCGCGAATATAATGTAACATACTTAACATACATACTTTACATACATGCTTTGCATACATACTTTACATATTATGTTTCGCATGTAATTCAAAATTTAGCATAGAAGGCAGTATTTAACAAGATTTAAGGCCCCAAGTGAATGTCTTTCCTTGACTACAAACCTCGTTAAAACTAAAGTCATATTTTTTTAAATTTAAATTTGACATATAGCAAAATAAATATTTTTCAAATTTAAGAAGTTTTAGTTAATGAACAAAACAATTTTAATTGTTTATACTTGAATTCCGCTATTAATTAGAAAATAAATTAAATGAACGTCAAGGAACGCCAAAAAAACAGAACGTGCAAATATAAATTATAAACAAATGCCTACTGAAAATTTTTAATATTATTTGCCGATTGCCCGGCTATGCTCGGCTCCGACGCCGCCTACGGCGCCGCCATGGAAAAGTCCGCGCAGCTTTTTGACGGCACACGGAATGGAGGACATGGGCAGGGCTGGCGGGGGCGTGCCGGGCAGCATGCAGTAGGCGACAAAGTGCATCAGGCGATAGGTGGCATGCTGATAGGCCTGACTCTGGGCGAAGCACTGCCGGATGCGCTGACCCACTGTGGCGGCGAGGCAGTTCTGCAGCGTGAGCAGCTGCTCGTCCTTCAACTTGATATCCTTCTCCAGCTCTTCCGAGAGCTTTAACAGTTTGCTAGGTGTGAGAAAGGATTAGTGGATAGTAAAATCATTGAAATAGTGAGGTGTCTCACCTAATTTGTAGCTCCTTTTCGCACTTGTGCTCCACCAGGCTTGTGCGGGACAGCTGCAGCTCCTCGGCAATGCGGGCAATATTGTCGCGCAGCTTTTCCACATATTCTTGCTTTTCGCCCAATTCTGATCTCAGGGAATGCAACTGAGCCGTCAGCTCCTCGATGTCAAACTTGGCAGCCTGGCACTCGAGCTGAACGCGTGCCAGCTGCTCGAGCTGCTCCCGCTGCAGCGTGTTCGCCTGAAAGAGTTCCTTCTTGGTCGTCTGCAGCAGTTCCTGCAGATTCTCAATTTCCTGCGTCTTGTAGGCGTTCTCCTGCGCCAGCTGCTGCTTCTCCTGGTTGGTTTGGCTTAGCAGAATGTTGAGCTCGTTGTAAGAGAGCTTGGTCTTGGCGCTGTCCATGTAGGATTGCTTCAGCTGATCGTTCAGAGTATCGTTGCGACGCTTCTCCACGGCGAACAGCGTGTTGTAGACATGCAGCTGATTGCGACTCTTCACAAACTACAAAAAACTAAGTTAAGGGGAGTCGCTCTCATTGGAATATTTTATACTAACGCTGCGCTTAAATGAATGAATGTGTGTGTACATGCATACAGAAATTCTTGGAATATGCGCTTGCTGCTAAAATTGCAAGTCTCTAGCTCTTATAGGTTCTGAGTTCCTTGCATTCATACATACGGACGGACAGATAGACGAACATGGCTAGATCGACTCGGCTGTTGATGCTGATCAAGAATATATATACTTTATGGGGTCGGAAATGCTTCCTACTGTCTTTTACATACATTTTCACAAATACATTATACCCTTTTTACCTATTTGCAATGGGTTCAGTGTATAAAAAGAAGTATTTTATACTTACACTGCGCTTAAAGTCCTCGACCTGTTCGCTAAGATGACGTACCTCCTCGCGCCGACGGCGCCAGGAGCGCAGCATGATCGTATTGAAGATGCGCAGACTGGCAATGCGCACATCCTGATCTCCTCCGTTGACGACAAAGCGCACATTGCCCTCCTGCGTGCTGCAAAGCTGCGCCGCATCCTGCATCAGCAATTGGGTAAGGCTATCCTCCTTGATGGTCAGCTTGCGACCCTCCGAGTGTTGGGCAGCCGGCACCAGGGCGTTCGAGTTGGGCACATGTGCCACCAGCTGATAGTTGCCGGTGCGCCGTGCCTCCTTGAAGTCCATTTGGGACACAGATTTGCGTGCTCGAAAGTTCAGCATGGCCGCCGTCTGTTGCCGCTTGAGTGTCAGGTACGGAGGCAGTGCAGCAGGCTGCGTCTCCGCCTCCGGCGTCTTTTCCAGCTTCGGCTGCACGGTATAGGTGGGCACGCCCCCTCTGGACATGCTTGTGGTGAGTGAGATTTCCGAGGAGGAAGGTGTAAGCAGCACGGCCTTGGGTATCTTTAAGATCTGCATATTCTCCTTGCTCTCAATGCTGTAAGATAATCTTTCCAGGAAGAGTGCATAGATTCATTTATTTTCTGGACTTACCCCTGCAGCTTCTTCTGCATGCGCTGGCTATAGCTTTGGGGGCGACGCTTCTTCAGCACAGATCCCACGTTGTAGGGCGCCCGTGGAGAATTCTTCTTGGAGCGGGGCGAATCATCGTTTTGCTTGGCGAGCAGCTCGTTCCTGCGGATGCGCGGACTCTTGGGCCACATCTTGTCTTACTTTTATTATATTCTTCAATTTTTCTACACGTCACAAATAAATACAACTTTTTTTTTAGTAATACACACACAAAATTGAAAGTTTTTTTTGCTGTAATGCGTTCAGATTGTTCAGGAATATAAAACTAAAATCGTTTCAAACTGTAAAACAGATCTCTAGACTAAATAAAACCCAATGCCTACTGCTCACAATTTAACAGGATTTATTTCGATTTTTTTGTGATTCAATTCAAAAGAACATACATACATACATATGTATGTATATATAAACATAAATACATACATACTTACATACATATTTTGTGTACTCACCTCAATCATCTCTATTAAACAAGTTGTTGTTGGCGATGTGATCAATTTGCCATTTAACACAACAAATGCACTTGTGGGTCCAGCAGTTGTGATTACTCTTCACTCTCCTTATTAGTGTTGTTCCTGCACTGCCATCTCGCTTCCTCTCACATGATCTGCTTACATTCTTTTAAACACGTAAATTCATATTAATACGCAGCTCCTTGCGGGGCCACCTTGCAACTTCAACTGAAGTCCAACTGCAAAGCGCTGCTCTATTTATACTGTTGACTCTTCTTCTTTCAATCGTGAAGCCTTGCATATTAATACGCAGCTCCCCTCCAGGCCACCTTGCAGCTTCAACTGAAGTCCAACTGCAAAGCTCTGCTCTATTAATACTGTTGACTCTTCTTCTTTAAATCGTGAAGCCCAAATGATCAGCGCTCCCGCTAAAATATTGTTGGCTGCTGATCTCTTCTGCTGCATGCACATCCTTATAAATAAGCAGCTCCCTGCCGGGCCATCTTGCAGCTTCAACTGAAGTCCAGTTGCAAAGCGCTGCGCTATTTATACTGTTGACTCTTCTTCTTTCAATCGTAGCTGTTGGTCCAGCAGTTGTCATACTTTTTACTCCCCTTATTAGTATTGTTCCTGCACTGCCATCTAGCTTCCTCTCACATGTTAACTGCTTACATTCTTTTAAACACGTAACTGCATATGAATACACAGCTCCTTGCCAGGCTACCTTGCAGCTTTAACTGAAGTCCAACTGCAAAGCGCTGCTCTATTTATACTGTTGACTCTTCTTCTTTCAATCGTGAAGCCTTGCATATTAATACGCAGCTCCCCTCCAGGCCACCTTGCAGCTTCAACTGAAGTCCAACTGCAAAGCTCTGCTCTATTAATACTGTTGACTCTTCTTCTTTAAATCGTGAAGCCCAAATGATCAGCGCTCCCGCTAAAATATTGTTGGCTGCTGATCTCTTCTGCCGCATGCACATCCTTATAAATAAGCAGCTCCTTGCCGGGACGCCTTTCAGATTCAACTGAAGTCCAATTGCAAAGCCCTGCGCTATTTATACTGTTGACTATTCTTCTTTCAATCGTAGCTGTTGGTCCAGCAGTTGTCATACTCTTTACTCCCCTTATTAGTATTGTTCCTGCACTGCCATCTCGCTTCCTCTCACATGTGAACTGCTTACATTCTTTTAAACACGTAAATGCATATTAATACACAGCTCCTTGCCAGGCTACCTTGCAGCTTTAGCTGAAGTCCAACTGCAAAGCGCTGCTCTATTTATACTGTTGACTCTTCTTCTTCTAATCGTAGCGGTTGGTCCAGCAGTTGTCATACTCTTTACTCCCCTTATTAGTATTGTTCCTGCACTGCCATCTCGCTTCCTTTCACATGTGAATGCATATGAATACGTAAGCTCCTTGTCGGACCAGCCTGCAGCTTCAACTGAAGTCCAACTGCAAAGCGCTGCTCTATTTATGCTGTTGACTCTTCTTCTTTCAATCGTGAAGCCTTAATGCGAGGAGCTCTATCTGCAAAATTATTGTCTGCTGATCTCTTCTGTTTCTTTTAACCGTGTAGATAAACACAGTTTGTGTGCATTTCCTGCATATATGTATGTGTATACATGTTTGTTTGTATTAATGCATGCCCCTTTTAATCAAGATTGCTTGAAATAGAAAGAAACAGACGGCCATGGTTTTATCGACTGACCTGTCTTCTTCTGTGCGTAGTAAATATGGCAACAAATCGTGACCCTTTGCATGTGTTGAAGAACTAAACCTTCCGGTTATTCAATTCTTATTGTAGCTGCTTTCCTTACGGGTAAATCCCGTTCACACATCCGGCAAACTTTCACACACAGCATCCGTTTCATTGATTGCGGGTCATTTGACAATTTCAGAGACTGCATCCTTTTTCCGCTTGTCTACATTTCCACGGCCCGTTGGCCGCCAACGGTTTCGGCATTTGGCCAATTCAAAAAGGCATTTTAACCGCAGAAGGGAGCTTTTCTCCAGGTATTTCACCACACGACGTTTGCGCAGAGCGAAAAGCTTTTGTGGGGCTGCGGCAAGTTTTGAAATGGGCTGAAAAAAAGTTGAACTGAATTTACTTTTTTTGGGCCGCTTTTTGTGTTGTGGCCAACGGCGGCCGTTGGCGGTTTCATTATCGTCGCGGCGCTGCTGGGCAACGGTTCATTGGCACGGCACAAAATCCAGAAAATCGACAGGTGCGAAATTGAACGTAACGAATAAAAATTTCGAAAAAGTCAAATGCAGTTAAAAAGCTCGAATATCACTTAAGAAAAAAACAAAAATTAAAACGTGCATTTATTGTGTTTGGTGTGGTTCGGGTCTGTTTGTGTGTGTGTGCTGTGTGTTTGTGTGTGTTTGTGGCTATTACGAAAATCGAATCGAACATTTTGGAAAAAACATAACTTGAGTAAACAAACGCGAAGTCTATTTGGGTGAGTTTTGAAAAAGCACTATAAATAATGTCTTATGCCTTGGGAATTGTGATTTGTGTGCGGTTTATTACAAAATCAGCCCCGCCTCCAATTACTCCCGACTAGGGGATACCCTGTACCCTCTTCTGCCAACACCAAATGCAGATATATATACTATTCTAGTAGCTACATGTCAAGTTTGGTTGACTCTAACTCTAATTAGTTATTAAAATTGATAAAAAACATGGTTTTGATATCGATTGTTATTGATTACTTGAAAACGGGGCAAGTTATCGAATATCGGAAACAGGCAATAGGAGGACCCACAGCTAAAATTTCAAGTCTCTAGCTCTTATAGGCTCTGAGATCCTTGCCTTCATACAGACGGACGGACGAAGGGACGGACGGACATGGCTAGATCGACTCGGCTATTGATGCTGATCAAAAATATATGTATTTTATGTGGTCGGAGATGCTTTCTTCTGCCTGTTACATACATTTGCACAAATACATTATACCCGTTGTACCCATTCTTAATGTGTTTAGGGTATAATAATTGCCTTATAAATATATGTTCGAAAATCTTACTACTGCAGATCGGCACGTTTATCAATGAAATGGGTTAAACCCAATCGCATATTAAATCAAAATCTAAATTCTAACTAGCTTAATCATAATATGATTATCATATGCCTCCTACCTGTCCGTTTGTTGTTTTAGTCTCCAGTTTTGCGTCTTGGGAAAAAGTAATTAAACGAAATGGTTTCGAAAGACGTCATCTCCAGATTGTCGCACTCCGAACAGGTTACACGTCATCATGATTGACCAGTTTGTGCATTTAGCTTTTGATATTAAAGAAATTATCTGTAAATCCAGATACGTATCTGTCGCGGGTCTCCAGTTCTAGGAACATTTACTTATGGGTTCACACGAAAAAACCATTTAATAACTGCAATCAATTAATGCAGAAAACAGGTCACAAATTGAACAATTTCAAAGGAATCGAGATATGATATGTGGAATGCATTTAAAGCTCTTGTGTATTAAATATAAAGAAAATATAATACATGCGATATGTTCGAAAGAAAATTAATTTGAAGAACAGGTATTCTTCTCGGATATCATGCACGTACAAACTTTAAAGAGAAATAATAATTAATATAAAGAAAATAAAAAGAATGCGAAATGTCCGATGGATAATCAAATTTAAAAAATAAATTCAAAATGTAGAAGAAGTATTTTCTCAGATATCATGCACGTGTAAACTTCTAATAAACAAATATAAAGAAATTATAATAAATGCGAAATGTCGGATACAAAATGAATTTATAGAACAAGTTTTCTCTCTGATAGAAATAATAAATATGGTAGATAGTTTAAAGCTAAAGCTCTTCTGGAATAAAATACAATAAATGCGAAATGTCCGTTTGAAAATTAATTTATAAAACAAGTATTTTCTCAGATATCATGCACGTGCAAACATCTAATAGAAATAATATATGTGCTACATAGTTTAAGCTAAAGCTCTTCTGTATTAATTATAAAGAAAATATAATAAATGCGAAAAAATGTCCGATAGAAAATGAATTTATAGAACAAGTTTTCTCTCAGATAGAAATAATAAATATGGCACATAGCTTAAGCTAAGCTGGAGAATAGCCCAATAAACACACTTATGTTAAATAAAGTGCAGTCGCAATTGTCATGCTAATATTGCAAGTTATCTGCAACCTTTATATCCAGTTCTACAATTTTCTACCCCCTCCCTGTCACACACAAGCCCCCCCTTCCCCCTCTGAACACAATAGTTGGTTGTGCATGCACAAATCGCTGGCGCATTAATTAATTAATAGTCAGCTATATAGTACTCAAATAAAGGCGAGTCTCTATCTGAGTATACTCAAATACATGTGCGAGTATACTCAAATACATGTGCGAGTAAATGGCTCGACTCGTTGTTGTTGTTGTCGATTTGTTATTCCAACTAAAAGTTGACTTCGAGTCCGTCTGTTCGCTCTCCGCCTTATTTCTAACAAATTGTGAAATTGTATACATGGAATCCATCGATCCAGATCCGGACAACCTTGATGGCAACGTGGTCGCAGCAACTGCCATTGCACATGCGGAACTCACGTTCCAAGCTGCCCCAAGCGGCCGATCTCAGTGCAACTTGTGATGTAATCAGACCCAGTTAATAAATTAAAAAAAAAAAAAGAGACAGTGACTGGAAAGTTATGCGCAACTGGAAAAGCAACGCAACGATCGAGCCGAACCGAGAGCATCGCCAGTTTCCGCATGGGCGCACTCGCTCCCATGTGTAGCTCGTGTATCTGTGAGATACAAGTATCTGTGAGATACAATTGCGTTTGCGCTGATGATTCATACATAATTCGGGGAATCCGAAACCGAAACCGAACCCAATCAAGTGCTGCAAGCTGAAGCAACGTCAAAGCGACTGGTTTTTGTCTTTATACATATTTTAGCCGCATTTGTATTCCTAGGCAAGAGTATGTCTTTCCGTCTGAAAGCAAGTTTTTGCTTTGGGTATGACAAGTTTTTCCATAGGTTGGGCATGGTATTAAAAAAAGAGATGTACTATTAATGATAATAGTAGTAGTTAAAATAAAAAGGGAGATTTTTACCTGGGAGTCCCTTATTGAGGAAATTTTTCCCGAACACGCTGATGAAGGTGAGCAAATCTTTTGGCTAATGAAGGTCCCATCTGAGCTGAACAGAAGACTTCTTTGCCGAAAAAAGGTTTAATATAAATTTAAAAATTTGTATTAATTTCCCTTGGATTCTCACCATTTTTCACAAAATTGAATTTAGTTAACTTTCGTTTTAACATCTTTGAACGCCAAGAAGAGCGTCGACTAGTCGGTTAATCTCTACCTTTTCGTCAGCTGGCCAACATTTGAGTTCATTGTCATTTGTAATTTGCTCATCTTTTTTTTTTTCGGTTATCGATACGCTCTTCGGGCCTCAGTCGCAGTCACAGTCTCAGTCGCAGTCGCTGCTCTGCTTTGCGAGTGTCTTGAATTTTAATGCTTTACGCAGCAAGTCTTTGTCTTGAGGGCGTCGGCAGCGACCTTTTCTTTTGCTCTTTTATGTTGCCTGCATGCATGTGTGCGTGTGTGAGTGTGAGTGTGTGTGTGTGCGTGTGAGAGTGTATGGCCTTTACTTTGCTTCGCTTTCAAAGCCAAAGGAGACAAAAACAATTTCAACAAAAAACAACAACAACAACAAGTGGTTGCCCAACTAGCAGCTCAATTGCTACTACTTTCTGCTCGGCCTCTTCGTATATGACGTCTCACCGCGTCTTTCGTTTCCCCCACTCCCTCTTGAAGCTCGAGCTTTGTTAGCGACTCTTGAGTGCGTCGTGACCTTGGAGTGGCACATGTGCCAGAATTGCAGAAATGCGTTCGAGGGGAAGCTGAGGTGTTGTTTGCGGTGCGTGTTTCTTATCGCCTCTGAGAGAGGGGGGAGAGGAGAGAGAGAGAGAGAGAGAGAGCGAGGGGGGAGTATTATGACTTTATAATTAAGCATGCATATAATATAGCTGTATAATATGCACTCAAATTTAAGAAAGAGAGAGAGAGAGCGAGTATTATGGCTTTATAGCTGATATGAGCTGTACACAATGCATTCGAATTTAAGCTTGAATAAATTTTATGCTCCTTTTATTAAAGCTAAAACTGACGAAGTTTATATATCTAGTATATTTATAAATTAGAGCTGAAGGTCTGGACACTAGCGCTCTTTTGGTATGAATGTATTAAAGTAAATCCTAATAATAAAATAAAAATAGTTAATAAATCGAGGGTATTTCCTCTTCGACTTCCCTCTCGTTGGATTTTGGAGTTCGTTAAAAGTCGCCAAACGCGTTTTATTGGCTCTGACGTAGTCGCCATTTTTTTTTTGTTTGGTGCGTTTTGTCGTGTGACGTCACAAACTCCATCAATCCCTAGCTGCATATACAATATATTCGATAAGCAGCGACCGCGCCGGCTAGTAAAAATCCACAGATGTGGTATACAACATCATTATTAAACTGTGCTGCAATCAAAAATTGATTTGCGGCTATTTTTGTTACGATCTTGCCTTTGTTTAACGTAATTGCCAGCAATTTTCCAGGCATGCACTTGGCAAGCAGAATATTGTAAAAATGCATTTGTTGCCCACGCTGCGTATACTTGATGTTGTTTAAACTATGTTTTTAGTAACAGCACCAAAAACACCAGCAAATAAATATTCGAATTCTATATACATTTGTACAATATATGTACATACATATATTTGTGCACGAATTTTCTGCACCATTTGCAATATACGAACAAAAATTTTTGCCGACGCTACAAAATATTGTTTTATTTTCTTTTTGTGTACAGATTTTGGCATTTTGGCTGACTGAAAATCAACTTTGATGGAATGGCAAGCAAAATGAAGTCAATAACTGCTTAGATACATGACCTTAGATGATGATGTGTCTGCTTTTAGCCAAACACACAAATACATATGCATTTAAATATGGAATTTTTGTGTTTAAATTAGCGCCAGTTTATTGATTTCATAATTTGCGCTTTGCCGTGGGTCAGAGACAAGTTAGTTTCTGGGAAATGGACCATTATAGAGGTGTCAATAGGATATATGAGAATTTGTGGGCTTGTGGCTTAAAAAGTTGCTCATTTATATTGCTGCTTAAAGGTGAGCCAGGGAAATACCTTAAATAAGACAAGTCTTAACTTGTTTGGCAAAAGATTTATTTATTTTCCTACTTCAATTATCTATTTTTATAGTAGCAGTATTATCCCCAGTTGCTAGGTGCTTGTCAAGAAATATCACTACGCATCAGTCTAAACAAATTGTAGCACCTGAAACACCTGCAGCGTATTATAAAAATCTCAACACCCACCCTCAGCCACTTATAAATCTTCAACAATATTTCAATATTGCGCATGTAACGTCATTAATTAGTGAAAAAAAAAAAAAAGAAGGAGAACACACGCCGCCAACATAAAGTAAACAAAAAGAGAACCCAGTTCTCGAGTGCGAATGCGAGTGAAGATGAAAACAAAAGTGTGCAGCAGGCGGCGGCGAGTGAAATTCAATGGCCGCCGGCCGATCGTGGCGTCGACGGCGCCGTCATCAAGTATACGCTATCGAGAATACGACATGTAGACGAGAGGCAGACGCTGACGCTGACGCTCGCCACCCGCCGATTAGCCGAAGCCATTAGACGAAGCCGAGCGCACACATCGTGTCAACAGTTCAAGCCGAGCGAGAGTGCGAGTCAGTGTTGCCAACTTACGTTTCACAAAAAGTAGCTAACTGCAAGGTTAAAAAAAAGCCAAAGCAGCTGAACTGACCGTACTGGCGATTGAGCTGTCAAAACTGGCTACATTTGCTGTGCAAGCAAATTTAGCTTTAAAAAATAGCTGCATTCGCAACACTGGCGCGATTGTGAGTGTGAGTGTGAGTGCGAGTCGATCTGTTAAGCGCTGACAAAACTCAACGCTCAGTTTGAGAGTGAACTTCGTCGGCGAGGGTTGTGATTTACAGTGGAACTACAATTTTTATTTAGAGACCGTTTAAGTCGCCGCCTATTGTGGAAGTCGCTCGCGACTGTACGAAAGCTGAGATTTGATAATTATACGCGACGCGACAGCCGGACAGACAACTTGTATAAAACAACAACAGGCTGCTTATATCTACACACACACACACACACACACGCACATCAATAAACAGTGTTATATGTATAAATGCAGTGCAATAGCTTGAGCCTCTTATAAACCGCTTCGAATCTATCTATTTATTCGCTTTGTGTTCGTTATTTCACATCAAATAACAAAAAACAAAACAAGATAATTTGGCGCGTTGTTTTTTGGCCTTTTGGGCGTGACTCAGACTTGGCGATAAGAGCAAGTGTTTAACTTCTTGCCATAAATGTATAATTATATAATATATGTGGCTGGAGAAAAGTGCACTCATATGGAAAATCAAAATTCAATCACAACGCAAAACAAATAATAACAACAACAAAATAACATTGTCTCGCCGCCGCCGCACGTTTTAATCAAGTTTTAAACAAATACAGAAAACAACAACAAAACAGCTCTATTAAGGTTAGCAGCAATAAATTCAATAAACAAATCTAACGCGCAGTTTATGCCACACGCTCGACAACAAACCACAGTTAGCTCTATTACACACACACACACGCACACATACATATATGTATATATATGTATATGTATGTGTGTGCATTCAACAGCCTCCACATTTCAACTTTAGTTGCAATTGCTAATCTCAAGATTGTACAACAGCAAAAACTGATAAATCAACTAAATAGCTTGCAATTCTAGGAACAATTTTATTAAAATGCAATCAAAAGCTGTCTTTTTAATTAATTACTACAACTTTTCAAAGAGAATGCATTTTTATACTCTTCCGTTACATTCTGTAGTACATGTTAATATTTCTGATAAGGCTACTCGATAACTGACAACTTGCTGATAACCTTGCTTGTAATTTATTAGAGAGAATATCAACTAACAGTATTCGTTATCAATAGCTTGAGCAACAGTTTGTATTCGTTTTCGATAAGATGTTAACTTTGTGATTTCCAATTCAGTTTTGATTGCAATTGAATTCAATTTTAGATTTTAGAGGGAAAATATAGTACTTAGCTAAAATTTTAGAGGGAAATACTCAGCTAAGATTTTAGAGGGAAGTTATAGTACTCAGCTAAGATTTTAGAGGGAGAATATAGTACTCAGCTAAGTTTATTTTAAAGCTGCAGACTCCGAATTATTTTAATGTTTTTTCTCTCGTCTTTACGGCGCTGTGATCTTCTCTTGGCTCAGCTAATCTGTATATAAAAGTTTTTGTAGAACTCAAACATGCTATAAAATCTCCTCAAAGAGAATCGACAATTTTATAATTGCGAGTATATAGAGTAGTATAGCCAAGATAGCATGAGTATAACGACTACTTTACCCAACATAGCATGAGTATAACGAGTAGCATAGTCAACATAGCCTGAGTATAACGAGTACTTTACCCAACATAGCATGAGTATAATTTATTCATACCCCGCACTCACGCCAATTATGGCATTTATCACAGTTTTTATTGTAAATGTAATGAGTTTGACCGGGGTTTTGTTTAGCTTGATATGCTCTCTATAACTATTGCTATTCCTATTTGTTATTAGAAATATTCTAGCAAGAATTGCATACAATTTTCATGTGCTACGTAGACCCATATATATTGGGAGTTTAGGCTTTCGAGTGATTAATGCAGCCCCTAGGGGCTGCCCAAGAATTGTGGAATGCGCTGCACTTACTTCAATAAAAAACTTTTAATATTTACATTTTGCAGCCTCTCTACGATAATTTCTAAAAATATACAATAGGAGATTTTTCTAAAGGAAGGCAAATCCGGGCTAAAATCTTAGGATAATATTTATATAAACATGGCACATGCGACTGGCAACGGTAAGTTGAGGAACCTTATAAATACAGTAATAGCTGCATTTGAATTCTTCGAAGATTTCGGCTATATCCGCAAACGATTCGACAAACATTTCCAAGGCTGGGCCCCATGGGCAATACGCAAATATTTAGATAAGCAGTTTGTAAATATTTTTACAAGTGAAAAAAGTTTATAAAAATTGTGCGTTTGGCATCTGGAACATTTCGTTTATTTCATTTGCAATCAAAGCGATTTTCTTTTTTGTTTGGGTCCCGCAATTGAAAAGAACTTGGGAGCAAAAGCCAATAAGGTCTTTAAGGCTTTTGGCCAGGGCCAAATGCTCGTGTATTTATAGACGCAAATAGTTCCATGTTGGACACTCAGGGTCAAAACTACTCGAATATCGATTTATCTGCCCAACCCCCCCGAAATACCCTTCCCCCTTGTACCAAATCCACCCGTTCAGCAATTGACGAAAGCAAACAAACAAACAAACATGAATCTCGCACCTTTTGCACGCAATGTGAATATAAAGATGTATGTGTATACAATCAGATCGAGGTGTAGACTCATAAATGTATTTGCAGATTTCAATTTAACTAAAATAATAGACAAAGTTTATCTTTTATGAGCAAAAGAAACAGCAGCTATATGAAAAATAAACATTGTTTTTTTTTTAGATAAAAGCAGTTAGAACTAGAAAGAGAAAAAATCTGTTGGGTATATGCGACTGTGCATTGCCCTTCATCAGGTCAGCTCTGGGGAATTAAAGTATGAGCAAAAGAACAGAAAAATTAACATTGTTTTTTTTTAGAGCAAAGCAGTTAGAACCAGAAAAAGAGAAAAAACGTTGGGTATATACGACTGTGCAGTGCCCTTCATCAGCTCACATTTTTTAATTAAGTTTAAGATACTTTTAAAACGATTTTGAAATTGTATCTCTAACCAAGAGCTTATCAATCGATGGACTGAACGGACGTGCCTCAAGTCACGCATACGCCGAAATGAGCTCGAAGCATTGTCAGAGAGAGAGAGAGAGAGAGAGAGAGAGAGAGAGAGAGAGAGAGAGAGAGTGAGGGGAGAGAGAGAGAGAGAGTGAGAGAGAGTGAGAGAGAGAGCTAGCAAAGTTGAATTGATTGAATTGTGAAAAGTTTTATCGCAAAATAATCAAATGCTGCGGCTTTCGGGCATCGCGTGAGAATTTTCTTTCATTTTTATTTGCCATTAGAATGAAATTTTTCCGAGCGATACAAATTTGTGTGTTTAGCCGTCTGAAAAGCCTGAAAATGCTTTTGGTATCTGGTTTTTACTTTTGGGAAAACTAGACTGAGAACTTCGAAGGCGTTTTCACATTTTCGTTTGATTTCACCCGGCAAAGCAAGGAAAATGAAAATGAAAATCGATTTCGTGTTAATTGTATTTGATGTACATTTTAGACGCTTGGCACTTGGCACAATTTTCTTTTTTTATTTTTGGCCTTTTGTAATTCGACGTTGGAAAATTGCACTCTCTACATACTACATGCTGGTAATTGAATTAATTGTTTTTTAATTAGTTTTGCGCAAAGGGAAAAATATGTGCAAATATGTTTAATAAAAAACAAGTAAGAGGTTCTAGTCGGCAGCTCCCGACTAGGGGATACCCTGAACCTCCTTCATCCAACACCAAATGCAAATATATATATACTATTCAAGAAGCTTTAAGTCAAATTTAGTGTCTCTAGCTCTTATTATTTACGAGATTTGATCAAAAACAGGATTTCGAAATCGATTTTTTTCGATTACTTGGAAACGGGGCAAGTTATCGATTATCGGAAACAGGCACTAGGTGGATCTACATTGAATATTCCCAGTCTCTAGCTCTTATAGGTTTGAGATCCTTGCGTTCATACAGACGGACGGACTGACAGACGGACGGACATGGCTAGATCAACTCGACTGTTGATGCTGATCAAGAATATATATACTTTATGGGATCGGAGATTCTTTCTTCTGCCCGTTACATACATTTGCACAAATACATTATACCCTTATTAGCCATTTTCAATGGGTTTAGGGTATAAAAACACAAAAACTTTACGATAATATCGGCAACAGGTGTAGCTATTTTTAGCACCTGTTCCAGTTGTTGCCCACCAAACGCGTTTCTCAGCCAAACTGACTCATAGCTGGCCAAGTTGAAAGCCCAACGAATTGGGCTATTCCAGAAATCTGAAGCATTTACCCAACTGGCAACTGGCTCATGTCCACCTCTCACCTGTTCTTATCAGTCGAACAGTCGAACTGATAAGAACGCGCTTGTGTTCATTCTTTGACAACAACTTGGACTTTCCCACAGCATAATCAAAAGCTGGCCCAGGCATATCAGCCTGCTTTTTTTTGCTTTTTTCTTTTTCTTTTTACAATCATAATCATATTATTTTTTCTTAAATTTTTTTTTTAATAACATTTCGTTAGGTTTGAGCTGCACGTTTATTTGTTTTGGCCGCGGCTCGTGTCAATTAAAATGTCTAAACATGAAATCAAATTAAATTGAAATCAACAAACAAAATATTTACGTTTTCAGAACCAGAAGTTAAGTGCTCGTTGAAAAGAATCGAAAATATGTTGACAAATTAACTTATTGATTAACACGCATTTTTTTTTAATTTTTATCTACGTATTGTTTATCTTTAAACGTCGCAAAACATTGCCAATCCCTTGAAATAATATCAACAATAATTAAATGCAGTAAAATTTAAAAGTTGTAAACTTTGTTTTTGCTGCAAGCAGAGAACTTGAAGGCCAATCGAAACTGTCAACTAGCTGTGTCATCGATAGAGTCGAAAGAACAATATCATAAATTCGGAATCTATTGATTTTCACACACAAAATCAAACAAACACACACACTCACACAGCACACACACAGCACACACACACACACACACACACAGCACACACACACACAGCACACAACATGCTAGACAGCACTTAAAAAGAGTCCAGCTAAATGATTTTGTGACAGGCTGTTGCAAAGTATTCCCCCATAGATTTTTATTTTGAATTTATATATCCGAATATATATTTATTTATATATTCAAAATGAAAAGTGGAAAAGTCTTAAATTTGCACACACGTACACGCCTGCACGCACACACGCACGCACATGTCGGCTTATGGCAAACTTTCGTTTAAGTACTTGAGGTGCGAATGGGAATGGCAATGTCCTCCATGCGCTCCACTTCCTCCTCCATGTCCTCCTCCCTGTCCTCCTCCAGGTCTTCCTCTACATCCTCCTCCATGTCCTGCTCCATGTCCTGCTCCACGTCCTCCTCCACATCCTCCTTCTCAAGTTCGTGCCCATGCTCGTCATCGTGTCTCTGTGTTTGATGTAGAGCTTATAAAGCGCAACCGGTGTGTGTGTGCCTGTGTGTGTGCCTGGGTGTGTGCCTGGATGTGTGCCTGGGTGTGATTAGGCCATCATTTCGAGGCTTCGAGTGGAGTGTGGAGTAGAGCGTGTGGATTTGGTAATTTTTTTGGGGGGGCTGGGGGGCGCTGCTCTAGCCCAGGTCCATCGTCGAATGCTTTCATTTTCTCTATTTAGCTGTGTTTATTTTCGCTTCAGAACGCGATTTTCCAATCGATTGAACACATGACAAGCCGCAGCTATATGTACCTATATATATACATATGTATCTATATGTATATGTATGTGGCCATAGCCTAGTGCCCCACAAAAGGCTCTCACATACGGCGGGAGTTGGGGGAGCCGGGGAAGCCGGGCATCCCCTAGACCAAATGCCACTTTTGGGGCTTTGTAATTCAAAACTCTGCGGTAAATGGAAACCTTCTTCTCGTTTTTTCTCTCCACTTTTGCGTTGACAAATGCGTCTGGCGTTGATTTCTATTCTATTTTTGATCATATTTAATTACCATTTTATTCAGCTTTTCCTATTTGTTGTTGGTTTTTCTTTCTCTTTTTCGGGGCGACATCCTTTTTGTTGCCGCCTTCACTTCTGCATTTATTTACGCATCAATTTGTAGCTCTGATTTATGTCGCCGGTCGCCCCCAACGTTAGGAAAAACCAAAGACAAAGCAAGTGAGAGGGCTCCTGTCGAGATTGCGCGAACAGGGTATACCCTGGAAACCTCAAAAATCTCCCGCATGCGTGCACATGCGTAATATATCAAATTTATAAAAAATTCAAATTAAATTACTTGTCTGGGAGTTTCTAATCTTCAATATGCCCCTTTACGAGCAGCTAGTAGTTACAGGGTATGAAAAGCCAAAAAATGCTTTGCCTAAATGCGAATTAAATTTGCCAAAGACAAAAATAAGTTTAACGGCTCTGGCCAAGACTGCTCGAACGGGATATACCCTATAATTTTCTATGCACATGCATAATAAATTAAATTTAAACGTGTATTTATAAAAATAAATAATATGAAAAAATAAGAAATATAGGGAAGGGAAAAATATATTAAATTAAATAGCTTGTAGTTACAGGGTGTAAAAAAGAGAAAAAAAAAAATTAAAATAAATAACCGAAAATAACCGAATATTCAACATGCCCCTTTGCGAGCAGCTTGTGAATACAAGGTATGCAAAACCGAAAAAAGCTTTGCCTAAATGCGAATTAAATTTTGCTCTACTCACCAAGTGCCACGCGGGCTGTCTTAAACTATTAGCAGCTCTGTCAATGCTCGGGGAATAGGCGAAGGGAGGGAGGGATGCGGGGAACGGGCAACGGGGCCAGGACTTGCTTTCCCTGTCTGCCCAGGACAAGGCACAGCAATTGCGTCCTCCGTGTTGGGCGTTTAATTAAATAAAAAATCGTACACTGAAAGTAAAGCGCAAATTTTTAATTGGAACTTAAAATGTTGAGCTCTTACGAAAGCTGGCATTAAGCGAGAGTCTATTCCTAGAAGTTTATGGATTATATAAATATATTATTGTTACGCATAACTCGTATCGATTTAACAAGAGACGTAGTTACCTGTGCTTTACCACCTGGGCGTAACTCGCGCATGAAATCCAAATCCTGCTCAAGCTGCGCTTCTCCTACGTCAATGACGATTATATATAGTATACATATATATGGCTGGGTCGGGCAGCTGATTACGCAAAAACTCTGCAGCGCCATCCTGTTGCGCAGTGTTATTGACAGCGACCCCGAGGACAAAGGACAAAGGACCGCCCGACGAATCCGTCTTGCTAAAAACTTCCTGATGTCACTCGAACCAACCCAGTCGACCCACATTCAGCTGCAGACCCGTAAAACGTGTTCTACGTAAACACGCCGGACACAATAGCCGGAGTGTGAATTGCATGCGTTGAAAAACAAATCTCGTGCACAAATTGTTGTTGTTGCAATCTTTCGCAATGTAAACAAAATTAACATATGCAAATAACTCGCCATGCGTGTGCTGGACATATGGACAAGTAGCCTCTCCGGGTTCCCCATCCCCCGGAGCTGCCCTTTCCTCAAGTGGAAGGTGTTGAATTATGTGCGGAAAATGCAAATGTCGTCGGGGCATGTGCTGCATTGGGCGTCCTGTTTTGCCATTGTCAGCCAGACCAAGTGCCATTTAATATGCATTATTATGCAACAAAATAATAACCTTGATAAACTTTATAAGCAACCGGTTTCCGAGTGTATCTATAGATAGATAGATACAATAAATATGAAACTGGCATATGCTTAGCATATTTTACACGTTGCAAGGATTACGGCTAATAAATAAATATAAACAAGTAAGAGGTTCTAGTCGGGAGCTCCCGACTAGGGGATACCCTGAACCAAATGCAGCTCGCGCTTATAGATAGAGAGTAGCGGGGAGGTGGCGATAGGTATAAAATGAAAGATAATCGATATATATACTATTCTAGAAGCTACATGTCAAGTTTGGTGACTCTAGCTCTTATTATTTACAAAAATTGCTTAAAAAACAGGATTTCGATATAGATTTTTATCGATTACTTTGAAACGGAGTAAGTTATCGATTATCGGAAACAAACTCGATCTGCGCAGGCACTAGGAGCACCTACATCTAAAATTTCAAGTCTCTAGCTCTTATAGGTTCTGAGATCCTTGCGTTCATACATACGGACGGACGGACGGACGGACGGACGGACGGACGGACGGACGGACGGACGGACGGACGGACGGACGGACGGACGGACGGACGGACAGACAGACGGACATGGCTAGATCGACTCGGCTATTGATGCTGATCAAGAATATATATACTTTATGGGGTCGGAGATGCTTCCTTCTGCCTGTTACATACATTTGCATTTTGCACAAAAACATAATACCCCTTTTACCCATTTTTAATGGGTTCAGGGTATAAAAAACTACTGAAACTGACGGCAATTTGAGTTATGAGAGTTTATAAAATTGGTTTACTCTATGCCAAAACGTTTAGTTTAGTTTAATATAATATATATATAGTAATTTTTGTTTATATGTGTGTCAATACTTTTGTGCCAGGAAAATTGTCCAGTTTTGATAAAAATAATTAAATAAAATTACTTTTATGTTTTTGTTACAAAACTTTAAGTGATTTTCGTGGGAAATTAACTGGTTTATACAGGAAAATTATTTCAAAATGAATAATTGTTACTTTAAACGGACGCAAACTAGAAAATGCGTGTTGTGCGAAGACTTTTGTGTGTGACTGTATGTATGAATAAAATAAATAGTTAGGTAAATTGGAACTGCGTTTAATACAAGATAACTTAGAAGAGAGAGAACTTTCACAAATATCACAAAGACTGAGACGCAACATATAATAAATACACTAATTTGATGGGTGAGGGGCATTTTTGTGAATTTGCTCAGAGATAATTTTAAATAGAAGCCTCCCAACAAATATAAATACTTAATTTAAATAAATTTCGAGATACTCTTGAAGTTGTTTGCAAAGTAAATATATTCTGCTGAGGGGAAAACTTTTTATTGATTTCAAATAAGAATTAATTATTTGGGCTTTGGTTGATTTTTTACCTCACTTTGAGAACAATCAATCATAGAAAAGTCTAACTCACAAACTTTTGCACGAAATATATATTTATAGAAATATGTAAATATAGGAAGACATAGAAAACCATTAAAGCTTTTGCTTATCTAAGCATAAGTATTATTAAATAAATGTATTCAGGATAAAAGTACACAGATGAGAATGTAATCAATCCTGAGGCTCAAACACGTGCTTGTCTTTGCGTATACTATGCTAGTCATATATATAGATACACAGCTTATGATAATCCATCATTATTTTAATTTATTATTTTTGCAGGCAATCAACATCAAATGGCTGAGGACGAACTCTTTGGCGATTTGCGTATGTATAAACGTGGCTAAGAGCTGTTTATAACCAACTACAGCTACAGATTATGGCCCGAATAAGTATAAACATGCGGCTTTAGCATAAGTGTGGGCTGCTGATGAATAATTTGCCACAATAACTCAATCGGCAGCAGGCTTCATTAGCCTTTCAATTCGGTTGGCCAGTTTTGCGTTTGGCGTTTTAGTGGCCACATTAAATCCCAGCCAAAAGCCAATTGTAGTTGTACTTGTACATAATTGTAGTTCTAGTTGTTGTTGTTGTTCTTGTAGTGGAAACAAACAAGAAAGCAAAACGAGAAAGAAGGGCTATCTACGGCACGCCAACGATTTAATACCCTTGCAGACCCAACCTTTAAATTATACTCATAATGCTTTGCCCGTATCTAAGAAGCACAGGGAAAATAGTTAATGGCTAGTTTGGCTGATATCTTTTCCATACATGAACCTTCTTTTCGACCGAGCGTTTCTATAGCAGCTATATGATATAGTGGTCCGATCCAGCTGGTTCCGACATATGTACTACGTGCAACAGAATGAAAGACTTCTGCAAAGTTTCATAAAGATATCGTTCAAACTAAGAAACTATTTTGCATAGAAACAGACGGACGGACGGAAGGACATATGGATATGGACTCGGCTGTTGTTGCTGATCAAGAATATATATACTTTATGGGCTCGGAGATGTCTCCTTCTATGCGTTACACATAACGCGATAAAATTATAATACCCTCTGCAAGGGTATACAAATATAATAATATGTGGCGAAAAATGAGTCGTGCCCTGTTTTTGTTGCGCCACATTTGACGTCAGACGCTCACATCTGGCCGGGCCTGGAATACCATGCCATGGCACAGTCCTCCTCCTTCTCCTGCTCCTCGTGGAGGAGCATAACAATAGCTCTGATAGATGGCACACCGCACTTTAATGCCGTACATATGCATAATTCATAAATAAAGCTGACACGTATCCCATAGATACATGCCACAGACGTTCTATGTACTCGGATTGTTTGCTGGCATTCCGGAAAATTGCTGCAACAATTTGCCGTATATTGATTTTTTGCCTAATGACAACTCTTTTACCCCCCACCCGTATAGAGGAGATTCTTAATGCTGGCTGTGAACAGAACGTGCCGCCCACCATGCCGCAGACCTTTCCACAGTCCGCCTCGCTGCCCGTAATGCCCTCCCACATAGCGCTGTCCGTGCCGGCGGCGGCGCCGGCTGCCCAACGGCGACCCTATATCCGGATCGTGGAGGAGCCCACCAACAAAATCATTCGGTTTCGCTATAAGTGTGAGGGTCGCACGGCCGGATCGATTGCTGGCATGAACTCAACGCCGGAGGCGAAGACCTTTCCCACCATTGAGATCGTGGACTACAGCGGACCCGTTGTCGTTGTCGTCTCGTGCGTCACCCGGGACAAGCCCTACCGCCAGCATCCGCACTGGCTGGTCAGCAAGGAGGAGGTGGACAATTGCAAGAGCGGCGTCTACAGCAAACGGCTGCCGCCCGAGGAGCGACGCCTGGAGCTGCAGAAAGTGGGCATCCAGTGCGTCAAGAAGACGGATGTGCGCGAATCCCTGCTGGCGCGCGAGCTGAAGAACATCGATCCGTATCATGGTGGGTACAATTAACAGGGGAAGCTTAAATGGAGCTCAATTCGATTTCCCCTGCAGCCAAATTCGAGCACAAGGACAACATAGGCAGCATCAATCTGTACGAGCTGCGTCTGTGCTACCAGGCCTTCATCAAGGTGGGCAACAACAACGTGCCCCTCGATCCGGTCGTCTCCTCTCCGATCTACGGCAAGAGCAATGAGCTGACCATTAACCGGTTGTGTAGCTGTTCCTCGAAGTTGAGCGGCGGCGATCAGATCATAATGCTGTGCGAGAAGATCTCCAAGGATGACATACGGATACGCTTCTTCGAGACGAACGAGGCGGGCGTCGAGATCTGGGAAGCCTACGCGGACTTCCAGCCCACGGACATCTATAAGCAGACGGCCATAGTCTTCAGGACGCCGCGTTATCGCAATCCCGAGATACAACACAGTGTGCAGGTGGGCTCCAGACCCCTTGGGTAACACCTGGTATTAATAAGTCTTTTTCCAGGTGGAGCTACAGCTGGAGCGACCTTCGGATCGGGCGACGAGTGCCGCGCTGCCGTTCGAGTACTATCCCAATCCAGGTATGCTAACCTTTGCGCGTCTACAGCGCAAGCTGAAGCGCAAACAGGAGCTGGACGTCTTCCAGCAGATACTTTCTCTAGATAGCGAGACCACGGCCACGAAATATTCGTGTCCCCCGTTGGATCTCAACGAGGACGAAAACACGGTCTCCTCGGACGAACAACAGAGCTCGGGCACGCTCAACGATTTCGAGATTGCGGTCAAGAAGCTGCAACTGCGGCAACGCGTCGAGTCCGAGGCCAACGAGGCGGACGCAACAGTTACGGAATACACCGATAACGATCTGGAGCCGGAGCCGGACATGGAGATCGAGCTGGAGGTGCCGCAGCTGCTGCCGCAGCTGGCCGACGACTGCACCCAGACATCCACGCCCATGGAGGAAATACTGCAGCAGCCGCAGCTGCAGTCCCGCCCGTTGAGCAACGTGGACAAGATTAACGAGTGGATGATGCGCAGCAGCGAATTCGAGCGCACCGATAGCTTGACCGTCGAGAACGGGGACACGCCCACGCTCTCCCACAGCACCGCCCAGACGGCCTTCACCAATGTGAGCAGCCTGACCGCCAACACGACCATAACGAACCAACTGCTCGACGACGAGGACAAGCTCCTGCCGGACGGCGAGGGGAGCGCCTCACGCCGCGACACGCTGGAAAATGCTGCGCTCAAGGAGCTGCCCGTGGGCGAGGAGGAGATGCCGCCAGAGCCGGTCAGCGCCAGCGCCCAGGTCTCCGTGGACATTGACGAAAACTTCGATGAGACTGCGACATATACGAGTCTGCAAATTGCATACAATCATCCCGTCGAGATGCCCCACAGCCAGATCTATCATGCGTCCAATCCGTTTAGCCAGCTGGACGAGGCGGAGCTCGTGGTGCTGACCAATCCGCCAGCGCCAAGGATTCGAGTGAATGCGGCCCAAACGCCAGCCACGCCTCCCTCGCCGCCTTTGCCGCTGCCGCCGCGCACGCCGTCTCCAGATCCGGAACAGCGACTGCCTCCGCTGCCGCCCAAGCCGCGCAACTCTCAAGATTTGAGCGTAAGCGAACACAGCGTCTCCAATTCCGTGTCCTTGAGTCGTTCGCGCAACGGCAGCGTCAGCTCCACACGCACCACGCCCTCGCCCATTATTATTATGCGCACGCCCGACCAGAGTCCCACCAAGCGGCTTCCCACGGCTACGCCCAGCAGCTCCACGACGTCGCCCAAAAAACGTCAGGGCTTCTTCTCGCGACTGTTTTCGCGCCGTCGCAGCCGGACCGAGGACGAGGCGACCAAGCAGGAGCGCGGCTCGAGCGCGACCACGCCCACGGGCAGCCGCGAGCCCAGCCTGGCTCAGTTCGTCTTGGGCGATCCGAATCGCAGCTCCGTTCGATCCCTGCAACCGCCCGCCGGTTCGAGTCCTCAGCGCGGTGGCCGGCCGGTGGGTCGCAGCTCGAGCAGCGTCTCCGGCAAGCGGCCCGCCCACTTGGATGCGGATGTTATCCACATTCCGCTAAAAGGCGGCGACAGCGAGAACAGCTTGTTGCACCCGGAGAGCTACTCGAATGCCAGCACACTGACCTACGGCCGACCGCTGGATCGCAAGACCCTGAGCACGCTCCAGCTGGCGGATATTCCGATCTGTGATGGGAATATGGAGCTGGTGGCCATTGCCGATCGCCAGAGCATCAGAAATTTGTGCGAGGGCGCCTACGGCGTCATGCTCGATCCGAGTGTAGATCTCTCCGAGGCAGAGCATTTTGCGCTCTACACAAGCAAATCGCCGGAGCCGGAGCGCGAGATTGTTGGCGGGGGCGGAGGGGAGCCGGAAGTCGCGGAATTTCTGAGTGCGGATGAGATTGCACGCCGTCTGGCCGAGGCCAACGGGCTGCAGTGAATCCGGGAGGATGCACACAAAATTTAAACTTTAAATGAAACTCTTGTCTAGTCGTCATTTCTTTCAGTATTATATATATGACATATATATACGTGTATTTCTAGTCTATGCACACAGTTAATCTCACAACCGAATCCCAATTGTCTTTGTAGATGCCTTGGCCCAGAAATGCCGCCTCGATGCGCGCAAAGCCACCGAAAGTGTCAAGCGCAAGCTGTCCGGCATTATGCAGCAGACTCAGAATCACAAACAGTCGAAAATGTTATGTAAGTCAGCTATTGATATGCGGTGTTGGGTTCCAAGTACTCCTTCGCAAACTTCCATTAAAACATATTTAAAAAAAAAAAACATAGCATACATTTGGGCGTCTTTCATACTCCAGCTGACGATAAGTTCCTAAACTCACACACACATTTGAAATCTCACGAATTTGTCCCTCAACGTTTAAAGTTCTATATAAACATAACATATTCATATGCTAGTCTCTTCAGACAAAAATTACCCCATGGTGGACCAAATCGTTTTTGAAATTTGTAGAATGCGGATGCTTTTTCTGGTAATCTGTTGATTTGTTGTTGCCTCGTATTATACAAATATATACCATATATATATATATGTTCATAAATATGAACAACACCTTAATACCTGTGTGTTATTGAATTGAATAAATAAAGTTTTTGCTAAAATCTCTAAAGAGCTGTCGAACTGAGTCGTGAATATTTAGCACAGCTTTTCTAAAATGAGCGAAGATCATAAATTGTCAATTAATTATTAATTTGTAATTGTCCGTTGAGTCAGTTTTAACTATCTAATATTAAGAATAACAAATGATTACCTTAGTTTTAAATCCCTCCATCTTCTCTATTGACAAGTCCATACATACATACATACACACATACATGCATACATACATACCATAAATACATACATACCATAAATACATACATACCATACATACATACCATACATACATACCATACATACATACCATACATACATACCATACATACATACCATACATACATACCATACATACATACCATACATACATACCATACATACATACCATACATACATACCATACATACATACCATACATGCGTATCAGACATACATACCATCACCAAGCCACTTGCCAGGCACTAACTAAAAATGCATCAAAAGCTGCAGAGCCTACTTGAGTTCTTGAGAATCGAGGAGGAGAGCACTTGGCAGAAATTCGTTAAATTTAAATTTGCAGCACAACGACAAATATGCTTGGTCTGACATACAAGTGTACATATACTCATAGATGCATACATACATGCATGCATACACAAACACACACTCTCCCACACACACATACATACACACACACAAGTATAATACCTATAATATACCCAACCCCATAACTTTGCCAAATCTCATCCGATTTTCATGAGGTTTAGCTCTTTGTTCATGGTTTGGCCTCTAGATCAATTTGGCATCTAAATCTGGCAACAATATTCTTGGTCAAAATGCAAGTAAAATATCCTATATAGGCATGGGTCAATATAACAATAGTATATAGAAAGGTAATATAATTCTCTGACACAAGAGAACAAATGTATGCTTGTCTCCCCAAAAAAAAACCTGTACTGTTTTTTGAACATGATACCAGTCTCGAGTCTTGATAAAATTTGACAATATATCTATATATGTTCAGCCATTTAGAATTGCTAAAAGACTTCGGACAGCCGAAGATGTGATATTATATTGTCTCCTGTTTAGTTTATCTAGCCAAAGAATCGCAACAGACGCGTCTGATTCAAGTCTTTGGTCACGTAAGTTGTCAAATCAATGAAAATATCGTTGTTGTTGTTGTGTGACCTTTTAAGTTTAGCTTAGTTGTCCTTATATTTTCGCATTGTTGTTGTTGTAATGCCTGTTCACATTTAAATGCTTAGTTTCTATGGCGCTCATTAACTCGATTGTAAGCGAAAGTTTTTCCTTGTTGTTGACAGTTTTTCTTATAAACTTTTTCCGATACTTTTCCAGCAACCCAGCCGTTGAGCGTGGCACCAGGACAGTCGCTGCTGATGACGCCCATCAGCAGCTACAATGGGCACAGTCCCAGCCCGACTGGCAGCTATGTGCCGGAGATCAAAGCCGAACAGCTGCTCTATGAAATGGACAGCACACGGAACTGTCCCTCGGCGGCCAGTTCGTACAACAATGCTTACAATTTTCCCGCCTCGCCCACCTCCAGCTGCAGCACAGCGGACAGCATTGCGCCGGCGTTGCACAAGCTGGCGAGTCCGGGGCAGCAGCAGGAGCAGCTGTTGCAGATGCTCAATCAGCAGACACAGCAGGAGAACTTGAACATCACGATAAGTGTCAACAACGGATCCGGCAATTGGAACACAACCACGATGTTCAACGGCGGCAGCATAACGCCTAACAACAACAACAACAATTGTTACAACAATAACCAGAATGTGTTTGGTGCGACGAGTCCAGCATATGAAACGAATTGCCTGCCCTTTCAGCAGGAGGTCAAAGTTCAGACTACGCCTCAGCTCCTGGTGCATCCGCCGCCTCCTCCTGCGCCTCAACCTCAGCTGGAGGAGAATCAATCCTTTAGCGATTTGATTTTGAGCAGCACATTAATGGACTACACAGCCATAGAGCACATCGATCCGAATGATATAATCAGGGACTTGCAGGCGACGCTCAGCAATCTGGAGATGGCCAACAATCAGAACAGAAACGATAATACATATGTATAGTAAATAGTATATATATAATTATATGTATATTCCGGAGCCAGTTGTACATAGATATTTGGCTATTTAGATATAGTTTCCACATGCCTGAATCTCATTTCGTATGCTCCGAAAATGTTGCGAATTCTTGTTGTTAAATATATGAAGACCATAAATTTAAGATTGTACAATAATAAATTCCATAATTTTTTTGGGAATGTTTAGACGTATATATAACTACCAGGAATACTCAAATAGGTAAATCTTTGTTAGTTTAACGACAGAAATAGGGCTGGCCGAGATTCGTGTGGTTCTCGCTGCGCATGCCAGCAAAGAAACGTTTGATGTCCTCCTCGGTAACAACCGTTTTGTTGGCGGCAAACGATTGCAGGAACTCCTTTAGCTTGTCGCCCATGCGATTGTATTCGGTGATCACGTCGATTTGCTTGGTGCGATCAATGGAGGCCAGGGCGCGTATGCCCTGCTCGTAGCTGGAGTTCTCCTCTACGCGCTTCATGCCACGCTCCTCGTAGTCCTTGACCGAATCCTCGGCATCCAGCAGAAACTCCACAGACTGCTGCTTGTACAGCTCCAAGCACTTGTCGCACTTGCACAGAGATTTGCGCCAGTCATTAGCCCAGAAGGCGGCGCCTGTTTGTAGAAATCAGAATTAGTTCAGGTTAAAATATACGTATGTTGGATTCCTGATTAAGATTTCTAGCCTAGTCGACACAAAACCATAAAACTAGAATATTTTCGAGTACGCTTTAAATTGAGCAGCCAACATGAACGTGGAGTACTTTTCGGAGGGGCTGGAATGCCTTATGTATTGCGGGCGGAAATTGTCGCCGGAGCAGCGTATACTTATTGAGAATTCGCTGATTGTGCTGCTGCAGGAGAATCGCTTCTCGGGCATGTATTTCTGGGGACGCATTACGGCCATTAAGAACGATTACTATATTGCCTTTGGCTATACAAACGATTGTCTAAAGGATCGCAAATACTTCTATAGCCTGGATCAGTATCAATGGCAGCTATTGCCCTTTGTGCAGAGCCCGAAAATCTTTCAGGCCACGATCCTAGCGCCCGATCCCTTTGTCGGGGATCCCAGTCTGCAGACCTATGTCAAGCTGGTGGGTATTCAAAGAAAGTTAACATTTCTGGCTAGAGTACTTATTGGGATTCTTTTCAGGATCCGACATTTAATATTGTGGCCAATCAGGTGGTCAGCATCAGTCGCCCGGAGGTGATCAAGCTCAAGGAAGAGGAACGTCTGGCTGCCATTGTGTTTATCATAAGCGAGGAGAGCGCAATTTGTCCACGCGGCGCACTCTACAAGATGGTCGACGGTCGCGTCATACCGAATCAAATGTTTCGCGGATTAAATGATCTGCAAATCGATAATCTATCCTATTACCAGCTATATCGACTGCCTCGCAACGATCTCAAGACGAATCTGTCGAAGCGCAGCGATTACAACTATGCCATTGACTTTCTGGATACCATCGATGGCGTCATACCGCTCGGCCAGGCCTTTTCGCTGAACATGCAACGCAACGAGCGCATCGCAATCATCAAGTCCTGCGTCTGGCTGGGCATGACCTTCTTCCACAAGCTAAACTCGCGCAAGCACGGCTTCCTCTATCTGGGCGACGGGCGCAAAAACTTTGATTTGCTCTTTATGTATTGAAATAACGATATATATATATATATATTTTCAGTTGCTAGCATAAACCTAAAACTTTTGACTAGGGATTAGCTTCTGGTCTGGCATGCATCTTACCTGTATGTCCCGTTGGGGTTTTGGGTCGACGACAATCCTCGTCAGCTGACAATTTCATGCGCTTCTCGGCCGGCTCCTCGGACTTCTGCTCGCTCGCAGTCGGCTGGCTGTCGGTCACATTGAGCTCTGCCTTGGACTCCTTCTGCTCGCCGTGTGGCTGCAGTGCCAGGCCCGTGTAGTCGCGCAGGAACTCGTGACGCTCCATGCAGGCGTCGCAGATCATTTCGCTGCACGCATCTACCCATTTGTCGGAGACGGTCGGCGCCTGCATGTGCTGCAGATGGAACCAGTCCTCGCAGATGGCGCACTGCAGCATTACCTCCTCCGTGGTGCGTTCGGGATCGGGATAGGGCCGCTTGCATTTGCAGTACAAGCCCTGGAAATTCTGATTGTACAGATTATCGGCATTTGGCGGCTGCACCGCCTCCAGCTGTGGATTCAGCGCGCAACGCTTCTCGCTGCCCATACGCAAAGTTGGACAATCGCAACGGAAATTGCGTTTGGTGTACAGCTCGATTAGCTCGTGATTCTCGTGACAGCGATAGGAACAGGCGAGGCAGACGCCGGCGCACTTTGTCAGATCGTCGCGCGCCTCCGGGCAGCAGGTGAGGCAAGAGTAGAGCGCCTGGCGTTGTATGGCGCCCTTGGCATATGTGCAGGCCTTTTCATCGGAGCCGCCGAGCACTGCGGCGTATTCCTCCTCCATTTCCTTCTCCTCTTCGAGTACGTCGAGCATTGTAATGGTCGATTGCTCCAATGGATTCGCCTCATCCGCGTCTGCAGCGTGCGCCGTGCTATTTGCGTCGCTCATATTGATTGAAATCTTATTTTATTTAGTGAAATCTATTTTGTAAAGCTTCTTTTCCACGGACAATATACGAGAACGCTCTCGTTTGGCGCACAAAAAAAACTGCGAACTAGTTTTGCGGTGTTCGTAAACCCGAAGCTGAGACTGCATCAGCTGAGGTTCATTTGAGCGATTCTCTCGGATTTAGTCGGCGCATAAAATAGACTAAAATGTATACTTTATGTGAAAAACTAAAACGTTGGTAATAAATTTGGCTATAGTTTGTTGCTAAGTATTTCACATTTCATTTAACAAAATTAATACAAAATTATATTTTTGTTGTGTATGAACTAGTGGTTTTTGACCATGAAATGATGTTTTCCAACACCGAACAGAGATGGGCAACATTTATGCGCAAGCAATGCGATGAATTATCGATAGTTGTAGTGCTGGTAAATGTGTTTCATATATTTTCCAACACACGCGCATTCCATTTTCTTGTTTGCGGCTCATTTTTATAAACAATTGTAATTGTTCTTTTTGTTGTTCATCAAAATGAATGCGCCGCCCACTTTTGAATCGTTTTTGCTCTACGAAGGCGAGAAAAAGTGAGTAACCCGCTCTAAAAACATTTTGCAGACCGCATTTAAGTTTGTTTTCCTTTGCACAGAATCATCAAGGAACTGGACACGAAGGTAACTAATGCAGCAATATTTACCATAAACAAGGAGGATCACACGCTGGGCAACATGATCCGCAAGTAAGTAGACCACTTATCGATAAATTAAGTAGTAATATTATCTATTCACAGTCAGCTGCTGAAGGATCCCAATGTGCTGTTCGCCGGCTACAAAGTGCCGCATCCGCTGGAGCACAAGTTCGTCATCCGGATACAGACCACGGCGGATTATTCGCCACAGGAGGCGTTCATGAATGCCATTACGGATCTGCTCGCCGAATTGTCGCTCTTCGAGGAGCGCTTCAAAGTAAGCTGATTTTGGGTTTTCTTTTGGTAGGATCAGCAAATATATTCCTATTCCATTGCAGGATGCCATCAAAGAGAAGAAGGAGGGCGGCGACTAATTGTAGTTACTCTTTATTTTTACAAAAAATTTACGAAACGGAAATATTTTCACTATTTGTGTAAATAAATTAATTTGAAAAGAAAACACTTTAAAATATCTAACACAAAATTTAAACGGAAAATGTTTGGACGAAACATAATCCAACTCGAAAATCTCTGAGTTAAAATATGTTCCCAAAACAATTGGATTAGCTTTACGATTACAAGAACAAACTGTCGTACAAAATATCTGTGTGTATAAACAACCAACATAAATATCTTAGCTCTAATAGGTCTCATCGTCGGCGCACTCGCTCGTATCGTGTCCAAAAACTGAAAAGGAATCGAAAATGGAATCTTGATATATTCTAATAAAAGGATTGCATTGCTTACTTTCACAGGAGTCGCAGTATTTGCGGGGAGTGGGCAGCTTGCGCTGCTTCTCGTTGTTGTTGGCCTCGGCGGGCGGCGGCGGGGAATAGTCGCGTTCATCTCCCGCCTGCAAGGGACAATCCTCCGTCTCGTGCATGTCGAACTCATCACAGATATCGCAGAAGAGACGCGGCGCCGGCTTGCGCTTGCTCAGCATATCAAAAGCATGTGGCCTGCAAGTCAAGGTTGACAAATAAAAGATGTGTATATAGAAGGAGAAAGTCCTGGACTTATTGACTGATTGGTATAGGAAGCAGGAATTTTAGAGGAGTTGTCTTTGGAATAAAAATACGAGGCTTTGAAAAGCATGAAGAGCGCACGACTAAGTGTCGCCACATTGAGGGCGAAGATTAGGAAACATTCAGGTGATCAGTCTAGTATATAAGTTATATAGCTTCCAAATGGGTTACTTGGTGAAATCCATGGGCAGGGTTTCCAGCGTCTGGACCTTGGCCTTGAGAGCATCGTTTTTCTGCTGCATATCCGCAATGATCGAGTTGAGAAAGTTAATCTTTGCCAGGCTGGTTTCCGTATCCAGCTGCTGAAATGAAGAATCAATAATTACAACTCCCTCCTTCGGTTGCCAATCCGTACTCACCTCCGCGCCGGCTATGGGGCTGCTGGCAGAGGCGCCGTTGGCCTGGGCACGCATAGCCATAATCTCGCGTGCCTCGTCCAGCTCCATGGACTGCAGTTTGCGTGCCAGCTGCTGGCATTCCATGTGTGCCAGCTGCTCCGATTCCTTGGCCTCGTGCAGTGCCATCTCCAGTTCGCGGACGCGACTCTGAAGCTGTTCTAGCCGCGCGGACTTGTCGCCGGAAGCCTCGTCCATTTCATCGATGACCTTTTGGTACTCCACCAGCTGGGCATCGAATTCGTTGCCCTTTTCGAGCAGCTGCTGCTTCTGCTGCAGCGCCTGCTGCTGCTCTGCCGAGATGGCTTGCAGCTGACGCAGCTGCTCCTCGGCTTTGGCGGCAGCTGCCTGCAAATCCTTCTCGCTCTGTTGCATCTCCTTGATGCTGCTCTGCTGCAGCTCGAATTGGGCTTGTTTCGCCTGCAGCTGCTGCTGCGTCTCGGCCAGCTTGGACTGACTCTGCTGCAGTGCATCCTGCAGCTCTGCCTTGGCCTGCTGCAGCTGGCGCAGCTGCTCGGCCGCCTCAACGGCTGTGCCCTGCAATTGCTCCTCGCTTTTCTGCAGATCCTGCAGTTTCTCTTCCAGCGCCTTTTTGCTGCTCAGCTGGGCGTCGAGCTGGCTGTGGGTCTCCTGGAGCTCCTGCTTCATGCCCTGCAACTTCTCGATGAGCCGCTCCGCATTCATGTCCGCCTCCATTTCGAACAGCTCAAAGATGTGCACCGTCTCGCTCTTCTCGGCCCGCAGCACCTCCAGCACCGTGGAGAGCTCCGCATTGGTCGCCGATATGTTTGCATTGGCCACCTGAATGGCCTCCACGAGGGTCTTGAGGTCCGCTATCTTCTGTGCATCCTCGCGCGCCAGCTGCTCCTTGTGCTGCAGCTCTGCGTTCGTTATGTCCAGTCGCTCCATCAGCTCCTTGATTGCCTCCTCGTTCCCGCTGCTTTGCTGCTGCTGCTCGGCCTGTGCCCGCGCCAGCTGCTCCCGCAGCTGCTGCACTTGCTCTAATAATTTTCGTTCACTTTCTCCCGCCTCCGTTTTAAGTTTTTCCCGCGCAGCCGCCTCGCTGACCTGGTTCGCTTGGCTGGTCTGCAGCTGCTGGCGCGTCTCCTGCAGCTCTCGCTCCAGCTTCAGCAGCTTCCCGCTGCTCGCATCCTGCTGCGCGCCGAGCTCCTTTTGGGCCGTGGCCAGCTGCTCGTTCAGCTGATTCAGCTTGGCATTAAGTTGGCCGTTGTCGGCTCTTGCGCTGCCCAGCTCCTGCTGCTGCTTCTCCTGCTGCTGTTCCAGTTGCACGCACTTGGCCGTAGACGCCTCCAGCTTGCGCAGGGCGTCGCTCAGATCCAGCGCCTGCTTGGCGGTCAGCTCCTGCTCCGCCTTGAGTTTACCACTGAGCTGCGCACTCTGCTCCGTGCTGCCGGCAAGCTCTTGCGTCAGCAGCTCCACCTGGCCGCACAGCGCATCCAGACGCTGCTGACTCGTCTGCAATTGCCGCTCCAGTGCGGAGCGCTCCTCGCTGCTTCTCGTGGCCAGCTGCTCGCTGGCCTGCTGGTGCTCTAGAAGCTGCTGCGAAAGTTTCAGCAGCTCGGCACTGGAATCCGTGGAGCTGCTGTGCAGATTAGACAGCTGCTGCTGCAGCGTCTCGTTCTGCTGGAGCAGCGCCTGGCAGCGTGCCTCCAGCTGCTCGCGCTGCCTGCCCGCATCGCCCAGCGCCAGGTCGCGCTCTATGGCCAGTTGCTCCTGTTCGCCCAGCTGCGTCTGCTTCTGCTCCGCCTCGGCTCGCAGCTTGTCAAGGCTCTGCTGCAGCTCCTTGAGCTCACGCTCCAGCCGCACATTCGTCTGCTGCAGCAGCTCATTGTCGCTGGCCAGCTCCAGGCGCTGGCCGCTGCTCGCGCTCTCCAGCGAGGCATAGCTCTGCTGTCTGACCAGGAGCTCATCGTTCAGCTGCTTCAGCGTCTCCTGCAGCTGTGCTGCTCCGGCGCGTGCCGCCAGCAGCTCTGCCTGCACCGTCTCCGCCTGCTGCTGTTGGGTGTCGCACTTGGCCAGCAAAGCCGCGTGCTGGCGCCTCACGTCGCCCAGCTCCAGCTCGTGCTGGGCACAGGCATCCGCGCTGGCCTTCAGCTGAGTCTCCATATCCAGCAGCTGCAATCTGGCCGCCGCCAGGTCCTCCGTCTGTTTGTCGTATGCGGCTTGCGTGGTCTGCGCCAGCAGCTTGGCCGTCTCTAGATCCGCCAGCTCCGCGCTCTCCTTGGCCTGCAGCTGGCTCAGCTCTGCCTGCAGCCTGGCCAGCTGCTGGGCGCCCGCCTTGTCGCTCGATGTGGCCTGTTGCTGCAGTTGCTCCAGCTGCGTTTGCTTGGCCTTGAGCGTGGCTTCCAGCTCCGCTGTACGGGCATTCGCCAGGCTCAGCTGTGCGGCTTGTTCGGCGCGTTCCTTGACCTGGTTTTGCTGCAGCTGCTCCTGGCTGCTAACAAGGATTGTCTTCTCCTCCAGTTGCTGCTGCAGCTGCTCCAGCGACTTGGTCAGCTTCACTTCATTGTTGTGTGTCGCCTCCAGCTGCGATTGGGTCGCTTGCTGCAGCTGCTTCAGCTTCTGCTCCGCCGCTTCCTTCGCCTCCTTCAGCTTCACATTCTCCACCAGCTGTTGTTCCAGTTCCCGCTTCTCCTGGGCCATTGATTCGTTCGCTTCCTTCAACAGCTGCTGTTCCGCCCTGAGCTGTTCCAGCTTCTGATCCGCCGCTTCCTTCGCCTCCTTCAACTGCACATTCTCTGCCAGCTGCTGCTCCTTGAAGCTGCTCAGCTGCTGCTCCAACTCTCGCTTCTCCTGGGCCATTGATTTGTTCGCTTCCTGCAGCTGCTGCTGTTCCGCCCTGAGCTGGTCCAGTTGGGATTTGCTGTCCGTGCTGTTCCGGCTGAGCATCTCGTCCAGCGCGGAGCTGTCCGCCAGCTGCACATTCAGCTGCGTCGTCAGCTCGTCCAGCTGCTGGCTCAGCTCTCGGATCTGCTCGTCCCGCAAGCGAATCTCAGTCTGCAGAATCTCGCACTCGTCTGTGACACTCGAGCGTTGGCTCTCCAGCGTCTCGGAGTTGGATTTCAATTTGTGCAACTCTTCGCTGACCTGCTGCAGTTGCTCCGCCTTCTCCGCCAGCTGCCGCTCAAAGTCGGCCTTGACCTGCTGCGCCTGCTTCTCGTTCTCCTCCTTGAGCAGCGCCAGCTCGCGGCGCAGATTCTCGATGCCGCACTGCGACAGCGAGAACTTCTCCAGGCTCTCATCCTTGGCCACCAGCTCCGCTTGAAGCGTTGTGATCTGCTTCTGCAGGAAGTCGATGTTCTCGCGCAAACGCTGCTCCTCCTCCAGGGACTCTGTGTGCCGTGCCTCACTCAGCTTCTCCTGGACGCTTAGCTTCTCCTGCAGCGCAGCGATCTCCGACTGATCAACGCCTTTCTCCTCCTCCACAGGCGGCACGCTCTGTAAACTGGGCGTGGCTGCGGAACAAGAGTTTATAGAAACAATGCCCAAGGGAAACTTGCGGAAAACTTGTATACCTGAGACTAGGTTCGTAATTTTCTTTTCCAGATCATGAATCTTTTCCTTGTAGACCTGAGATTGAGCCTGCGCCGGGATACAAAGGGAGGAATTAGTGGCTAGTCAGAGCAATTGAGGGGGACAAATGTGCATTGACTGGTTTGTGCAGAGATTGGTCTGGGGTTCTTATTTAGTTTCTCCCCTGTATTCCATTTAAACTGAGATCTATCCTAAATCGATCTATACTTATCCTAGCGCCCTAAAGGTCCATGGCACAGGACATTCCGAACTAATTTAATATAAATTCTACAAATTAATATACTACACCAGCTTAAGTGCTCGATAGACTTAAGGAATTTGCGCTCTTATTGGTATAATGGGGAGAATTCTACTGAAATTAATTAACATAAGGCCTAAGGACCCAACCAGGCTTGGCGAAACATAACCTAAGCCAAGTGCGTTGTAATAAAAATGTATGCTATTTTGGATCCAGTTAAATATACGTTTAGAAAATATATTAAAAAATGAAGCCTTAGCTGTTGAAAAATTTACCAAGCATTTAATTAAAATGAACCTTTTGCATTTCCGGACAAGATAAATGTCAGTAAAAACAATTTGAACCGAAACTGAAATACTAAACCTTGTGAAATTCGAATCATAACTCATTGATTATTCGGCTAACTGGCGATTCGAATTATTTATGATACTCAGAAATATCCTAGCCTCAAATCTAACAGATAATAGTCTAGCACTAAGAAGACTTAAATATATATATACATATGTATGTATATATGTATAAATATGCACTCTATATTCACCATTTCCTGTATAGATAAGTTGAATAACTACAACTTCAATCTTACATACAAAATAAGTTAAATACTTTCTATTCCAGTTATTCTTCGTATTCCTCTTAATTTTAATAATAGCTAACTAAATTTACTTATTGTCTTAAGTCAGAGCGTAAATAAAAAAAAAAAAAAATAAAATAAAATATGATCGGGGATTGATCGAATTTGCCTGGCTCTGAGCTCAATAAACAATAATAATATTATATATGTATATATATAATATTCTAATTTTATATATTATATGTATATTCAAATGAATAACCATATATTTCAAATGGTTATATTTCCTTAAAAAAGAAAAGCATAGCTCAAGTAGTTTTTATTGTGCTTCTAGCCCATCTCTTCAATAGAGTCTGTAACCCTTGCTAGCTTCAAGTTTTTTACTAGACTTGGAACTTATCTCAATCTCACCTAAGAACCATAAGTTAGATAATATCTAATATCTATCTATCTATCTAATATCTATCTGTCTAATATCTATCTATCTATCTATCTAATAACTATCTATCTATCTAATAACTAACTATCTATCTATCTATCTATCTATCTATCTATCTATCTATCTATCTATCTTTATATCTATCTAATATCTATCTGTCTAATATCTATCTGTCTAATATCTATCTATCTAATATCTATCTATCTAATATCTATCTATCTAATATCTATCTATCTAATATCTATCTATCTATCTAATATCTATCTGTCCAATATCTATCTATCTATATATCTATTTAATATCTATCTGTCTAATATCTATGCATCTAATATCTATCTATCTATCTATCTAATATCTATCTATCTATCTAATATCTATCTGTCTATCTAATATCTATCTGTCCAATATCTATCTATCTATATATCTATTAAATATCTATCTGTCTAATATCTATGCATCTAATATCTATCTATCTATCTATCTAATATCTAGCTATCTATCTATCTATCTAATATCTATCTACAGATACCAGTTAATGCACATCTTTATTTACAGCTCTCCCACTCTTACATTTAATTCATCGCCGCAGAATTGTGCCTCGTCTATGGTGAATTGCAGCTCCTCGGATTTCTTGCGCTCGTCGCCCAATTGCGACTCCAAGTGCACAATCCGTGCCTTTAGCTGCGGGGGAGAGGAGAGCGTGGAGCAGGAAGAGATTAAATTAAATTAAATCCGAATAAAAAGCAAATAAAACACAACGCTAATTGGCAAAATGCCAGGCAATAATAATTGTATATATCGTATATATTTCATATCGGTTAAAGTATTTTTAAATTTCTGTTTTTGTTATATCGTAAGTAGGTTTTGTTTATATCGTAGATCGTACAACTAGACCAACAGCAAGAAAATTCGCTTTCATAAAATCAATTTTATACAGGTTTTCCAATTTCCATATTTAAGTATATATCGTTATATATATATATATATGTATAATATATGCATATTTTTGATTCGTATTTCAAAATTGGGCTCAATTTGTGGCTCAAGTTTGCTTTGTTTTTTGTGATAAGAGAATATCGTAAATAGTTTTTGGTTGGTTTTTCAGCATAAAACGCTGTCCAGACTTCCGCAATGAACTTCAATTTCAGGTTTCTTCGCAAAACGCATTCATCAAAGGTTTTTCGTAAACAATTATTTGAGCACCGGCACACAGGTGAGCACAGGCGAGGTAACGGTCCTCTCTATTTGATGCGCAACGGTGTCAGGACACTGTGCAGGATGCAGTGCCTCTCGTGCTTGCCGGACCAGCCGCGGAATTCGCGTCGCAGATCGGCCAGACGAATGCTATGCCGGGCTATCAGGCGCCTCCAGCGATCGGCCTCGATCAGCAGTTGCTATAACAAATGAACACAGGTACAAACAGGTGTGCGTAAAAGTCGTCGTACAGTTTGAGAATTTTTTAGATTTTTGGTTTTGCGTTAAAAAGAGCGACAGGGTATTAGAACTGTGGTTGGATTTTTTGGTGGATTGTGAAATGTTGCCAATTATAAAAAAAAAAACACAACTCAAAGTGCGCACGACATTTATGGAGGACAGATAAAAGATATATAACCACGCATAAAACGTAACTCAAATTTATTCAAAAACAAAGCGCAAGAAATTTCCAAAATAAAAGAAAAACAAACAAAAGTAAAAGTAAAAGCACGACGCAACTCCCCGAAATAGACAAGAATCCAATATAAAAGAAATTATATTTCCAGTCAAGCTGTGCAATTGTGCTAAAGTACGGCAAATATATAAATTTTTGGAAACAGGTGTGAAAATGTATGCCAAATAAAGTATGGCTACGAATGGTGTATGATAATGGAGAATATTTTTTGGAAAGTCGGTTATGCTAACACCGTGAGAGTGATTAACTTGTAATACTTGAGTTATTTTTAAATATGTGTAGTAAATTAATTGTCTTGAAAATATTTCTCAACTAGTTGCAGGAATATTGAATACCAAAATCATGTTAACTCCTTAATTTCACAACAAAAAACAAAACAGAACACGTTAACCCAACTAAAATGATTTCATTCCGACAAATTTTAAGCACAAATTGAGATAAATACTCTACACAGATTAATGTACTTCAGCTGGAGTCCATGTTGTGCTAGTTTATTAGCACCATGTCGTGATATGATTTACCAAAATTTTAAACAGAATTTCAATTCTTCTTTGTGGACATTGTTAGGCTCGTTAGCGACTTGTTAAGATGATGAACCCGCACGAACCTTGGCCGAGTTGGAGAATGGAGCATGGAGAAGTTTTGACCCGACTAATTTGTACTCTTTTTTCGGTGCGTGCAGTTAGCGCATTTTATGCGTGGCCAATTGACAGCTTGAAGAGCCCCAAAAATCATTGAAATTAAATTATATTAAATTAAATTAATAATAAACGTGCGCAAGTTAAGTGTGTAAAAATTGACAAACAACAGGAAAAATGAGGGAGCAAAAAATAAATAAAAAGTGAGAAAAATAACAAAACGTAGAGAAACACAAAAATGTTAACACGGCGACAAGAAAACCAACCAACAAATTGTTTAAACAATTCAGCACAGGTGAGTGCCTGTGTGTGTGTGAGAGAGTGTTTGTGTGCATGCGTGTGTGTGTGTGTGTGTGGGTAACACTCCTTTTTTTTGCAATTGCAACAGCTTTTGAAAATTATAAAATAAACCAAATCAAAGCTGAGCTGAATAAAAACATGCAAGTTTCTCTCTCTCGACTTCAGCCAACTGGAAATAGTTTCTTTTTATCGCAAAACCAAACTTTCTTTGGTTTATCGCAACGCGATTTTGGTAGCTGTTGTTGTTGTTGTAGCTGTTGCAGTTGTTGTTGTTGTTGTTGTTGTTGTTGTTGTTGCTGCTGCAGCGGCTGCCTTGTTGTTGGCCTCGTTGTTGTTGTTTTTGTTGTGCGGCTGCTGCTGTGGCTTGTCGGATGCAGGCGGAAGGGCCGACTGCGATCCGCATAGGGCAGCGGCATGTACATGGTATCGGTGAAGATAATTACCTCATTGATGTTCTTTTGCAGCTGCAGCGCCTGATTCTGTGCATCCTCCCGATCCAGATCGCGTTCCACCATCAGCTGCTCCACGTGCTGTTGCTTCTCGCGCAGCAGGTCCTGTGAGAGAGAGAGAGAGAATGTGTGTGTGTTCGTGTGTGTGTGTCGCACAACAAGCGCATGAGTTACAACTGAATGCCCAAAATAAGAGGAAGAGTTGCACAACAAATAGCGTGCTCAAGTGTGCGTGTGTTTGTGTGTGTGTATATACAGGGTGCAGCATAAAGTTGCAAGACTATGTCTAATCCAATCAATATTTAAATATGTTAACTTATGCATACGGTTTGAATATTTGAAAATACATTCCTATAGCTTAATTCCACTATCCACATTTCTTACATATTTTTTTTCCAAATGTTAAATTTTTGGCGAATGGGATGTTGCCTGTACTTTTTCCCATAACTTTTAATATTTTTTCTTAATGTTAAATTTAGCGAATGTGAAGTATGTTGCATGTACAATTCCCATAGGCAATCAAATAATTCACATTTGCAAAAAATGTCGGTACTCGCCCCGAGAAATGCATCCTTTTTGTGATGATTTTTGATATTAAAATATCATTACCATAAACAGTTGATATAACAAAGACGGTCATCGTTTACTTATTATTCTAATTTTAAATTCTACTAATCCCACAGTTTTTAACATTTAAAGATGGCCAAATCTCACAAAAAGTTCATTAGGCTATATTTTTCATAAGGAAAACTTAGGTAAATAAAATAAAGTTTATGGAATCGCAGAATGTGCAGTTTGAAAATGTAACATATTTTGAGCATAGTGGAATCAGGCTTATAATTATTAAAGACACATTTTAACATATCTCATCTTAAATAAGAGGCAAGAAATTTACAACTAACGATAGTCTTGCAGCTGTATTGCAAAGCAAACGTACAATAGGAGTATATTTAGAGCAAACCTTTGACAACCCAACAAACAAGTTAAATATAAAACGGGAGACAAATTCTGTGCGCATGCGTAACATAAAAATAAACCAAAATAAGGTAGAGGTCAACACACAAAAAGCGTGCACTAAAATAGATATTTGTATCGTAGCTATTTATTATGCAGAAGGTGTACGAAAACGAAAATAAAATAATAGGTAATACAGCAAAAAAAAACATATATATACACGAAGATACGGATAATAAGATAAGCCAAAAAGGGTGCAAGTAAAGTCGTATATTTTATATAAATATATTTTTGTACATGTTTAGTTGGGCTCATTTTGGCAATGTGTCATGTGGCAAGTTAGTCGGGGGGGCGGGGTTAGTGGCAGGCTTAGAGGCTAGGTTAGCTGATTGTTTAGTCAAAAGACACACACACAGAAAGAGACGCTCAAGCGACTTTAACAGCGGGTACAGTAGGCGTGCATGTTAACTAACAGAGCGCGCGCAGATGTTGTTGTTGTTTTTGCATACCTGCATGGAAAATTGACTTTTTGGCGACGTTACAATTGGCCGAATGGGCGTGCTCGATTTGCGCTGCGTGGTTGGGGATTAAAATTAAAGAATTATAAACGCGTTAGTAAAAAAAAACGGTTAAAATTAACAGTAATAGGGTTAGACATAACAGCATAACTGTGGCAGGTAACTGGTAAAAGAGTAACAGGTAACTGATAACTGATAACGTGTGTGTGTGTGTGTGGCATGTTGCAGGCCCCGGCTTATACCTGTGCATTCATGCGCATACGCGATGTGTTTGTTGTGGCTATGCTGTTCATGGTGCCGATCGAGGTGAGAGATTCGCGCGAGCCGGCGCGCGACAGACGCGTCTTCTTTGTGGACGGCGACAGCGACACCTTGGCAATTGGCACAAAGACGCCAAATTTCGGCTTGCACTCAAAATATCTAAAACGAAGGTAAATCAAATTAAACGGCATTTGAAGTAGATCGCAAAGTCTGAGCTTTACCTGATGCCGTCGACGGCGCCGTCGTTTTTGCCGCTGGCCTCGTCCAGCTCGACACCGCACCAGTTGCCAGGTGCGAACTGTGTCTCGCCCAGGTAGCGCAAAATGCCCGGACGACTGCCAAAGCCCGAGGAGACAATCACACGATCGCCCACCGTCAGACCATTCTCTGCAAGGAGACATAGTTAAAGATATCTCCATACAATCCTGAGGGATCAGCTGCACTTACTGCCCGTGCCGGGGCTGCGCAACATGGAGCTACGCAGGCTGGCCGTTGGAGAGCCGGTACGTGAACGTTCCGGCGAGTTCTTCGCAAGCGGCGAGGTGGGCGTCATTGCGCCCGACAGCGGATATGTCGTCAGACGTGTGAGGCGCGAGAAGATGCCGCGCTTGGGCTCGCACTGGAAATAACGTTTGCCCGAGACGCAGCCATCATTTTTGCCTGCAAGAAATGAAGGTTTTCAGTATAGACTTCATAGCGAGTGTCACCTGTCGCTTACCATTTGGTTCGTCGAGCACAATGCCCGCCCAGTCGCCGGGCGCAAAGTGTGTCTCGCCTATGTAGGCTATCTGGCCGGAACGCAGTCCGCCCACCCACACTCGCTGGCCAATTATAAACTGCTCCGTGTTGGCTGTCAGCACGGTGCTGTTGTGATCTGGAAGGAGGGAAGGAGCGGAGGGGAGGGATCAAGGAGGAGATGACATAGATGAGCATTTTATTATTAACATCAATCAGCAATGAATTGTCAATGTTTTGGCTGCGTTTCATAATGTTTAACACACACGCTCATAACTCTCTTCAAGTCGTTTTTCTATATAAGCAGAAACATACATATATATATATATCTATATCTATATAGTATAGTAGAATATGATGTCATATGCAAATTGTTCTGGTGCAATTTGCATATGTCGCTTGCAGTCAATGAAAACCATTTGAAGCTGTCATATTAGAAAAAATGACTACAACACGATCCCCCGCAGAGTGCTTGACTAGAACGGATATTGGCTATTATATATACACATATATATTCATTATTCAGCTTTAATCCATATGCACTTGATAGATCTTCCGATTTGACTTGGCGTCATTTACCCGAAACCGACAACGCCTTAAAAAGGTTGGCTTTAATTTTAACAAATTACTTGTTGATATTTGATAAATGGCTTTTAAATCAAAATATAATTAAGTGGAAAATTACGCAACAAAAAAATAAACAATATTGCATGCAATCTATGTCATAATTTGTTATTGTTTGGCTGCTCCGCTCATTTTTTTTAATTTTTATTACGAAGCTGCAAGCGCTTCGCCCACATCTAATATGATAATTTGTTTAAAATTTTTCATCATTAGGTTTTCAAATTTTTGCCGCTGCGATACGCAAGACATGCTCTTTGCTTGCCTGCATAAAGGTGTCAAGTTTGACTGTGCAAAAAAAAAAAAAATGATTATATAAATATAAACTTATGCATATGCATTAGCCAAACATATGTATATATTTTGTTGGGGTTCGGGTTAATCGCACTTTAGTTGCGCTACTTTGTTAAATATACTAAATCAAATAATTATTAGTTTGCTTTCGACTGAGTCACAGATGTGTGACACACTCTGAGCTTGTTTTATAGCCTTTAATCACATCAAACAAAGCTTTACTTGACTTCCAACTATATTAGAATCACGCAAATATTTCCAAGCATAGCTTTCTAAGAATATTTCGCATCTAGATTTGCAAATAATAATCATTTTTACTTGAAGGTCGGTACTTTACACAAACAATGTACTTTACAACTTGTATCTGTCTATAACAATTGTAACGAGAAGAGCTTTCTTCGGCACGCCGAAAATGTAATACCCTTGCAGACGCAACATATTCATTATGCTCATAATGCTTTGCCTGTATCTAAGAAGCACAGGGAGCATAGTTAATGGTTAAGAGCCTACTTTTCGACCGATCGTTCCTATGGCAGCTATATGATAAAGTGGTACGATCTAGCTGGTTCCGACATATGTATATATTGCATGCAACAGAAAGTGGGACTTCTGCGAAGTTTCATAAATATGGTTTAAAACTGAGAGACTAGTTCGCATAGAAACGGACGGGCGGACAGACGGACATGGCTATATCGACTTGCCTGTTGCTCGGAGCTGTCTTCTTCTATGCGTAACACATTTCTCGACACAATTATGATACCCTCTGCAAGGGTATACAAATGAATTAATATTATCTGACCCATGTCACGCTCTAAAGCTGACGGGGCTTTAGTTGTAATATCCACAGATTAGCAGGCTCAGCTGTACAGTGAACACCCACATAAGGTGACGGCTCATTAGGCTTTGTTAATTTGACAATTTTTGGATCTTATAATGCGGGTTAGATCAACAGGTACCAGGTAAAGCTATAAATCGTGGTGGCGTCCGTTTAAGGTGCGAGCAGCAACTGGCTTCGGCTCAAATAAACCACCTGCGCAAATATCTAACTGACATGTTGTGCATGTTAGTGTGTGTGTGTGTGTATTGTATCTTGTATCTATTTAGATATACACAGATAGAACAGTTCGTGAGCTGCTCTTTTGCTTACCTGAGCTGCGACGCCGACCCGTGGCCTCAAGATAATAATCGTCTATGGTTAAATCGAAAACGAACAACAAAAAACGAAAACAAAGCACAGTTACAGATACATTTACAGCATGCAGGTGTGCTTGGTGTGGGGTGGAGGGGGTATCTCAGGTGTAGAGACTTACAAGAGGTGCGACGTCCATTGTCGGAGCGGGATTTGAGCGATCCGCGGCCGGGCGAGAAGCGTTCCCAGTCGGAGGAGGGCGAGAGCGAGGAGCGCGTAAAGCGCTTGACAGTCTCTTGATAGAGATCTACGAGTATCGGGATATATAAGTACTATATAGACGCGATTTACATAAATGTTAAAGGTTTAGCTGTTGGGCGTCTCTCTCGGAGTTCATTCGAGGTCTGTTTACGTTTTGCCCGTGGTTAGTTAATAATTAGCGAATTTGTGTTAATCACATACAACGTAGCCGGGCCTGCTAAATTATTATTATGTGAAAGTTGTCAGTTCCTCTTCTTGTTGTTGTTGTTTAATCAGTTATTAGCCGCAAGCAAGTTGGCAGGTTAACGGAAAGAACTTTCCAGAGTGAGAGAGCAGGTGCTTAAAGTCAAATTCTGAACCGTGTGAGAAGAAAAATAGGTGCGCAAAGGGTGAGGCATTTGCGATTTAGAAAGGTGCATCTGCTGAACTTTACTTAAACGAATTTCAAGAGAATGAAAAAGAAGGTAAATTGTAGGGTATTAAGAGTCGAATATGTCTTTAGGAAGAGCTTTTCTTTTGGTGATATGGCGGAGTGTAAAATTGAGGGAATTATTAAATTAAAAAGTCACATTTTATGTCTTGCAGAGGCAACAATTACTATTTTACTGATGTCTCAAAAGGTTTTTTATTATTGTGTTCTTAAAAAGCTTTCTGTTTTCAGGTCTGCATCTGCTGAACTTTACTTTGACAAATTTAGAGAGAATGGAAAAGAAGGTAAAAAGTAGGGTATTAAGAGTCGAATAGTATGTCTTTAGAAAGATCTTTTGTTTTGGTCATATGCCTGACTGTGAGAATTAGGGTATTATGAAACCTAAAAGCCACATTTTATGTCTTGAAAAGGGGCATTTATTATTTTATTTATGTCTCAAAAGGTTTCTAAATATTGTCTTGTTCTTAAAACGTTTTCTGTTTTCAGGTGCATCTGCTGTGCTTTATCTTACAAGTATAATAGAGATTGGATTTCGAAGGTTATAAGTCAGAAAGTAAAAAGTAGGGTATTAAGAGTTGTATTTTATGTCTTCAGATAGAGCCTTTGTTTTGGCGATATGCCGGAGTGTAAAATTGAGGGTATTAATAAAACTAAGAGTCAAGTTTTATGTCTAAAAATTGAGCATTTACTACTTTATTTATATCCACCAAGGTTTCTAATTATTGTCTTGTTCTCAAAAAGCTTTCCGTTTTCACTGCTCAGATAAAAAATAAATAAAAAACCTTAAAAAGTAGCTAGAGAAATGTATTTTATGGCTAATCATAAAGTGAACTCCGTTAGGCGGCATTCTCTCCCGCAAAATTGCTGCTGACTTTCGAAATCAATTGTCGTAAATTTGCAAAGCGTCAAAATAAAAAAGCATAAATCAATTAAATTGTCGACAGTTTGGTAACGTTTTTTTTAACGAATTGCAGCAGCCAGAGCCAGAGCCAGAGTCAGAGCAAAAGATGCAGACAGAAAGCAAATATAATCATTTTGTGCGATTGCACGATTTTGGATTCCGCTTAATTTACGGCCGTGTAGTTAATTGTCTTTTTGTCAGCTCAAATTGGCTTTTTCTTGCCGTGTTGTTATTGTATAAAACAAAATGTATCTTGAAGATGCGCGAACGGTCTTTGCCAGCTATTCAAGCTGCCCGAACGGTAGCCAAGCATGACGTGGCCAAAAAAAAAACGCACAGCAGCAACAACTTCAAGGTTCAATTGTTGCTCAAAAGATACATTGTAAATAGCCACCCCTCTCCCTACCCTCCCCTCCTCCTCACCCCATTTGCCTATATATGTGTCTGGTCAGTCGAAACAATTTGTTATTATTTGCCATTATATTCCGTGACGCTTGCTATTTTTTAATTATCCCCACGGTCTATTGTGTCTGGCAAATGTATCTGTATCTACAAATATGAACTCCCTTCAATTTATCTATCAAGCCAAAACTTTCACTGCGTTCAAACAGGCGAAACTCTTTTCAATTAGCTTTTAGACAGTTTGAAATTAAAGACAAGCACTTGAAAGTTCTACGTTTCCAAGGAAATGTTTGCAGAAAATATTAAAGTAATATAATTGGTCATGAAAATCGGAAGAAAATTATATAAAAGAAGAACTTATATAAAAATAGAATCTAATTGGTTTTGAAGAAAATATTAAAAAATGGAATCTAATTGGTTTTGAAAATTAACTGAGTTTAAGGTTGACATTAATAATATTTGACTTGGTTTATGTGAGGAAATTTTATGCAGAAAATATTAAAAAAAAATAGTTGGTCTTAAAAATTGGCTATGTTTGAAGTCTTGGGAAATATATAAAGTATAATATATATATAATGAAAAAATATATATAATATAAATACACAAAAATATATAATCATAAGTCCAAGGAAATTTTTGCAGAAAATATATAAAAGTAATATAAATGTACTTGAAAATTGGCTAAGTTTGAAGTCCAAGGAAATTTTTTGCAGAAATTATATAAACATATAACCTTGGTCTTGAAAATTGGCTTGTTTAAGTTTGAGTTAGGAACTTTATAGCTCAACATTTAAGTTATATTTGTCCTGGGTTTTGACAGCAAAATGGACTCTATCAAGATCGGTTTATTTATTTTCTCATTCATTATTTTCTCGATCAAGAATATATGCCTGAAGTTACCTTCAAGGCCAGATTATCGCTTGGTGCTAATAGATCAGTCATAAGCCATTCGCAGAAACCTTCATTAATTGCAGCTTAACTCGTTGGAAATCTGACTTGTTGATTTTTAGCGTTTAACTGTTAAACGTGTGCATGCTAAAAATACATTTCCTTGCAGTTGACATTCGGTGTCTACACTAATGAACTCATGTATCTGACAGATACGCAATGAATCATCAAAGCGGCCGCTGCGTTCAACATGAGTGTGGCGCCCCGAGTCTATGGCCTACGTCTACGTAATGCGGCCTAATGTTGTTTTGGCCAAAAAAACAAATAAATAAAAACACCGACCCACTTTGCGCACGACTCTGGCCAAATGGATGGATGCGTCCATAAATGGATCTGATCGGATCGGTTCGAATCGGATCGGGCGTGCGCCTCGCATGTTCGCCCGATAAATAAATCACGGCGCGCACAGCGAACATGTCATGGGCTCATTATCTATTGAAATGATTAAACAACATTTAATTAAGCTAAACTGTGTGCAAGTGCATGTCTCTGAGGCGTGTAGGTCGCCGCTATCTCAAATCGAACTCTCGTCTACAGATTCTAGACACAGATACAGATACAGTTACAGATACAGATACAGATACAGCTAAAGATACAGCTAAAGATACAGCTACAGATACAGATACTTGTGTTCAAGTCGAAGTGGGTGCTGTTGCTCGGACTGTGTTCGTCCCACATGGGGCAGCTAGTCGTTTAGCCTGGTCACACTGGTCACGACTTACATGACTATTCGGCAGGTAACTAGATGCAAATCTCTTTTTGCGGCAAATGCCGACAACAACAGTTGCCGACAACAGTTGCCGCCACCAGTTGCCGACAACAGTTGCTACCAACACATTCCACACGGCAGCCAAGTGCCGCCGAGTGGCTTGGACAACAGCTACAGTGAAGTTTCGTTAGAAGGAATTAAGTAATAACTAAGCCTTGACATGCCAGGCGAATTAGATTTAAGTGAGAAGTTGGAGTTTCCGAGCAACAGCCTTGATTATGTTAGGTTCAGGCCTCAATTTTATAAAAACTCGAAAAAAAAACACTCAAATATAATTTACATAGATTAAATTTCATTCTGTGGAACGCCTTGCAGGGCACTTAGTTAATCTTCACTGTGCGCTCATCTAAAATGCAGCATTTTTTTTTATCGCAATTTATTTAATTTCTGTGCACACAACAATAATTGCATTTAATTTTCTATGATAATATTCGTTGATATTTTCAACACCAGCTTTTGTGCGCTTTTATGCGCTTAGAACAACGCCCAGGCTGAGAATTGTGTTGAGAATTTCACCAAATGGAAAACTGGTTTGATGTCGTCGGGGCTTTGATTTTGGTATTTAGATGCTTACGTGATGCGGGTGCTGCGTAGTTGTTGGCTTTCAGGTTTTCACAAACCACTTTTCGAAGGCGTATTCGTAAAATGTCAATAATATAAATATTATTTTTGACTGTAGCCAAGAATACAACAACAAACAAGTAAGAATGCTCTAGTCGGGCGTGCTCGACTAGGTGATACCCTGAACCATCTCCTGCCTTGAAAGATACTTCATCTGTATATACTATTCTAGAAGCTACATACCAAGTTTGCTGGCTCTAGCTCTTATTATTTACAAAAATTGCTCACAAAACAGGATTTCGATATCGATTTTGATCGATTACTTGGAAACGGGGCAAGTTATCGATTATCGGTAACAAACTCGATTTACGCAGGACCTGCAGCTAAAATTTCAAGTCTCTAGCTCTTATAGGTTCTGAGATCCTTGGACATGGCTAGATCGAAGAATATATAAACTATATGTTGTCGGAGATGCTTCCTTGCTGCCTGTTGCATACGTTTGCACAAATACCTTTTTAACCATTTTCAATACGGTTTCAGGGTACACAATCATGTGACTCCAAAATTTATTGATATACCAGCAAAAATCTATAGAAACCCCTCTCAGTGTGTTTTTTTTTTTTGAGCGTCGCGTATTTCACATTACAATTTAAATTGTATAATTTTATACGCATATGCATAGAACGTGTTTGGCATTTCAAATACTGGAAAGACCTCAGCTGAGAAGGGCACTCGAAAAAAACCACATCAAGTATATAAAAACACTTGAACACATTTGCCTAATGAAAATTATTTGCTCAAAACTAACTATTCCCATAGGAATATAGACGATTAAAATTATAACTGAAATAATAGTTGAATTAATTGTTCGGGGGAAGTCGTAAAACTGTTGCCAAGGCGCAGTTGGCAGTCAATTGAGGTGATCATTTGTAGATCAGATTCAGCTGATGCATACGTAAATAAGGCAACAATGATTGAAATTGATCAATCAACTGATTGAGGTCAAGTTGAACTGGAGAAAGTCTGGGAAACAGATGTGTGCATATTTTGGCCTTATTTTTTAACTAGTTCAAAATTAGGCAAAAATACAAAAAAATTGCAATTTAGTTAAAGTTTATCTAAAACTTTAATAATCGTAGCTTAATTAAGATTATCAGGAAAAGATTCCAATTTAAGTTATTGGGTTTATTGGCAAAAAGACAAAAAGTTGCAATTTAAGTAGAATTCTGTGTGCCAACTTTTTTAGTGTATATTTAACATTAATAATCGTAGCTTAAATTAAGGTTACAAGAAAAAGATGCAACTTTGAATTATGGTTTAACTATTTAATGAATAATTTTGAGTAATTTGTCCAAGCTTTGCCGTCAAATGCAATTTTTAACGCCATTTATGGCTATGTTTGCCCCAAAGTGTTAATTAAATCATTAAAAGCAGGTAAAAACGTTTTAATATGTCAAGGAATTAAACATTTTATGAAACGCACCAAGTGTATAAATAATGTAAAATGCAAAGAAATTTTGGTAATTAAAATAAAATATTTACCTGTGTACGCTGAATTGATCGAGCTCAAATTGTCATCGCTTTCACGACTCATGCTGTTTGTATCTAAAAATAAAACCGAATAACGTATAACGGAAAAGAAAATACAAAAGTCAGGCAAATGAACATAACAAAATAACAAATAACAATAAAAGATACAGATGAAGAGCACATGCTGAACGCGAGAATAACAAAAGGCAAATTAAATTGAAATTAAAGCTACTTACGACCCACAAAAGGGGGCAAAAGGTATCCAATAATTCAGAGTTTCATACGATATTCAGGCCAAAAGCAACTGGCCAGCTAGCTAATTGGCCAAGAAAGCAAACGGCGGCGGCAACAAAAAGCCAAAATGTGCAAATAGCAATTAGTAGCCGGTAAAATTACCGACTCCAACCCGATACATATTGTTGTTCGGCGAGCGAGTGTGTGTGTGTGTGTGTGTGTATCTGTGTGTGTGTTTTTTGAGTGTGGGCCGGGACAAGCGCAGTTAACAAATTGCACAGTTAAGCGCAGTTAAGTTATATAAACAACGCGCTCGCTGAGATAACCGCAGACAGAGCTTTAAACAGGTGAATGTAGCGCAGCTAAAAATATACTTATTATGCATGTCAATCGAAGATAATGAAACAAACATCTTACATATACTAGAAGTGAGTCAAAGATTCATAAAGATCTTTCAGATACTCAAGGTAGGTCTACGGACAACGAAAGTAAATCGAAGATGCTGAAATATCCCTCAGATACTCAGTTAGTCGACCACAGCGAGAAGATACTTATATATGTATCTTATAGATACTCAGAGCGAGTTAAATATCTTTCAGATACTCAAGCGTGGTCTACAGCCAACGAAAGTAAGTCGATAATACCAAAATAGCTGTCAGATACTTAGTTAGTCGACAATCAGCAATAGTCATTTGAAGATACTTATATATGTATTTTATAGATACTCAAAGCTAGTCGTGACACTTTACCCCGCACACGCGTAGCATCTCGTCTTTAGCATCTGTCTGCGGGGTGATCCGTCACCTTTTAACTGAAACTGGTTTCAGCGAACGATACTAGCCACAATTTTAATGACCTATTAAAAACGTCAGTGCGGATCTCTAAAATCAACTGAAATCAGCGCCCGTCAGCAAAACGTTGTCCGGCTTCTGACATTTGCCGGCAATTTACGGCGTGAATTCGTTACGTGTACTGAAAAAAAATGGACACTCGAAAAATGCCGGCAAATTGCAAATTGAAGATGTACACAATTGAGTTATACTTAGTATTCGCAGATGAAAGGGTCATGACATTGTTGCTGATTGAATTACAGATTGAAGATCAATGTAAATCCACCTCATCGGGTGAAAAACAAGTGATTTCTTCACTCTTTACCCCTAATATTCTGTAACAGGCTTTGGTATTAACTAGAAAGCTGTCGATCTTTTATATCTAGTCAACTTATTCCAACTCTCCTATGGAAAACTGTTTACTGGGTATCTGCTAGTCGTGCACTGTTCGATTGCCGCGTTCCTCATAATTTTCAAGCTGAATAATTAACAACAAAATGCGGCACGACAGTTTGCAGAGTAAACAAATGAGCTAAAGCAGCAAAACAAGCGCTGAATATAGAATTCAAGATGTTTTTTGTTTTTGGGATTTTTGCTTTGCTTAACTGATCGAACATTAATAATAATAATGAATGTACGGCTCAATAGATGGGGCCAACAGTTGCCGCGTGTCTCTCCAGATTGAGAGAGTGAAAAAACAACTTAATTACGCTTTGTGCTCTATGCCAAAATTATGAAAAGAGCCTTCAAATTTGGCCAAATACAATTAAGAGCCGCCGTAATTTGCTTCTTTTGGCCCGGTAGCCATAAATAATAGCAAAAAATATATAATTATTTTTTCTTTTATTTTTGTTGCTTAAATTGTGCTACAAATTATGCAACCCACACGCAATTGAAAGTCGCTTTTGGGTTGGGCATTCGATTAACTATCTGTGGGCGTTCAACATGTTGTTGTTAACTGTTATTGGAGTATCTCGGGGCAAAGTATTAGCTGAATTTTGTAATTGATTGAATAGCTGTAAACTGACCTATGAACTTTAAGTTCAATAGGTAAGAAAGTTGTGCTCGACTAGGAGATATGCATTGCCAAGTATAACCCAAAGAGACGAACAAATTCTGCTGTAGAAACAAAACAAACTTTTTCAGCTTCTTCTCTCGTGTATCTATTTGTTTATTATTAAACAGAGATGTACTTAGAAGTTGCCCGGGGCCGGCAACACTTAGCAGCATGTTAAATGGAACTTTGGAGTGCCACATTTGATTATTGCAAAAAGCTGCGACAGGGCCTTTTGTTTGTGTTTCGGTAAGTGACACGTTAATTTATTTGTCTGTCAGTGCCTTAGAACAATATATAATTAAAAGCACTCAAGTGTGCACGAATGAAAAAATAAAACCATTTGCAAGCGATTAAAATGCTTGTTTAATGGACACTATTTGCACGGGGTAGGCACCTGTGGCTCTTTCAAGCCGGCGAAGTAGCTGGAGCATGAAACAGGTAAAAGAAATGGGAGAGATATCTCCACCAATGTCAGAGCAACTGCTACAAAAAGATTGCTGGGTATTTTCTCCTGCTCCCAACTCCCCATCTCTCGTATTCCAAACTCCCCATCTCCGCAACTTCGCAACTCCCTCCTCTTTACTCTTTACTCTTTACTCTCTACTCATTACTCTCTACTCTTTACTCTCTACTCTCTACTCTTTACTCTCTACTACACTCTATTACACTCTACTACACTCTACTACACTCTACTACTCTCCACTACTCTCCAGTACTCTCAACTCTTAACTCTTTACCCATTACTCATTACTCATAACTCGCTACTCCCCACTCATTGCTCATTACTCATTACTCATTACTCATTACTCATTATTCATTACTCTCTACTCTCTACTCTATACTCCCTACTCCCTACTCCCTACAAAAAAACTGCTGTCTTTCTCCCAACAGCCAACTCCCTACTCCCCTAATCCCCACTCTGAGTTTTTTTAGACTGCCAGCAGCTTTGGTCTGTTGGTCCAAAGCATAACGAACGCGTATTACATACAAGCTCAGAGCTTAATAATTCATTAGTAGACAGCTGGATGGGCCAACTCTTTGTCAAATCGGCGTGGAAAACAAAGTTAGTGGCCTTAATGGGTTTGTTTGCTTGCGCTTAGAACGTTTTGGCCAGAAAAGCAGCGAAGCGAAAAAACCAAATAAATAAGTAAAAAATCTTGTACGAATGATATTTCAGTTATGACAACATGCGAGCCGAAAACAATTAAATGCCATTTCATGGGCCGCACTTATGCAAAACAAATCCCGCACGACCAAACGTGGCGGCTCATAAAAATTAATTAACCAAATGCGGCTGCCAAAAAGCACCCGTAATTGAATTACAGGTGCGACAAAAAAAAAAAAAAGTAAAAGCTGCCGGCCGAAAAGACAACAAAAATATTGTGTAAAGCGCAATTAGCAAGCGACTTGATTGCCAGCCCAGGCTGGCAATTAAAAAGTCGTCAGATATTTATGGCAAGCAATGTGCAGCAATGCAGGCTAATGCTGCGTATGCGCAACATCGGCAGCAGATAAATATTACTCATACGCCACCTACGCCGGAATTCTAGAACAAATACAAACTGAACTAAGCTGAGCTGAGCTCATTGCTTCAAAATGGCTACAGAGAAATAAATAACAATAATAAACAAATATGTAAACAAACTGTTCGAAATGACGCCAGAATCTATTGTTGTATTTCACACGAATTTTAACGACTAACCCATAAAGAACACGCCAAATAAATGTGGATGCTACCAATATACGATATGGTTCTACATAGTCCAGTCCGGGCTATCTTTGGGTTTATCGATCGCTCACAAATATGGCGAAAGCCTCGTAACATCTGCGCCCACAACTTGCCGCACAGCTGCCTTTGAAAATGTCTAAAATAAATATCTAATTGTTACAGTTGTGTAAGCCAGTGGGAGGCGAGGGAGATGGAGGGGGCGTGGCCAGAACGTGTTGTCATAGTAAGGGTATTCATATAATATACATATTAAACAATTTAAAGTAAACACAAACTTTTCATATCTTTTTCTTATCTAAATGCCGCATTGGCTTTAACACTTTAAAGCTTTATAATTCTATGCTGTCAAATGTTAATAACCATAATTTAAAAAAGGTTGATTTCAGTTTTAAACTTGAGTTTGTAAACAATTTCGAAGGCAAACACACTGAGTTAGCATATTAATGGATCGATTTGGGTTTGAGCCAGCTACCCAACCAGTTCATCAAAATTATTTTAGTTCTCTGTAAGCCAAAATCCATGACATATCTTCTAGCTGGAGTGAGACTTTTAAAAGGTGGTTTGAATTGGGTTTGAACCGGAATGAGGCTTTAAAATTTAAATATCTACAAAGAGTTAACATATTCTTAAATGTTTTCTTGTCTTTTGTTTTTTTTTTTTTTTTTATCACCAACTGGCGGAAAATACAGCTGTTAGTTGAATTCGGGCATGTTTACCTCACGGTTACGTTTTCCAGAGCTGGTAAATTTTGGACTGGCAATGCCTTAAATAAAATAGGTGCCAGCTTTTTTGTGTACGAGTCGGGCTCGTTATCAGCTGTCAAAAAGCAGGCGATAGTAACAAAAAAAAAAGCAAATAACAGAAATACACAAAAATGTGCTGTGCTGATAAAATGCCATTGACAAAAACAAAAAAATTAAAAAAATACAATGGCAATTGTCTCGTCTAATGCTTATGCTTTAAACAATTGCCAAATGTGCTTGGCTCCAGAGCAGGTCTCTTCTTCGACCCTCAACCAAGTCGCGTCCGGCCGAAAAGAAAGTCCGTCCGAAGAAAGTTTTGCGGCGAGCCCAGGCAAATTTGCATAGGGTATTAGCGAGTGAAGGTTCGTTTTGGCCAAAAGACGTCACAGCCCAGGCCAAAAATTGGCCAATCAACAAATGCAAAAAATAAACCGTTTGCGCAATATGTTAAAATGTTTTTTGTTTATTGTAAAAACTAAACAGTTCGCGAAAGTTATTTAGGGAAAACTTGGCTAACTCAGATGTTCGCCCAAGGTAGTCCATTAGAAGTTTTACTGTACTGTAATACTTATGAACAGATGGACTTTTTAAACTTTTAAAATTCCAAAAACTTTTCAGTTGCACAAATAACTGATTGCACTTTTCTACATTTATTTATATAAAATGACTAATAGCCTGATTCCACTTTGCTCAAAATATGTTACATTTACAAACTGCACATTCTGCGATTCCATAAGCAAGTGTCAGTTGTCGTTAACATAGGAAACAGCAAAAGTAACGCTGCTTTAAATAAACAGCTAGTCAGATTGATTTAATTTAGCTAAGTTTTTCTTCAAAGAAATGCGACCCCTTAGTCGGGGAAGATTTGGCCATCTTTAGATGTGAAAAACTGTGGAATTAGTAGAATTTAAAATGAGAATTTAAAGATACCGATTATCTTATTTGTTATATCAGCTGTTTTTGAAAAAGATACTTTCATATTTTTTACAACATCGATGCGAAATTCAATAAATCATCTCAAAAAACGAGAATTACTCGAGGCGAATACCAACATTTCTGCAAATGTAAAAAATGTGGTTTCTTATGGGAAATCGTACAGACAACATACTTTTACATTCGCAAGAAATGTAAGAAATTTTAACTGTGGAATTAGGCTATATCGCTTTTATGCCGTATTTTCGTGGCTTATCAAAAGGGACTTTATTTATTGCATGTCTATTGGCTGCAGTCGAAACTTAAACAGACAATAATACATTTTTATACCTAATTAGCGGTTAACCGCAAATTTCAATACAGCAAAATCCGGTTGGTTGCTTTTTATTTATCTATTGTTTTTGTTGTAGTTGTTATTGTTGCTGCGCTTTTACTTCACATGCGGCGAAAACTTTGTTGTAGTTTTGAGTTTAAAGTCTATGGAACGGCTAAGGTTAAGATTGTGGGCCAAGCGAAATACACGTGATTCTCAATGCTGGAGACAGACTGGAGACAGACTCTGACTAAGCGTTTTTGACCAAATTACAGTGCAACCGAGTTCAGGGCCAAAAAAATAGGTGTAACTGGGAAAATAAATCTAAACTTCTTGGTATAATTCTGCACAAAGGGAATTAGTCATAATTCCTAATTGAGGAGTAAATGTGACGAGCCGCGCCCTCAACAGTTCCTATCAATGTGCCATAAAATTAAATTTGGCGTTTAACAAAAAGACAATATCTAAAGGAATGATAAGAAATGTGTTTTTAAAAAAACTTCACTACAGCAAGCAAAAAACAGTAACTAAGTGTTGGCAATTATAATTATCTTATCAATAGGCCAATAAAAAATGCGAAATCAAAGTAAAATGTTGTCAAGCCTCATGAAACATAAGAAAAATGTAAGCCAAGCGACTCCTATTTAACTTTTCATTTTTATAGCTATATTTTATGTAAATACAGCTGTTAAGAACAGAACCAACTCAAGGTTAACATTTCTGTAATGGTGCAATACAATGCAAAATGTTGACAATCGACTCCTAATTAACTTTCTTAGCGAGAGCAATATGTTAAGAATAGGCTATGTTAAGACAGCTGCTAATAAGGCAGCTAATAATAAACTCAAGGTTAACATTTATGGAAAACAACAACAGAAACGGTTAAAGTTCAGCTGGAATACATGCATGTTAATACACGCATATGTTAAGAAACGACCGGCAGATATTACAAGTAACAATAATGAAGACATTTTCGGAGCACATTTCGAGCACAAGTTCGGATATTCCTTATAGGGCAGCACAGAGGACAACAACAACTCGTATCAAAAGGGTCACAACTTTACTTTCTGAATTTTTAATATTCTTTTGTTTGTTTTTATCAGAAATTCACCTTTTTTTTAGATTTGTAACAGCGAATTAGTTGAGATTCGACAGACCAATGGAAATCGGTTTAATGTCTACGGCGTATTCCACTATATTGCAGTATATAGCTGTATTGTTTAGTTGAAGCCCGATATGCTGGCCAGAGCTGATGCCCGCATCTATTTAGAAGTTCCCAAAAACAAAACGCGTCCGTCTCGCAAAAAGTCGCTGAAGTTACTGAAAAGCGCAAGTTTTGCGAACTTGCCAGAAGCCAGCGATTGCGAGCTTTGCGAGCACGAGAGAGCCAGAGAGCAGAGAGAGCAGAGAGCAGACCAATCAGAAAGAGGGAGAGCGAATGCACGAACCAAGCTTTGTAGCGCAGTGTGGCTGCGTGCATGTGTGTGCGTGTGTGGAGCAACTGTGTTTTTATTGAATAAACGACGACACGAAAAACCGTAAAGTTATTTGACTTTTTTTATTTAGCTCGTAACACGGACGCGTACGTTAAAGATTTTGCAAACAAAAGCGAAGCGCTGATCGTCTTTTTATTGGGGGCCAAAGCTTCGCAAGGGTTGCCACACTTTTCAAAGTGGCGCATAAAAAGTTGTGCAGGTCGTAAATCGTTGACGTACTTGTTCGTGAGCTGAATTAACTTTTCCAAATTTCCAAGGATTTTAATTTAATTGTGAAATCGCAAAGAATTAAGAAACTTAGTGTATCTGATAGTCGAACAGTCTCCACTTGAAGATTCATATTGGAAATATGGGTGCGTGCACTGATTGATGATCGTGGCGCCTATTTAATGCCCGCCGAGTCTGAAACTGAATTGCGTTTGGCTTTTAGCACTTATCGCAGCAATAACAAATTGAATGTCGACTCCGGCCGGAGATTCTATAGAGGATATGCGGGCAAGTACTATAAATAATGTAAAGAGATGATGAATCAGTAATGGAAAGGTCAAATCATGGGCGAATCCCGAGTAGTACACTAATCCAATCACGGATCACGGATGTACCCACCCATTAGCCGATCCAATCTTAAGTCAAATGAGCTTTTGGCTCATTTTTCATATTTTTATTATAGAGAGCGCGCTTGTTTCCGATCAAGATCAATAAAATGACATAAGCTCGCCTAGAAAACAAAACGAGAAAGTGCAAAAAAACACGGGAAGATGAGAGATATCTGTGTGAGTGTGCTTGTGTCTGTGTGTGTGTGTCAAATGCGCAGTGCAAAAATTGACAAAAATATAATGAGAGAAAGAGGGAGAGGGAGAGAAATAAATAGAAGGCAACAACAGTTCGTCAGACAGACAGACGAGCACGCAGTGCACAAAATTCAATTATAAGTGCCACAATTTATAAACAGTCGGCTGCCCCACACACAGCGACACAGCTCCGGGGTAGGGCATCGGGGATTCGGGGTGGGGGGATCTGGCAGCGGGTTTGACATTGAGTGCTGAGAGATGAATGACAGGTACACGAAAGTGATTCAGTTCTAAGTGCTTCGTGTGCGCCCTTTGAAATCGCTATGAATGCTCGCTTGGAAAGATATAATTATTAACAAGAGGCTCTTGTCGGGAGGTTTCGACTAGGGAATACCCCTTTGTTTGCTTCAGCAGCAATAAAAATAAATAATAAAAAATCTTTCCCTCACTAGGAATCGAACCTGCGACAGTTCGCACCACTTGCAAACGCCTCTACTCGACACCCACACCAACATTTGATTGCATATGAGATTGGTAGAATACAATAAAGACGCGCATGAATGTGTGTGTGCATGTGCAAACACGTGGCCAGCCACAACACATTTTCCTTAATAACTTCTGTGTTTCTTAGCCGATCTTGATGAAATTTTCAACAGTAGATCTCAGGGTGCTACAGAACATTCGTCGTTATTGCAAAGGGGAAATTGCATTAAAATTGCGGCTTTAATTGGCTCAAATTGGCTAATTTACTTGATTTATAGTTATGTTGTGGAATGTGGTTTGAAATAACGGGTATGTTGCTTTTGTAGCTATAGAGAAGGCCTTTCTGGCGCTACCTCTGTCAAAACTACTTATGCTGGGGATAAGAATAAAAAGCGCAACCAGCATCTTTTGAAATTGATTACAGGGTATCTACCAGTCGTTCAGTACCTTCTAGAACAGTTACAGTTGCAATTAGAGAGCTTACGAATGGGAAACAAGAGACTGGCGTGAAGCTTTTTCGAGCTGCGGTTGCATCGATTGTAATTGGAAGACGACGAGGATCGCGCGAACTTGCCATTAGAAATATAAACACAAATAAATAAAGACGATACCCCCGCATATATATGGGCTAATGGGTCGATCGACGTGCGATACGGGAGCGGGATATCTACGCGTGCCTGCGGTTTGACACAATTACGTGAATTACGTGAATGAATTGTGTCGCAGACGCCTCCAGCTCACAGCACACAGCACACAGCACGGCTCAATTAAAAAGTAGCCGCGTTTCATTTAATTGGCAGTAATGTTGCCATCAAAAGACTCTTTTTCAAATAGAGTTGAGCTCTATAATTATGAGTCTGCGTGGGCGGCTGTCAGTCTGCCGAGTGGTAAACAATTCGAGGTATTTGTTTGTTTTCTTGCTGCGGGCTGTTTAATGGCTAAATTAACCATTCATTTGTTTACGAATCAAAACAATTGCAGTGCCAGCTTTACGATTCCAATGAAGTTGACAAGCGTCAAGTGTCGGGTTGTTATTTTGTTGTACCTCAAAGTGTTGCAAGAGGAAAACCCCGAAACAAGTTCTTTTAAATCCCACTGACTATTGTTTTCACGCTTTTTTCGCTGAATGAGACGGAAAACAAATGGATTTGGCTACCCGTGCTGTAAATTCAACCAAGTTTAATGGCAATTTGTTGGCTTTGTTGTTGTGCAATTTATCTATTTATTGAAAGGGGAAGAACCGCAGAGTGTGGGTGTATCATTGGTTTGGATTACGACTACAAAGCTGTACTTGGACAAGACAAAAACTAAACAAGACCAGACCTGAGCACAAGTTTTAAGTAGATAATAAATCTAATTTTGTAAGTTTCGCCGGAATACTTACTGAACCACAGATTAATAAATACATAAATATTTATCTATATCTCTTTGGACGGGGAAATCAGCTAGAAAAATGCGTTTTGGACTTACCTCTGGGCGGTGGGCCCGATTTGGGCGTTGTGTGCGTGCAGCAGGGTCTTCCGATTTTCGATACGGATCCGGTCGAACCGAAATTGGAGGGCGGCTTCATTTTTGTCGGCATCCCGGACACGGAGGAGGCGGGCGTGGGTATGTTTGATCGGCTGGGCGGCTTTATTTTAGACGCCTTGGCCGCCGTTTCCGTTTCCGGAGTTATTTCCGCTGCCGCATTCACGCTTTCTTCCATTGCTGTGGTTTCACTCATTTTTCACTTTATTTTTTTAACTTTTATAAGACACACGCGTATTAAAATGTAAAACGATATACAAGCTGGCCAATGGAAAACTGCCAGAAATATGTACAAATGGAATTAAAGTGGCTTGAACGCTGATGACTTACCTTCTTCAAATTGGCTAAAACCAAAATATTGTATTTTTAATTTTCATATATATTTCTCACAATGTGGCCACACTGTGCGGCCGAGTGACGTTTTGGCGCGCACGCAGGCTATCTCGCTCGCACGCTCGACGGCTCGACGCGTACACAGCCAACAGCTGATTGGAGCTGATTTTTTTTCTTCTTTTCTTTTCACCTTGAAAAACAAACAAAATAACCGCTGCTTTTGGTTTTCGGTTTCGGTGTGACCGCCTTTTTCGTTATAATTTGAAATATGCGGAACTGATGCTGCCAGCTCGAGTTGACACCTTGAATTAATTATGTATACTTCTCACTTACACTCAGGCACACACGCGCACACACATATACAAATGGACCATTTATTCAATCAGATACTCGTTGGGGTGTTGTATGATCACACGGTTGTGCACAGGGAATTGAGAGCAAAAACGGTTTGTTGCTGTTGTTGGCACCGTTTTGCTTGACACAGATTCGGACGCGACGACGTAGCCAGCGACGGGCGTTGATAAGATAACGTTGCACAATGCAGCGCAGTTAACGAGGACGTTGGTATACGATACACGTTTACATTTACTTAATTTTTAACTAATTAACTTCGTAATTTTTTCGCACACTTTCGGTGTTGGTTTTAATAATTTTTTTGGCTGCGTTGGAATTTTTGTTGTTGCACTAGTGATGGTAAGAAGTCGCTGCAATGTTCCTATCGATAGTTGTCAACCTATCGATATAAAGCCTATTCTCCACTAACTGACTGGAATGGTATATTATTAAATGTTTTTAAATTGCATTTAAACAAATGGTTACTTGTATTTTGTTCGTTTTCGTTTGACGAACTTTTTAATTTCGACACTGGTATAAATACCACGCTGTGGTATTAACTGGACTTTGGTAAATTTGTGCTTAGCACATTTGGTCACACTGTTTGACAGACGCTTTAGTATTTTTTTTATTTCGTGGCGTGCGTTTGGGTTTCGCCGCTGTTTCGCTTGATTTTTGGGTGTTTTTGTGTTTGTGCGAGCCCGCGCGTGTGTGCGTGTGTGAAAAGAAAGAAGCCGCAGAGGAAAATCCGATTCTTGGAAATCTTATCAATGAGTTTTTAGGTGCTGCCACAGTTGGAAAATGCCAACGCATTCAACAAATCTCGCACATTTCTAGCCTGCTGCTGTTGTTGTTGTTGTTGTCGGCGCGTCTGTCGTTTGTTATTACTGCTACCACGCCCACACACACAGACACACAGGCGCACACACACACAGCATGGCAGCCACGGTGTACAAACGCCTACACAGCGCCAGCATTGGCGGCGTCGGCAGCAGCCTCCTCGCTTCCACCACGTCCCCCGCCGCCGCGGGCGGCTCCTCGCCCATGCTGGGCCACTCGCAGCTGACGCGCTCGCTGGAGAGAATCCTCGAGGAAGCGCACTTCAGCGGGGAGCTGATACTGACCAATCGCAAGCTGAAGGACTTTCCCAAAACGGGCACCAAATACAGTCTCACGGATACCGTTATTGCAGGTGCGTACCCCACTTTACCCCCTGCCTGCCTCTCCACGTATGCTGGGCGCGGCTGCCATTCACGTTTATGCTAAAATCTCCTTTTGTTCCGCTTGAAAATCAATAATTTGCAGCAGCCCGACCGCGTTCTCTCTCGCTCGTTCTCTCTCTATCCTTATCTCCCTCTCTCTGTGTCTCTCCCTTTGCCAAGGGGCCTGTCCATCTGCAGTCGTTTTATGTCTTTTTAATGCTTTCGCACGCACTTGCTCTCCGCAGCTGGCCTCTCTCTTCCTCTCTCCTCTCTCTCTCTGTCGCTCCTTCTACAAGGACAGTAATTATTGCAGCTGTTTTTTTAGTTTTGCCGTTTTTTTTCCCATTTGCTGCATTCTGCACTATTCGCATTTCGGGTGGGTTTTTTTCTTCTTCTGCCTGTTTCAAGTTCAGCCAACTTTCATTTTTGTTGTGCCCAAAAATGCACTCAATACACACAGACACACACGCGAACACACACACACACACACAACCACCCAACTAACTACCCCGTGGAACGAACCATCTGTTTTAATAAGTGAGCCGATTTTGAGTTTATTTTCCGCTCTGCTCATCTTTGTTTCTTCTTGCTTTTGATGGAGTTGTTGGAAAGAAAGAAAGAAAAGAAATGGAAATTCAATTTTAACATAAATGTAACTTTTTAAAAATAAACTGTTTTTGTAATGTTATAAATTGTTGTAATAGTTATAAAGATAAAAAATCTATCAAGGATTAGTTCTACGTAGAACTTGTATGCTTTACAAAAAAACTTGACTCAATTTTTTTATTATCAGCATCAGAGCAAAATATATATAAGCTATAGGAAGAATCAGTCGGCAACTGAGTTTTTCTGTAATTCTTATATATATGCTAAAACTCAAAAAGGAAGTTTACTTTTTGATAAACCGTCGTTTTTTCTTTTTCTTTACCAACGATTAGAAAGTTTTATAAGAACTCTTTAAACTCTTTTATTATTTTTAGTTATCCGTTATTATTATCTTTAGTGTGCCCAAGATCTCGAATCACAAGCAATGCGATAGGAAATACTAAAAAAAAAAATGGAGATAAATGTTAGTATTTATTTAAAAGCTTTCCGGTGACACAGGAACTCGTTAGTTCTATGAACTGCAGAAAAAGTTTAATAGAAGTTGTAATTAAATTAAATATGATATAAGAGTCTGTATTTGCCGGTTCCAGTATCGATTCGTGGTCTTTATTTTCAATAAATAAATAAACGCTTCGGTTGAACTTTCTTGAGTTTTGCTTCCGGCATTTTCCAATTAAGTTTCGTTTGTGGTTCGATGCCTTTTGCCGGCTTCACGATTGACTCATCGCTAGCAGATTTATGTGTTTGTGCGTGTGCATGTTTGTGTGTGTGTGTGCGTAGGCGTGACTAATTAGCAATTTAAATTGGCCCCTTTTGGTGTGAACAACATCATAAGACCTACCCTTTCCAGCTCCCCTCGCCCCCTTATTGTGGGAAGACACAATTAAGTTCTTTTGCTGCTAAAATATTTATGAAAATGTTGTGCCAATAAAGGTGAAGAACAAGCAGAAGAGCCACCCCAAAAAACTGGCGAAAGGTGGCAACATTATTTGTGCCTACCGCCGGCTCAGACCGGGCGGGTTTCGAGTAACCACTTGCAACTAAGAAATCAATGAGAGGCATTAGGAATTTTTTTTCTTAGCTTTCCTTTCTTTCCTTTCATTTATTTTGCCAGCAACCCTCAAGGATGGCAGAAGGAAGAGAAAGGTGGCAACGCTTCCTCAAAACCATTTGTTGTTGTGGTCTGGGTCCCCAGTCGCCCCTGCCCCCTCCCTCCCACCTTCCCCTGCAAAAGTCATTTCGTTTTCACTGCAAGCGCAGCACGTGATTAAGTTGAATGTCACGTAAATCAAACAACGAACAATAAACGTAGCAAAATAAACAAATGCAACTGCAAAGCAGAGAAACTCAACTGGGCGACGTGCAGGAAATTGCTTAAAATAATTGCAAGCTGCAAAAGAAAGAAAATAAATATTTGCAGCAGCTGCATGAAGTGCAGCAGACAAAGGTAGCACAAGTTGAGCAAAAAGGAGCATTTAAAAAGGTAGCAAAAAAGGAACTGATAAAGGCAACTGAAGATAAAGAAGAAGCTGAAAGGGTGGGCAAGCTGAGGTGCAGAACGCATTTAAACATTGCAATAGAAAAGGAGCAGAAAAAGGTAGCTGTAGACGTTCGAAGAAAGGCAGAGAGAAGGATAGCAGGGAATAGAAGTGCAGTGGATTTAGGTAGTAGACACAACACTGGCAGCTGCGCAGTGTGCACTGCAATTGAAGCTGCTGCCAGTGTTGCTGTGTATGCACAAAAGGTCCCCAACTGAACACAAGAAATAAAGTTGTTGTTGGCAAACAAAACAATTTTAAACCAAAGGGAAAGAAGAGACAACTGTCGTTTGTTGTGTGTGTGTGTGTGTTCCCGTTGTCGCTGTTGTTGCAATGTGTAATGTGTAAATCTGAAGCCGACTGCTTTGTAGTTTTTTTTTATGATTATTTGTTGCTCCAAACACTCAGCAGAGGAAGCGACGCTGTCAGATGCGGTCGGTCGGGCCGGGCTAGGCACGTCGCGTACGCTCAGTGGTTGTTAAACTGTGATGCGTGCTTTGCATGCGCGACAAATGGGAAACGCTGCGCAACTAGAGATGACACATTGTGGCGATCGTAGTGCGTGATTGGTATGAAAATGTATTTCAAGGCCATGCTGCTCACGATTAATGCAAAATATCGTATGTGAAGCAAGATTCTCTCGCATTTCATTTATTATTAGATATTTTCGTTGCCTCGCTTGGCAACTAATAAATTCGCGAAAAATGAATATTCTTGTAGCTAAATTTCGTAGTCTTTCTATAGATAAATCATCGAAAAATGTTCAAATTGAGGCCAGTCGGCTGCAAACTTGACACAGAAACGAGCATTCATTGAGTGTATCTATTAATTCAGAATTGTAAGCAATATTTAATGGCTCCACGATGTGTGGCAGGGGCAATTCTGAGGCATAAACAATTTACGTTGTTAATTGGTGAGCGTAGCACGCGCTCACAAACACAAGCACAAAACGCCTCAGCACTAGAACTACGTTTATGTGCTGCAAATCGTGGTATACAAATATCGTGTGTTTGTTTAGTACTTGGGCTCGATACTAAATTATACCTGAGAAGTGGGCTGAGATGGAAAAATATAAACAAAAAACAATGTTAAAATGTGAATGATATTAAGGAATGCATGATTTCCCCTCTTTCTGATATATTTTCTAAAGTTGTTTAAAGAGTTTTCACTTCTTTTAAGAAAAGTAAGACCTCCAAAAAAGCGATGTGTGAACGAGTTTAGCTTACATGTAGGCTTATTTGTTAAAGCATATTGAATTTATACATTTGACATCGCAATAAGCGCTTTTCAACAATCAATCATCGTGTAAACGATGCATGGACAATAACAGCTCAACTGGACAACAGCTACTGGAACAGCAGCTGCTATCAGCTTACAACAACTGCAAATAAATTAAGGGCAATAGCCAGAGCAGCAACAACAACAACAGCAACAAATTAAACACACGCCAGACATTTGCTAGCCGTTGTGCTTCTAGTGTGCGCGTGTATGTGTATTTGTATGTTCATATGTATGTGTATGTTTATGTGTATGTGTGTATAAGAAAAACTATGCTCTTGCAGCTGAAAAATGCTGCCTCAGCTGAACGGATACTCACTTTAAAAAGGAAAATTCATCAACAGCAACAACAACAAAAATTCAAATGTTTCAATATTTGTTTTATTAGTTGTTTACTGTTGGCAAACAAAATGGTTTTGTTGTTGTTGTTTATCTTTGAGTTTACAATGTGACCAAATGTGAAATACTCGCGAAATTGCAGAGTACTAAACAAACACAACTGTGCGTATGTTTGTATATGTGTGCCTGTGTGTGTGTGACTGTGTGCATTGAGTGCCTGTTAAGTGCCGTTAAGAGGGGTTAAGGGGTGGGGGTGCGGTAGGCAGTGGAGCAGCCAACGCTTTCCACATGAAATCGAACCAATCGAAGCAGCAAACTTCGATGCGATTTCATCATGAGACATACATACATACATGTGTACATGCATACATAACGGGAATTATAATTGCCGTTGCAGTTGTTGTTGTTGTCTTTGTTGTAGTTGTTGTTGTTGCTGTTTTGATTGGAGGATAGTGTGAAAGATTGATTGGAGAGGGTAAACCATATGGAAACTGTTTTATTGTTTGTATTCCCAGCTGCGTATTTACGAATCGCGTTTGCTCAGCGATAAGCAAGCGAGTCCAAAGTGTGGGAATCATCATTTGAGTAGAGCATAAGCATTTTATTAATAGATTTTGAAAACATGTCAGTTATGTGGAACCAGGGCTTCTTTAAGAAAGTTCCAGATTAAACTCTATTTTAAGACTTCCTTAAGAGAGAGAGAGAGCAAGAGAGATAACCTTTTTCATATGTTATACTTAAGTGAACTTTAAACTGGTTCCGAGTATGAACATGAATCATATATGAACCGGTTCCATACACGTTAGGATTTTGGTTCTTTCAAGAAAATTCCAGATTGAACCCTATTATAAGACTTCCTTAATAGAGAGAGAGAGAGAGAGAGAGAGAACTCGAACTTAAAACCGGTTTCGAGTACAGTTCATATATGAGTAGTTCATTTTATACAGTATCTAAATATAAATCACATTTGAACCGGTTCCGTACACGATAAGCTTTTTGAGGTTAACCACTTTAAGTCCACGCTTATTAGATTGTGCTTTTATTCCATATAAAGTCTGATTACTCAGTGTGACCATATTTATAAGAGGCATGAAATGCAAACTTCCAGCTCAACATTACACCGTAAAAGTCTCTCAGAGGAAAACTCAAATGCTTTGCCCATTTATTCTATTATTAATCATAATTCGTAGCGTGTGCCCAACATCATCATCATCAACTTTATCATCATGATGATTGTTGGCGAAAGGCAGCAATAAAATTGAGTAAATTAATTTCAATAAATCCATCAATAGAAGCCCCCCGCGCTGCCGGCCATTGCCCGTCACGAGTGGCAAATGGTTCCATATTAGACTTGGACCCCCCGAGTCCCTGTTTTGTCTTCTTGTGTGGAATGTGGCGCCATCAATTTTAATTTTTTGTTGCTTCCGTTGACGCCCTTCAACGGCAAATAGGCCCATTCCACCCTTATTCCATGCTGGGAGGTGTGCGACATTTTTGCAATTTTCAATTTTGTTGTAGCCAAAATAAAAGCAAATTTGATTTATTTTGTGCTGCTTGGCCAACAGCCAAGTGACCAGGCGGCAGGCGGCGGGTTCCCGGCTCGTCCCAGTTAGCCTATCGCGGATGCTGCACGGGATATATGCGTGGATTCCATTTCCGCACGTTGCGGTGGATCCCATAGACTCAGCTGATGATGTCATTTGCCTGTCCTTTGCACATCCTGTTGCCAAGCAAAGTTTATTCAACTGACTCGAGCTGAATGTGGGTGCAGCAAAGTGCAGCTGAAGACCTGCCTGGGCTGTGGCCGGGAAGGGGGCAGGGGGCGGGAGGTGTAGGGGATTACGCTAATGTGAAGCCATAGCGAGAACTTACCCAAGCCGCGCCCCAAGTGCTGCTCCCCAAAGGGAGGGAGGAGGAGAGGTGCAAGCGAAGCATAAAGCAATCTTCATTGGCCTATAAACAACGTAGGTTGGGGAGCCACTGGCTGTGCGTAAAACAACAACAATGACATCTACAACAACAACAAAACCAAACAACAACAACAACAACAACCCGTCAAATGGCATCGTTTGTCGTCAGCCAGTTTTAGCGTTGAGTTTTTCTGAGTACTTGGAAGTGGCTGATGGATTCGCATTTCTGGTTTTTCTTCGTTAAGAGCCATTGCATAAGCCGAACGGAATCACATAAGTAGTATTCGCAACAGCCAGTGTTGAACAACTGGTTCGAGATACGAGCTGCAGTCTTTTTAACTTGTTTAGAGAAGCTTTAAATTTGCATTTTCAAACTTTTACAACTCTGAAATATAAGCTTTATCATGGTTAAATAAACACTTGAGGCTTACATCAAATTAAATGTGCGTTGTTTTTATAACAACCACTTTAAACTTCGCTTCCAGTTCAGTTTCTTTTTACATATGATATCATCATAATATTGTTTTAATGGCAGCTCTTAGATTTTTAATAGGCTGCAAACTAATTAAAAAGGTCACGCATGGGACTTCACGCACTTGAACGTAGAGTTAACCAACACTGAAGTCAAGTTTTGGACTTCAAATAATACAATAGTAAAATTATTAAAAGGCGAGCAATATTGTTGTAATGCAATAGTTCTATAAAATAAAACAATTTCCCAATAAAAGCGAACATAAGTCTGGTCAATATTTAGTCAAGGAATTATTTAGCCGTAAAGCTTACCCGCTAAAGCACTTTACAACACTGGCATAACTATATTTCATGCTGCTGCTGCACACTACACATTATCCAATCTACGCCCACTCGAAAATCTAACGCACAATTTTCGTGTACACAATAAATTTGGTTGTTTGCCTTTTTTACTATCCCTCCCCAGCCTCGCCCCTCAACCCTCAAGCTGCGCCCGTTGTTTGCACTCTCATTTTGCATGCAAATTCATTTAGTAAATTAATTGTCCATTCCACGGCCCAGAATCGAGCTGCGGGAAAATTGTAAATTGCCGGCACATTGAGGTCATGCGCTCCAGTGTGGCGTGATAAGGCAAACAACTCCTCCTCCCTTCTCATCCCCTCCTTCCCTCCTTCCCCAATGCAACCCAAAATAAACTATATGGAGGGAGGGAGTCCCATCTCCTGACTGTCTCCCCAATGATGATGGGGAGTCCCATCTCCTGCCTGATCTCCCCCAATAATAAATGCCTCTTCCCCTTGTCATTTACAGATCTGTCCCGAAATAGATTCTGTGAGCTGCCCGAGGAGATCACAACGTTTGCGTTTCTAGAGACGCTGATGCTCTATCACAATGCGATACGCAGCATACCGGAGTCCGTGAAGCATCTGTCCTCGCTGACGTATCTGGATTTGCGCAGCAATCAGCTGGGCTCGCTGCCGCGCGAGATCTGTTTCCTGCCGCTGCAGGTGCTTCTCGTCTCCCACAATCGTCTGGCTGCGCTGCCTGACGAGCTGGGCCGCTTGGATCAGACGCTCACCGATCTGGACGCCTCCTACAATCAGCTGGCCGCGCTTCCCGTCCGTCTCGGCGAGCTGCGCACCCTGCGCTCCCTCTCGCTGCGCAGCAATCAGCTGTTGTATCTGCCGCGCGAGGTCACCTGCCTGAGCCTCGTCTCGCTGGACGTGAGCAACAATCGCATCGCCAGCCTGCCCCTCGAGATACGACACATGAGCACGCTGGTGGAGCTGCAGCTGGAGAACAATCCCCTCACCTCGCCGCCGGCAAGCGTAAGTGCACAAGAGAATGACTGTCATTGGCATAGGAACTGATTAGATAGGATATCAATTCCATATTTGTTTATATTTCAGCTATCGCATTTCCCCTGTAGCCCCTGCTACTAACTCTTAAGTAATATTAATAGTCTATATATAGTCATGCGATAATGAGTAAATGCATTCTTGAGTAACTTCGGTGTTTAGAGTCCGATCTTTACGTGGAACGTTTTGTGATACAAATTTTAGATATTACCTTTCCACCCGTGGAAAATTAAACGCCAACCAATTTGCTCTCCACTCCTATTTAAAAACATGTTTAAAGTGCATTGAATAAAGAACCAAATGTTGGAATCAGAAGTTTCAGCGGTTTCCAAATTTCCACAGTTGCGGAATTGGAATTTTCGAAATCGCTGAGACACGTATTCATTAGGTTCTTATGTAGAGCTTTGAAAATAAGTTTAAAACAAATCGGACAATTTGAACAAAGATCTTTGAAAATGAGTTTCTGGCCGATTGGATGGTAAACAAAACAGTTTCATACAAACGTTTTTCGCGCTTTTTCCACACATGCGGGTGGAATTTCCCGAAACCCCGAAACTACCATGAAAATTTCAGCTTCCTAGCTCTTACGGCTTGGGCTGTGCGTTGATCACCAATCAGTCAGTCAATCAGTCAATTAGTCAAGCAATCAATCAGTCAGTCAGGTCAAACAATTTGATATATAGATCAATGATCATCAATTGATCATCAATTAGTCAGTCAGTCAATCAGTCAGTCAGGAAAAGTGCATACATATTAAGACTCAGTTTATTGTTCGATTTAATTCATGCTCTTTTATCTGCTTACAGCTCTGCATGCGCGGCTTGGTGCACGTGTTCAAGTTTCTGGAGACTCAGGCGACCAAGGAGGAGAAGGGTGCTCGAGCCGGTGGCAATTATGACGGGTACACGACGCTGCGACGTGCGCCGCGTCACAATTCCAGCGGCAACATGCTGGAAACGGCCACCAGCCAACGGCATGCCGGACGTCATCAGATCGACTCCGGGTACAGCACCAGCGATGGGCTGGACAAGCGCTGGTCCCACGATGCGCCCGGCAAGTCCAAGACGGACTCGCCGCTCCACTGTGCGACGCTGCCGCGCACGCTGCCCTCCGGCAGCGGAAGTCAGGCGCAGCCCCAGCCGCAGCTCAGTGCGGATCTGATGGATGCATCGCTTACCTCCAGCACGAGCACGATTGTGGACGAGAGTCTGACGCTCAGTGCGGGCGTCTCGCCCATGGCCTCGCCCTGCAAGCGATCGACGGAGCAGCACATCAGCTACGCGCATTCGAACAGCTCCAGCTCCAATGGCTCGTCGCCGGACCAGGACGATGATCTGATGCTGGACCATCAGGAGCGCAGCGTAAACGGCAGCAATGGCAAGCTGAACAAGAGTCTCAGCAACATACAGACCTACAAGTGAGAAACAGATTCCAGAGTATCCAAGAGCGTCAATCATTTAATCTATATATTTGTATACCTTCGGCAGGGAGTACAAGGACGCGCTCAAGCAGCAGCGCAATCAGGAGATTAGCAGCGTCTACAAGCAGAAGCATCCGAATGCCAATTCCAGTCCCAACGAGGAGGAGCTGCCGCGCCTAACCAATGGCCAATCGACCACGTCGACGGCCACGCTGCCAAAGTCCATCATGAAGCAGCCGAGCAGCAATGGCCACAACGGGAATGGGAACGGGAATGGCATTGACGATGTGGTCATACCAAAGAAACCCATACAGAAGGTGATTCCATCACGCAACACGGAGCTGATGTCATCGCTGGTATTGAAGTCGTCGGCCCCAACCTCATCCACAGACCCAAACGGGACCAATTGTGCGGGCTATGTGAAGCCCCACAGTCCCCTGAAGAATGGCCTTGGGGTGCTCACCAACAGCAACGGCAACAACAACAAATTCAGCACGTCCAATGGAGGCAGCGCCTCTAGCACCTCCAGCAACAGTCTGGTCAAGTCGCCCGTGAGCGCCACCAGCAGCAAGCTGGGCAACGTGAAGACGCATCGCTCGGTCACCTGGAATCATGATATACCTGCCGAGAAGCTGAGCTTCACCATGCGACGGGAGTTCGATCGCCAGCGCGAGGAGACGGAGCTCATGTCCCAGCTGCGTAGCGTGAGTGCGGGAAATACGTCGAATGAATCTTTGCTCAGCTGTTTATCCTTGCAGATCATTGAGACACGCCTGAAGATGACGCTGCCCGAGGATATCGCATCGGCGCTCACAGACGGCGTCATACTTTGCCATTTGGCCAACTATGTGCGGCCGCGGTCCGTGGCCAGCATCCATGTGCCGTCGCCCGGTGTGGTGAGTCTTGTGGCTTTAACTCCAGGGCTAACAAGATAAATGTGGCACACAGAGATCAGAGATCCCAGAGATTACATAAGAAATGTATCTTTAGGATTAGCTATTTTGTATATGTCTATAGATTGTCCGTCTGAATTTCATTTCAAGTCATTTCAATGTGGTTCGATTAAAAATGAGGTTCAGTTCATTGGAAATACGTGTAAAGTAACTTATTATTTTATTGGCTGGCTTGACTTCCAGGCTTATTTATTAAATATATTTAGTTTTATATTTCAAAAAAATTTTAAATTAAATTGTTTCAAGATTTTATTTTAATAAACCCTAACCTCAAGACAGCTAATAAAATAATTAAATTATTAAAAATACAAAAATCTGGTTAGATTAAAAATGAGGATCAGTTCATTGTAAAGAGAATTGAAAATACGGCTGCAAATCAGTTTAACTTGCAACTGCAAGAAAGGAAATAATAGTAATAAAATCAAACTTGTTTATTAAAGATCATAATCCTTAGCTTCTCGAGTGTGCCACATTGTTTTTGTTGAACTCTGCTAAATGGAGATTTGTAAATAATGAGATATATAAATAATGTGACTTCTTTCTGCAGAACAAATTGTCAATGGCGCGCTGTCGACGCAATGTGGACAACTTCTTGGAGGCGTGTCGTCGCATTGGCGTGGATGAGGTGCGTATTTCAACCCGTTTTTTTTATAAGTCCTACTCATAAGTTAGACAAAAGTTGATATTTAGCTTAATTGTCGGTTGTGGGGCAAGTCAAATGCTTAAAATGCGCTTAACGCTTTGCCGCTTTGTAGACAGAGACAGCTTTTTGTCCAAACACCTGCCTTTACACCTAGCCCTACCCCCTACCCCACACACACACACCTACACGTACACATACTTTTGAAATCTGATGCATAAAATCTGTTATTGGTGTTGGTTGCAGGAGTTGATTTGCTCCTGTGCAGATGTTGTGCCACAGCAACAAAGCGAACATCCACGCGCGGATGACGACTATGACGCTGATGTGTATGTCGCTGATAAAGACAACAGCAACAGTTGCCGCGGCAGCAACAACAATAATATTGATACAAATGATGCTGGCCGCAAGCGCTGGCAGGTGCCAAACGCAGTCGCCCTGCTGCGCACGGTGGCCGCATTGATAGCCCTGGATGCGAATCCACATCATCAGCATATGCGCTACCTGCAACAGCAGGAGGAGCTGCAGCTGAAGCTGCAGCAGCTGCAACAAGAGCAACAAGAGCAATTAACTGCACAGAACTCCTGCAACAAACAGCCAGTACAGATGTTGCAGCAACAAAAACCACAACAAGAACAGCTAGAAAATGTATTATATGAAAATTGTGAGTTTGGGAATGGCAAGGAAGCGCATATGTCTGATGATGCAACAGCAACATGCATGCAACAGCAGCAGCAGCAACTAGGCGCCGTGGGTCAGCTGCTGCGCACGGCCAAGTTGAAGACCTACGAGAAGATCAAGCACAATCTGTTGTTGAGCGCACACGGCCAGCACAGTTTTCAATTGAAGAACAACAACAATCGCACGCTGCAAACGATTATTGAGAGCGAGCACGATGTGGCCGCCGCTGGACCGGCTGGACACTATCATCTAATCGACGAGAAGCAGCAGCTACGGGAGCAGCAGAAGGAGGAGAAGGATATGGAGGAGCCGCCCACAGTTAAGCCGCTCGCCAAGCGTATTGAGTTCTTCGAGCAGCAGCCCAAACTGGAGGTCTTTAGCATCTATCGCATAGATGAGCCGCAGCTGCAGCTGCAGCAGCAGGCGCCGCACAAGCTGGAGCAGCTGAAGCAACACGAAGCTGGCACTTTGTTGCTCAAGCACGACTCCCACACGCTGACGATCATCCTGTCGTGCGTGTTCATAGCCACCTTCCTGTGGCTGGTCTTCTTCCCGTTGCCCGGCTAGCAATGGCACGCCCTTTTGCAGCTTCAACCGCCTTTATGTATTGCCAATAGTTTTAAGATGGAGCTCACGCAGCTTTCATGGCGCTTGTACTAATTTATTTAACTTCTTGAGGCTGCTTTTACGTTTAGTGCTAAAAAGTATTACGCTAAAATCTAGGTGTAAAACCCCAAAAACCCAAAGACTTTGTAGTGCAACGCATATTGAGGGTATTCCCCCGAATTATGAGATTTATACACACATTCTTGACTATATACCACATATACAATTCATCATAGATAACATTTTCATTTTATATTTTGAAAAAAACTATACCTATTCCTAATGCAACGAAAAAAACAAACTTGAATTGCGTTCCGATTGTTAGTTGAACTAAGTAGAAAGTAGATAAGAGTTTAACAGTGCTGTAAAGGACAAGATGACCAGTTAACAATGCTGTAAAGGATAAGATTAGCTGTTACCAGTGCTGTTAAGGAGAATGAAAGGTTTAGATTTACATATGGGTTGTTATTGACCAATGGGTCGGCTGGGACTAGCAGGAAGGCGAAGCAGGGACACAAAATAGTTATAGAAAATAGCGCGAAATAGTTATAAATTATATCTAAACACTCCAACAAAGATCAACAAACTATATACTATATATACTCGAGCGCACAACACTTGAACAATCAATTTTCAACGCACACAGTTCTCATCAAGAAATTATATGACAAAAATAGTGCCTTTGACTGTACAGTTTAGACAGTCTGAATCAGCTATATATATCTATATATATATATATATATATATAGTACACATCTTCAAGCAATATTTCTTGATTTCGTTGCCAAGACTTTCGAACAATTGAAAAAACATAATTTTTATTTTATGTGTACAACGTACTGAGCGCTTTCTTCTCCCAATGACTATAATTGTATTATTTATAAAAAAAACTATATATTTCATTCCTAACTATATCATATAATTTAATTAAAATTTATATATGCTTATATAATGCAAATAAGTACTTAACGAACTCTCGATGAAAAGCTAATCAAATTTCTAAAAGAAAAACAAACTGGAAAACTTACATAGTTATGTATAATTGAGCCAAGTACTTAAAAAAAGGAAAACTTGTATACACATATTAATATATTTTGTCTAACAAAAGAGAGAAACATATATAAACATTCAGGCAGCTATAAGAAATGCATACAAATATAAAATTAGTTTTAGACATTAATTTTTATAAACGACCTTTAACAAAGACAAGCTATTTATGCTCTATATATAATAAGAAATAAGAAAATTATGAAAAACAATCAAAAATATGAGAAAAATGATATATTTATGAGCCGCAGTAACATTTGAAGCCAAAACAACAAGCATTTATTATAGAAAGTTGCACAGTGGAGCAAAAAACTTCCAATATTTCCAGTCATTTATTCTTCAAACCAAATCGAAAACTAATGCATTTATTGTAAGCATTAAAAATCAAAGAAATATATAATACATTACTTTATAAACAATAAGCATTTGAAAAAACTAGTTTTTATGGCCGCAGTTTGATGGCGACTGTTGCATAGCCGAGACACAAACCCCTCGACTGTCAAACCTTGGCGCGAGAGCAAAACCGAACTGAATTGTAAAGCTTATATTCTATGCTTCCATTTGTTTGTATTTGACTTTATTAAATTAATGTTGTTAACTTATTTTCACACAGAATCTAATTTGCTGCGCTGCCGATGTGCTCGAGGGCAAAGGTGCCGTCCAGGTGTCCATCACGGTGGGTGAACTCTTCCGGCTGCATGGCAGCGGCTTGGTCTGTGGCGGCAGTGCCAATAGCAGCGGCGCAGCCACGCCCACAAAATCACCAACCCGAACAACACGTGCCACATTGTCGCCCACGCCCCTAGTCTAGTGGAAGGAGGAGGAGGAGAGGGAGGAGTTTCTTTTGATGCTGCGACACGCGTGCAGCAAATGGATAATACTTTTGGAACAACACTCGGGTTTCCTGACACAATTTGAAAGTTGGCCGCCTTTTTGTTGTATTTGTAGCCAAGTTAGTTTAGATTCATGATGCGAGCACATTATGTCAAATGCTTTGTTAGTTTATTTATTTATGTAAATACACACAACATAAACAAAACACACGCAATGAAACCAAAAAGCACACACACACATACACACACACATACCAACGAATTTGAGTTAGTCACAAAGAAAAGTATTTATTAAATTTGTCATTTGAATTTTCTGCATACACACACAGTTGTATATTATTAGTTTGTAAACTGGCAAAAGGTTTTCCCACACGCATCTCAAACTGTTTGCCATTTGTTTCTGTTATAAACTTATTGCTGTTTGGCCAAAATTTGAATAGCGTACTAAATGAATACTGTTTTAAGTATGAATCAATCAGTCTATATATACATATATAACATACATGCATACATATACATCATTTGTCATATATATATATATATATATATGACTAATTTTATAATATTATGATTATGTAGCTTAGTTCTAACGATAGCTGTGCTCACTTTTCTACACTTTATACGAAGCGAATTATGCACTAAACTGTAAGTCTTCGAAATATATCAAATAAAATGAAAATTGTCATACGTATGCTGCCCGATGCTCTGCTTTTATTTCAACTTGAGATACTTAACTTGCTTCTCCCTGTTTGCCCAAGGCTTCAGGATGTGCGCACACATCTGCCCCAAGCTCAAAGCCCAACCTCCTTTCCATAGTAAAGAACAACAAATTCGTCGCAATTTGCCAAACACTTTTTTCGTTGTTACCAAAAGCTAACATTTTCTTTGCTGACTTTTCCCGTGGATTTTCATTTTTCGCATTTTACGACAGGCCTACGACATTTGCGGGCGGGCCCGCCAAATTGAAAGACGATGCCAGCTGCGTATTGGGAATACAAAAAAGAAAACACAACTTTCCTTCCATATAGTTGGGAAAATTTGCATAATGCGCAAAGCAAGCAATCGAGGTTATTCTTGCTAAGCGGAAAACATAGCAAATACATAATTGGAAATTAAAGAAAATGTTTTACTTGTGTGTCAAGAAAAATTTCGAATTTTTCCATCTATCAGCCTAACTACTGCGAGAGTAAGTATAAAATGAAGTTGTTGTATGAAAAGTTTTTTGTTTTTCTAGATATCTTAACCAAACTCGGCATTAACCGCTTTCCCTGTACTCCTTAAATAGGAGTAAAGCAATTTGAGCATTTTGAAAAGGTTGGGTCTGTAAGGGTATTAAATCTTCGGCGTGCCGAAGATAGCTTTATTTTCTCGTTTTCTTTCAAATATGCTGTACGATTATTAAAGTCTGCCAATTCGAGCGCTTTGAATGATTCTCAATTAACTTCCTGGTGGCCACAATTCAAATTGAAGCAATTTGGCAAAAACTGCATTCCCCTCTTTTGCTGCTGCTTTCACTCTGTTCCATAGAAAATTGAAATTGAAAGTGATTCGTAATAATCGAAATCAAACACTCGCAAAAGTCATTCAAATGAGAATGCGCTGCCCAAGGTCCAACTGATTGCGTCAGGTGCGAGCCGGAAGTCGGGCGGGTTGAGGGGAGAGCTTAAAAGACGCACGAAAACCTTCATAAAATAGTTGCAAAAAATATTTTCAAAAGAAAACAATGCATTCCAATTTTCTTCTTTTTTTTTATAAAAAACCCAATTTGAGGGGAAAAGGCAAAAAAGGAAAGGCAACCAATTTGGTATTCGCATTGAATTTGAATTAATAGGATTAGAGGAATGGCTGTTGATGGCTGCTCGATGACTTTGGCAACTAAATTCAAGTGCTTTTTACCATAAAATTAAACGCAAATAATCATTTACCAAGAGTGAGTGTATCTGTGTGTGCGTGCGTGTGTGTGTGTGTGTGTGGGGGATATGCCAAAGAAGAGGTTGGCTCTCTTTTTTGAAATAGGAGCATCTGATTAGTCTGATGTGGCAGCTAAAAAATATTGCGGCATATACAGCAGCATTTTAATTATCGCAATTCCCCAGGGCGCAGTTCAACTAATTGCCCTTCCCTCGACCCCTCCCCCCTCCCCTTAGACACAGTCAACCAGGTCCGACACGCGCTACAATTAAACTATGCCCAAGCAAAGGGCCAAAAGACAAAGCACCCCAACTGAGAATACTTAATTTGGGTTTGGTGAACCTAAAGATACCCTGCAAATAGTCTCACATTATAGTAGTTTCTTAATGCTTCATACTTATTTTAGGTTTCCTGAAGCAAAAGATACCCTGTAAAGCTTCTTAATGATAGTCACACACAAGGCTTGATAAATGCTGCTATCGAGGAGTCTAAAAATATGTAATTAATAATATAATTAATTAAAATAAATTACCTAACCTCCGGAAATATAACCTCTTACCTACTCTTGCAGTGCATTACACACTCTTTGACTACTTTCATGTTTACAGGGCATAAAAACCACACACAGGCTTATCGGGCAGGCAATGCCAGAAGCTGTTGTCTTTTCAGCGAGGGAGGGTGGGGGGCGGAAGTGGTTACCCCTTATAACAAGGCAAGTGCAATTTGTGGCCAAGAAAAAAAGGGGGCGGGGCATGTTCGCCCATCAGCTGACAGAAATTACGCATTCCGTGCGAAATGTATGTACGAGATAATCATTTTAATAAATTTCTGTGTGACAAATGAGTTGGTTACTCCGATTGGCCGACGCTTCGCCTGACGCTTCTTGCCATTTGGCCCATTCGGCTTGTTGGCCTGAATTATTAATAAGCCATTGCCTGTGGCCAAATACGAGCTGTCTAATTGATGACCGCCTCCAAGTACCTAGTTTAGGTACTAAGTCGCAATTGGGCGTAGTTTATGTGTCACCAGCGTTTAGTTTATAGGGCGTAGCTCTAGTATGGCATGTTGCCTAATGACTAATGACTAATGACTAATGCCAAATGGAATGTGGCAGATCTATTGGCTAAAGCTTGTCACCTGCCTGCGGTTAGTTAATTAAAACGGAGCACTCACAACTAGTTTGATCTAAGCAAAACATGCCTGCTGAGTGAGGTAATTTTTATAGATATTCTAAAGTATATACATTATATAGAATTATAAGAGATTTACAATAATTGTTTAGAGCAACAATTTTTGTTAGGCATCTCATTAAATGCAATCCTTTTAATGTAGACAAAATATTTGGATGGGTTGCTTTTCAATTGTTATTCTATTCAAAATATATGAAAATTTTATTTAATTTGGCCAAAAGCCGTTGTGCAAATTTCCTAGCCACATTCTTTTCCGTTGCCGTCAGTTTTGTTGCCCCGCCCACCGTGCCGTGCCCCGCCCGCCCCCATTTGTAAAAGTTTTCGCCGCTTACTGAAACTCATTTGAATGCATTTTCGTAATGAAGATGAATTTGGAGATTGTGTATTTTTCCAGTTCGCGGCACATTTTTTGGAAAATTGTTTGGCCAAAGTTTGAGTTTCAGTTTTAACTTGGCGCCGGTCGCCCCAAGCCAGTCAAGACTGTACTGAGACTGAGCTCTGCTCTTTAAGACATATTTAATATGCGGCAGACATTCTAAAACACGTATCAGATTTCAGAGCCGAAGAGAACTTTCATTGCGCTAAATGAGTTTCAGCTGCAAAATTAAAAACTTTATCAGTGTGAAGGCAAAAAAAAAAAAAGCTTTCACACGTGTGTTGAGATATATATATCTATGTGTGAGTGTGAATCTGTGTGTGTGTGTGTGTGTGCGTGAAAAAACTTGAAACTTTTTCATGAAGTTAAAGCAAAGTAAAATCAAATTATTGTGGTTGAGCTCAGCCCGGCCCCGTTTGCCGTTGCCTGCCGGGCCCGACTGGCAAAAGGATTACGCCGTAGCCTTTGCTGGAATTCCAGTTGCCCCCCACCTCACCTCCTGCTACCTGTAACTTGTCGCCATTGCATCCGCGGGCTGGCAGGGAGGCAGAGGGGAGGGCAGACAGTTAGAGCCCGGCTCGTTCGCTCGCATGAAGTTGCCGCATTCTAATTGAATTTTCACTTTTTTTTCTTCCCCTACACCGCCCGGAGCCGGGGCACACACGGCGGCTACGTGATGGCGCGACGCGGCACAAAAATTGCAATAATTATTTTTAATCTTAAGTACGACTTTCGCGTAATGAGATTTGGATTATCTGCGCAGCCCTGCCTCACACACACACACACACACAGTGAGATCCGCACACCTAACGAGCAAACCCCAAAATTTACGTGCAACGCGTCGCATAAAAAATCTCTCTGAAAAGTTTCGGCGTCTAAATTATGCAGACTCTGCAATTGGGGTGCGTGTACGAATTTCGAAAAGGATTTAATGCGTCGGCCTTTTGTGTATTACACTTTAGCTGGGTTCGTACTCGAATGTCACAGGTGAATCTTTATAAATTATTTTCATTTCGTATATATTTGATGTCGCCGACGAAGGCCATTGACAAAAGTGAAGTGATACTAAAGAACTCGGAACTCCAATGTATATTTAACCAAGAGACGAAGCTTAAAATAAATCAATTGCCCAAACAAATTAACAAATCGTTTAAAAAACTAAAGTTAATGAATAGAAGGCTCGGTCCAGAGCATAAATAGCTAGGGGCCTAACCATTGGATTTATCTGACCATACTTGGTCCATGCTACGTTCAGGGTAAGATCTAATCTAGCCCGCAAATTCTATATAAAAATATTTACAGCTTGCAATATTCTCAATAGAGCGGGCATCTATATATATAAAGAACTATTTGTCCTGACTGACTGATTGGTGATCAACGCACAGGCCGCAAGAGCTAGGAAGCGACATTAGGTCAAATTTTCCCACCCCCATATTTCGGTCAAAACACAGACCATTTTAATGAAGGTAGTCTTTTTCGTCATGGTTTGGCCTCTAGATCAAATTGACATGCATGCATGCATACACACACACACACACACACACACACACACACACATACATACATACATACATACATACATACATACATACATACATACATACATACATACATACATACATACATACATACATACATACATACATACATACATACATACATACATACATACATACATACATACATACATACATACATACATACATACATACATACATACACACACATACATACATACATACATACATACATACATACATACATACATACATACATACATACATACATACATACTTACATACATCCATACATACCTACATATGTACATATGTACATGCATACATACCTACATACTTGCATCTACATTTACATACATTTCTACTTACCCGCTCCACAACCTCCTGCTCCACCGCCTTAAGTTGCTCCTCCACCGGCCGTTGAAGCCAACGCTTCCTGCATTATTAAATTTTGGCAGGGCCTACTTAAATTTATGAGAATCGAGGAGGAGAGCACTTAATAGAAATTCGTTTTATTTTAATTTGCAGCACAGCGACAATTAAGCTTGGTTTGCGTTTCGTATTGGAAAACAAACATGCATGCGTACATATATTCATAAATGCATACAAACATACATGCAGACACTAACTCACACAAGCCCAACACACACACACACACACACAGACATACATACACATATGTATAATACTTTTGTGCCTTCGCACAAAGTCATGTAGTATTATATACTTTGTTCCATATTAGCTCCCTATTGGAAGAATTCTATAGAATCTATACTTTATTTATTGCTAGTATATATTTAAAAAAAAAAAGTAAATAAATAAAATATAAATATATAAACAAATTTCAGAAATAGACAGATGTGTGTATATATAAAGCTTAAAAAGCGCAGGTATAAGATTTAGATATGGGAGCAACTATTTCTTTTGTTTAATTTCCTTATATAGCTAGCAGGAAATACATAAAAATCGTACGCAAGAAAAAACTTAATTAATTTCATAAAAATAATAAGGCTTAAGAAAAACATGAATGAGTAAAATTTTTAAGAATTTATTCATTGACATAAACATTTAAATGGCCGCCAATTTACTTTCTGCAGTTCGCTGAATGAGCGGATGCGCGTTTGGCAGAACTTCTGCGGCGTTTGGGCGACTGCACATTGGATTCCTCCTGAGATGGATCCTCCCAACTCCCAAAATTCTCTGTTTCTGGCTCTAGTTGAACTTTGGACTCGCTGCCTTGCAGCAGGTTGAGCAGAATCAAGGCCGCGGCCAGGCAACGGCAGCCAACAGGATCGTCGATGAGGCTTTTCTGGGAACGCAGAAGCTTGGAAGATTTGAAAGCATGATTTTCATTTTGATCGCATAAATTGGCAGCTGCATTCAGCGCGGATCTGAAGCGCAGCAGTTCCCAGCTGCTCAGTTCGTGAAGACTTCGTGGTCTGCATCGGGATATTTTGGAAGCTTTTAGGGCTATGGCCCTATGTCGACTTGTCGTCTTTCTGATTATCTTGCTGGGTTTTCTGCGCTTGGTCGCCATCGGAATTTAATTTAATGCTGAATTTGAACTAGGAGAATAAAGTAAAATAATCAGTTTTTGGCCTGCTTCGTTTCAATTCCAGTGTCAACATGCCTTATTCGGGTCTGATTTGTTGCACAATGCATAAATTTTGGGCAGGCCCTTAAAAGTTTTGATACCCTTCTAAAGGGATATGACGACTATGTAATGGAAATGTTTGATTCCACAAAAACCTGAAAGTACCTTCCTAAGCATTATAACGAGCTATAAAAAACCTCTGTTTAAAGCCAACTTAGCGGATGAATCGTAACAAATTACTGTCCTATCAAAAGGCTTAAACAGCTTTACACTAGATACAATTGAAAAGTCTGCAAGAGTAATAAATCTTCGGCCAGTCAAAGATAGCTGCTCATTCTTGTTAAGCCAAACATTGCATTTTCATTAAGTTAAAGTTTGATTTTCAGTTTTTGTGGTCTGTGATCTGCGGCTCGGATTCGAGCCGCCGTCATTTTCGCCAAATGCTGCGCGTTTACTTAAAAACTTTTTGCCGCTTGCCGGCAACTTTTTCGGGCCAAAACTTTGAGGTCTGTCTATCTGTCTAACTATTTGTCTATGTGTGCAGATATGGGTGTGCGTGTGTGTGTGAGTGTGTGTAATAATCGTATGCAGAGTCAAAGACGAAGCTCACAAACTTCTGACTGGCAGCTGCCTTTGGCAAGGCAGTTGACAGCCACGGGGAAAATCGCGGAAATTTGTTAGCTATTAAGCCAAGGTAACTTTTGGCTTTTATGCATCCACACACATAGACATCATATATAAGATATGTATACAAATTTCAGATACATATTTTATAAAAATATTTATCTGTTGTTATTACTTATAAAGTTTGTTTATAGAATATAGACGGAAAGAGCTTTATTTAATACTGTCCCGCACATATATTTTAGTTATAAGATCTTGGTTCTATTTCAGCTAAGCGACTTTTTACCAATATATTGTACCTTTAAATATTACAATTATTGTATCCATAATTTTATCTGAAGTGAAACCCAACCTAAATGAAAGAAAATGTCCTACAAATAATTGCAAGATATTTTCTCTTACCCATATCGCATTGAAGTACAGGTCTTCAATGAAAACATCATTGCTACAACTAATTAAACTAAACTTAAAGTTCCAAGTCTTTTTTTTCGACTTAGAATGCATTGAATACTATTTTTTGTTCGCCGATTTTTGCAGCGACAAAAATTGAAAGCCAATAGCATAACTTTGAGCCATTTTCACACATCAACGATTTTATACAATAGCTAAAATTGCGGATTTTGAGTGCAGGTTGAATATTTTTTATTGGTTCGTGTGAAAAATCGAAATGAATAAAATATTAGCTGGCTGACACACGAGACTCTCGGAGTTTTTAATAAAGTTCGCTATGACAAAGGCGACTTTATCAAAATCTTTCGTTATCAATTCACAAAATGCACACAAAAGTTGAGCGCATGAAAAGCAATTGCATTTTATATAACAATAGTTGGCCAGGCACAGTTTGAAAACGGGCGAAAGTTTCGCTTAAAATATTCTTTTATGCCGATTTTGATGAGAAATCAAATGAAAAGCAATTTCAATGCCAATTCCTTTTTTTGTTGAATGCATTTTGCAGCCGAATCAATTGATTAACCTGCTCTGATTCCACATTGACAACTAGTCTAATGAAAAGTATATTAGATTTGATTGAAAATAAGCTTGTCGATATCGTCTAGCATTGCTCTGATTTCATTGACAACTAGTCTAATGAAAAGTATATAAGGCTTAAATGGAAAAAGGGTTGTCGATATCGTCTTGCAATTAATGCAAATTGAGAGTGATTGACACAAACAAACAACAAATTTGGGCAAAACTCAATCGTATTTAATGATCGATGGCTTTTTAGTCATTTTTTGAATTCTTTTCATTATTTAAAATGTTTTGATGGTAATTTTTAATACAATTTCATTTATTCTGTAATTTATTATCTCAGAAAACATACTGAGTTGTGTCGAAAGACAGATGGAGAGCAGTATAGTATATATATAGTATATATAGATAGAAGATAGAAGAATAAGACACATGTTGACTATTAGTAATAAGGAATAATCAAGAGTCTGATTTGTGATGTTGAGCAGAGCGGAGAGCATGGAGAAAACCGCAAACTCAAGAAATCATTGAAAGAAGGGATAAAGTTTAATATATATATATATATATATATATATATATATATACATATATATTATTATACTTAACTCAAGAGTTTGTAGCTTGATTCGGACTCAAAACGTTACAAATAAGTACGAAAGTCTTGGCATTAGCCCGCCGTTTTTGCTCTCTGTGTATATATCATATCAGTCATGGAATGACTGAAAAACCATCCTGACAAATAAATACATTATTTAAATGTTTCTGCCAAAATTCATGTGAAGATGACAAAAATGTCGACATGTAAAGTTTCCCAAGACTTCAAACTAACATAATCTTAACAAAACTAAATCGATTTTGATTATTGATGACAATTCAGACATGGTTTGAACTCTGGAGGACAAACTTATATTTTTAAGCTTAAAAGAACCATTCTGGCAAGAAATGTTTCTAAGTGGCCAATAAGCGCTATTAAGTGGCTTATAATCATGATTTTCAACAAGTTGTCAGTTATTTTTTTTGTTTTTTTTTGAGAACATCTAATGGATGCGCTTGTCTGCATTCGTAAGGACATTTGGCATCCTGAGCACCGACCCGGGCACGGCATATGCCCCGTGCCAGGTTCTTGTTCTTGCACTCTAATTTATGCCATGCAAGTGGAAGAGGATCCGCATAGGAGCCGGAGCCGGAGCCAGTCTCTCCATGTTTCACGTTGGCTGCTTCCTGGCAGCAGGTGAAGCAAAACCCATTTTCTTTGCAGCTGATTGCATTTTATAGCATTGCGCAACTCGGCAACTCTGTCCACAGCTCTGTCCCCCCTGGCAGACAACTTTCCATGGGTGTGTTTGTTTTCCCAAGCTGTTTGTTTTGTGCGACGAATGAATTTTTTAAAATGCCGCACGGCAAACATGACGCGCATTGAAAGCTGCTCCCGCTTTTGGCTAAATGTGAGCGCTAAAATAAATGAAATTTTATTTAGCGAAAAGCTAGCCCTTATTGGCTGCAATTTATTGACACAAATCATAAAAGGGGCTAACATGCCCCTAAACTAGTTGGAGTTTTATTTGCATTTCGCTTTTGTTGTTCTGTGTCTGGCCGCGGGCTCTTCTCGGCTGACACCAATTTTCCGTGCTCACTTTACGTTTTATTTGTTTCGCATCCCCCCCGCTCCGCAGCCATTATGCAATATAAGTTGCGTTTAATAGTTAATGCAAAGCTTTTAAGCAGCCGCGGGCAGTTGCCAGTTGGTAGCCAGTTGTGGTCGCCAGCCTCCTGTCGGCCAACGCGTCGTATGCGCAATGCAGCAGCAGGGTTTGCAGCAAGCTGTTGAATTTCATTTCGAGCAGAGTTGCCGCATTCGCCAAATAGCAGCTACTCGCGACAACAGGACGTAGCACGGCATGTAATAACATTAGCTTTAATTTCTATTAGCGCTCATAACATATTTGTATGCCCTGTTTTTCGGGGAAGGAGGGTATATGTGGTGTCAGCATGTGTGACTCTTTACCTATTACAAGGAAACAGGAAACTCAATAGATAAGCCAAGTTCAAGATAGATGTCACATTCAACTCAATCAAATCATGGAGTCCGCAAATTTTAGTCAAATAATAATCATAATTTTGTAGATGGGATCAAAAATATTCTTGACATTATATTCCATTTAACCAGCAGAGTATTTTACAGTCGCAACCAGCCGCCTTTTGCATTCTTACTTATATATTATGCTGCGTTCCATTAAAGCAATTAATGGCAAAGACTATTGCTCGAATAATATAGGGCATCACGACTATAAGTTGCCCTGTGATCAGGCTGTATAACATCCTTAATAAAGAAAATTGAACTATGATTTTTATCCTTGGGAACTGCTTGAATATTTTTTGGGATCACTTAAATACTTTAACTATTTCGGTCCTGCCTGTGCCAAGGTTCTTTAACACCATAAACAGGAAAAATAAATTAGGATTTCTATCCTTAGGGTCTCTATTGGGAACTGCTCGCATATTTCATGGGTACCCTTAACTACTTTAAGGATTTGGATCCCCTAGCCCAGTCTACATACACATGCACATATTTGTAATGCCCTTTGACTTGATTTTATTAGTGCAGGGTAACCAAGGCACTTGCCAGCGAGGTACAAGTAATTAAAAATGATCGGAAAGCGGAGGCAACATAATGATGTGCTTATTGCGAGCTTAAAGCCTGGAAGCATTAAGAAGCTGAAAGCAAGGAGAGTTAAGAGAAGAGTTGCCTGAGTGCAGGCATTATGGACTCTAAAACACAATAGCTTATTGGAGACAGAGATGAATGGCGACATATTATAGTAAATATCTGGGTTAATCACATTGCAGACTATGGACAATTTTAGTAGCTCGCTTTAAGCAAATATTATTTAAGTCTTGAGCTTAGAATAAAGGAAGGAGACTTTTAAACTTAAATCACAGATCTATACTTGACTTTTACATGCCACAAAAAATAAACAATTTCAAGTCAAGTATAAGAAAATGCCTGTTTCTTTGAGAGATTTAAAGTATGCCTATATAAATTGCATTTGGAGTTCAATTCAAAATGCAATTGAAAATTGCAGCCAATTAAATAAAACACAGGGAAAGTTGTGCTGTCGAAATGGAAATGTAGTCGAGCCTGACGAGAAGAGAGAGAAGAGAGGGAGAAGCGTGGAATAAAAGGTCGCTGGCTGGGACTGGATATATATATATTTATATCAGCAAGTTGAATTTAATTGCATTTCACAGAAAGTTAGCCCGAAAAACAAATGTAAACACAAAAAAACAAAAATTAAACAGTCGACCGACCAAATTTTGACTTAAATTGGTTCAACAATTTTGAGGAGAAATTTTGCATGCAATTATACGATAATACATTTAAAATGTTCTGTGGTGCTTAAGCTATCAAGCTGTGTGTGGCATTTATAGGGTGTTCGACTAGCCAGAAGGAGCCAATCAATTGCATTTGAGCAGCGTGTTAATGAAATGCATTAGTTGGCAGCTGATGAGAGATGAATACCACACAGAAAAGAAGTAAACACTTAGCCAAGCCATTAGGTCTAATAATTCTGCAGCATCAGGCAGCTGCTGTGGGACAGGACAGGCCATCTATCAATTTGTTACCCACATCGATCTCACAGGCTCCGCCTCGAAATAATTTGCATAGAAAAAATCACATCAACACGTTGATAGAACGGACACGGGACAGGGCCGAGCCATTTATCAGCGCCCAAGTCCCATAAATAAAACAAATAATACAAAAATATGCAAAATAAAATGTGTATAAAAAGCATCGAAATATAAGCTCCTAAGAAAAAAATTGAGTAAGCGAAGAACGTGGAGAATGCTCGACTAGAAGATATTCTATATTTAACTATTTTTTGCAAGATATTTAATCCAAAGTCTACCGAATCTTATCAAATTTTCAGACTTCAGAAAAAAGCGAGTAAGCGAAGAACGTGGAGTATGCTCGACTAGAAGATATCTTCTAAATCTTCGTATTTGTTTCAAGATATTTACCATTGAGTCTACCGATCCTTACGAAATTGTCAGACTTTAGAAAAAGGCGTATAGGCTAAGAACGGGGAGAATGCTCGACTAGAAGATATCTTCCAAATCTTATAGAATATTCAGACTTTCGCAATAATAAAGCTTTAAGCAATGTGAATAAAGTTCTAATTTCTACTGCCAGATGCTGAGACATTTTTTTTGAATCTCTATCAAGCCCGCTTTTACCTGGTCCACGGGCAAAGGGTATAAAAAGGGTCCAGAGCCAGAATACATTTGGCCTAATAGATGTGCCGAATGAAATGGGCCTGGGCCCCAGCCCGCAGGCACTGTTCGCATTTGTGCGTTAAACAAATGGCCGATGACCCATAATAAAAATTATATTATGAATGTTGAAGAACAAGAAAAACCCATTGGGCTCCCCTTTGGCCCATGGCCTTGGGAATTTGTGGGATGGCAACGACTGGCACCCTTTGGGAGCTGGCCGTGTTCGAGTCGACAATGTTGCTGCCGAATTGTATTGGGCTTTGTGCCAGGGCACGTGCATCAAGATTCAATTGAGAGCTGCGAGCAGAAAATAAAAAAAAAATATATATATATATTTATATATATGTATAGCAAGAACATGCACATAAGTATATAGCCGGGCATTCTGAAAGAGCAAATCAATTCTCGCCTTAGAACAAATATATAATTAGTTTGTCGCAACGCGTATTTCCTTTGTTTAGGCTAAAGTTGCTGATAACTTTTCCAAGAAATAATAAAGCTATGTTTTTATACCCTTGCAGAGGGTATTATAATTGTGTCGTGAAATGTGTAACGCATAGAAGGAGACATCTCCGAACCCATAACGTATTCATATTCTTGATCAGTATCAACAGGCAAGTCGATATAGCCATGTCCGTGTGTTCGTCTGTCCGTCTGTATGTTTCTATGCAAACTAGTCTCTCAGCTTTAAAGCTATCGTCATGAAACTTTGCAAAAGTCCCTCTCTCTGTTGATCCATTAGAATAGCGATAAGTAATGTGGAGAACTGCGAGACAAATAAGTGGTCTCTGCTCTTTACATTTTACATTGTAAATATAAATCATCTGAGCTTACAGTCAGTATCACGGTCTGTCGCACAACGAACGCATCAAGAATGAAACTCTTCATTGGAATATGCATAATAATATTCATTGCTGGACTCTTGGCAGAGCCGACTTGCCATCATGTTAAAGGAGAAGATTTGGTAAAATGCATGATAATGGTGCGCCGCTGGTATGAGCTAAGGATTCGATTCAATGAAGACTGCTGCAGAGACCTAATTTCAAAAGGGCTTAAGGATCAGCGCGAACAATGCGACACACAGGCGCGACAAAAAGCAACAGAGGCCTTGCTATTGGAACCAGAAAGGGGCGAGCCGAATGATAGGGCTTTATTCACTAAGTGTAGAAGGAATGAGAAAGGCCGATGTCTACCGAAGCAGTTTATAGATGGCTAGATACCCTGAACGCAGTGCCGATCTGAGCTTCAAATGTGTATGAATACAAAAGACCAAGAACATACTTAATAAATATGTATTTTAAAATTTTTGGTTGAATTTTTCTGTATTTTATAAAACGTTAAGATCTTAGATGTGCTCGAAAAACAGGATTTTCTATGATTCAAAACAAACTTGAACAGGACGAGCTATGCTCTACATTTCAAGTCTTCAGATTTGTAGACCGAGATTATTAGTCGAGATCGATTAGTTCACACATACGAACCGATAGACAAACAATTCTGGATCCTTCTATACTCTATAGGGTATGCCAGTTACAAGCATTTGCACAAAACCAATATACCCTTTTGGCCAAATTTCAATGAGCTCAAGGTCTAACAAAGTTATTATCAGCTTAGCTTCTAGTTCTCTTTTAATAGGTATGCGTAATATAAATAAGATTGAATGACTTTTGTTCATTAATGTAATAAGTAAGAAAGGCCTACGGCGCGTCCTACATGTCGCATAATCTCTGAAAAAGTATGTATTATAAATGCTTTCGAAGTAAACAAAACGATTAAAGTTAAGAGCATGCGATGTCAATAACTTTACATCATTTTTCAATATCTTCAACATTTTCACATATATACGCACACTTTTCATTTCTGTGGAACCTAAACGATCGCTGAGAACTTAACGAACATGTGCTCTCTGAGCTCTCTATGCTCTCTGAGCTGCTGGGCACAATCCAGAGATACTTAACGAATGTTTACTTTGATATGCACAATCCAGAGAAACTTAACGAATGTTTACATTTTCAACGTGAGCTTCACTTGAGCTTCTGTTCTGTTCTGTTCTGTTTAACAGTTCGATTTTAAGCACGGTCCATCGCACAACGATCGCGTCAAAGATGAAACTTTACCTGGGATTATGCTTGATAATATTGGTTGCTGGAATTTTGGCAGAGCCGACTTGCGATCATGTTAGTGGAGCAAATTTGAAGCGATGCAGGTTGGAGATGCTAAGGAGCTAAGGAATCAATTGGTCGGGGAGTGCTGCAGAGATCTCATTTCAAGAGGACTTGAGGATCGGTGCGAAGAATGCGACACAGAGGCGTGTCAAAAAGGAAAAGACGCCTTGCTAGGGAAAGCAACAAGGGTCCAACTGATTGATAGGACGGGATTAAGATCAAAGTGTAAAAAGCGGTCCGGCGAATGTCAAAAAATTGATCATTTTCAAGAAGAAACTTCAAAAGCGAATAAAGACAAAAATCCAAAACTATTCTTCCAAAATCTGTTTAGTAAAATTTTTTGGGGAAAATAGAATTTTCGATGATTAAAATAATTCTAAAAAGTGCTCTTCTAGGAAATATACATACGTTGGAATACTAAAAGTGAAGGTTAACTATGTTTATATTTTTTCAAATGTTCTATGTGCTTATTAACGAATTAAATTATGTGTTCTTAGTTCTTAGAAGTTTCTAGAATGTGCTCAAAAAATAAAATATTTGTAATATTATTATTAATACTTTTGATGATTCAAACTTGATATCAAAGTAAATAAAACGCTTAAAGTTAAGTGCAAGATAAGAATCGATTATTTTATATCATTTTCAATATTTTCAAATGCACATGGACACTTTTAACTCCGTGGAAGTGGCTGATGAAAAATGATTCCCTGTTTTTCCTCGTCCAATGCATTAATAATGAAACTTTACATGTGCACTTTGAATGTGCATAATGAAGTTTGCAACAATGTGCTAATCCCCCGCTCAAATTTGTCGCGCTAAATCATAAAGAACTTTAAACGATTCATATATTTAGTGTAAATTTATAAAGATTTGATTTTTTTTATGAGCTGAACAATGGACAAAGGTCCTTTGGAGCGACGCTCTGTGCCCCCTGTGTGTAAATTGTGAAAAATATACAATACGAAATATTCGCCGGGCACATTCCATTCGCATCATTGGGCTGTACTCGTACGTACGGGCCTGGCAACACATACAAGTGCGACTAAATAAATAATAGAAATATTTCTCACAGTTATTTTTGCATATTTTCATGCTGAATTCAACAAGGTGCAGGATAGGAAACGGGGGTTGGGGGCTTGGGGGGCTTGGAATAAATGTTTTGATGTTTTTTTTACATTGTTTGCATGGGCAACATTTTAAAGTACTTGCGCTGAGTAAAAATAAATAAATGAATATAAATAAATATGGTAAATATGCGTCGAGTGTTGGCGATTGGATCGAAATCCATTAGCTCGAGAGCTTCTTCTTCTGCTTCTGCCCGTGTCCCAGGAGCAATGATAGCCTCGCTTCGCCTCGCCTCGCCTCGACGTGTTGTCCCTTTCAATTATGCTCAGAGCGGGCACTTCGTCTTGGTCCTGCGGTTTTTTTTTTTTTTTTTTTTTTTTGGCTACTCGAGCATTTTTCAATTTTACACGTAGCCATCGAAGAGTGAGGCTCATTGTTATGTTTTGTTGTGCCAGAGGCAATCTCTGGGCTGGGGGAGCGCGATCCCGCGGGCAGCCTTGGCCAGGGATGAGTACATTGGCGCGTGGAATTTATTGGCCATAGAATAATGCCAGGCACGTTCATTTGATTACATTAAAACGAAAGTGGCTAAAAAGGTTGCCCGGCTGCCCGGCTGCCCGGCTATCTGGCTGCCATTCTCGATCCCACTTCGGCTGCAGCATAATTGAGCTGTGGCCAGGCGGCTTTTTTAAATAAATATATAATGCACGTGGCTGTGGGACCCGCTTATTATGCGCCTGATAATGCGTATACGAATTACGGACATTTTCGGGTATATACTTATTTTTATGGAAAACAATAGAACCGCATTCATTTCGACTGAATGGAGTGTAGGGCGTTATTTCTATTCTCCTTTTCGTATATGTTTTGAATGTGTGCCAAGGGGCGTGGCCCGTGTTTCGATTGTTATGCTAGTGAGACTGCAGGGAGAAGCTTTGGCTTTGTTTGAAGGAGAACACACATGCAGAACTATTCATAATTCCAATTTATTAAATAAGCTAAAGCATTGCTTGAACTGACAACTTTTATTTTGATTCTGAGCAGCTTGTTAATTGCTTATAGCAGCAAAAGAAACTGATATCTATTGAGTACCTTTTCAAAGCATTTATCAAATGCAATTTATTTTCTACTACGCTTGGTTTATGCCACAGTTTTGGCCAAAATATGACAGCCGCGGCAATTCGGCTAATTGCATTAACGTTTCAATTACGCGACAAAATTCAGAACTCAGCCCGCATTCAAATGCGCACAAAATGCATAATTATATTGTTTCTATTTAGTTTTCCAAAATAAACGTTCTTTTATTGAATAAACAAAAGCAAAAAAAATACATATATTTATATGATAGCGAATACCTAATACTCTTTTCGTCATATTTGAAAATATATTTAAAATTCAAATAAAATCCGACAAATTTATAGAAATCAATAAAGTTTTTAACGATTAGTTGGATAAATAGCCTGATGAGTAACCTGGGAGTATTTGGCGAAACAAAATACAAAATACTCTTTGAGTCATATTTAAGAAAAATTAAATTTAAATTCGAGTAATTTATAGAAATCAGAAAAGTTGTTTGATGATTAGTTTACTAATTTCCTGATTAATAGCCTGATGAATAAGCTGGGAATATTTGGCGGTAATATATACGATAATAAATGTGATTTAGATTGCATTACGGCTTGCCCTAACATAATTATAATACCCTTTGCAGGTCGAAAAGTAAATAAATTTGTCATGCAAAGAGCAACAACAACAACATCAACAACAACAACAATAATACAATAATAATTACGCACAAATCAAGCACTCGACTTAATTGCATTTAAATGAAATTAGCATTAAATGTTTACAAATTTTGTGGCACATTTGAGAGTCCATTTATTATTCGACTAATTTGTATTTATTTTAATGTTTCATTTTATACATATATACAAATATATATGATTTTTAAATTGCGGTTTGGATAGCGCTATTAATGCTGATAAATTATCGCCGTGTTGGCTGCGTTTTATTTTTTGAGAGCATTAAAGTTATTTAACAAAGTGCATAAATAAACATTAAAACAAGTAAGAGGTTCTAGTCGGGCGTTCCCGACTAGGGGATACCCTGTACCCTCTTCTTCCAACAACAAATGCAGATATATGTACTATTCTAGAAGCTACATGTTAAGTTTGGTTGACTCTAGTTCTTATTCTTTACCAAATTTGCTCAAAAAACAGGATTTCGATATCGATTTTTATCGATTACTTGGAAACGGGGCAAGCTATCGAATATCGGAAACAAACTCGATTTGGACAGGTACTAGGAGGACCTTCCGCTAATTTCAGGTCTCTAGCTTTTGTAGGTTCTGAGATCCTTCCGTTCATACATACGAACGGACGGAGATGATGGAGATGATGCTTCCTTCTGCCTGTTACATACATTTGCACAAATACATTATACCCATTTTCAATGGTTTCAGGGTATAAAATGGAATGAGATGTGGATCAGTTTATATGTTGCACCCGCATAAATAATAAATTATGCTCAAACCCAAGGCCGAGCCGGGACCCTATCGAAGCAGAAACCAATATTATTACAGGGTCGGTTAATTTATCTATGTGCAGGCTGTCGAGTTAAATAAAAAAAATGGAAAAAGGCAACGTGTAGTAAATTTAATAAATTCATTATCAGCTCATTAACAACGAGCAACAATGGGGCGTATGCGCAATATTGCAATGCAGCGCAATTAAAGCCGAAATGCTGACACGGCAGCACACACTGGGCAAATTAATAAAACGCGTAAGCGGAAAAGTTCAACAGCCGTTTGTTGGGCATGTGAAAAGCCTTAAAGCCATTCAATTTAAGCAAGTGGGCGTGGCAACAACTGGCGCGCCTGTGTGTTTGTGTGTGTGTGTGTGTGTGTGTGCACAGGCCCAACGGCCGGCAGTCTAATTGCAAAATAATATACACAGCTCTAAGAGCAAGGTTGGGTCTTTCATCAATGCCACACACACACAAAGACACACGCACACGAACATACACATACACACACACTCACACACATGTATAGACACCGACAACAAAGAAAGTGGCAAAGGAAGACGTGTAGTTACAAGGAGCGCATGTTTCGGTTAATTAGTAAACACAGCAAAACAAAAAAGAAGAGAAGAGAAAAATAAATGAACAAGCTTCAAATGGTAAAAGGAGTAACGAATAGATGGAAAAATGACTACATAATACCCTGAATATTTATTATAGAGAGGTACTCGACTTTATTATATGCCTTGGCCATATTATAAGCCTGATGATACGACATCGTGTATGGGATTGTATATTGGATATCTGATTAGCCTATGTATCTATTGTCCCACATTTCATTGGCCTAGTATACCCATTTCACATCACGGCTACTGCAGGGTATTTATAGCAACAAAAAAATACTAAAAGCCACATTGGCAGTTGGGGCACAAGAGAAGCGACAAAAACATAAGGAAGCGAGTGTTGAGCCTGGGCCTATACACTTGACCCTGGCTCCCTGGCTCATGGTGTAGGCTCTGAAGCAGGCCAAAAGAGTCAACTCCCAATTTGTTGGCAAAGCTGTGCCCGGCTCGGCTTTTTCTATGCTCCGGCCGAATTGAATAACATGTCTGCCACAAGGCGATTTTATTAAGGCATTAAACATGGTGCTTTATGCGAGCATTTGGCTCATTTGTGCTCTTCAAGCGCATAAATTGGCGAATTTATAGAGACGATGGAGTTGATGGAATGTAGAGATAGATGCCGAACACAAAATTCTAGACTACAAATTGGATTCGAAACACTTCATTAGCAAAATACTTATTTAATCTGCACACTTCGCTGCCCGCTCTCAGTTGGCAGCAGGTGTCGGACGGGACGGCCAATGCACTTTTGACAAACACATTTCATGCGCGTATTAAGCATAAATATGTTACAAATAGCAAGAGGCAAGACGAATGCGAATGTGAATGTAAATGTGAATGCGTGAATGTGAATGTGAGTGCGTAGTCGGGCGCATGTATGCATAAATTGCGGCCAACGTGGCGTATACACAACGCACAACATGCAACGCGCATATTTTTCGCCTTATGAATTCGTATTTTATATGAATTTTTCACTTGCGGGCACGTGGAATGGGGTCTGGTCTGTGGCATGGGTAATTTTTGTTGAGAAACGCGTCGCAGCGCAAAATGCAACACACCAATGCATAAAAATGCCATATTTCAAAATGCAAATATATTCTTTTAGCTTTTTTGATAAATGACACCGCGGAGGGCTGATGAAAATGCCGCACAGAGAGCTGCTCGTAAGCAATATGAAGCGTGCCAGCCAAGCAGAAGTTGCAGGAGTAGAAAAAGGAACAGGAGCAGGAGCAGAAACAGGAGCAGCTGCAGCAAGGAAGAAGCTTGAGGAAGGAGGCAAGGCAGCAGAAACTATAGCCGGGGCAAAACATTTGAAAAACATTTCAATGGGCCGCGATGCACTGCGTGTTGGCATTTTAATTTAATTTGCCAACATTGCAGCGGGCCAAGCAAATAAAATATGAAGACCCCGATTGCTGAGAGCACAATTTGCTTTTTCCCGATTATCCAGTAACCTTTAACTTTCCCTCATTTCCAGATGAAGATGAGGAGCAGATGAAGAATCCCATAAAGAGATATATACCTAGCTTTTAAGCTATGAGATGTATCTAGCTTATAATTATAATTATATCTTAAAATAATCTCAACTATGCAGGATATCCTTTTCGAGCCTTTCCACATACGTGATCTTCCCTTAAGTTTAATTTGATATTTGTGTATTAAGCTGCAGCAACAATCGCTGCCACATTTTCCATTTTATTTATACCATTTTTTTTATGTAAACATTTACTGCTGACATATTCTGGCGTATGCGCAACATTTGCGCGCATTAAAAACATTTTTTGTGACGTATGCGCAATTTTTTAATTAACAAACCCGCCGCGTTAATATATTTGATGAGCTCTGCCTTTGGCTTTATTAAGCAATCTTTGTGTTCGAGCCGTGGCATTAAATGATTTACATGCCAACGCTGAAGCCAAAAGCCAAGCGAAGAGTTTGACATTTTTGACATGGCCGCAATTGCAGCACGTAGCAGCTACACAGGAAATTGCGTGGCTCGGCAGATGATGTTAAACAAAAAACAAGAACAAATCCTTTTGCTATTAAAGTTGCCAAAGAGAAATGTCAACAACAAAATGTCATAATTTTTTTTTGCGGACAAATAAACTGTCGCCTTGTCCATGCCATGCAGCTGGCTGGATGATCTATGCGCTGAGATTTTCTTGGCTAAGACCAGAAACAAGGCAGCCGCATTCCAAATAAAAGGCACAAATACAAATTCATGCGGAATGACATAAGTCACCGCAAAAGTAATTTTTCACTAATGAGCTTGCCAGCTACCAGCTACCAGGTAAACTGCTGCACAGTGGGCTCAAGCTATTTGTGCCGGGTAGAAAGTGTAAACAATATATTTCAACCATTTTATATTATTAACCATATCCCAATTCAATTCCAAATCTATAATTGGAAATAAAAATGAACGTAATTAAAATAATTAAGTAATTTTTTTTGCTTTTGTATAAAAGTAGTCCTTATCTGAATCATTCACCTGGTGCCACTGTGCACTGTGCTACCCTCGAGATGCTGCTGCGGCTCTGAGTTTGTCTTTAGAGCGCGCTGTATCATGCGATTTAATCTAATGATGTATCTCAGGTGTTTGTTTGTGAAATTTATTGTGGAAAATTTTATCCGTATTCTTTGGCTTAAGGCATTTTAGCTGCCATCCCTTTTGCCATTGTTGTCTTGTTTCTTGTTCTATGCCGGCGATTTATATGCAGCTATTAGTCTGGATAAAAAAAAGCCAAATTGTTGTTACGCATTTGCGTGGGTGGCAATGTTATCCAGGCCTTGGCCAATTGGGCGGGCCTTGGTTTAAGGGTTTTGAGGGTTTCAACTATAATTAGCTGGATGGCTGGCGCATCCAATTACCTAATTTCCGCACAAGCATTCGCACCTAATTACTGTAGCAACTGCAGCCACACCTAATGCACAAATTACAAAATGAATATTCATATTTGTTGCAGGCGGCATCGGCATCAACATCAGCAGACAGTTTGCCGCAATCGTCGTTGCAGCTTATTGCAAATGAAAGCCGGTAGTTTTTCATTATTTTGCATTTCCTGCTGTTTGTTGTAATTGTTATTGTTGTTGTTATCGTTGTTGTTGTTGTTGTTGTTTGCCTGGTTTTGGCTCAAATACAAAATCTGCATGCAGCTGAATTTTTTTCCAAAGGTTTTAGTATTGTTGTTCTGTTTGTTTATTTGCTTGGATTCGGGATACTGAATTCTGGACCTGGCCCTGAATGGGCAGCCCTGCCCTTTGCATAGCTTTTCAGTGCGCTTAACAATGAAATTTGCGCATAACCACATGCAAATTGCCAACCCACAACATCACACACACACACACACACACGCGCGCACACACATGTGCACATTGGAAAATTTACAAATAATAATCTACGCGCCAGCAAAAGAGTTTGCTTGGGATAGGAATGTCAAAACGCAAATTGCTGCAAACCGCAGCAATGCACAACAACAACAACAACAACAACAACAACAACAAAAAAAACTGATAACTGGATCAAAGGATGTTGAGTGTTTTTTTTTCTTTTCGAACAGACGAATAATGTATGCTCTTTTGCGATTTGAAGAAATAAATAAATAAAAGCATATTTGCAATTTAAACTTGCGCAGCACAAAGGGAAAGTTTAAGGTAAAACAATTGTAATTAAAATTTTGCAATTGAAATTTTATAGTTTTTGGTTATGCAAAAACAAAATATTATATTATTATATTATATTACATATTATTATTTTAATATGTTATACTATAATTCTGGAATTGACATTTTATAGTATTTGGATATACAATTGGGCATGAAGCTAAACAAAATATTATATTATTTTATTTTTATAATATTATATCATTATTACATTTTTCAATTATGATTAGGAGTTGAAATAAGGTTTAATTTTTCTCAAATTTCGAAAAAATAGCCTTTAAAACTAATTTCGACTCCCTATATATATTATTGTAATATTATCTTATAATATTACTATATTATAAGCATTATATAATTATGTTATTATATTGTTATATTATTATATTATTATACTTTTTTTCTATGCCTTTCAATTGCATAGCCAAGTCAAGCTGAACCCAATTTGCTTTCAATTTTTTCAACGTTCATATTTATGTACTTTTATAGAGAAAGCGGATTGGTTAAACATAAATTTTCCTGAAAAGCGCGTCGTGTCGCCTGGCTGCCACTGCAACTGTATGTGTGTGTGTGTGTGTGTGTGTGTGTTGCCTGTTTGGCTGTTGGGTTGTTCGCTTAGGGCATTTGGCAGAGGTAACATATTGAAATATATTGCAAGCCATGGCTGTTGGTCATTGCACGACATTCCCGCAGACTCCGCCCCCCCTCCTCCCCCCGCCGGGCTATTAATCGATAAACTTTATTATAATTTGTTGTGGCCGCGCGTTTCGAGTTTTTTTTTTTGCCCGTTTTTGTAGACATTTACGGCATATTACGTATACGCCATGTTGGCCAGGTCTGGCTGTCTGGCTGCTGGCCACGTCAACTCATATTGGCATGCATATAATAATTCATATTCAATTTCTGGCATAAAAGTTTTCGTATTTGAATTTATCAGTTAATTAGAATTTGTGCGCTGAGTATTTTGCAAATTTAAGTTGTCCGCTACGGCCGGAAATGACAAAAAATTTGTTGCAACAATTTTTCGAACATCCGTTTCAATTTAACTTTCGCTTTGCAGCGAGGTAGAGAAAAAAGACAACAATACGTAAATTCGAAAATGGGCAGCTTGTTACTTGTTGTTAAAAACGACGCACACACACACACACACACGGGCGATCATAAATTTAAAAAATGTAATATCCCTCTTACGGAAATGACAATTTATTGGTGGTTTTTACTATTCGCAATTTATTTCAACTCCGCAAGGAAATGCATTGCGGATGTAACGCCCCATAACCTTACCCCGAGACCCCCGATCCCCAAGCCCCAAGCCCCGGCAAAAGTTGACGCTGCAAACAAACAGAGCGACAGACAGACAGAGAGACAAACAGACAGACAGACGGACTGGCAAACATGTACGCCAGTGTAAATATAAAAATAAAATAAATATAAATAAATATCGGCTGCAAAGTGGCCGTGGCAGCAACAGGGACAGGGGCAGGGACTCGGTGAGGAAGCGGCAACCGCAGCCCACAGCTGACCACCATGCCCACCATGCCACCCGCCCACCATGCCACACCCAACGCTTGGCCAGCAGCCGGCTGAGATTGGAAATCCGTTAAGTCATCGCCACGGCCAAACGCTGTGGCCTTTGCCTGGTGTCGCCTTTTTTTTTTTTGGTTTTTTTTTTGCTGTTGCAGTTGCAACTCTTTTGTTGGCTGTCAATGCATTTGTTTGTTCTGTTGCTTTGGTCTCTGTTCGGCCAAATCCTATGACAAATAAACGCTTCTCCAGCAATTTGTTGCTGTTGCCGTTGCAGTTGTAACTTTGCTTTTAATTTAAGAGAGCTGCGATTTTGCGACTGACTGGGAAACTGCCTGGGGAGCAAATTCAGAATCGAAAAGAAGGTCTATGGAAAATATTTAAAAAATTCTCAGTGAGTGCTCGAGCTATGCAGAACTTCCAGATCTAAGGGGGAAATGGGCATATTTGAGGTTCGAGCTGGGCTTGGACGTAAGTCAATCATGAATGAGTCAGTTAGCTAGAGCTGCATTTGCAAGGCGACGTTTGCAATCACAGAAAGAATTTGTATGAATCATGATGGATGACCGATGTAAAAGTATGGGGAGGATACGAATGAGGGGAAGGTGTATGAATGGCCACCTCATTGAATATTGTGTTTGTCGAGCATCATGGAGCTAAAAGTATCAAAGTACATAAGGGTCAGCTAATACGGCTTACAGGACTTAGATCACATACTAGTTTCATTCACTCAACGTCAGAATTTGCATTGAACTTCTGATTGTTTAAGTTTCTGGCATGGGGTATTCCCTAGAAATACGTTATTTCTGCTTTGCCAGCTTACACATTCATTCATAGTTTGCAATCGAACGTGACTCTTATAATTTTAATCTCAATGCTAATTGCTTAATCTACACTGACCTATTATACGCCCATTAAGTATAAATGTAGCTTTATTATAAATAGAAATTGCACAATCCCATGCTGGCATGCTTTAAACCAGATGTGAGCGCAAACTGGAAACTCGTATTTTCCAAAGCTTCAACTCACGATCGTGCAATTATAAAATTCTACGCGGTTGAATCCCACCACTTATCTTAAACTAGATCAATTTGTAAAGTATTAGCTGTCATTTTCTAATAATAGAAATGTCTCTATAGAACACTCAAATGAAAATTAATTCGCAGAATACGCAAGAATTTCCAGTATGTATTTTTATAGGCCAGAGTCTGGTTAAGAATACATCTATATTGAAAAAATGGTAAATATTGAATGCAAATATAATGTTAATCTCAACAGGGAAAGGGAGAGTGAAAGAGATAAGAGAAACGAAGAGAGAGAAGATCTGGCCAGACTCTTAGCTTGTATCTTTCGCTGAGAATACAAAGTACCTCCACAATTTCGCTTTGATTCAGTCGAAAACAACACCTGCCAAGGTGAAGGCAAAAAATGAGTCATACGGAAAGCCACAAATGCCACTTCCCAGCGAGGATAGGGTATCGCTGGGCCCCAATCGTTCCCAGTTCCGTGTTTTTAAACTGAATACGATTTCAGTCAAAAATTAACACTTTTAATATGAATTATATATACATCTTATTTAATCGGGTTGCACTATCATTTGTAAGCAGTTATTTAATAGTTTTATATGGGGTAATTCACGCAAATTATTCAGAAAATCAAATAAAAAGAGAATTATAAACTTTAGCTCGTTTCTCTAGAACCAGTTTTTGAACAGAGACAGAGGCTGACAGAGAAAAAGAGAGAGAGAGAGAGAGAGAGACGGGGAAAAATCCAGCTTGAAGCTTGCAAACTTTGATAAGAGCTACAAAACGTTGCTCCACAAGCTCGTTGTAATTCAGTCGAGAACAACAACTGATAAGATGAAGACATATGCATACCACAGCATTTATCTGCTCCTGGTACTTACGAGCATTGAAGCCTTCAAGCACTGCGATCAGGTGGACAGCCAAAACAAGGAGCGCTGCATGGATCTGGTGCGTCGCTGGAACGAGCTCAAGGACGAGCTCCTAAGGAAATGCTGCTCAGCGACATCTGAAAGTAATTCCGCAAATGGATGCACAACGGCGTGCAATAAGTCTGCAGCTCGTGAGGCAACCGAAAAACTTAAAAGTGACTTAAGAGCTGAACAAAAAATGAATCAAACAAGCTTGGTGCCTGAAGTGCCAGTTTCCATTGAGGAGAGAATCTCTTTTGGTCTGAATCGGCGCAATTTCCGCGTGTTTAAACAAAGCAACTAGTGAGATAAAGATAACAGGCCGAATACGATTTAAGTCTTAATAAATACACATGTGAAACCAACTTATAATAATTGTAATTGTAATTAGTTATTGAATGGTTCAATATAAGTGCAAGCTGTTAATAAAATAAAGGGAATTATAAATTTTGTAGACATTTCGAGGTGTAGATCTGTGACCATGAGATTGCTTTGACAAAGTCTTAAAGATAATCGTTGAATATGAATGTTGTTGCCTCCCTTTTCGGAATATAACTTATAGAAATGATTCCCATAGAGATCCATTCAGTTGCTGCTCAACAGCCAAACAATGTACTCCTATCTGGCAATATTCGCGTGTGCGCTTCTCCTGATAATTTAACAGAATACAACTCGTTCTCATTCTTGAACGAATCTGTCTACTGAGTTCTCTGATCATTCAGTTAAAATTTAGTTGCAGTTTCAAATCTTAATTGCATAAAACAAGCAAAAAATAATTACATAATTCCAAAATAAAACAATTTTTTACTTATGTGAAGCAAAAATACTATGTATACTCAAAATCACCAAAATTCGCCAGCCTCATTGTTGATAACAGCCAAATTATATAAGCGCAAATAAAAACCTAAAAAAAAGTATTTTCAAATTTATAACCGATAGATAGATCTTAAGCACATACATATTTGCATTACTTAAATGGGGAATAATCGCGAATATCTTATCATTTTCTTAAGTTCAACCTTTCTTCAAGAGAAACCTTATGACCTTTTATATATTCGTATGTTGTCTAGACTGTGGGTCGATTAGATTGCTGCCGCATTTTATAAGAAATAAAGTGTACTCGCTGTGCTATAAAGAAAGATGAAAGCACATATTATATACAGGAGCGTTCAAATCATTTTCGTGGAGCGTTGTGTCCGCATCTGAAACTAACGAATTTTATGTATATTTACCCAACGAAATTGCATTTTGCAATTGACTTGCGCCGAGTAGAAGCGAGCACAGAAAACGCGACCGCGATTAATTAGATGATGAACTAATTGAATTCGAATAACTTAAATTAGGTAAACATGCGGCAGAGTGAACGAGGCGAAGCGTTGCAAATGCTGTTGACAATAATTAAAAGGGGAAAAAAAATGTTCAAAATCGAATTTGAAATGGCAAATGTTGCTCCTGCAACCCCCTCCCCCCCCTCACATACACACACACACACACATCCTTCAGACGCAGCGGGAATTAATTAAGTGCATTAAAACTTATTGAACTATATGAAAAAGGAGTCGGATCGGAGTTTGCAACACAGAGCAGCAGCAGCAGTTGGGAGCGGGACATGGTGCCAGGGACTTGCCAGGCACTTGCCAGCTGGATGCAAAATTATTTAACTAGCACACGGGCGTCTGCCCGTCTGCCCGTCGGAGCATTTGTGTCGTTCGCCTCGTTGACTGCAGTCAAATGCTAAACGCCGCCACAGAGGCAGCTTCACTCACACACACACATCCACACATGCACACATACATTCACACAACCGCACTCAGATACTCACACTTGCACAGATATTCCGGACTCACGTACCACGCAGAACAGGAACAGGGACGTGCCCCAGCACCAGGGACAGCCAGCAGAAACAGATATAAATATACTCACAGATCAAATACGAGGGTTGCCTAAAAAGTTCCTCTCAACTTCTAAGCCTTGAACAGTTGCTCATGTATATCCTCCTTGTATATACTCCTTGCAAAGTTAAGTCAATTATATTTAATCCAAATATCTAAGCAATGTGACTAAAGTGCTTGCTGTCTATTAAATCAAATACAAGGGTTTCCCAAAAAGTTCCTTCCAAGTTCTAAGCCTTCAACCGTTGCTCATGTATATATGTGTACACCTTTTTGCAAAGTTAAGTCAATTATCTTTATTCCAAATAACTAAACATTGCGACTATCTATTAAATCTTAGCTAATCGCCAAATTTAATTCAACTTTGCATAGTTTTGGGCCAGCCCTCGCAGCGTAACGGCAGTGTGCATGTAATGTATGATTGAAAAGTTGCTGCTGGCGCGTGATTCCAATCGAGTTATTACAGAAATTAATCATGTTGAACATGCATGGGAATTGCATATATCGTACGTACACACACACACAGACACACAGAGGGATGCATATGCAATACGCATTTGCATTCATTCGTGCACAAAAAAAAAAAATGGCCACAGACAACCTGGCAGCAAAAATAAAACGAACCCAAAGATTATCGTTGTAAGCATTCTTTGAGTGAGTGATTAAAATGCGTGCATGTCAAATTCAAAATGGGAACAGAGATTGTCACAATTCCAATCCCAACTCACACTCACATTTGAGTCTACCTTTCGGCAGCCATGTGTTCAGCTTTAAGCGATGTCAGAGTTCGCGCTGTTCGTAATTTGCATTGATTTATGCCCCGGCTGAAAAGGTGCACAATGGCAACCTGCAACCTGCAACCTGCAACCTGCAACTGAAACGATGTCAAGGTGGCATGCGGCAGACGGCGATGCACTGTTAATGCGTCTACGGCTATGTTCCGGGGCACGTACATTCAATTAAACGCCCTTGAGTGCCGGCCACGCCTTTGGGCGGGCGTGGCCTGGGAGTTTATTGGCATGCCAGTGACAGTGCCCGAGAGCAATGAGCTAAAGATAAATAACAAGCCATATAACGCATACGCACTGTATGCCCTGCCCAAAGTGCATGCCGTGCGTTGCTTATGCAAAAAGGAAGCGCATGTGCATGTGTGTGTTTGTGTGTGTGCGCGTGCAAGTAACGCAATCGCTTCGCAAAGCCCGGACAACAGTAAACAAGCACGCAGAGATAGAGACTACCGCATGACCTCATCTCCTGCCCTTTGGCCCCGGTTGCTGGCGCCCTACTCTGCGCTGGGGGACAGCTTTGGCGCTTGTCAACGCTGTCCACTGCCTGGCAGCCGGCGCTTTTGTGCTTTTCCAACTCCTCTATGTGCGTGTGTGTGTGTATTTGTGCGTGTGTGTGTGTGTGCGTGTCTGTGTACTGCATGCTTTCAGGCGTTGATTTCCACACAACTGCCAAACGCTTGTCTTTTGATCTTACCATGGCCTCGCTGTTCCGCTGCCACGCCTCCACGCCTCCGCACGCCTCTCACAAATGCAATTTCAATTAAATTTTAAATATTTATGCAGCTGCAGCAACAGAACGAAAAATGTTGCTGCCCCAGCACTTGCAACAAAACAATTCCAACCAAATGGTTTAATCCGCTTCTGTTTCCATTTGCCATTGTGTGCGTGCGTGTGTGTGTGTGTGTGTGTGTGTGTGTGTGTGTGTGCAAGGATTAGCATAAGGTCTGCATATCATGCTGATCAGCTTTGTATCCATCTGTGGTATTTATAGGACTAGCCACAGGCTACAAAGTAACCGGAATAAATTGTAATTGTGCAAAAGACTGTCGGCAAAAGAAGAAGCAGAAGAAACACATACAAAATGCCCTTTTTCGAGTGGTTGAAGAGAACAATTGGGAAAATAACAAGGGGATTTACAATTCTTACGAGTCAAATGCCCGCAATAACAAACATTCGCATAGTTCTTTGTTTGCGAAACCCAACAAATTGTATTATTTATTTATGATTGAGTGCGGAATTGAATGCGAAATGATGCAAAATAATAAAAGTATATTATTTTGTTTTATTTTTTGCTTTTTCCATTTTGATATTGTGATAGTTATGCCAACTAATTAAGGAATGAATCCGTGGACTCATTTACAATTTCAATATTTTTTGATCTCTCACAGATTATCGATATGCTTCCTCGAAATTCAAGTGAAAATGGTTCCCTTAAATATCCTATATCAAATCTCATCCGATTTTCATTAGGTTTGTCTTTTTGTTAATGGTTTGACCTCTTGATTGAAATTCATGTGAAAATTGTACCCTCAAATATCCTATATCCGACATAGGTCGAAATTTCCCCACCGTCATAACTTGGTCATCAGATTTTCACGAGGTTTGGCTTTTTGTTTATTTATTTTTTACGTACCATGGGCAAGGCCGGGGTATACCCGCTCCTTAAATATATATATATATATATATATGTATATTCTTGATCAGCAGGTGCAATGCATTCTCTGGCATCTGCTTATGTGACTGCATCCACAAAACACAGATCTTGACTGATTTGAAGTTTCACGTACGTTCATCTTCCCATATCTCTACATTTTTTCTGTCTCCCTTTTTCTCTCTCCCTTCCACTCTCTCGCTCTCCTTTTCTCTCACTAAAGTAGACAAGGCAAGCGAGTTTGCCGGCAAATGTTACTACTGCCATAATTTACAGTCCCATAAGAATGTCGCGAAGGCGAACGAGTAAATCATGGCCGGTGCGTGAGTTGCCTTCGAGTTACTTATGCCGAGCAATTGTCTTGCCACGCCCATAATCACGCCTCTCCCCCACACACACATATTCAAGCTACTTGACGGGCACATAATGCGGCAAATAAATCTAATAACGCCCGCATAATTTGCATAATTCTCGTATTTAATAGACAGGCGTGGCAGCGCAGCGCAGGTAGCCAAAGCAATTGAAGCCGCCGCCGCAGTCGTGGCTGGTAATCGTCAGCCTCTGAATCCGGCTCCAGCTCCGGCTCCCACTCCGGCTCCGATTCCCACACCCCCAAGCACTGGCAGCGGCTCGTGTCGCATCGCTTTGTTGCTGTGTGCCCAACATAAAACACTCAAAGGATATGCTGACAATGAGGCTTAGCTCACACACACACACACACACACTGAGTGTGTCATAAAGCGGCTGCAATGTTGTTGTTCCGGGCAGGAGGGGAGGGGGCGGGGCGGGGACAGGCAACAGGAGCTTATGCCGAGTCTTGCCCGGGTATGCGCCTAAAAGCGCGCTTAAATAAATTCAATTTAACGTGACTAATACCATTTTATCGCATTGTTTAAAGCATGAAGCACTGCAATGTGCACAGGATATAATAGCAGGAGCTAAAGAGGGGAGCAGAGGGGGCAACAGAGGCGGCGGGGGGTGCTGCTTGCCTGCCGGCTGGCATCCTGCCTCCATTTGAGCCGCACAGACGGACCGATTACCTGCCTGCAAGCGTGCCTCATGTTGCCTTTTTGTGTGTGTGCTCGCCGACAATATTGTCAAATTTCCTACACAAGTATGTATTGTGTATGCGAGTGTGTGTGTGTGTGTGTGTGTGTGTGTGTGTGTGTGTGTGTGTGTGTGTGTGTGTGTGTGTGTGTGTGTGTGTGTGTGTGTGTGTGCTTTTGTCTGTACTCCTGTATTACTATCTGTCTGTGTGCGCCCGCTTGTTTAACTGTTGCGATTTACGGACTTACTCCGACAAGGACGTCGTCGTCCTCGTTGACAGTGCAATGAGGAAATAATAAATACAACATTTGAGGAAATTGAATTGTATGTGCTTATACCTTCATGCATGCACACACATGCGCACATATTTGTGTGTGCATATATCAATGGGCTTCCTAAAGCAGATACGCGTTTAGCCGACAAAAATGTTGACATTACATGTAACTCAAGATATTTGCTATGGTCAATTTCTTATGGAGGCAGAATGTTTGTAGGGTAAGGCATTATGGATTGTCTAGGAATTGGTTAAATTGTATATGTTGCTTTTTTAGGTTTCAGAAATAATATTTGCTAATATATATGTTAATACGCCTGTATATACTCTGCCCGGGCTAAGCCGGGTAATAGTTCCTAATGAAATAGACAAATACCCTTACTCATTATAAATAACGTATACCATATATTCTAGTTAAAGAATGCGTATGAAAATATTAATTTCAATTTTGTCGCATTTTTTGATACCAGAACTGACAGCTTTGTCGGCTGGCACACCCCGCTATCGGGGCATTTGTGTCTGTGTGTGTGCGTGTGTGCTTATAGGCCACTTTGTTGTTGCTGTGTTGTGGCTGTTGGCTGTTGCTGTGGCTGCAGTCATTGCCCCCTGCCCCGTCTTCTATTTGTACTGAAGTTAATAAAACTGGCTTTTATGGAGCTCAGCTCAATATGTATTTTCATGGCCATTTGAGCGCCTGAAAGTATGCGGCAATCAAATTAAATGTTATGTACGCTTTTTAAAGAGCTGCTTCACACGGACCCGAAGCCGAACCCTAAACCGAACAAAGAAGACCCGCTCCCGGGGCCGATCATCGACAATGCGAATTGGCAATTTGGCAGTGCTTACAATCAAGTGGCCAATGAAATCAAAATTTGGTGTCCGTCGGGCATGGCCTGAAGCTTGTGATTATGATTATGCAATCATTATGGCAAAATCTTTTGCTCAACGCCTTTTATGTGATTTGCATTTTGTGTGGCAGAGCGTTTCTTCTAATTGAGTTAAGAGCTTTGCTTTGGGCAGACATTGCCATCGCGATAACTGAATTTTATATATGCATATATATATTTTGATATCTATCACGCACAGTTTTGCATAACAAATATGCTCAGCTCCAAATCCGCAAACTCAATTTGCGCCAAATGCCGTCGCCCGGCCCTGAAATATGACGAAAATGTGAGCAGAGTGTGCAGAGAAGAACCCGAGCGACATTTGTCAATTTTATTTATGGTCACGTAGCGTTTCAATTTTGCTTTAGATTTTTCCTAATGGCCACAAACAAGCAACACAAACTACATCGACGACCAGCAGCAGCAGCATCAGCAGCAGCCCGACCACCATCAGGTGTTAAAGGCCACTTAAGTGCTGAAAAATGTTGGGAGCCAGCAGCCAGGACCCACCTGGCCAGGTCCAGCTGGCGTAATTACCCGCCATTCCGAGCTATCCAAAGTGTTGAAGGTGTCTAGGTTAATGCACAAACAAATTGAATCTAGAGTGTGCCACAGGCTGCCTTGCAACCACTTTTATTTTTTTCTTTTACCATATAGACGAAAATATGTTCAAAATCAGTTTAGGCTTAATGGAAAGAAAAGCGAGCCAAGCATCTTTGTCTAATGCCATATATATAAATTCTATATATATAACATACATGTATGCATACATACAAAAACTGCAGAGCCTACTTGAATTCTTGAGAATCGAGGAGTAGAGCACTTATATGAATAAATGCACACATACATGCACACACACACATTTAACACTCGTTAAAAATACCTGTATAATTATATTATTTTCTTCGTATAAGCTCACTATCATAAGAAGTGTATAGTGTGTATTTATTGCTGGTACAATATAAATTAAATAAAAAAACTTTTAGATTAAATAGGTATGCAAACACCTTAATTAAATGCAATCGATTTATTGTTGTGTATTTAGTGCGTCTTTTAAGTCTAATTGGAGTTTATGTGATTGAGTTTTGGATCAGGAATGTGCAATTCGGCATTCAAGTTCAACTGTGCCAACTGCTCGGCAAAATAATGCCAGCAATTTTAAGCCGCAACACTTAAAGTGTGAAGTGTGTGTGTGTGTGTGTGTGTGTGTGTATGGGTGAGGGTTATCTGTGTGTGCCACATTATGCCTTGTTAAAAATGCCCAAAGAGTGAAAGGACCACAAAAACTCAAGCGGAAAGTTGTGCATATCTGGTTGTGTATGTGTGTGTGTGTGTGTGTGTGTGTGTGTGTGTGCGTGTCATCATCGTGTTAACAAAAGAGCATACTCAAGTTTCATACGAAATGCAATTCCACTTTTGCGCACTTTATGTCAACATGTTGTACGTAAATCTTTGTGTAAGACTATGCCAAACGCTTTGCCCCGGGTTCAGGGGTGTCCTCGGCTGTCGCACACACTAGGACACTGTCCGCCTGGGTGGTATAGCTTACATGTTGCTATCTCCCTCTCTCTCTTTCTCTCTTGCTCTGCATGTGTCTGTGTGTGTGTGTGCGTGCGTGTAGTCGGTGTAAAAGTGTCAAAAGTGCTTGAAATTTCAGCAGGCTTTACAGATAGACAGACGAACTGTGCGGCGCAACCCAGGGCCGGAATGGAGCGAGAGTTCAAGTAGAACTGGGCCAAAACTGGACAGTCTCTTCCTCTTCCTCATCCTCCTTTTCCTGGGGGTCGTTGTCGCAGCTCCGTTCAGTTCCACTTTCGTTTTATGCCCCGGCAAAAAGCTCAAATGCAGAAATCACGCTCATATGCTCAGTTGCATGCAAAGTCAAAAGTCTCTTTGAGACACACACACACACACTCGCACACACATATACATAAATACGCTCACTTTGGCAAAATGTGTTGCTTTCTTTTTTAGCTGGAATTTTTCTGCTAGCTGGCAAACATTTGATATGCGTATTTGTGTTGCGCTTTTTCTTTTGGCTGCTATCCAAAATCTTGCAGCTCTTCTCCTCCGCCGGGCAATGTTTAGCCGATGCAAATAAACAAACATGCCTCTAGACATGCGCCACACCCACCAAAGCCACCCACTTGTGGGTGTGGGGACGTAGGGGCGTGTCGTGCATGCAGCTGCCATGAAATATTTGGCGCTTGTAGCGTTTTTCACTTTGTGGCTGCAACCGAAAGCAAGAACCTTTTGCTTACCATCAAGCCGGAAGTTGAAGGAAGTTCTCATGAAAACCAAACAGCTGGCATTACTTGCCAGATGTCCCCGCCAATCACTTCTCCCCCCTCCCACACCGCCTCTGGCGATTTTCTACTCTGCTCATCTTGTTAGGTGCTGATTGTCTTCGAATGCGCTGCACTCCTTGGATATCAACTTGATGAAGATATCAGGGCACCTGCAACTGTTTTATGTGATTAATGTGAAGTGTCTTTCTCGCTTTCATGGAATAAAGTTACTTAGCCGGGGTAAATAACTCATTGGCTTAGTATTCCGTCTTTTCGGGTACATATAAAAGTTACTTTTGCATATCTGCAACCAATCCAAGTTAAATAAATATATCAATTTATAGCTTATAATTGTTGATTGTCATATAAAACATATTTGGATCTTCATCTTCATCTTTACGAGTTTTAAAATTTTAATGCTTTTAACTTTGAGTTTAATTCTTGTTAATTCAATTCTTGTGTATAAAATACAATATATAACCCATCAGAAACTAAAGCTATATTAAATGTTTGCATAGATTACAATTTAACTAATATTTAGCTTGGCATTTTTGCCGCTATAACTATTTGAGAATTATAAGCGGCATGCAACGAAAATGCCCTAAGTTCAATATCTGTATTTATTCCCGCAGACAAAATGTCCCTATTTAAGTTTATATTTTCTTTTCATACAAAATGGCAGCGTATTGGGACGCCTGCATGAAAGTAAAAAACCGAACCCCGGTCTGTATATACCCCTATTCGCGCCCATGTGCATGTACTTGATTGTGGGCGGGGCACTATAACTGTTATTGACACGGCATCATATTGAAAATATGCAGTTTTTTGCGCTTTTCGACGTGCGTGTAAAATTTTGTTGTTTTGTTGTTGCTGGTTGTTGTTGCTGCTGCTGGCGGTTGCCTGATGCTGGTTGCTGCAGCAACTGGTTTGGGGCAGAGCCCGATGCTTGGGTAAATAAATGCGACAGCATGGCATCGCATATATCAAAGTGCAGTGTTGTGCATATTTTATGCGGCCCTCCCCCCACCTAGGGGTGGGTGGGGGGTCTGGTTCCTCCTGGCAGGAGGACATCATCATTATGTTGCGCAGATAAACGCCTTAGGCAGGCAACTGTCAAGTGCAGAGAGCTGAAAAGGCGTACGTGTGTGTGTGTGTGTGGGTCTGCTGACAGCTTATGATTTTGTAATTAAATGCTGTTATAAACAAACATGGCGGACTGCCTGCCATAGCCTAAAAGGATATGCACATGTATAATTCAGTCCTTGTGGCGATCAATCAATCGCATTTGAGAGGATTCCATGTGTGTGGAGGCTGCGATTGCCACCGAATGCCACTTGACTAACTATTTATTCCTGCACTAATTAAAATCAATTAATCTTCAAAATATGCACGTTATTATGTGGCGCACACATACACATGCACACACACAGACTCCCTTATTTAAGTTATTGTTGCCTACTTCCTGGCGTTGTGTCGAATTCCTTTCAACTATTGCGTTGATTAGGTGTAAATTTATGCACTGTGCATATGATGTCTCGCACTTGCACTTGTTGTTGTTTTGAAGCAATTTGCGCTTAATTTATGCACGTGCCTTTATCTGAACTTTACGAGAATTGTGGTTAACAGAACTTGATTTGTGATTCGGTTGCTTGAGGGTAAGAGCAAGGCCTCATTCAACTTGAGCTTGAATCTCTAAATAGCTTTGTTTTGCTGTTCATTGTTTCCGCTTAAACAGTTGAGTAAATTTCCCAGTTTCCAGCACATTTAATGTTGTTTGCGGAGATTCTATAAACCAGATATTAAAGTGCCCGCTCCAGTCGTGGTTATATCTGAACTTGTGGGCTTGTTGTGTATGGTTAAAATATGTCAATTATCAAATGAACTTATCTAAAGTTCAAATACCGCACCACATTCTAGCTATAGTCTGTGCTGACTGTCCTCATATAGTTTTTTTATAGGGAAAATAAAGCTATTTACATTTGTGAAGGCCGGAGTTAACACAATCCTGTTAATTAACATACCCCGACCATTCGATAAGCTAGCGATATCGAATGACTCACTAAGACTATTATTAAGAAACACTTTCTACTTTATAAATTTTACATTTATATAGAAAATTACCTGGTAAAATATTGTTGCAAATTCGCCCTTCCAATTGCACTCAAGCTCCTGTTCCGTGCTCTCGCTTTTCATGATAATTTTTCTTTATGTCCATTTTCTCACCTTAACTGCAAAAAAGAAACCTATAGATTAATTGAATTTAAATGTGCATTTATTTAATAGTAGATTAATTCAATAGGAATAAATGTACATCTTTTTCGCAGCTCTTCACTTCATCTCTAAGCTTAATTCAAAGAAATCCTTCGCCTAGCATGACCTTTATTTTTTGTGGCAACAAATGTAATTGTATAAAAGTTGTCAGCTGTTGAGTTCAAGTATGCACAATGTTCAATTGGGCGGCAAACAGCAACAGTTACTCAAAAACTGACCTACTGAAAGGCCTGGCTGGTTGGTTGGTTGGCTCAGCCTGGCCATAAATCCTTTACTGAACCAAAGAACAAAAAAAAAGGGGCGAAAATATTAACCCCCCCTCCCGGTATTTTTGTGTCGCAAGGGGACATGACTGCATAATTTGCGTTGTCGTTTTCCGCTGGCAATTTTTCGTTTTAATTTTCATGTCTCTCTCTCTCTCTCTGGCTCTCGCTGTCTCTTAATTTTTGTGCTCGCAACTGACAGTCAAATAAATTATTACGCTGTCGTGTAAAAGCCGCAGAGATTAAGCAATTATGTGGCACTTAATGCTGGACCAGGCCCAGAAGGCGGCTCTGGCGCTGTAATTTAAAGCATCCGCCGCTTTATGCTAGCCATAAATTTTTGATTGCCAACTAGTACAACAATCCCCAGCCCCCGACCACGCCCCCAACCGCTCGTCTAGCTGGCCGCACAGGTGCTTGGTTACGCACGCTTAACCGCAATTTGATTGGCTGCCCGGAAAAGTTTTGTGCAGCAGCCAAATGCAAACAGAGGAAACAGTTGCTGCGCCTCAAGGAGCTGCAATATGAAAATGAAAATGAACATTTTCGGCGCTATAAACTCTAAACTGCAAGCCAGAAGTTGGCCTAGTTGTTGTTGTTCTTCTTGTTGTTCTTCTTGTTGTTTTTGTTTTTGATTCTGTTGCCTGTTGGCCAAAGTTTTGTGCGTGCGCGAAACCATAAAACCCAACGATGTGGCAAAAGCCTTTCTGACGTTACCACAAAATCGTTTTTCAATATTTTCCGAGAGGTGTATAAGACGCCGAATTTAATTTTAGTGCAATGCATAAAAGGAAAAATGCGAAAAACAAAAAATTAAACTTATATATTAAGAGAAGAAGGTAGCTAATTATTTTATGAAAAAAAGAAGCATTAAAATGCAATTTTCTCTGGTCAAAATTGGGCTTGTCATTTTCCTATTTCAATTAATGTAAAGTGCGAAAAAAAGGAACTTTTCACAAAATATATTTTGATTAAATTGAATAAAAACAAAAATTTTATTGATATATATTAAGAGAAGAATTCCTTTTAAATTGCTGGCAATGCAATTCCTTGTTAAATAACTTGACCAACAACATTTTATGGCTCTATAGATTTTAATTTAAAATTTTCTAATTGCGTTGCAGTTGTTGTTGCTTTTGTTGCATTTGTTGTTGCTGCTGCTGTTTTGAGGAGAGAAAACATTTTGCGAAAACTGTCGCATGCAAATCAATCTCAGCTGTCTCTCAGCCCGAAGCCAGACAATTTATGCATGCTGCTGCCAGCTTTGGGGTCAGCATTGTCCTCTTCTGGCACCCTCTCGAGAGGGTCCTGGCATCTTCAGAACTGTCTTCTATGTTTCATTAAATTTTTTGGGCCCTCTCGCCGCTCATCTCTGCATTTTCCACACAACACAGCAGAATGGTACAAAATGCCACTGAGCAGAGCTGTTGTGCAGTGGCCCATGTCATTTGTCATTAAAACCGACAGGAGAGGGAGGAGGGGGAGGAGGGAGAGGAGGCGGGGGAGGCGGCAACAACAAAGAAACAGCTGTTGACAAGGAGCCAAGCTTATGGTTAACATGGCGTATGCGCAATATGTTTGCTTATGCACATCTGTCCGTCCCCGACTTTGTGTACATTGTAAGCTTCTGAGATTCTCTTCTCCCTGGATATGTCTCTATTTGTCCGTTTGTCCGTTTTGTCTGTCGGCCATAAGTAAAGGTTTTAAGCGCATTTACTGGCAAATTCTATCAGCAGTCAGGCAGGCAGGCAGGCAGCAAATGTAGAATCCACATGAAATTCATGTTATCATAAGTTGCGAGCAGTTTTTTCCGATTTGACAAAACTCTGATTAATAGACAAAGTTGCCATTTGGCTAGATTGCCTTTCTCAGTGCCTTATGCAAATAGGCTGCAAATACTTTCAATTCACAAAAATTATTTACTCTTGCGGATAAAGGCCAAGAAAAAAGAAGAAGATGCTCTTGCAATTTAACAAATTAAAGGGCCGCTGGCATCTGCCCAGAGCAGAGTCCAACAACAAATAGATAAGGAACTCGACTAAAATATGTGCTTACAACAATCTAATCTGCTCAAAAAGATTTCAACTTCAAATAAAAGTCCGAGATTTTCTTTTCTCTTTTTGCCACAATTTAAATGCACTTTCATCTGCGTTGTTGACTTGCCACACGAGCTTGCCCCCTGCGCACTCCTCTGGTTATTAGGCAACTGTTTCCACAAGTATTTTCTGTTTGACTCTTGAGTTCGGTTTTAATTTAATAACATATTGCTTAAGGCACCTTTACATACATATATATATACGTATTCATCTTTTCTGTATAAAAATGTTGCTGCACGTTAAATAAATGCAGGCATAGTCAGAAACATTAGGCTGCAAAATAAATATAAGAAATTTAGGTATTCCAATTCTACTTGAGGTATTAAATTTAAATATGCGTAAAATAAAATCGCACAACAAATGCTTTGGATTTAAAATGCAGGCAGGCAATTACCTTAAAAATTGCCGCCCATCGACAACAATTTGCAGCTCCATTCTTAATAAACATAAATTTCATGTTACATTTTTAACAACAATCAGTAGAGAAGAAGAAGAAGCAAGAAGAACAACAACAACAACAAGTGTCATTGGCACTCGAAGTTCAAGTGCAAATGCGGCTGGAAATGCAATTTATTCCAATACACTTTGGCACATTGAATTTGTGATTAGGCAAATAAACTCAATGGAATTACAAGTGTTATACAAGCTAACAGTTTATTGTGCGCCCAAACACCTGTACAGGTGTGTGTGTGTGTGTGCCATGCCCCAGCATAAATATACAAAAAAAGAAAAAGTAAATTGTCGTATGTTTTGCTTAAAGTAAATATTCATTGGCTTTACGACAAAAAAAAATGGGAAAGCAGATGAAAATTCACATGCCAAATTTCACTCTGGCCAAGTGGGCCAACAAGAGGGGTTGGGCTGCAGAATTTGTTGTTCCAAAAGAAAATCAACTACATATGCGAAAATTTGCACTGCAAGGCGGGCGAAGGAACTGGGGGGAGGGATGGAGGTAGGGGGCAGGTCGTCACTGTCGTTGGCATTGTTGGTGCTTATGTTATCATAATACATTCATAAATTCGATTTATTTTTCAATCAAAATAAATATTCCCATTTTTGTAGCCGGCGCGCACTTGAATGAAATTTAGTTGATTTCGTTTGCAGATCTATTTTATTGATTGTTTCAAGAGATATTCGACGGAAAAGAAATTGCGATATCAATGCAATGGTAAAAAGCATGAAATTGAAATAAATAGCCTTAAAACATCTCTTTGCCTTGACCTTAGCAATAAATTTCTATTTATTTAAAGAAAGTTTCACAATTGTCTTCGAAAGCTTGTCACACTTTTATATTATTTTTATTATTATATACAGACATACAATATTTTAGCTAATTTAAAGCCCCAGTGAAGTCAGTTTCTTGGCTAAAGCCGCAAATCTCTAGTAGCTACAAGGTTTAGTTAATTAAAACATTTAAAATAATTTGCAAGCTGCGCGACAAAAATATATATATGTAGCAAGCCGAACGAGCAGCTGAATAGCTGCACACCTTGTCAGGGCAGGTGGGGCATGCCCCGCGACGCGACGCGACGACTGCGTTGTGTGTGGCATGAAAAATCTACATAGCAACAACATAAATTATGCGGAAAAATACCCAGCGCCAGTGTTTTATCTTGTCTATCAAGAGTGTTTAGCAAGTTTTTGAAACACTGGAACCATTATGCAAATATGCATAAGGCTGCGCGGGTGGAAGGTGATGGGGAGGGGGGCAGGACACAACGGGTGGGCTGCCAATGGGCGGGCAGCAAATAACAGGAGCTGCTAGTGAGCAGCCGCTTTTGATACACTCAATGAGTGTGGGCATGAGTATGAGTATAAGTGAATATATTTTAATTTTCAGCCGACTTTGCGCATAATTTTTAAATGCAGTTCCGCAAGCGCCAAAAGACGCCCGCAATTGGCTTAAAGAGTGTGTTGTGTGTGTGTGTATTTGCAGAGCTCTTGTGCTTGATAGCAGTTGGTTAACAGCACAACGACTGTTAAAATCTAAAAGTTGCGTCTGTATTGGCAGAGCTAATGTGCGTGATAGAAGCTACTTAACAGCACAGCGACTGTTAGAGTCTGTCAGTTGCGTCTGTATTGGCAGAGCTGTGCGTGTTAGCAGTACGTTAACAGCGCAACGAGCTGTACGTGTAACAGTGCGCGGTTTCCAAAAATGAACACTGCTAAGGGGCTAAGCTTCCAGGCTGGGGTAACAGCAGCAGCAGCAACAGCAGCTGTTAGCGGTCCTGTTAATGTTAAGGCGTTAACAGGGCTGTTAGCAAAAAATTGCAATGGCCGCTCGCAGCTTTAGCCATAAGTAATTTGCAGCAAAAAAAATGTTGAAAAGAAAAGAATAATGTAAAAAAAAAAAGAAAGTGCAAAGCATAATGCAAAATAAAATCAACAATTATGCTTCACTTTGCGCACGGTAATTATGGAAAAATGTCAACAAGCTATGCCCATGTTGTTGTTATTGTAGGTTAAGCGTGGCTCGGGCCTTGGCCACTGTTGGTTTTTAATTTCAAACACGGAAACTGGCTAAAGAAACGAGAAGGGGGCTGGGTGGGAGGCTGCTCAAAGGATATACGAGTGCGCACTCAAAGTTGCGTTTTGTGCATTTTATGGGGCAGGGGGCGGGGCGCGGCGAGGAGGGAGGCGCAAGTTGACACCAGTAATTAACATAAGACAAAAGGCAGCGAGTCCAGTTTTAAGTGTTGCGCTCTTTGCCCGCCGCTTTGCACTTTACAGTGATTAAAGTAAATTTACCTGAAGTACCTGAGTGTGTGTGTGAGAGAGTGTCTAATTGTTTGACAGAATCTGGTTGGGCAAACAGAGCAGCAGCAGGGGTCGTGGTCGTGCTCCTGGTCGGGGTCGTGGTCGCGGTCGTGGTCGCGGGCTCTGCTCTAAGCTCAGAAATCAGCTGAGGTCACATTAAATTGCACAGTTCTGCTTTATATGTGTTTGTGTGTGTGTTCATTTCATGTTCTTGCTTTTGCTGTTGTTGTTTGTCATTTCCGTCTGTCGCGCCCGAAAGTATGCAACAGCAAAGCGACACTTGGCAATGCATCAGCGTCAATATTGGCACTGACTGTCACTCGATTATGCCAAAAGGCATCCAAACTGATATCAGCTCGACTATAAATAACTCTATATGTGTGTGTGTGGGTGTGTTGTGTGTGTGTGTGTGCCAAGTGTGTTTGCTAATATCGGTTACTTAGCGGCTGCCGTGAGGGCGGCTAAATTGACATTTTGCTTAGGCTGCTGAGCAGCTTCTTCAATATTGAAGAGCCTTAAATAACGTTTAGGCAGCTTAGATATATCCTAGACATTACATACTACACATTACATAAAAGGAAAATGTTAAGTTGTCGAGCACTTATCCCGATTTCCTTCCACAAATGTCGTGCATTCTAGGAAAGAGCTTCAAATCGAAATAGTTATGTTCTTACTTAAGTTAAGCTTAACCAAAACTGAAAGCAAATAGAGAGAAATTGTAATGAATATAATCTGAAATGGAACAATTTCTGTACGAAAGTTGAGCTGAATTCTTGAACCTGTGCGGAAAAGTTGTGTGTGTCTCCTTTTCAATAAATTGTTGTTCATGATTTTCTTGTTCCTTGTTCATTTCAAGAGTTATTTTGGGCAAGTTTTGGACAAAATTCATATTTCAAAGAGCCGGACAAATGCAGTTGACATTTTTACGTCTTTAAACTTTTATTGGTTCGATGTGTGTGTGCTTTTCCGATTTGTTTGCCCTTCGCCCGCTGACCCGTTGCCCCCTCCCCGCCAACTGCCTGCATAAAAGGTTGCCCGCTCAACATTTCATAATGGCGAGTGAAAAGGACACTTTGCGAGTTCAAACGGCTTCAAAGTGACAACAACGATTCCGCTTTTGTTTTATATATTTGATCCCCAACTCACGGCACGTGTAAGCATGTGTATCCGGCTCTCGAGTATGCTGGCATTTTGTGTGGGCGCCCGTAATTTAATGCCGCTTCAAGCGAGTCTAAAATATATCGAAATGGTGCGTAAAAAGCAGGTTCCAACATTTTGTTCTGTTTTCTTTTTATTGCTGCCGAAAATTTAGTATTTTGTTTCAGGCGGCAAACACATAAATTATTTCTACCTGAAATTTTATGCTAATTTTGCAATTTTATTTACAGCAATTTGCCCGAAAATAAATGGTTCAAAATTTGAAAAAAGTATCAAAAACTTAGACTCAAATATAAATAACGTGCGAATTAAAATGAAATTGTATTTAAATGTTTTGCTATTTAAGTTTTTTTTGCCCTTGAGACAATTTTGGTAACAAGTTAAAATGGCTGGAAATTGCCTGCGAGCCAAGTACTTGAAGTCAAGCAGAAGCACATTACGCATACGTCAGGTTGCACAGACGCGGCGACAATGCCAGAAGCTGGCAGTCACTATTTCAGATCAGGGCCGGCATACCGTTGCAGTGCGCAACATTGTTGTACTTTTTAATGGATTTTCATTAAGTAAAAAGATAGAGAGAGAGGGGGTGAGAGGGGGAGGGGAAACTCAGAGAATGGAAAGCTCTTAAGAAGTTGATTACAGTGATGGCAAGCAAAGAGGCAACTGGCCAAAAGTTTATTTGGCCATTTAGTGGCGTCTGGCCAAAGCCAGCAAAGATGTTTTACTTAAGAACCGAAATCAAATACGTGTGAGTATTGGTGTGCGTGTGAGTGTGTGCGTTTATCTATCATGTTTGTAATCACTTTTCATTAGGTTTTGTGGCCAAGACTTTTGAGTCGGTTTCTGACTGTGGCTATTGCCCGTTGCGAATGGCTTGCGCATAAAAGATTTTCGCACATGCTTCACAATTTTCAAGTGTAGAAAAAACTTTTTTAATTGGAAAACACATTTAAGTGGATTTTGTGTGTGCACCCACACACACGCCCTTTTGGTGTGTGTGTGTGAAACTTTTAATGCTGTTTATTTGCCCCCTTCCTGCTGGAAAAGTATCGCATTTAAAGCACGAGCGTAACAGAAACTTTTCCCTTTTCCTGTTATTGTTGTTGTAGTCTTTGACTTGTTTAATGCGCATTGCACAATGTGCAATGTGCAATGGCAATTATGAGAGCAAGAGAGTGAGTTGAGCATTTCCCTGTGCATTACTAACTCATAGTTTATGCATAATGTCGACGTTCATTTCATTAGTTCCCAGCTGCTGCAGCGCATGAATAAATGTTTGTTTCGTTTTTTATTTCGCCACACTGGAGATATTCCTGCTGCCAAAGTAGTAAACAACATTTTAATGTTTTTCATATTTCACAGCGGCGTGTGTGGACCCCGGTTGCCCTCCTGCCCCGGCAGCTGCGGCATATTAGCCAAGTTCGAAGGCAGCTCTTGGTTCCGTTTTGCTGCTGCCTATTTGAAGCCAGCAGCTCTCCAGTCAACATAGCTCATTAAAACTTCGCTTCCCTTGCTCTGTCTGCCCCACACAACACTTGCAACAGTCGTCTTTATGCTCCCCTTTCCAGAGTTTGTGGAACTTTGGTCGGGTTATATAAATAAAAATCATATGAGTCAAATATGCAACTAATAATAATAATTATATATCTGCTCTGCTGCCACAGCGGAGGCTAAGCATATATAACTATGTACCTTTTTTGCACTGAGCAGCTTATTGGGTCAGAAGAAAAGAGAGGCTTTTTATTTATAACAGAGCACATTCCATTTTAGAATTAAATAAACTTTTTTTAGGTAAGCACGACTTGGACTCTGTAAGCTGAGACACAACTGTTAACTGCATGTTAAACTCGTCTTTCTTTGTGGCGACTGTTAACTGCATGTTAAAAGCGCCTTTCTTTGTGGCCACTGTAAGCTGTATGTTAAAAGCGGCTTTTCTTTGTTGCCAGAAGACGGCTATATATATATATAAATGACATGTCAAGCATAAGTTAACTCTGAGGAACTGCCAACTGGCCAGTTATCGGGGCTTAATACTTGCATATATATATTTTAAATACATGCATTAAATTAAATTAATCCTGGAGCAGAGCTATGTACGCCTTTAAGGACTCGACAAGCAACAACTTGTGTTGGGTTGTAAAAAGCCAAGGTAAAAAATTATCGCACTGCGTGTCTAAGACGCAGCGAGGCAGACACAAAACAAACTCTGCGCAGACAATGCCAGACAATGAGAAACTCCACACACTGCAGCTGACTAAAGGTACACACACACACACATACACGCACACAGATACACACACACATGCGTGTGCTCTTAAGGATGTGTAGTCGAGTCATTTGTCTGCCTGAATGCGGAGCGCGTCTCATCAGCGCTCGTTTCGGGCTCGACAAAAAAAAGGGTTAAAAGGTTTAGTTATTTATCATGTTATAAGTTATGATGTCAGCGTGTTAGCATTATGTGACTGATAAGTGCAAGAAAATGAGCAAGGCACACACGCACACATACACACGCACACACGCTCACGCACACACGCACACACACATAGATAGGCAGCGCTAACAAATGAAATGAAAAACCGAGGTGTGAAATCTTTGACGTGGCTGTCATTTGTAGGCAGTCTAGGCTGTACAGGCAGCACTCTCTCGCTTTGAATAATGGCAGCTGTCTGTGTAAAAAGACGAAGAAGTCAAACGCAAGCTCACACACACACACACACACTCTCTCACTCACATAAGCGCATTTGCATAATAAATGAAATCAACAAAAAAAAAAAGACAGCATGCAGCTTGCCGCAAGTTGTAATTTAAAAGTTCCTGCCAAGGACATGCAACACGCCAGCCTCAATGCCACACGGACTTGCCTCCGCTGCGCTCAGCTCTCAAGGCTCGAGGCAAGTCCAAGACATGTGGCAGCTGCGAGAAGGCCACCACGCGAGCACTTTGAGAACTTAATGCGGCAGAAGGGATAATGACAAGCGGCATACAAACATTTTTTTGCTCTCTAATTGCTTTGACTCTAAGTCTAAGCTAAAAATTGTTGAAAACTCAAAGCGAGCCAATGCCTCATTTCTAATGCTGACCAATTTATGTGCCAGTCAATTAGGCAAAACACTTTTTGGCACTGCGCTGCATAATTCATGAGACTAGCCGAGAAAATGAAAGGGCATGGAAGGAGTTACGGGGTTTGGCTTGACTTGACTTGGTGGCTGCAAATTAAAAGCGTTAATAAATATTTGAGCAACCTTTTTGGCGCTCTGTAATCTGCCACATTTTTGGCCACTAATTTCGCCTACAGACAAATCCGCCTACTTCTGAGCACTCAACTTGTAATGTGGAAACGGAGGCAGGTCCGTAATTGAAATATTGACAGTTGCGACTAAATTCTTATATTATGCAAGCAGCAGGGAAAAGATAACAATTAAAAGTTGTACACTTGGGCTGTGCTCGACGGGCAGCTGCCCTGTATCCTTCAGGTCTTCAGCTGCTTAACAAATTTATATAACAGGTGCGTAAAAAATGCCATCGAAAATAACGCAATATAACAAATGAACTGAACTAATATAAAATTGAAAATTCCTGCTTGATTTGAGCCGGCGACTACCCGCTAGTTAGTTCGACGTTCAGACAACGAACCCACGCAGGCTCACGAAGAATAGAAAACTTGTATGTCTGCGTTGGTGTTAAGTTTGTTTTACGAACTTTGAGTATCTTAGTTTTTAGGTAAACAACAGCTTGGATTATCGTCATAAAATATACATTAATTCAATTGCAACGCTTTCAAATGTATTTGCCTTTTTATTGCATTTATATAAAGTTTGTCTCAAGCCTGATTTTCGCTAACTTTTAGCTTAAGAAAGCCCTTTTCCTTTAGCTTCTTACAACAGGGTATTAAAAATTTAAGTAGGCGCGGCGCACTTTCAAAAATTCACTTTAATTTATAATTTATCGACTGAGGGTCAAAGTTCGACTTTGAAGTTGGGCGCATTGTTTGGGGAATATGCGGATAAACTTTGATTGGGCTAATTAGCAAATTGGCGCCTCGACTGGCCACGCCCATCTGAGTGTCGGCTCAGCACACCTTTTGCCACAGCGTGGCAGCTTCCTATTTGCCTCATTGTCAACAACAATTTGTTGGCAGCATAAAATGAAGTGAAAAGGGTAACCAATTTTGGCAGGCGGCCGTTTCGTTTCGGCCATATAAAACGCACAATCGAATTGCCTACGTTGGAATAGTTTCTCCTTCTTCGAAGCACACATTTATTTTTTTTTCCAGCCTTTATTGTTGTTACTTTGGGGGCTGCTAGACTGGTTTTTCTTTCCTTTCTTTTGTCAGGTATAACGTAAGCTAAGCAAACATTTTGGCCAACATGCAAAAAAGTGTTAGTATGCTCAGCGCGCGGTGCTCTGCCATCAGAAATGTCCTTTTACGCATACATATAAGTGTGTGTGTGTGCGTGTGTGTGTGTGTGCGGTAGCTGCCATATATGTAAAAACTCAGACGTGATGTAAATTTCTATTGAATGCTGAATGGGCAGAAAAAATATTTTTAATGGTCTTTGGGCAGCAGCAGCAACAGCCGAGGCAGAGGCAGAGCCGTTGACAGTTGCCTGAATTGATGGTCGAGGGGGATAGGGTTCGGTGAGGGGGAGGCTGTTTAGGGGCAGGGACAGGGGGCAGGCGTACGTATGTAAAGCAAAGTCATGCGTTGGTTTAGAGAGCCAACAAATCGTGCGGCTATTTAAAGCCTGGATGTAGCCTAAAAGTATGCAACAGAAATTGTATTCTTTTGTTGAATAAAATAATCATGACCAGAAGCATATTTTGGATGAAGAATATCAAATATTGCCACAGACAGCATAAGAAAATTGGTTTACTTTTTTTGGAATAGCCCAAATATTTGTACATAAAGTGAGGGGAATGAAAACCGAAGCAGACGAAATGCAGCACACGAGTAACTTCTGAATGCATGTAAAAAGTTAAGGTTTAATTAAATTCAACTAATAAACACAGGAAACCAATTTCTATGGTAAATAGGCTAAAAGGTTTTAATATATTATTCAAGCAACAAGCTGTCCCATAATCGAGTTCTCTCAACAAAAGGATTTTTACCGTGTACTTATTTACCTGTATTACGTTAAGTCTTTTATTTAATTCCGCTTAGCAATTTAAGCGATTTGTCAATCTCGTAATTAAACATTTGAACAACAAACGAGCTTATCAAATCAACTGAATTCACATCAACCGCATCATGACCTTACGCTGAGTGCAAAACCTAAGCGAAATATTTGATGGCAGTCAACGAAAAAAAATATCACAAATTCGCAAATGCCAACAAAAAAATATAAATATAAAAATATATATAGATATAGACTGTTAGATGTCATTATATTGTTTTGACAGGAGAATCGAAAGCTCGAAAAAAGGATTGTTTTGGCCACAGGGCGCGTCATGAACACGAATCTGAACAACAATTTGCATGATGTCGATTTATGCCAGCTGTGCAAGTGTGAGTGTGTGTGTGTGAGTGTGTGTGTGCACTTATTTGAATATGTATTGCATTTGGTGTTTTTGCATAATTTGGCATGTAAAACATTTACAACAATGGATCACAATGCGAAAGCATGTAAATATTGCATTTGATGCTTGCCAAGCTGTGCGGCTTTTCATTTTCATTTTGATTGCAGTTGTTGCTGTTCTTCTTCTTCTTATTGTTGTTGCTGCTATACCCTGCATCCATAAAATGGGTTACAATACGGTTCCAATGCGTCAGCAAGTTCCTTCCATCAGAGTATATTTGCCTGTTGCAAAGCTATGATCTAGGATGGGGTAAGAATCTGACTTAGAAATTCTGTTAAGTGGGTTCTTGTCTGCAACTTTTAGAATAACATTAATTTCTGTATATTTTTGATAGTTATTAAGTGTCCTGTATACAGCAGAGCTGGAAAACAATCGATGGGCCTATCGATTATAGAGAACTATCGGTGTTTTTTTTTGGAGCACCGATGTTTTCGATGCTTACCCATCTTTGACACTATTTAAGCAAAAGAAATGTCTTTTAATTATTTTCTTATCAGAGAAAATAATAATTCTGTTTCTTGTTAATATAACTAAAGTACTATCGATGTTTTGCGTAAAATCAATTGAAAATATCGATAGTCTTAGATATCGATGTTCTTCCAGCTCTAGTTTACAGGGTGTTCCGAGTCATTGCTTTTGGCAGTTGTTGCTTGTGGCAAGCGTAGGCAGCTGAAAGCAGTTCGGGCTTAGAAAACTCCTGCTATATAATTATGTGCAGTAAAATCTGTTAAATAAAATATGGTGTTTCTCAAACACACACACATGCACAGATGCATGCACACACACACACCTCGCATTGTTTATGGCCCGCTTTTGCTGTTGACAATATTTATATGGAGTTCGCTTTTTTTTTTGTTGTTTTGCATTTTACCTGCTCGGTGCCGTTGCCTGTTTATGTTTCGGTGTCAGAGCGTCGCATTTTTTATGCAAATATGCCAAGTTTATAGCGGCTGCGCTTGCTTCACACTCTCTGCTTTGCTATCTGGCCGGGATGGTTGTCATATTTATTTATCGAACCACAAAACAATGCGGCAAAGTTCTTTGGCGTCGCTTTCACGCTTGCCGATAGCCAGCGGCAATTTCGAGCAATATTTATTTTTGCAGCATAAGTTTTCTTCTGCAGCTGAATTGTTATTTATGCTGACTTTGATTTTCATTGCGGAATGTTTATGTTTTTGTTTTTCATCTAGTTTCTACTCAATTTCATTTCCATTTTTTTAAGCGACGAAAATATTTTACAATCCGATTGTTTGCTTCTCGCTCGGCTGTGTTCTTTTTATCTGCAAAGCTTCTTTCTTTAACTTCTCTGTTCGAATGTGCACTTTACACAACACATTTTATTGCCCTCTGCTTCTCGCTTTGCTTCTTTATTTTTATTTCGCTTCTCTCTGGTATTTTCCTTATCATTGCATTTTGCTTTAAGCTGTAACAGGGTTCGCTTCTTGCTTTGCTTCTCACTTTATTGATTGAGGATCGTTTGTTTTTTCGTACAACTTCTCTCTTTACTTCCCTGTTCGAATGTGCACTTTACACAACACATTTTATTGCCTTCTGCTTCTCATATATTACCAAAGTTTTTTTTTTGCTTCTCGCTTTGCTTCTCATATACCACCCAAGCTTCTTTCTTTTGATTTCACTTCCCTTTCGTATTTTTGCTTTCAATCTGAAGCTCACTTCTTTTTACTTATCTCATTTTCGATAAGCTCTGCTTCTCACTGCTCCTGTAACAGGGATCGCTTATTGCTTTGCTTCTCACTTGAAAAGTGATTTAAATCCGAATTATGGAGCTTCATAGAGGTATTTACCAGCCTACCAACAGTTCAGTTGTTTTCATAGTATAATTTTTAATTTTGTTTTTTATTTCAATAAAAAAGCAATCTACCTGGCAGTTATATAATGAAACGGCAACCCTTAACGGCCCATTTCCCCTAACCCCCAATCCAGTCGAGGCCGGAGAGTTAGGCCAACCTGCTATATATCAGACTAACTCTATGCAGACCCAGAGCTTTCACAGGGCTTGCTTATATGCTGGCCATAAAAGCGCTTTTATTGCTCATTTGACAATATGCTCGCCTGCACCCCTTGCGGATTTTGTGTTGTGCTGCTGCTGCTGCTGCTGCTGCTGCTGCTGGTAAATCTAAATAATTTGGCAATTTTGTGCTGATTTTATGACATGCCACAAAGGTACATTAAAAGCACAACTTTTGTCTGGCCTGCGAGCGGCCCAACATGTCGATAAGGTCCGATTACATTTTGGCTATACACACGGCGTATACGCAATTTCTGTGCATTCCTTTTCAAAGTGCGGGTAAACGATAAAAAGTTGCTGGCATAATTTTCAAGTGCAACAGGAGAAATGAAAATTGCTAATTAAGCGACGGCAACAAGAAAAATCTCAACCGTTTCAAAAAAAAACTTTTTTTTCCACCTGTAAAGTTATGCATTTTATGGCAGGCGCCTGATTAAACTTTTCGGCTGCAGCCTGCAACTAAATGTGCTTAACTTCATATGAATTGCTGTGGGCGAGGAGAAAAGATGTTGCCTTAATTTCTCAGGCGCCTGGCATCCAGGCAAATTAAGAACTCCATGCGGGCAGAGACATTACAACTTCTCCGGCAAGAGGAAATGTCAAGCGAGCGGCTAATGAAAATTCATGGAATTTGCCTCAGTTCCTGGGCGCAAACAAATGCTATGGGAGTAAAGTAGTGACAATTTTAACCAATTTGTAGGCACTCAACTTTTGCAGCCCCGACCAGAGCAGAAGGGCATTAAAATGCCGGTGAAGGAAGCTTTACCAATCTGTCTGCAGTTAATGAATCTCAGGGTATTTTGCGAAACAGCATCTGAGCTATCTATATTTATTGGTATTTTACAGGGTATTCATATCTTTGTAGCTTCAAAATTGAATGCACTCTATTCCATTCATTTTATGCACAATTACTTTTTAAATTCTTTCTCACTTTTGCAGCTTTAAGCTGCAAGATTTTCCGGAGTGTGACCAAAAATGTACTCAGCGGCCGTTGGTCAACAAGTTTTTAATTATAAAATAACTTTGGCTAGTTTTGCAGGCACAGACCGTGTTGTGCATGTGCAAAAGAATTACGTATGCGCCTGAATGGGCAATACACTGTCCTACACAAGGCAAATGGGGTTCAATTGATGGCAATGCTGTGTAATTAGCCACAAATTGTTTAGGCCTAGTTGCACGCGCCAGCAGCTGGTCAGATGTCCGGCTAAATTCAAATATGCACACAGCCCAAAACCAAAGATGACACAATTTCTGGCCAGGCGAATGTCTGTGTGTGTGTGTGTGTGTGTGTGTGTGCCTAACTGTATTTGCCCAATTAAGTAGGCTACGCTCGTACACAGTGGCTCATGTCCACGCAAATTAAAATAACATTTTTTGGTGTAGCTTTAGCTCGTCGCTGGCCAAAAACTGTTGAAATTTTGCAGCCAAAACTTGCCGAACTTGTCGCAATTGAACTTTTATGGGGCGCACGTAGCGTATACGCAATTACGCAGACCAGCTGCTGCAACAGCTTGCTGTTTGGCAGAAATTATTTACATGGCAACTCGAATTCATTCGAGATTTGTTAGAAAATAATTTGCCTTGAAATAAATGCTTAGATTAATTCGACAAGTCATAGCATATATAGTATGTGCTCTTCAATTTTGGCTGTAAATGACAATGGAATCGCATTGAAATGCTGCCGCAGCCATTTTGGCCATTTTCAATGCATTTCAAGCAGTTGTTTGCTGCTTGTCGACAGCAGATGCATGCTGGAGTGCCTTTTGCTCTAGCTCCACCCACTGCCCCCTGCCCCCTGTCCCTGTCCCTGTCCCTGCCCCTCGTCTGTCTCCTTTTGGCTGTGTAACAGGTGCAGGCAGCAGCAGCAGGATTTTTTTTTGCTGCTGTTGTTGTTTTTGCTGCTGCCACAACTCAATTTATTTCAACATGTACTTTTGAAACAATGAATTTCACTTTAGTTGCTAATGGATTTTCTACGAAGCAGGCAGCCCGTCCATGTGTGCGTGTGTGTGTGTTGTGTTTGTGTCTAGCTGGGTTTATTTTTTTGTTTTTTTTTCGGTTCGGGTCAGCTGGCAAGAAACTGCGTGAGACAGGCTCCAAGTCGTAGTACTCGAGTGTTCTTTATGCTTGTCTGCTGCTGCCACGCCTTGCATTAATGCATTTTGTTTGCTTTGGCGACATTACGCCACACACACACACATTTGCACACACACTCGCACACTCGCACACTCGCACACACAATGACAAATGAAAGTTGACACGCGCGCGCCCTTATTGAGACAAACGGCTGATGCATGGACTTGGACTTTGAGTTGCTTTCGCTGCCTTCGTTAGCCACGCCCACAGACATTATGCAAATTCCAAAGAGTCCAGCACAAATGCAATTAAAATGCACCCAAAATTAGTCTTTGGGAAGTTCGACACTTCATGCGTAAGCCAGAACACTTAATTAATTATACCCTTGCAGAGGGTATTATAATTTTGTCGTGAATTGTGTAACGCATTGAAGAAGACATCTCCGACCCCATAAAGTATATATATTCTGGATAAGTATTAACAGCCGAGTCGATATAGCCATGCCCGTCTGTCTGTCTGTCTACTTCAATGCGATTTAGTCTTTCGGTTGTAAAGCTTTGCAGAAGTCGCTCTCTCTGTTGCACGCAGTACATACATATGTCGGAACCAGATGGATCGGACTTCTATATCATGTTGTTGCCATAGGAACGATCGGTTAAAAAGTAGGTTCCTGCATGGAAAACCTTTTTCTTGAAGATATCTTTACCATATTCCCTGCGCGTCTTAGATACGGGCAAAGCATTATGAGCATTATGAAAAGGGTGCGTCTGCAAGGGTATAAAATCTTCGGCGTGCCGAAGAAAGCTCTTTTTTCTCGTTTTCTGTTTTCTTTTTATTTGCGCTTATCAAATTTGGCTCTTATCTGCAATGAGGCTGGCGAATTTTGATGATTTTTGGTAAATATATTAAAGTATTTTTGCTTTACATAAGTAAAAAATTAATTATTATATACTCTTAAAAATTTACGTAATGCCCATTGCATGACCAGAGAATTCAGTGCACAGATTCGTCTAAGAATAAGAACGCGTTGTATTCAATTCAATTCAATCACCAGTTTACAGAAAATGCATAGCAATAAACCGTGAATTATTTATTATTTTTCAATTTATAATTGTCGAATTATTATTAGGTTTTTTGATTGAATTTTGATATTTTCTTCCCCGATTTTCATATTCTTGTACAGTAGTGCGAGGAATTCCGAGCGACAAATTGAGTGTTCCATCATTTTCTCTCGAACTAATTCGGAACCCTGCGTAAGTATGCGCAGAGACTGTTATCAGGAGAAGAGCACACGCGAATATTGCCAGATAGGAGTACATTGTTTGGCTGTTGAGCAGCAACTGAATGGATCTCTATGGGAATCATTTCTATAAGCTATATTCATTCATATTCATAAATTCTCTTTAAGAGTCTAGACAGCATACGAATATATAAGAGGTCATAAGGTTCCCCTTGATGGAATCTTAAACCTAAGGAAATGATACGATTTTTGCGTAAATGAATGTTTTTCATTTATTATTGATTATTTCCCGTTTAGTTTATGCAAATATGTTTGTGCTCAAAATCTATCTATCTATTACAATGTATATATTCAGTTATAAATTCGAAAATAATTTTTTTTGTTTTAGGTTTTTATTTGCGCTTATCACTTTGGCTGTTATCAGCAATAAGGCTGGCGAATTTTGTTGATTTGAGTATACATAGTATTTTTGCTTCACATAAGTAAAAAAATGTTTTTTATTGGAATTATGTAATATTATATATTATATAATATATATTCAATGAAATTTAATCACCAATTTACAAAAGAATTCATTGCAATAAAACATCAATTATTTGGATTACAATTTGTCACTTTCGAAGAATTATTATTGGGTTTTTTGATTAAATTTTGATGCTTAACCACGAAGCTCATTTTCTTCCAGATGATTGGGAGAACCGAGCGTAGCACGCAAGTTATCACGATATGAATCTATCGGAGCAACTTGTACGCCGTAAGTAGGATCTCTCCCAATCCAATATGTTATATTCCGATAAGGGAGGCAACAATATTTATATTTAACGATTCTCTTTAAGATTTTGCCAAAAGCGATCTCACTACCGAGCGACGCACGAAGTGTATACTGAATGCATTATTCCCTTTTTATATCCTTGCAGAGGGTATTTTGTTTTTTAAGATGTTTAACCATATGCGGTATTAACTATTTTCCCTGCGCGTCTTAAATATGATTGTGAATAGGTTGCGTTTGCAAGGGTATTAAGTCTTCGGCGTGCCGTAGATAGCCCTTCTTTCTCGTTTTCTTTTAAATTACATTTATCAGCAGTTGGATGAGAGCACACTTCGGGACGAGGGCAGCTCATTTCGTGCTGCCAAGCAGCAATTCAGCTCGTTGTTGACTTTGGAAGTACATTTTTCAGCTGCTCTTGGCCAATATTGTTGTTGGTCTTGTTATGGCTACCCCCCCTCTTCTACTTCTTCTTCTTCTGCTGCCAACTACCCAACGCAAATACTCTAAGCCCACTTTAAGGCACAGTGCTGTCCCGTCCTTGTGGTCATTGCCATTGTCATTGCCGTTGATAGACTCGACTTTCATGCTGTCTGCATATAGTTGCCATGTTATTTGTGCCTACGGCCAGACAAGTGCCGCATAATAAAAGTTTCCTCGTTGCATACGTCCGTCCACCTTTACGACTTACATTTATATTGCCTTTTCACGTGTCTCTGATTTAGTTAACAACTCGAATTACAAGCTGACAACTTCTCAGCCAGTGGCAAGAGCTGCAATAAAGAGTTTCGGAGGTGACCCGTATTTTTGCCCTCTCTCAACACATTTAAATCAATTTTTGTTCTTTTAAATTTTTGGCATATGCAAATATTTTTTTTAAAAGCTTGCGAGTGTCAAAATAATAATTTGATCAGTCATATCTCAATAAAGAAATTATAAAAATTTTAATATTTTAATTTTCCAAGTTCCTTTTGAACAACTTTGTCTGAATCGAGTTATAATTATAGCATAGTAGACGACATTTTATGTTTTGGTTTTCAGTTAAGTTTAAGTTAAGTTTAATTAATTGGAAGCTTTTACTCGATTGAATTCCTTTACACTTTTGGCATGACTGGAGTCTTTTTTTATTATGGATCATTTATGCAATCGATTGCTGTTGTTATATTTAAGCACAGTGTATCATTAACTTTTAATTTCCAAAACTGCAATGCGAATCGAAAATGATTTAATGAATAGCCCAAACTGTGCTACACATTGCCGTGGCAAACGGTTTGAGTTTGCGCTGCGGCTTAGTTACCGATGACATGTGTCAGGTGCAATCAAATACGCTTTCAAAGCTTAAACGATTTTGCGGCACTTTGTGTAAATTTCAGACAAGCTGCCGCAGAAGCCGGCGCCAGGAGGAGAAGCCGCCGCCGCCATGTCACGTGGCACAAATTTAGGCTGCATTCGTGTAAGCGTGAGGGTGTGTGTGCGTGTGTGTGTGTGTGAAAGGTGCCGAGTTTGGTTATGCTTTTACTTTTGTGGCATTGCTTACTAATTGAATTAATGTACACAATTTCCAAACAAAGTTTCTGGCAGGGAAGCCCCAGCACGAGCAGGAGGAAGAGGTTGTTTTCTTGTTCTTGCCAGGACACATGTGCGCGATTGAAATCAGTTTTGGCAGGCGCCAGGCGAATTGAATTTCTCGCCGCACACATCCTTCCCCTCTACACACATGTCTCCCCCCCTAGCTCTTTCTCTGTGTCTCTCTAACACACACACACAGCAAATTTTTATATCTTTCTCCAAGTGTTGCGGCTTGTGTGGCTGTGTGTGTCAAGTAATTTGAAAACAATTTGTTCGCTTAATGCCAAAACATGTAAAGTTTTTTAATTGTCTACAAATTGGCAACATTTGCAGCAGGCGGCCACAATCAGGGCCCAAAGCCAAAGCCAAAGACATTGAAAAGTCGTCGCCGAAAAAGTTGTCGCTGCCTTCTGGCCAAAAAATTGTCGGCGTCACATGTTGCACTTGGCGCCCGTTCACGGCCTTTTAATTATATATTTAATTGAAATTCGAAACCACATTTGTCGCCAAAATGAGTTTCGCTTAATGCTTCGCAAAACAATTGAAGTTGTTTTACAATAAATTTAAGCCCGCAATAAGTTTAATTTGTTTGGCTTTTTCGGTTTTAATATGCCCATAAATTTAAGTGCGTTAAATTTAAATTTAAAGTGTGCCTTAAAAAAAATATATTTTTATTGGAGAAGTATTTCGTTAAGTTTATGAATTTGTTCATTAATATGAATAGCAAGAGAAAGAGTTTTTAAATGCTATTTTTCATAAATATTTTACTATTACTTTTAATACTTGTTTTAACATTTGGAAGAATGCATTTATTTATAATTTATTTAGTTTTTGAAAAAAGTTTAATTCCAACTTTATTTTTAATTTTATATATTTATTCATTATAAGTTTCATCTACCTATATTAAATGGTATTTTTTTATTTAATAAATAAACTTTTATTTTATCTTTGCGCTTGCCTTTTATTATTTTGAAATTGTTTTAAAAGGCGCCCTTTAACGAGAGACAGGCAGACAGATACACCCTAGGCTAGATTAAATGCAAATTTATGTGTCATTTTTAGTGGGCAATGAAATTTCAGACTGTGGCCTCAGTCGACAGTTTTGTAGCGTGCACAAAACTAATTTGCACTTGAGACCACAACAGCAAAAGTCATAGTCGCAGCGCAAGACTGTGCCCCACTTGCCACATACCCCATGCCCCATGCACGCTTGCCACATGCCCCTTATCCAGCCGTTGAGCAGCCTCGGCGGGCTCGGCTCAGTGTCATGTGTCCTTGTGCTGCAGCCGAATGAAGTGTAAATGAGATTTTTATGCAACACCAAAGCCGGCCACAAGATGCAAGCCGCGTGCTGTAGCTTTCGGTTAAGTTGACATGGCGACAATTTCTTGTTGTTGCACGATTTTATTGCTTAAGTTGCGAGTCATAAAGCTCATTACGGCCAGGAAATTGCATATAACATTACACGGCACACACACACATAGAATAACAACAACAACCGAGCCGAGTGAAGCAGAGCTTAATTAATGTGCATCCCGCACAACAGCTTGCGGCACGCAACAGCTCGCCTTGCAACACTTTTGCCGCTGCTGTTGATGCTGTTGATGCTGATGATGCTGGCAAGCGAAATAGAAAACGAAAACATGTCAGGCTTCAGAAACATAATTGTGTTAAATTTGCAGCAAATATGTTTTTGTTAGCCCTGGCATTGTTGTTGCTTACGAAAATATTGCCGTTTGCTGTTTTCACCATTTTCCTGTTTTGCTATTTTCCTAGTTTCCCCAGTTTCCCAGTTTCCTCAACTTTTGTGGCTTGACGTATACGCAACGTGTGTGCATAAGATTAAGCATACGCACGGTTGGCTGCCTGCATCAACTAAGAACTTTACACAAATGTCATGCCTGACATTCAATGTCGGTCTCGTCTCTGTGTGTGCGTGTGCGTGTGTGTGTGTGTGTGTGTTAAATATATATTCGAATATAAATTGCCAGTTGTAAGCTGGGACACTCGACTCCCAGTCCAACAATAAAGTACAATTAAAGTAACTATAATTTAGCAAATATCTCGGTATATGCCAAACAAAGTTTGCGCATCCAATTTATAAATTAGAAATAATCAATCAAGGTAACAAAACTTAGAAAAAGAAGAAGATAGTTAAAGCAGGGTATTGCAGTTTTGTTAAAAAATAAATCCCAAATACCTTCATTTTATATACTCGAATAAGGACAACATATGCCCAAAATTGTCACAATCTGTCGAAAATATAATACTTTTTTGAGAATACCTTCAACAATTGTTAAATACTTTAAACATTTTAAATACCCTCTGTCAAATCTGATAAATTATTGCTAGGGTATGTCAGCTACAGCACTTCAGAAAAAAAATGCTGCTCTCCCTTGTTTTACCTTGGATTTATCTTGCAACAGTTTTTTTTTGCCAATAATTGAATTAAAGTTGTGGCATATAAATAATGCAATTAGAATAGTTTTGTGATTTGCAAGTACTCCGCAAAGTTTGTCTGTGGATAAACTTTTGCTGGCCCTTTAGATGCTTTTAGCTAGGATGTAAGTAATATTAAACCAATTAATTTATATCTGTTGGATCGGGCCAACAACTGTCGCAACGTTTAATTAAGCCTGTCATCGTGTAAATTTTGCTAAATTATTATCAATACTGTTGGCATCGATAAGCGCATGTGTCCTGTCAAAAGGATATAGACACAGGGACAAAGGGAAGAGGTTCGTTGACGGGATATGTTGGCAGGCCAAATTACAATTGCGATATGACAATAATGCAATCAAACAATCAATCAATTAATGTCTGCCCGAATTAATGTTGAATATAATGTATTATCGGCAATGCCATCATTAGCACTAAATTCAATTAAATTACCAGCTCGGGCTGACGGAAAGTCAGTCAGTCAGTCAGCGGCTGGTTGACATCGAATGATGATTCATCATTGTTCAATTTGGCACCTTTCATTTTGTGGGTTGGGTTTGCTTAAATGTAAGTAAACACAGTTTTGTCAGTAAAAAATATTGGGGAAAATTTTCAAAATTGTATGTTGAAACTAAAGTAAGATACTCAGCATGGCCTACACTAAAGTCGGCGCCGGCGATCGACATGGACAAGTTGTGGAGATGTACAACGATATCTATAGTGCTGGACTCTTTCCCATCTGGTGTACACTCGTTGCGATTCTCATCTTTGTTCTGCTGTACATCCATTTACAGAGGCGCCCACATTAGGCCAACCCCGGACATGCTGCTGTCTCAATAAAGTCGCGTCGACTGATTTCATTTGAGCTGGGACGAAAGCCGCTTCGCCCTGATAACTGCCGATCCGGCTTGGACAATGAATCTGATAATTAACAGCTTCCGTTATTGGCTTTTAGTTGGCATAAAAAAAGCAATTGGATTTATGTAAAAATTGCGCCAAAGTTGCTTAAAAACTTTTTGAACACACTAAGTCCATGAAAGAGTTTGAACAACTTAATTCAATGAATATTTATTGCCTGCGTAAAGTTACATTTAGATCGAATTTTTTTATACATTTACATATGAAAGCGGTTAATTTAAATAACATTTTTCATTTTGCATTTGAGAAACTTTTAATTCAATTGTTTATCACTTATTTGTCTGGCATTAAGTCGATATAATTATATATACATAATTTTTTGTTTGTAATCGCAGCTTGTATCTGAACTGTTTGCGATGCAGCAAAAAAATGTAGGCTGACATTCCTCATACGCCCCGTATGGCTGATGTCTCTCTTTGTGCGTGTGACATATGCAAATATTGATGGGAGTGTGTGCGTGTGTGCGAGTGTGTGTGAACAGTTGTGCATAATATTATGCAAATGTATTGTGCGAGCATGGGAAAAACAAATACACACACACACACAGAGAGAGAGAGAGAGAGAGAGAGGGGGGCATTGCCGTAAAAGTTAAGTAAATATATAAACATGCCGCTTTATTATTGTTGTTGTAACTGCATGTTTATGTTGTTATTGATACACACAAACACCCACACACACATACAGACATGCTTATGTGTGTATATCAACATGTCTGTAAGTCGAGTAAACATTCGAAATCAGTTCTGTATCAAAAAGCCAAAGATATTCCACAAAGAGTATATGAATATGAATATCAATATAAATCCGTCTACTTACAAGCCCCTCCCTCTTCCTCTCTCTCTCTCTCTCTCTCTCTCTCTGTCGCTATCTCGCTCTCTCTCGCTCACTGTCGTTCGTCGTTTTTTTTCAATAAATTGTGCGTGAATGATGCATAAATCAAATAAAGTTAAAAAATTATATGCCGCACATCAGACGTTGCGTAAAAAAGCACAGAGCACATTTTTTTTGGGCTGACATATATATATGCGCATACTTGTTTACATGCGTGCATGTGCGTGCATGTGTGCATGTGTGTGTGCGCACTCACATATACAAACACGCGCGCGCATTCAAAGTGAAAAGCAAATTGCATTAAGGCGAAAACGCTTGTTAATAAATAAACATTTCTTTATTGGAACGCAGCATATTTACATGCCCCGTAAACAAACAAAGTGATAGCCAGGGCATGTTTATTGTTCGAGCGAAATGCAACTTTGACCTAAGTTCTAGTACAAAACTTTAGTTTCTTATGAAGTGCACTCGTATGGAAAGTTAGTCGATGCAGGGTATCTGCTAGTCGACTAAGCCGCATTGTGCTTTTTTATTGGTGCTGTCGTTGTTGCTCGGCTTCAGTTTGATTTTTTGCACACCTTACGGCAAATGCAATTTGATTAATCGCTTATTTTGAGAACTGTAATCAAATACAATGACAAAAAGGCTTCAAAGTAATATAGTTAAGGGCCATTAGTTGACAATTTGTGGCACTCCATAAATATTATAAATCGCAATCAACAAATTGGTTCGCTTGGTTCTCTATTTATGAAAATGGATAAAAAGGTATAATGTATTTGTGCAAATGTATGTAATAGGTAGCAGGAAGCATCTCCGACCCCATAAAGTATATATATTCTTGATCAGCATGAACAGCCGAGTAGTAATAGTTTATATATCTGCATTTGGTGTTGGAAGAAGCGGGTTCAGGGTATCCCCAAGTCGAGAGCTCCCAACTAGAACCTTTTACTTGTTTTCTATGCGTTTGTACCTCATCCTTTTGTGCTTTTTGCTAGTTAGCACTTCTTCTTTTGCCTCATGTGTGCCTCGTAAATTTAAGCTCAATATTTGTTGCCTCCAACTGGAACTATATCCATCCGGGCAAGTTGGGGCAACTGTTGAGCTGTTGAAGTAATTTTATTGTCTGGCTGAAAAGGGCTTTCAACCTTTATCGTTTCTTATGCACAGGCAAATCTGCAGCTGCTTCTTTTCACTGGAGCCATTTCTTTTTCTACACACTTCACTTGGCTATGGAGTGTGGCACAATTCTGGAATGTCGGGCTGTCAGAGTGTCAAGTTGCCGGGGTTTTAAGGCAACTTGAGACAGCAGCCGCAGGATGTCATTTTGCCGCTGCCGCTGTCCTCACTAATGAAACAAAAACAGACAAGTTAATGTACAGTTGATGTACAGTCTAATGGCTAGCCCCACACACTTTGCCACTTTGCCGTTTTGCTGGCCCTTTGGTTAACTGGCCGCAACTGTCTGCAGATTTGCATAGAAAGTAGCTGGGGGAGCGCAGCTAATTGAGTGACTAAGCATCGTTGGCTAAAGTTTTCGACATTCTAATGCCATTGTCAAGCTGCTGTTGCCGCTGCTCTCAAACTAGTTAACATTTCCGCTGCGGTGGCGGCGGCAAGGCTGCAGGTAAGTGCCTTGCTCTCTCTGTTCCCAATTCCCCATGAATATGGCTTTTATAAATAATTCAAGCGCATGCTGATAGCGGCTTTAAGCCTTTTTGCGTGGCTATTTGAGACGCTGGCGCTTTTCTAGAGCAGCGCAAATTAACAGAGCGCATTGAATGCTGGGAGGGGGCGACCTATACAAAAGACTAAGAACTTGCACAACGGCCCAAATGTCACAGCAACAACGACAACAACAACAACAACAAGGGCAACAAAGAGCAACTACAGCTGGAGCAAAAGGCAGCTGAAACTTGCGGAAGTTGGCCTTTTGAAATGCAAAAACTTACAGCCTTTCACAGCTTTCACAGTTTTCACAGTTTTGTTCGGGCTGCCAGGGCAACAATTTTTGGACATTAAAATCAACTGTGCATGTTTTTCTGAATTATTCGAGCATAATTTCTCAACTGGCAGCTGCTGCCTATTTGTAGTATTCGAGTATTCGGACTATTCGAGTATTGACTTGCCTTGAGCATATTTTACTTAATTTACGAACAAAAGTGCTGCCTACTTTTTGGGGCAGCACGCGCCATTGCAAATTAACAGCAACAAAAGCAACGACAACAAAATAACACAATTTACAGTTAATCTAAATGTTGGTTTTTATTAGCCGGCAGAAGTTTCTGTGGCTGCGACTGCAACTGAACTTGATAAAAGTTAAGCCAGCGACAGAGTGTGTTGTGGTGGGGAGGGCTGCTCTGAAGGGAGGGGAGAGGGGGGTGGGGTGCTGGTGTGCATGATATAGCAGCAGCAAAAGTGACTTTATTATAATTTTCAACTTTTGATTTACTGCGTGCTTTGTGTCTCTGTGTGTGTGTGTGCGGCTCAAGATGGCAACGAGGCCAGCGCCAACCCACTCGACAAGGCAATCGGCCCAAGGCAGACAACACAAAAGCCACGAACAACCACACAAAATGATGCTAATTTTTACACCACAACAACAAGTACAACAACAACAACAATGGCATCCAGCTTCAAATTGTTGGCAGAGATAGCAACGGCAAGAAAATACAATTGCAAAACTTTCTTACAAAAAGATTTACAAAATTACAATAATAAAAACAACAATAAAATTAAGCTTTGTAATATGGTGACAACACAGCACGAAAATGAAAAAAATATAAAATGAGAACAACCAGGGTAAAATCAAATCAATTTCAAGGAAACTCGAGATCTTTATACTCTCTAGGAGAATTGTAAAGTAGCTATAAGATAAGTTGGATATAAACTAGGGAAAGTAAATCTTAAATATTTGGGAGAGGAGCTCGCACTGTAAAAATCTATAATGGAGCTTGGTATTTAGAAATAAAATTGATTAAAGAAATCAATTACATTTATGGACAAATATTTTTTAAATGTAATTGTTTTAATTATTATACTTTGGGATACCCTGCAAAACGGCTCGAACTTCTCTATTTGCTGCTTGTCATCAAATTTCAAATCCCTATTAATTTGCTGGCCACAAAATGTTCACATTCTGCGGTTTATTTTGTTGCTCTATATATTTTATTGGGACAGGACGCGACTTTAAAGCGGATCTGTAAGTGGCAATTGGACATGTGCGGCTTTAAACTTCACCTGGCACGTGTCATAATTGCAAATCAATGAGCTGCAGTACAATAGTCGCGCTGATTACGACTATGTCATAACGATGATTACGCCAATTGTATCGGCATGTGTGTGTGTGTGTGGGTGTGGGCAGAACACGGCCAACTGTGAACGTGCATGTACTCAGTGTGTCCGTAGATGTATGAGTGTGTGTGTGTGGCATTTTAATAAATTACGTGACAAACTGCAATGCTCTAAGCCTTCCCAGGGGGACCTCTGCGAGGCGCAGTGCTGGGCGCAGCAGGTGGCCCTCGGCCCGCGGCGGTGTATGCCCGAATTCCGTTAATGTAGGCTCATTAGTTGGGGCATTAAAGCGGTATTATAAGCATCGTTGCGGGGAGCGGGGGGGCTGCAGCTGCAGAATTGGTGCGGATACATTTGCATTTGGCAGTTGGCAGCGTCTTGCACACATTTGCATACTCGCATTCGCACTCGCTCGCACTCGCTCGCACACTGGCTGGATCTGCTTATCTCTCTCGCTGCCTCTCTTTTGCTCTCTTGGAGTGTCTGGTATCTGTCGCATTTCTAGTGTAATTTGCGAAATTAAATGACAAAGTTTTGCACACAGTTAACAATATTAAATCGGATTTCAAAGGCACCGCCACCGACAGTCCCATCGCCATAGCCGGCTCCAAATGTAATTACATTTTCTGTTTTGTGTGTTAACAAACCGTATAATTGGTCCCGGCGCTTTGTCGCGCGCGCCTCTTTCCTGCATCCACGTTATCCTCTGCCGGAATCCTTGAATCCTGCGCCCTGCCGTCGCCTCTTACCAAAAGCCTTGGCCAATCTAGCAACAGCAGCAACAGTTAGCCGCACTCGGAATCGCACATTTCATTACATGTTTAATGGGTCCGGGCAGTGGCCTAGATGCAATTATTCTGAGAGCAGCTCCACTTATTCAATGAACTTCTATGACTCCATGAATTATGGTAAGATTTGTGAAGCCAAAATGTGAAGTATTTAAAATATATGAAAACCAGCGGGCATACCGGGAACAAAGAAAATCTCGTGAAAGTCGGATGAGATTTGACCGCGTTAAGGGTTGGAAAATTACCACTTACGTCTAAATAGGAAATTTGACATGAATTTTGACCATGAATCATGTTGCCAGATTTAGATGCCAAATTTAACTACAACCCAAACCATGAAAAACAGCCCGACCTTGTGAAATTCAGATAATATAAAACCGAGTTATTGGGGTTAGAAATTTGGACCATTGCCTATATAGGAAATTTGAGGGTATCATTTTCATATGAATTTCGACCAAGAAAAATGTTGCCAAAATTAAGTTCACCAAAAATATCTAAGAATCGCACCTTCGATCAGGGAAAACAGTTTTATATATAGAGATTAAAAGTACAAGTAAATTTGTATGCAGTATACGAGTATCTTAAGACACAAAATTATTTAAAAAGGGCGTTGATGTATTAATATTCATCGTTAAAGGCTTTTCTTTATATAATCATTAAAATTATGTTGTGTACTCACCTTAATCATCTTTAAAAAACAACTTGTTGTTTGCGATGTGATCAATTTCCTATTTTCCATAAAACATTTACTTAAGGGACCAGCAGTTGTCATTACTCTTTACTCTTATTGGTATTGTTGCTGTAATGCCATCTCGCTCTCTCTCACTTGTGAACTGTTAACATTCTTTTAAACGCGAAAATGTTTACTAACACGCAGCCCTTAGCCGGGTCGACCCAGCAGTTGTCATTACTGCTTACTCTTCATAAAGGTATTGTTCCTGCAGTGCCATCTCGCTTCCTCTCACATGTGATCTGCTTACATTCTTTTAAACGCGAAAATGCATATAAATATGCAGCCATTAGCCGGGCCTTAGCAGCATCAACTGAAGTTCAACTGCAAAGCGCCGCTCTATTTATACTGTTGACTCTTCTTCTTTCAATCGCGAAGCTCAAGTGGCCAGCGCTCTCGCTTAGAACTTTTTGTCTGCTGATCTCTTTTGCTGCATGCACATCAATATTAATAAGCAGCCCCTTGCCGGGACGGCTTGCAGCTTCAACTGAAGTCCAATTGCAAAGCGTTGCTCTATTTATACTGTTGACTCTTCTTCTTTCAATCGTGCTTGTTGATCAAGCAGAAGTCATTACTCCTTACTCTTGTTAGTATTGTTGCTGTAATGCCCTTTCGCTCTCTCTCTCTCTTGTTGCTCTTCTTCAAGTTATTTATTTTCGTTACCAAATAATATTTAGTGTCTGCATACAGACATAATTGGTACACTGTATGCAGTTGACTGTACTTTCAATCGTGAAGCCTTTTTTTCCTCTGCTTCTTTCAATCGTACACTGCTCTCTGTCTTTCGCGTTAGCAACTCTCGCCTTCTCGCTCACACACATTGTTATAAGCTTTATTTTTGCGGGAATGCTTTGTTTTCTTAGTTGTAGTTGGTCTTTATCAATTTTGCTGTTAAGTTATGCAAATTGTTAAATTTCTTCGCAAAAGTACATCATCTGGAAATGGGCATATATTAATCAACATATTTAATTTAAATTATTACTTATAGTCCACAGCTGAGTTAATGTTTTGCATTGCGGTTACCGTATGTCGCATTTCCAATTACCAACAATTTCGAATTGGTTACCAAATACCAACATATTACGGAAGGGTGATCTGTGTGCGTGTGTGTGTGTCTGTGCACCTGGCTCACGCACAATGAGGAATGCCAGTTTTCCGCTCGTGTGTAAATATGCAGCTGGCATATTACTTGGGCACAATTGCAGAGTCCCTTTGTCATATTTTCGGGATGCCATCAAGTAAATTTAATGAAATTGTTGCGGCTTTTAGTTGCCACTGGCAACAGAGCAAAGTCTGCTGCTCGGATGAGTCGCCACTCGTCAACGCCAGCGTCATCGGCACCATCATCTTTGCCACTGTTTGCTCAGGCGTTGCCCTGCCCCAGCCCCGCCCCCTTTCAGGACGAGCCACATTGCAAAAGCCAGCCCGCAAAGTGGGTCAGTTGCACAGGCAATGCGGCATGAAATTTGAGTTGCCTGGCATGTTAAACAAATTTTGTGGTCAGTTGTCAGCAACAAAAAGCCAAGAATCCAAATATTTGCTCAACCAGCTCAATATATACCCCAAGCCCCAAGCCCCGAGCAGCCAACGCATACATAACACAGCTTCAGCTACATCTATAGCTCTGACAATTCGCTTCTTGATCTCATTATCAAAGCGAGCTGCGAAAATAACCACAACACAACAGAATCGGCCTGGCCAATCCACAGCAGCTCATCCCATTCTCTGGCCAGGGAGAGCCTTTTTCAAAATTGATTTGCTTTCTTTCGGGTCGCAGGCTTGTTTGAGTTGCACTTGACACATGCTGAAGCCATGCGTAAATCTTTTAAAACAACTTGAAAAGGAAACAGCACATTAATTGATTTTCCACACACTTCAATGAACATTCAAGTCCGCAGACAACCACAGCTAATAGAAAAACTTTAAGTAGTCTAATATGTAATACCCTAGAAAACACATCAAAACTGCTGAAGAGAGATCTACCCTTTGAAAGCTGATAACCTTTTTTGCTTTTTTTATTTAAATACAATAAGCGTTTAGTAAATAAAAACAATAAAAGAACATGTTGTTTTTGTTGTTGCTTGTCATCTTTGCATAACAGCAAAAAAAACTGTTTGTTGAACCAACAGTATTTAAATGCTGTACTCTTCTTTCTGCCGTACAGACCTGCAACTCTGTAATCTCGCTCACTCTTACCTCTGGAGTGCTCTTTTTCCTGCAAATATTTAAGTGCGAATTATCACAAAGCTGCTTACCAGTCCGCCAGGCAGCTTCGACTGAAGCCCAACTGCAATGCGCCGCTCTTTTTATACAGCTGTCTCTTCCTCTTTCCATCGTGAAGACAGACTGCTCGGCGCTATCGCCAATATCTCTTACTACTGGCTGATCCCGTCTGCTTTTCTCTGCTCTCTTCTATCGCACTGGTTACTCTCACTGTCTCGTTCGCTCCCACTCGAGGCATTCTCGGGCATTTTTGTGTATTTTATTTTATTTTCACTGCCGTTAATAATTGTGCTATCAATTTTTTTTGAATTGACATGAAATTGAGAGTGATATTATGAATTATTTAATTTGCACATGTTAAGTCTAAGTTTATCATAATTTAAATATATAATTCTATATTTGTTCATTAAATTTTTGTCTAGCCAAAATACCCGCTGCCAGATTCGCATGAGAACTCGAAATTGAAGCTGATTTGCGTCGCTGTGCGGCATGCTCATAACCAGGCCAGAGAGAGAGAGCGAGAGTGAGAGAGAGAGAGAGAGCGAGACGGGACGATCCAGGGCCAGGGCCAGTGAAGCGTGGCAGGCGCGTGGCCAACTGACAATGGCAGCAACAAAAGTAAAAGGCAAAAAAGCGAAAAGGAAAAGAAGAAGCTGAAATAATTGTAATGGTTGCTTTGCATGCCAAGCGGCGCACTGTGCCAATTTTTCAGTTAAAAGGCCGGCGGAGAAAAAAAGAAAAAAAAAGAAAGAAAATTGTGCAAAAGCAATGTAATAAATGCGTCTGTTTTGTGGGGCAGCTGATGAACAGCCGCAGAGGAAAACAGGCGGCCGATAGAAGCGGCAACAACCACCGAAACTTGGGCTGAAATTGTAACTGTAACTGAAACTGAAACCGAGGCGCCACCTTTTGCCTTTGGCTGATAAACGTGGCCCCTCCGCTCCCTGTTGCCCCCTGTTCCGCACAGCTGCGTGCCTGCAACAATTTCCACTTTTTGTGTAGAGTCACATCAATGCAGCCCGTCAGAGTCACCTGTGCGTGTGTGCGTGTGTGTTGGCCCGCTTTTATGTAGCGCACTTTAAGGCGCATAAAAAATGGCCATTGCCTTGGCAAGCTGCTTTATCTTTTAGCGTTTTATGTCGCATTTGCGTACTCGCTCGGCGCCCAGCTCGTTTTATTGTAATAAATTTAAAACATTTTGCACTCATACACATTTTATGAATCTTCAAGATGCCAGCGACTAAAGTGCAGCTGAGCTGAGCTGCTGCTGCTGCTGCCGGGGTAGATATTTTATTTGGCCATTGAGACGCGGACACGGGCATGGCAAAGTGCACTGCAATTGGGATTTATGCAAATGGTGATATATACGAGTGTATATATGTTCGTATGCTTATACATTTTTGTGCGCAGCAAAACTTTCAACATAGATTAAAAAATGTCAGCGAAATTTATGCGAAATTATGCAACAGCAACAGCAACGACGGCAACAGCGACAACTCGAAATCTTTTATGCATATGCAAAGTTGACATTACGCATACGCAACGTGTGCTACAAAAGTTGTTGCATTGTTTTCAATGCCACACGCTCAACTATAAACCAACTCGTTATACTCTTTTTGAGAGCATTTGAATTACGTGTCCAATTTATAACAAATAAAATATATAATCTTTCTAGATAAATCTGTTTGTCCTGACTGACTGAAGTTTTCACTGTAGTTAACTTATCTAATGAAGGTACACGCAACGAAAGACTTTTGCATATTTCCACCCAAAAGTGGTCAGTTTCACTGTCAAATTAATTTCCATTCTATTTCACGTTTGAGGTTTATTTCACATTTTTCGCAGAATCCAAGCTTTCTTTTTAATTACTAATTGCCTTTTTCAAAAAATTTTGTTTCGTCCTTGTAAACAAGGCTGTTTAGTCATTGGACTCCTGAAGATGCTGTCGTTGCATGTTTTTTTAATAACAGTGGCAAATACATATTTTATGATCGCACAAATCGTTGCCAGCTGCGCAGCAAATCAACTTGCACCAGAATTTTAATAACTCCAACTGTAAATGGAGCTCAAGAGCTGCAGGAAAATCAGCAGTAAAATCAACAACAAGAAGCAGTAGAAGAAGAAAATGTAGCTTCATTATGGCCAGCCAGAAATTGTTATGAAAATTGACTTTTTAGCCGCAGGCGAAACTAATTTTGTGCGCTGGCTGCCTTTTGGCCTGACATAAAAGTCAATCGGCAACTGCATTGACTTTGGCTTTGGCTCTCGGTTGTGGCTTTGACTGCGAGGAGAGTGGGAAGGGGCAGCTATCGATAGACTCGTTATCGTTATCATTTGACTGGCCATTTTGCTGCTTATCAAAGCTGATTGCACTGCCCGCAGCCTTGACTCTGTTTCGGTTTCGGTTTTGGTTTCTATCTCGGTTTCTATTTCCATTTCTAGCTCCTGCTGCATACTTATTGCACTGCCTGCCTCGTCCTTGTTGTCCTTGTTTATTGTTTTCGAGTTTTGTTGCCTGCCTGCTGCCTGCTCGGTTGCCATATTATTGCATATAAAACTTCATAAATCTTTTGCTCGCTTAAACTTTTGCAATTGAGTTGTGGATACAAATTAACTCAACTTGCTGCTCAAAACTTTCGCCTAAATAACAACAACAACAATAACAGACTGAACAGCTGCTGCGGCAACAACAACAAGAATATTTAATAATAGTACTTATATTTGCAGCTCTTTGGACTACTTCAAAGTTGGGGAGGATATATTTGAAGCTATTCTTGAGATTCTGCCTATTCTATTTTTTGTGCTACAATTTCTATTTATTGTTTATTATAATTAATATGTATTAATTTACAGTTCACACATGTCACAACTCTTTAAATCTTTTAACAAATATTTGAGTAAACACCACAAAAGGGACAATTCCTGCAGGCTCAATGGCCAACGGGCTGTCATTAAAAGCTCTCATTTTATTCGCCTTTGCTTGACTTTTCCTTTGTTCACTGTCTTTGCACAAATATTTTTTTCGTTATTTTCCTTCTGTTTTTATTTTTTTTTTTTTAGCGAAGTTGGCTTCTGTGGCCGGAAATGGACAGCGTATGGTTTGAGGGGATGGGGATGGGGATGGGGAGTTGTCAGCGACTCGATTTCCACTTGAGTAAACATTAACGTGCCGGACGCCCCATTGAAATTCAAGCGTGCAATTCATTTCCACTTAATTTTCAACGCTACTTTTGCGCTTTCCTTGTGTTTCCTTTGCCTGGCAAAGGGTATGACAAATATGTATCCCAATGAAAATGAGGAACTTCCAAGACAAAATCTATCTGGCGTGGAAATAAGGTTTTTTCCAAAAAGAGTCTCCTTGTAGCTTAGCTAATTACTTTTTGCCCAGGGTATTTGATAGACGGTACACAAAGTCCACTTGGCGTTCTATTTGTTCTATTTTTTTTTTAATGAAGTTTTCCCACGCTAATTAACTTTTGCCCAGGGTATTTAATAGTCGGTACACAAAGTCCACCCGGAATATTTTTTTCCCTTTTTCTTTTTTAAGGAAGTTTCGGGCGTTGGTTTTTGTGATTTTTGTCATTTCCGTTTTGGCCATTTAATATTTATTTTTTTTCGTGTGGCAAACTTTTGAGGGAAATGTGTTGCAAATTAGTCACAAGTGTCTAAATTCTGATGCGCTGCGCGTCACAAAGTCAATTTAACGTAAATTTATGAAAATAAGAGAGCAAAAAAAAATAGATATAGAGATGTGTTTCGGCAACTTCGGCTGTGTACTTTGTGGCACTTTGAGTGGGTAAATTGATAGCAATTAAGCGAGGCGCGTGGCAGTATTTGAGTTGAGCTCTCAGGCGATTTGATTAGCCTGTGAGTGTGTTATTGAAATTGATGGAGCGTATGTTTAGACTGGGGCTAATGTCTTATAGATTTGAGTCGGAATGGGCATTGCCTGCGAATATAGCATTAACTGGCCGTGGGGAAAGTTTATTGAAGTTTATTGATTTGTGTGCTCCACCGATTACAAATTGTATCTACAAATGGTATCTACAAATGATATCTACAAATTGTATCTACAAATGGTATCTACAAATTTATTTTCTTAAAAGTTGTCTATGCTAGGCACAATCATTACCACCAAGCACTCAAATATTAGTCCTGGCTGTCTCCCAGTTTGCCTCCTAATTTGTTTTGTTTTCTCGCGTTGATTTCATTTAGCCGGTTGCCTAATTAATTAGATTGCCGCATTTGCCGCCTCAGGTAATGAATGGAGCTCTGCACCTTTTACAATTGTCACCCACACAAAGCACCTATTGCTGCCTCGCCTGGGTCTGGGGTCTGGGGTCTGGGTCTGAGGCTGGGTGAAGATTTTGTTGTAAATTGATTAACTGACTGACAAAGCGAAACGACTGAAAACGACTGAAACTGACTCGCAGCAGCCATTGGCGTTTTGCTGTTTGTTTTAATTAAATTTCTATTTTCCATTAACTATATAATTATCTCATTTCATTATGCTCTAAATTATATAACACTAATTGAATGCGTACAGCATCAACAGAGTAAACAGTTGTGTGCAGCTGTTCGATTGAAAATCCATAGAAAGTAGTTCATTAGAAATTCAGTTGATTTTAGTCTGTGTTATAAGTGAAAAGTTAACTGGCTAACAGCTGCTTCAGAAGCTATTTATATGTAGCTCTATATATACAAAATTGACTTGTGATCAAGGCAAGGACCAAATCGAAAAGCTGGGAGATTATCTGAAGCCTCCTTTTGGCTCCACAGTATCAAGAGGAAGAGAAAGTACTGGGTTTAGGAAAAGTGGAAAGTGGAAAGGAAACCTACTACACAATGGAAAGTTTTAAACTAAGCTATCTTAAATAAAAGATACTATTACTATGAACCCCCGATCCTCACGCTGATTTAAGCTGATAATTACAAATAAAAGAATTTAAATCCAAAAAAAGTATTCATTCGACGTGGGCAATGCCGGGTAACTTTATCTAGTGTGGTGTTAAACTATTTTCAGCATTATCTGGCGCATTAATTTCACAGCTACCCGACATATTTTCAGCATACTTTGCTTATCAATTGGCCTGCTCGGGGCGCATATTAAAGTTGTGGCCAAGGCTCTAATATCACTTCAGTTAAATGTTTACAAGCTGCCAGACAATGTCCGGATTATGGCAGCAGAGCACATTTGTTGTTGCCACAACTGTTTGTGTTTTGGCCATAACAGAGAGAGAGAGAGAGAGAGAGAGAGAGGGAGCGAGAGAGAGAGAGGGACGAAACCTGTGTTAAAGTTAGTTTATTACTTAATTTTTACTAGCTGTCAATTCAAGGCGACAACTTGTGCTCGCCCGAGACGCCAATGAACTCCGGCAACAACTCCGGACTGCGACTACGCTACGGCAATATCATCCTACTTATGCGGGCCGTGTGCTGCACTTGTTACGCACCCGCCGCGCAGGAGGAGGAAGAGGAAGACGACGAGTACATTTACGGGTTACATTATAGCCAACCGTTGCCCTAATCCTCCGGCCAGCTTGCTGCCCTACGCCTGCCTCATGCATTGTCCGGCTTTTATGGCACGTTGTAAACACTGCGCATAAACTTTGCACTAAAGTGTTGTCGTATAAATTGTATTATGGCAGCTCCCAGGCCGGCCATTTACTGGCAAGAGGGGCTTGTCAGAGAGGGGTGGGGGAGGGAGGGGGAGAGGTGCGCGTGTGAAAAGTAACAAACAGCTCGACGGGCAGACAAAGCAAAAAGTAAAAGTAAAAACTTTCTGCTTTTGTATTTGTTTTGCTTTTTTGCCAAAGCGCTTTTTGCTTTTTGCCAGAGATATTTATCATTTTGGCTAGCGCAGCTTTTAATTACAATTGTTGTGGCTAGCTTTTTGTTTGCTGCCCTTAAACAAGGTCCAACTCCCACTCCCACTCCCTCTCCCTCTCCCACTCCAATTCCTGTTGATCCTGAGCCTTCAGCCGGGGCCAGTAAATTGCATTTTCACGCCCAGCTGCATGGCAGACGCAAACGCAAACGCATTGCATCGCATCCAACATCTACCCCGGCATCACACTCATCCACATCCACGTCCACGTCATCATCATCATCGTCATGGTCATCGTCATCTTCATCATTGAATGCCCACTTTTTTTTGCTCTTTTTCCTTGTCTGTCTGTCTGTTTGGCTGGCGGCTGGTGAATTGCCCTGATTCGTTTTCATTTCATGACCATTATTTCGACTAAAGCTCGGCTGACCCGGAGAACTCTAACTGCCATCGGCCCCGAGCCAGACACATTTCTGTTGCTAAACTCATTTGCATGATTTCTGGCTGCGCTCTTTTCCAGTTTCTTTATTTCCAGTTTCATTACGCACGCCTACCAAGAAAACAACACCAAAAAAAAAATGCCAAAAATTCGATGAGTTTTCCAAGTCGATGTACGATTTCGGTTCGTTTATTTAACGGTAACTTTGTAATTTATAAGGCAGCATAATTTCGCTTCAATCGAAAACTGAGAAACTTTATAAAGGCAGGTGGAAAATAAGGCACACGTTATACTTCAATTAAAGCATTTTCAATATTATGATACAAACTAGCAAGTCTTTAAGCCAATATTTCACTTTTAATATAATATATTTAATCGCATTTTCAGCTCTCTAAATGCTAAATCTATAAGCAAGAAAATAAAGGAGAGGTACAAAGTTCAGTTCACCTGATGCTGATTGTCTTAATAGAAATTCAAAATTATGATTAAAACACTATTTTTTCTCTTTTAATATATTATAATATATTTGATCGCTCCCTACACTTGTCTTTTCCTGTTCCTGTTGTTGACATGCGAAATCTCTATGCAAGCTCTTAATATTTTCAACAATTTAATTGGCGGTATATTCGCTCTGCTGGCAAACTTTCTATTGCGATTTCCTGTGCCATAAATCATAGTTAGTTTTTTGTGTGCGTGCATTTTTTTTTGGAGCCCACGGCTGCTGTCGCTTGGCTGTCAGTTTTGAAGGCCATATCGAGCCGCGGGTCTGGCCGCAACTAGGGACTCCCACGGCCAGGAGGACAATGGAGGAGCAGACGCTTCCTACAAATTGGTTGCATTTCCTGGCGTAAAGTTGCCAAAACTCTGGAGCTCTGGACCTGCAGTTGGGCCTCCAACGATGACTCAGCCGCGGGCAATCGTCATTTTTCCTACTGCTGCACTTTTTTTTTGTCCTTATTCGCTGCAATTTGGTTGCCTTTTCGTTTATTTTAGTTTTTATTGTCGTCTTTTTTGTTTGCTGCATTTGACATTCTGTGACTTTTGCTGGCGCGTAATTTATGTGAGTTGTGCGCAAAAAAGGGAGGCAACTTTAACAAGCGGCGACATTATGCGAAAAGACAGTTGCAATAACAACAAATGGCTCAACTTGCCGCATAACTTTGTTTGCCGTTGCCCCACATAAGTGGGCAAAAGTACTCGTAAGTAAGTAAGTAGTTTGTCCCCAACTCCGAGTGCCTTGTATGCCTGTCCAACTGTCTCTCTGTCTCTCTGTCTCCCTTTCTGTCTCTCTGTCTCTCTGTCTGTTTGTTTGTTTGTTTGTTTGCTGGTTTGTTGTTGTCAAGTTGTGTGCGTGTCGCCACATTCGAGTTTCTTGTTATTCATATTCATTAGCGCTCCATTGTGTGCCCTGAAATTGCAATAGGACTCGACATTTTTGTCAGCAATTAAATGGCAAGAGAAGAATTTCAGCTGCCCCATTGCAATAAGGTGTTGAGTACGCGAGCGATAAGTCGAGTTAATATAAAATGTTTTTGGAAAAGTAGAAAAGTATAAAAATGCGCTCAGTGTGAACAGCTGGCATTATATTTATCCAAATAATTGGTAAATGGATAACTTTTAATCAATTTTACACACATCAAGTCGTCTCTGAAAAATCCATCTCCTCAGCCTAGGCGGACTTGACTACTTCCATATAGCCTCATTCTTACAAAACAAGCCTTAGCAGTAACACCTAAATTCTAATCGTAGTCTCAATTTGTTTTGGTTTTCAGGTAAGCAAGAAAGTAAAAAAATGTATTAAATAATTTGTAACTGTCATTTTCAGAGCAATCATGTGTTGCGGACCTTGCGATGGCTGCTGTGGACCCTGCGGCGGAGGATGTTTTGGACCTAATGTTTGCGGTCCGTGCTGTGCGACAGGACCCTGCTTCGGTTGCTGCGGCGGCAGTGCCTGCGGCCCTTGCGGTGGTTGTTGCAGCAGCTGTGGACCCTCTTGCTAAATCCGAAATCCCAATCCCGACTCTACCATTTGATGTGTAGAGTCTGAGATGCCTGGAGGCTGCACAAACGTATTTTTGGCTTGAAACACAAATCACATTGAAATGCTATCTCGTAATAAAGGAATGTAAGAATTCGTAGAAATACTTTTATAATGTAGTAAATACAATTGAGGGAGGGGATCTGATTCAACACTTCCCGAAATGGAATAGTTAAGCTTCGAGTAATCGCCACATAACCCTTGTTAAATTAGTCGTGTATATTTATTTTCAAATATGGTGTCGTATATAAAATTTGGGTATGAACAATGGTCACTTAATTAGTTTGAAATTGTGTTACTTAATGTATTCTAGTATATACAAACTGGGTTTCGCGGCAATCTATTCTGGCCTGTTTATGGACGCATTTCTGTGTGTAAATGTTTGGCCAGGGAAGAATATTTTCAATAATATTTGCCAAAATGGAAGCGATCCTTAAACTTTCATCAAGAGCTTCAGTTTTGGATCTCGCCAAAAGTTCGTTATAAAGCCAAAATCGTTGAACATTCAGTATTAAGTACTCATGCTAACTGCCATGCAAGTATAACAGTCACCCAGCCACAAAGCGGGAGAGCTGCCAACTTTATTTAACTGTTTGCCAAGCTGTCAAGCACTAGCTAACTGCCACACGCTCCCACACACACACGCACACACACATACACACATGGAGTTTTTGTTCTGGGTACTGGGTACTGCTCTCTACACTCCTGCTGCCACTGGCTGTGGTCCTTGTCCCGGTTGGGAGTACAGCGTAAAAGCCAAAAAGGAAACGCGCTACATTTGCGCTCAACGTGTTTGCCTTCAACGTTTCACGCTTCGATTGCCGTACAGCCAAAGCCGGAGTCGAGCCACCTGAGAGCTCAACTGGCACACACACACGCACACCTTTACATATATATACAGATACATATTGAGCTGCAGATACTGCCACACAAATACAAACACACACACACACACACACACACACATTTTAATCTAGCTGCAGAAAAATGTATTCGTACACCCGAAGAGCAGCATCAAGTATACGCGCCGTGTTGGGGCGAAATTAAATTTTAAATATTTATAAAGCTGGGGCCAATAAAAGGAATTCGCAATTGGCCTGATTGGCTTTTAATCGCAGCAGACAGTTTTTAATAAATATGCATAACCGGCAAAGCCTGCCCGCCTGCCCCTCACCCACAAAATTGCCTCAACCAGCTAATTTCAATTGAGTTTTTGTGGGCGTGGCTGCGGACAACAGCTCGAACTCGGAACGGATGCTGCATTGTGTTGCGGAAAAGCCAAAAATCAAGTGCAATTTATGATTGCCATAAAATTGCGTGGATATGTGTGGCAACAGCAAGTAGCCGGAGCCAGATCCTGCGCCTCCGGAACGGATGCCAGCTGCAGCTGCAGGAGACTAGTCCCAGCTGTTACTTATGCAGTACGTAGCTGGCGTATCTTGTAGATACACAGTTTGGAGCGGGCCTCGCACCGGGCTTCCGGTGACTACATAAGATATCCAATCGGGCAACTGCAATTCCGTAAATCGAACTAGACTGTTAGCCCATACGGCTGCATTCTGCATAAGGCAAGCAATCAAAGCTGTCCGGGCAGCCAAATGTCAGCTACCCGACAGCTGCCGAAACTCCACAGTGCGTGCCATCAATCCCAGCATCATCATCATCATCGGGAGCAACAACATCATCATCATGTCGTTGGTTTTATCGTGCAGTTTGTCGCATTGGCTGAGCTGATAAGCAGAACAGCTCGTAATATGCATGCCTGAGTGCCGGCTCCTGGTTCCGGCCTTTTCCACTCGACTCTAGCCAGCGCTTGTTTATTTGCCGGCAAAATTGTGAAATAATGTGCTGCAATCAATTCGCAATACATGTGCTCTTTGCCCACATTCCCCGGTGCAGCGCAAAAATATGTGCACTCAAGAGTTTTGAAGCGGCAGCTGCCACTCTGGAACAACAGCAACAACTCTCCGGCCATACCATGATGAATATGTTTACATCAATAACAACAACGAGAAAAGGGCTATCTTCGGTATGCCGAAGATTGAATACCCTTGCAGACCCAACCTTTTCATAATCCTCATAGTAGTTTGCCCGTATGGTTTAGATATCTTGAAATACAAAAAAGTTTCCAATGAACCTACTTTTCAACTGATCTTCCCAATGGCAAATATATGATATAGTGGTCCCATATTGATGGGATTTTGCATATTTATGAGGAGCTTAGTAAAACTAATAAATGCCGAGTTTGGTCAAGATATCTTGATAAACAAGAATCTACTTTTCGACCGATCTTTCCAATGGCAGATATATGATATAGTGATCCGATCTAGCTAGCTCCGATATATGGAAATCGTGCAACAGAAAGAGGGACTCCTGCAAGGTTTCATAGAGATAGCTTTTAAACTGAGAAACTATTTGGCATAGAAACAGACGGACGGACAGACGGACATAAATATATCGACTCGGCTTTATGGGATCGGAGATGTCTCCTTTTATGCATTACACATTTCACGACAAAATTATAATACCCTTTGCAAGGGTATAAAAACCCGGGTCAATAATAAAGCGCTGCTCCAACTCGCTCAGCTTCTCTCTATAGCCGATGGCTGCAGCTGCTGCGATGATGAACACGTCAAAATGAGTTTACTTTGCGGTCTGATGGCAGCGATTGCAGCCAACGACTAGATGCCCCGCCCCGCCCCGCCCATAAAGTGCTTGACATCCAACCGACGAGGGATTAATCAGACGCGGGTACTCGAAATTTAAAAGTGTATCGTGAAGTTATCCCGGGCTCAACTTAAATCGAAAGCTGGCGATCTATTTTAGGAGGATATTCGATGGAATTACGGAAAATAAGTATTTCATGTTTAGGCTGCGACTCACTTGTCAAAAATTGTCAAAGTTCCAAATTATAAAATCCACAATTGCAAGTGTTATTAAAATATAAAAAAAATTAAAGGGAAAGTAATTCTTATTCATATTTTCATCATAAGTATATTTTGTAGTGTTAGACATAGTTATAGAAGAAAAAAAAAATGGAGGGAAACGATAGCGTGAGAGGCATATTAAAGGTTGGGGGCAATGTAGTTGACACTATCATATTGAAGACGGCCAAGTTCGATGAGATGAATGTACTGGCGACCTTTCATCCGGCCAATAAGGACTATGGCCACATGATTATCGATGAGCCGAAGACGCCGTTTGTATTTGAGGATGACTTGCCGCACGATCTGGACACCGCCAAGCTGATGGAGAAGCTGCGCCTGGCCGCACAATCGGAGACGCCGGCTTTTGGCATGGATGCCGACTCGGACGATTCGTCCGTAGACGAAGACTATCCGGAATCGGTGGATGAGAAGGTGCGTCGCCTGGAGTTCGAGCGTCGTCGAAAGCTGCACTACAAGGAGTTTCTGTCGGTGCCGCTGGCGCGTCGCCTGATTGCCCAGGAGTTCGGCGACATGATCAGCTCGGAGTTGAGCATAAAGGATGAGACGGTGCCCAGCATGGAGAGCTGTTCGATTGTGGAATGTGCTCATGAAGAATCCATCCGAAGCTCTTTAAGAACCCCGCGTTCATTCCACTCCAGTCCGTCGTCGAGGAACAGCTTAGAAGAAATAATAGAACCAGTCGACATCGAGCCGGGCTTCGGCAAAGATCATCCCTGTTACCAAAAGCTAATGGCCGAAATGAATTTAAAGCTAGTTGTCGCACCCATTCAACAGTCGGGGACAATAGCAGCCGGAGACCCCGCAACTGCAGCAGCAGCGGAGGAGAATCGGAAGGAAGGAGGAGAAAACGCGGCGGAGCAGCCGGCGCCAAGAACTGCCTAGACCACATGAACCATAGATCTCATCTGGCATTTGACGCTAATTTATGTTATGCATTTTGATGTTCTCCTGTTCAAATTAAGACTGCCTGCTAGCGATGTCTATTAAAATTGTTACGTTCAAGTGAATTGGCATTGTTGTTGGCCGGAACTGAGAGACTTGAGATTAGCCAAATGCTTGGCCAGTTTCGTTGTGGCCCTCTTCCTGTCCGAGCTCATTTGGCTGTCTGAATATTTAATTACGTCTGCTTGGCCAGACGTTTCCTGTTGTTCTTAGCCTCGTCTCTAAGTTTTGTGCATCGACTGTCGCAAAACTTTGTTTAATAACTAATTTCGACATTTTGTTTTGTGCACTGCAACGTAATTGAAAATTCCTTTGGCTACCGAACGCATTTCCTTCTGGCCAAGATAAATTAATTTTGATTTATTATTTGCAGCCGCACCTCAACATCTTCTGGTCATCTCTCCTTAACCAATTACGCCATTTAAATATTATTTTTGCTTACAGTTTCCAACTGGTTTCTGGCCTAAACGTCGTTTAAAATAATTGCGCATAATGTTTAAATTAGCAGTCAAATAAATGTGTCGTAAGCAGAGCCTTAACTATTTCCACAAATTGCTCGGGTCAAAATTGTAGGAGCCAATTCCCAGACCAGGACTAGGGCCATTGACTGCCATTAAGATTAGATTTTTCGAGTGTGTAATATACTTAAATTTAATCAGCTGAGATAAATTGCTCTAATAAAATAGAAAGTTATACCTGGAGCTGACAGCTTATTAATTAGACGTGTCGAATTAAAAATCAAGTAGGTAAAATTCAATATTCAATATTATTTTAAATTTCTAGGCCTCCAAATTTATGACAAAAAAGGAAGGAAGGAAGAAGAAATAACAAATATAACATTCATAAAATAAGTAAATAATTTAATATTAATAATAAAAAAATAAGCTTTCTCAGCTTTAAATTGCATTAACCACAAAATAATATGCCATTTAATGGGCGGGTCTTCCCCTCCCACTTCTCATCTCTTTTGCCCCCTCGACGAATTGAAGGCACGTAGAATGTGCTGGGAAAAGCCTTTAATGTGGATTTGCCGGCTGCAGCATGTGCGAAATGAAATTTAAGTTGGTCAAATTTATGGCCTGGCCAGAGCTGAAAGCCGCAGACGCTGCCATCTTCATATGCCGTGTGCGAGTGTGCGTGTGTGTGTGTGTGTGTGTGTGTGCGTGTTCTTCTTCTTTAGCACGACAATTGCCGTGTACATTTCATTAAGTGCATAAGCCGTCGGCTGTCAGCGCTGTGTGTAATGCATTTTAAGCCGGAAAATTATTTTTAATGCTATTTACAGCACAAATGAAAATGCAAGCGTAAATAAAGAAACGGCAGTCACGAACTGGACCCGTCTGGACCCGGACCAGGACTCGAGCCGGAGCCGGAGCCGGAGCACAACAAACTTAACTACAAGCCGCACAACAATTGAAATTCAGCCAATTTAAAGATTCTGTCCGGGAGCTTTAGGGGGTAAACACGCGCGCGTGTCACTAAGAGTGCAGCTAAATATTTGCCGAAGCATTTTTGGTATTTACGACGGCATGTCGTGTGGCATGCGGCCACTTGGTCCCAAGGGAGGCGCCTAGAGGTGCAGCTTGGCAGTCGCCCAGGTTGAGGCGTGCGGAATGCGCTGCAGGAGCTTGGCGCAGCAGCCGGGGATGGAGCCGGAGCCAATGACAAATACTTGAACGCTGTGCAGTGCGCATCAATTCTCATTTTGATAAATTATAAAATGTCCAACGTGGTCGGTTCCAGTTTAATGGATTGCCCCATCCCAACTAAATCCATGTCTGTAGCATGGCAATCACATCTCCCCAGTGTGTGTGTATGAATGTATGTGGGTCTCTGTGTGTATGTGTATGAATAAATATATGTTTGTTACCTTATGCCAAGCGAAAACGAATTTCACCTTCAGCTGCGCAGAGTATTTTGTTGTATGTTGCCCTTCTCCGCGATTCTCATGATTTCTAGTGACTTCTATTGGCTTTTACGCTTCGACTAGAATTGTTATAATAATAATTTGTAGGGGCAATCCAATAAACTGTATCGCTGCTTCTACTTAAACTCTAATTTACTCACTTTTACTCCATCTCTTTCTGCTCCCTCTCTATATTTAACCGTGTACATGTTTACACATGAATGTATAACATATCTAACATAACTAAGAAGATATATTAAAGCCGTGCAGAGCTTCCTAGTACGCTTAATATGAATCCAGCTTTCCCTTTTGTACTTCCAGTTAATGGGATGGGTTAATTTAATTGCACCAATGATGCAATCGACATGCACAGTGAGTGAACACAGTGAAACAGAGTGAGACAGAGATAGGAAGGGCGAAAGAGACAGCAAGTGGCTTAAAACTCATTACAAGCTGCTCACTTGTCTCGCTGTAGTGTCCTTGCCCAGTGCATTGCAAAGCAGCTTAGTTGAAGCTGAGCGTGTCGTAAATGGTAGGGAAAATGACATTGTCTAATTGATTGTCGCCATGCTCAGTGGCCCTTGCACAAATGAAGTTAATAAAGATTTATATAGCTCAAAGTTTGTTGATTTTTTGAAGTGCGTTTTGCTTAGCGTGAAGTGCAACTCGCCCCCATCTAAGCTGGAAACACTAGCACCTGGTCAAACAAGAAGTCAAGTTTGGGGTTGGTCAGGCCCGGGTCTGGTACCTGGGCTCAGGCTGGCATTTGGTGCGTGCCCCGGGGTCAGGGTCAAACGGGTCACCCCTTTACGATATTTCTTTCACTGTGGCCTAAACAAATATGCCTGTATACACACACGCGCCACAGCCGAGCACGTTTATTTGTAATCAATTATCGGATAGCGTAATCTATTAGAAGGACAGCTGACATGCCAAGTTTGGGTAATGTCGCAGCTGCCCGGCGAGTGCATAAATTTGAGTAATACCAGAAATAATTATGACACCACACGCAAATTTTGCATAAATTATGCAAAATGCATGCGATTTTTCGGTGACTAAGATGAAATATTCACTATTTACTAGCGAATCGAATATACTAGTAAAAACAAACAACTAAATAAAATAATTTATTAAAATCAATTACAAAAATGTTAACGTAAAGGGAAAAATGGTTTTTTAATGAAGCTAGCTGCATGTTCTATTTCCTATTTAAGTCATGTCCGGAATAATCAAATTTTAAAGTTAATACAACATGAATTTAAAGCTCTCCTCAATAGACGGAATAGCCTCTAGATTCCTGCCCTTAATGTTTAACTTATCTTAACTTACATATTTTCGAAAAATATGGTTGCTTTAGTGCTGCTAACAACCATTCCCATTTAAAGAGACAAAGCAGATTTAGTTTCCCGCTGTGTTCAGATGATTCTAGGACAATTGCTAAGTCCCCTTAAGACACATGACTTTCAACAGGGTTTAAGTAGGACAGCGAAAACAACGAAAGTCTCGAATTGGTCTTTGTCCAATTTGAATGTTTGGCGTAAATGCAGAGCTCGCATCTGGGTTTATGGAGGCAACTGCTAACTGAGCGTAAATTATTTCCGCAGAATGCAGTCACGATTTACTATATAAGAAACAAAACTAAGTTTGGCTTAACTAAAGTTATTCAAGGCGGTAAAAAAAAGGGTGGGGGGCGTGTGGGGGAGCTGCATCTTTATGCGCATATGTAAACACTTCCTGCTGGAATCAGAGCCATTCAAGGACGACAAGCAAATGCGCCAGGACTAAGAAGTGTAAAAATCCATGGCTAAACTACTTGGCTTTGGCTCTGGCTTCACACATCGCAAAGTTTTGTGCAAAACTTTGGGCCAAAGTACGAGCTACTACAATGGCGTTATAATTTTCAACTAAGGCCTGCAACTTTTACTTGTTGTACTAAAAATTAAATAACAACGCTTGAATATTTTCGGATTTCTTTTGACATTGAGACCATTGGCCAAACGAACCAACTTGTCTTTTTGTTATTATTATATAAAAAGATTCTTCTTTTTGCTTTCATCTTATTCGCTTTGGTTTTTTGATACAGCTGTAAAGCCAGACAAAGCTTAATGTTTTGCATGGCAATCGCTTTGTTGGCGTGAATATTCCATAAAATAGCAAAAGGCGTTCCTTTTGCAACAACAAAGTCCTAAAGAGTGCTCATTGATAGCTGATAGGACTATGCAAAAAAAAAAAACAACATGTAAGAGGTTTTAGTCGGGAGGTCCCGACTAGGGGATACCCTGAACCGATGGGTACAAAATAAAAGATACACAAACATATCAAGTTTGGTGACTCTAGCTCTTATTACTTACTCAATTTGATCAAAAAACAGGATTTCGATATCGATTTTTATCGATTGCTCGGAAACGGAGTAAGTTATCGATTATCGGAAACAAACTCGATCTGCGCAGGCATTAGGAAGACCTACAGCCAACATTTTGAAGTCTCTAGTTCATATAGGTTCTGAGATTCTTGCGTTCATACATACGGACAGACGGACGGACGGACGGACAGACAGACAGACGGACATGGCTAGATCGACTCGGCTATTGATGCTGATCAAGAGGAGATGCTTTCTCCTGCCTGCTACATACATTTGCACAAATACCTTATACCCTTTTTACCCATTGTCAATGCGTTCAGGGTATAAAAAGCTCCGTCAGAAGTGTTTGCAGCCAAAGTGCTGTGCAGCAAAATACTTTCATTTTACAATTTTCACATGATATTACAGCGTTTGATTCTCTTTTTGCCACGGACTAGCTGACTGACTGCCCTAACCAGAGATTGCATTTTTTGCCATTACTCTCTCATCGGATTTTGCAAAATGTTGTGCTAGCCGGGACAATGCTTGTTTACAGAGCTCTCCGTTTAGTGCCATGAAAATTCATGGAGCAAAAAATAAAAATAAATATATGTATATAATATTATTAGGCGGCCAATGAGAAAGGTTTTGCATGTATGATATACATATATATTTTTATAGTGGATGTATGTATATTTTATGCAATAATTTAAAACATGGCGCGGGGTTTTTGTTGCCACAAAATTTATGCGTGAAATGCAAAATAAATATGCAGTTATTTGCTTTAGCTGCATCATAAATATTTTCATTGATTTTATGGCAAACAAATTTTAATTTTAACAGCGCCAAAAGGTTGCCTTTGATTTTGCATTCCTTTCCATTTTGCTTAAATTTAAGGCGAAAAACATTTTTAAATTTGTTCCGCAACAAAAAACAAGCCTTTAAATATTCATTAAAAAATATACACAGAATGTGTAATGGAAACTTTTAAGGGTTAATATGTGCATTTTTTCTAAAAGTGAAATTTTTTTTTTCGATTATTTTGTGTTTTTCTTCAGGCTTTAATAAATGCCGTTCATCGGTTTAAAGAAACGTTTGCAACACTTGCAAAAAAATGATGATGACTATTTAAATATTAATAAAAGATTATTGAAAACAGAGCGTATAAAAAAATGTTAACTGTTGATATCAATTTAAAATGCATAAGAAAATGAAATTATTAAGAGAATTAAATGTAAATAAATAGGTATGCATGGAAAATAGAGAATATTATAGATATAAGAAGAATTTTGCCTGCTTCGCTCTTGACTATGTCTGGAGTATTATGCCCCACTTTGGACAGGGCATAAAGTGAAAAATTGTATTGTGTGTCACGACAGTGCCGAAAACTAAAGCCGAAGCGCCCACAAAATGGCCGACCCGGATCGGCCACACACGCATGTGACTGCGTTGTCCGGCGGCGACTTAACAGCTCTGCAGCTCTCTCGCCGTGTACACAAGCGAGGGGTGTGTGTGCGAGTGTATGCGGTGTGCGTGTGTGTGTGTGTGTGTGTGATGTGTGTCGTTTAGATTTAGTGCCGCTTGTTACGTTTTGATGCTATGCCATTTATAAGCGGCGCACAGTGGCCACAGGGCTGTCCCCCCACTTTTGACTGCCGTCTCCGCCTTCCGCTGGACACTGTCCATAACGCGGCAACAAATGCAAACTGACATTTTTGCATGGCACAACTTTGAACCTTAACATGACAGACCACGACAGCAGCAACAACGACGAGGAGGGGTTAGAGCTGCATAAATAATGTGCAACTTTAAGTGTTTGCCACTTAAAGCTCGAGTTGCGCATACGCCACGTATGCCGCATTCAGCTTGACTATTCGCTATGATTGCTGAGATTGGGCGGAGGGTGGACGGAGGAGAGGGGCATCTCTAGCATTGCCATACCAGCCAAGTAATTTACGCACAATAATGCGCTTCGTTGAACTCTACGGCCAGATGATTGATGTATGGACGTGTTAATTAGGTCTACTCCTGGCACATTTGCGCGCTCAACAAAGGGAAAGAAGGAGAAAAAACACACGCCAATAAAATTCGTGCAAAAAACTTGAAGAATTGATTGATTTCTGGGTTCCACAAGCACATTAATCAGCAATGCGCTTGTTTGATTGCCGCTTCAAGTTGCCTGCCAGCTAAATTAGGCAAACACACACACACACACACACACAGAGAGAGCACACACGCACGCATGCATAGAAAGTTTGCCAGGCTTTGATTACCGCTAACTGTCAAGTGTCCAGTGTTGGACATGCACTTTTGCATAGGCCGACAAATTCAATTTATTTCAAGTTTGGCCAACAAAGAGGAAAAAAAAAGAAAATGTGCAAGCTGCTCACTAAATCAAAAACAGATTTTGGCAACAAATTCGTTATGCACGTGACATGTCCAAAAAGCAGCCAACACACTCGCCAAATACTCTTCCACACACACGCACACACACACACACACATTACTACATACATATCTGCGTGTCTGTGTGTGGGCGACTAAAAGAAATTTGAATAAGTGAATTTAAAAAGCGTTGGCGGCAGGCAAACGCAAACAAAGTGTGGAATGCCGAACTGTGTATACCCTCTTTTATATACCCTATTAGATACTATAGTCTACTTCTAGTCTAAACTATCAATATGGAGCACCAAAAAGCGACTATGAGCAACAAATCCAATCTTATTAAGAGGTTTTCATCAACATCTCCGCCTGTTAATTTTATCTGGAATGGATTTATACTCATCAGCCGTTACATGTTTTATGGCAAATTAAGCATGCTCTGTGTAAGTGTACAGAAAGGAGCTCCTGCTAAAGCCAAGGACACTTTTCCTGAAATGCAATTTCGCACTTGTAAACTTTTATGGCTGCATGTGCCAGCTGAGTTGAACATTTGGCTAGTTTCAAGCTAGTTAAGGCTATTAAGCATATTATATGCATGCATGTGTCAGCAGAGTTGAGCATTTGGCTTGTTTCTAGCTAGTTTTGGCTGTTAAGAATCTAACACGCTTTTAGTATTAGAAAAATATTTTTAAATTTCATATTGATATATTTTACATTTTAATAATATAATAAAAGCTGTTGGCAACAGAAATCTCAAATCTTAACAGTGCAAGCTAATGTTAATTAGAACATACGACAAATGTTAACATTATCTCAGGAAAAACATATGTTCTCGACAAATGTGTTATTTAATAAGAAACATGCAAAGATACTGACTGAATTTATAATTAATTATAAGTAATAATTCATACTAATATTATAAGCATAACAAGTATAAAATGATTAAATGTTAGTAACAGAATATGCGAATCTTAACAGCGCAAGCAACTGTTAATTAGAACATGCAACATATACCAACATTTTCTTAAGAAAAACATATGAACACCTCGAATGTGCCTATATGTAAGGCTTAAAAATGAAGCATGAAAAGAAAGTGACTGCAGAGTGTGTTTAGCCTTTAATAGGCTTAGCTCCTGTGATTTCTCAACATTTTTCAACATGTTGCTGTCAACTTTTGGCTACTTTATATGGTCGGTAGCTGGCAGCTCTGATTTGATAATGTTACGGAGCTTTCCAGGCAAATGCCACTACACTCTTGGCCAGCTACAATATGTGAATAGTAGGGTGGCAACAGGCAACAGCTAGCAGCCAGCAGCTTCAAACTTCACATAACAACACACACAACACACACTCTCACACTCACACTCACACACACACATGCACACCTACTTTGTCCGAATGTAGATCAGGCGCATGCAAATCTGCTCGGCGTTTGACTGTTGACGGCACATTTGCTTCAGCTGCTTGGCATTTTATTTGCAGTTTTTTTTTTAGCCTTTTTTGTTGTTGGGTTTTTTTTTGTAACTTGTTTATTTGGCTGTCGTTGCTTTCATTTGCTTGGCTAGGCTGAAAAGGCAGTCGCTTCTTTATTTGCACACTTTGGCTAATGGATTTTTTTTTTTTCGGTTTGCATTTTGCGGTTGCACGCAGCGTATGCTTAATATTTGAGATCTCTGTTTAAATTATGTTTCATGTTGCCATTTGCCTTTTCCTTTTTCTTTTTCATTTATCATGCGCCTCATTTGGTTTGCATTGGGTTTTCTTTGTGGCCGCTGGCATTTGGGCGACTTAATTGAAAATTCAATTAGACCTGTGCAAATATTTTTGGCCAAAGGAGCAGCGCACAAATTGAGTTACAGCTGTTTATCTAAATAAAAATTGCAGCCTCCATTCCAGCCGCTGCTGTTGATGCTGCTGCTGCTGGTTCTGCTACTGCTGCTTCTGTTGCCATGGCAGCCGTTGCATTTTAATTACAACTTAAATATCTCAGTGCGGTCGGCAGTTGCAAATTACAACTTCAGTGAACCGCAAAATGAAAGTTGTTGATTTTTCCCGTTTTTATACCCTGAACCCATTGAAAATGGGTAAAAAGGGTATAATGTATTTCTGCAAATGTATGTAACAGGCAGAAGAAATCATCTCCCCTTGATCAGCATCAATAGCCGAATCGATCTAGCCAAGTCCGTCTGTCCGTCCGTCTGCCCGTCCGTTCGTGGGATCTCAGAACCTATAAGAGCTGGAGACTTGAAATTAGCGGTAGGTCCTACTAGTGCCTGCCCAGATCGAGTTTGTTTCCGATATTCGTTAACTTGTCCCGTTTTAAAGTAATCGATAAAAATCCATATCGAAATTCTGTTTTTTGAGCAATTTTGGTAAATAGTTAGAGCTTGAGCCACCAAACTTGACATGTAGCTTCTAGAATAGTTTATATTTTTGCGTTTGGTGTTGGAAGAAGGAGGTTCAGGGTATCCCCTAGTCGGGAGCTCCCGACTAGAACCTCTTACTTGTTCCACTCTGTGTGTGTGTGTGTGTATTTTGCACTGGAATTTCTGCTCGGGCTTTGCTAACTAAATCAATTTTGATGAAGCCCCCAAGTTAATTGCTTGCACTGCCCGAATGCACAGTCCGCAGTGCTCAGTTTATTAAATAATTTCGCCACTTTCACTGACCCTCAACATTCAGTTCAACATTGTGTTTAGCTGCCAACTCGCCCGAACCCAAACCCAGCTAATATTGCCCGTGCTCGCTGTGGGTGGCCTTTGCTTTCAATTGAGGTTCTCTTTGTTCCGCTGCTGCTGCTGCTGCTGCTGCACGTGACTTGATTGTCAGTTGCAATTTAAGAATTTGATAGTTTGACAATGCATTTTGGCTCTTTTCACATGCTGCTATGTCCCACTTTCCTCAATTCGAAAGCCAATCGCCATTCGCCATTCGCCATGGCTTGCGTGCTGCTGCTGCCAAGACATTAAAATGCTGCATAAATAATCGTATATTTTGCGCAAAATCGACAAAGGAATCTTAAACAGCAGCGGAACAGACGCTTTTCCAAGCTAACAAACATTAAAAAGCAATAACCAAATAAATGGATTTTAAATAAATTTTGCTGTCTGTTTTGTGAGAGCACACCTGGAATTTAAGGCTATTTAATTTGATCGGAAATAGTTTTTAAACAAATATGCTGCATATGCTCGATTTTTTTAAGTCAATACAGGGTATTTCTAATCAAGGATACGTCGCTTTTATTCAAGTGCAAAACATTCTTTTACTTTGATCGGAAATAGAGTTTATAAAATGAAAACAGGCCATACTTAATCTGGGATATATCACTTTTACTTAAGTGCAAAATGTCCTGCTCATCTTCAAATCCCAGCTCAAGCAATTGCATAATTATTATCCTGCCCAATTGTTTACTTATACGTTGGCCGGATTCGAAGCTTATAAGCTACTTAGCAGCCATATATCGGGTCAATTGGGTCAATTGATGTACAAGCGACGCGATTCACTCGGCTCTGTGCATATTGGCATGCGGCAAAACATTTTCCGCCTTTTAATGCGCTCTCCCATTTTTTCTCTCGTCGAGTTTAACGCATTCATGTGCGAAACTCCAAAACTCTTTCACTGCGACAGACAGAGCTGAACCACCCCAAAGTCAAGCCTGGAATCGGGCCCAATCCAATAACAACAACATGGTCCATAGCCACAGTTCATTTAGGCGTGTAAAAACATAAATCAAAAAGCATGGCCTGGCCACAGTTCCTACCCCCGTCTCTCCTGCCCTCTCTCCCTCCCTCTCTTTTGTCTATATACATGTTGGCCAGCAGGCGACAGCCACATAAAGGACATGAAGTGTATATAAATTGCCTACTTGCATTTTAATTAAACTGACTAAAAACCAAGCCAATGTCAAATTGCAGCCACCCCCGCTTCGTCCCCCTCCTTACTCTCTGTCCCTGCTCCTGCTCCTCCTTCTGCCAATGGCCGGCGGCATTTCATGTGGAAATTTGCTTTAAATTGACCAACTGACCGCAGCAACCTTTAAACAAATTAGAAAAACTTCTGTTCTCATTGTTGTGGCTAGTTGTTGTTCTTGTTCTTCCTGGCCCTTTTATTGGGCCTGTGATTAGCATTGGCTTTTTTAATGGCCTCTCGCCGCCTGCCTTGCAAGTTCTTGGCCGCAGCTGTGCCGCCTTTTGATGTGAATAATTTTGCAAAAATATTTTGTTGCTGCTGCCTTTTTGGCTACATTAAATTTACATTTTCCGCTAAAAAGTCACCAAAGAGTGGACGACAAATAGACGTTAGTTGGGGGCAGGGCTACATTCTGACAACATGTGGCAACTTGCCCTCGGCTATGTTAGGAGTCGCAGCGGGCTGGGGTTGGGGGTGCAGGTAGGTGCGCGTGACCAGGTAATGGACTGTAATTATGCTAAATAAGCCATGAGCAAATGTTGATGTGTGTGTCACGCTACATACTAAAAATGTGGGAAGTGGAAGATCGCGGGGGGGAAGAGCATATCCTGCTGTCAAAAGGGCGTTAAAATGTAACTAAAGCTAAAATATTCCTTGAGCATAAAATATATAGTGAGTTTATAATATAGGTAAATGCAAAATAGATTTTTTGGAGAGAGACTTTTTTGTAAAATCAACAGAATAATTAAAATGGTACTGGAACCCGTCGATCTTTACAAAAAGCCTGCTCAAGTTTCCCAGCTAAAAGCCCTTTTTAACTAGAATCGAATTGAAATAAACACCTTATTCTTCTGCCTCGCTGTCATTTAATTTCATCAAGCACATATCCTTAAAGCCTCATGTTGTGGCACGTGAAGTTCCGTCTGTTCCACCTTTTCGTACCTCTCTCATAAAATGATTGAACGCGTCATCTTCTGCATGTACCTAATATATATTTCGAGCTGCCACATTTTCTACTCAATAGAAACTTTTCTGATGGCCTGGGTCTGGGTATCTATAAATGCCAACCAATTTACAGTTTGCCGCAGCGACTTTATAAATAATTTGCGTAGCTTCCGCCAGCTCATCCATCTGTCCTGCCTCCTTGTCTATCGCTATCTGCTCTCGGCTCGGGGAGCACCCACGCGAGGGCCTCACATTTATGATTAATGAGCCTTAACTTTTGCACTTTTACGGGGCAATTTATGCGGCAAGGGGCCGTATCTTTGGCTCGGCGCGCGTGTAAGTTAAGACAGGCAACAATTGTAAATGTTTGTTGCGCAATTAAAAGCCATGCAAATGTTGGCGCTGCCTTTTTGCAGCTTTTTTTTCCTCCCGTTTTTTGTCGTTTTAACGTAATTTGATTTACCTTGCTCGCCTCCCACCGGCAACGAGCCGTTGCAAAAGGGGCCTCGCTGCTGCCACAAATTGTCAATAAACATATCAATATGCAACACGAAATTGGTTTAATGTCAATCAACAGACAGCGGGACAGGGCGGCCGATAGGCGCATCATGGCCAGAGTCATCCATCAGATGAATGGAAAAATGTATGAAAAACAACTGAAAAACATTTACGCAAATTCAATAAAAGGGGCGTTGTGGGTGTGACGCGCGGGGGCAGGGAGGCGTGTGCAAATTGTGTATTGGCAAACCTATACATAAACACTTTGATACATTTAAATGCGAGGCTTTCCATCACAAGCTGGCACAAAAAGGGCGGCTTGTAAAGTAATTCTACAAATAGCTAAATATTTCACGATCTAAAATGAATAACTCATATCAATAACACCACAAATTAGTATTTTTTTTTAACTTTTTATGCAATCATAATAAACATATAACTTTTTTTCTCATTAACATATTTAAAGGTAGCCAATAAGAATACACAATTTTCTATCACCGCTCGATGCAGGTGTTTTATGCCCCTTTTCACACCTAATTCTGTCAGAGCCTAAAGCTTTGACGGAAGATGTTGGTAGAGAAAATAGTGTTCTTAAGTAAAAAATAAAAATAATCTTAATATACTATATAGTTTTAAAGAAACTACAAATAATAGGAAAAACGAAAGTAAAAAAGGTATTAATAAAGTAAGGAAATATATGCCAGAATATATAGAGTGTTAAGTAGATGGCATAAAGAGATGGGAAATCAGCGACCCGATGCCCCTTACTCATAGCTGGGAATGGTCTGTGAGTTTCTCGAAGGTATCCTGAAAGCGACAATTGTATTAGGGGCAGAGAGAGTTGGGTGAAGAAAACGTGATATTGTATATGCGAATCTTAAATGTCTGACTGACAAAAGCATTTTCCCAATTGCCTGCTTGTGGGCTGAGTAAGGCCTTGGCTTGGGGTTGGGACTGGGGCTGGGGGATCTTTAAGCCTTGTCAGACTGTCGCGTGAATCACGCCAATGTGCTTATATTTCCAGGTCTAATTCTCGCCGGCTGGGCAGGGGCGGGAACGGCAGCCACGCCCACGACACATGATTTGCAAATTTGATGCGATTTGTATTATTTTTTGCCCCCTTTTTTTTGTTGCTGCTTGTTTTTTTTCGCGTCTAATTAGCCCCCGCTAATGGGGCGAGCGTCGCGTCGCAGACTCAGCTGCAAGTCACGAAATGGCCATTTAGCGCTTATGGCCAGCCTGAGTTGGCATTTTGTGCTGCTTTTTGCCGGCGTTCATAATTTTAGCTAAATGTTGGATTTGCATGAAACGCGATACCCAGGGTAAAGAAAAGATTGTGGGCCAAGTGAGTAATTAAAATGGGTTGCAGACGGGGAGAGACGTGGAGACGTGGAGACGGGGCGTGGCTGTGAGTGCATTTCAATGAAGTTGAAATTCTATATGCATATATAATTTATTTATTTTTCTTATTAATTAATGCACTTAATGCACTTTTAATGCGCGCCAAATGTGAAATAATTCATGCGCTTATCAGCACTGATAATGATTAATTTTTCGCCAGCCTTTGTCGCTGCATCCGCGCACGCATCCGCATCCGCATCCGCACACGCATCCGTGCTGGCAAACTGGACGCAGCCTTCAATTATTTTAAATTATGCGCCAACGCAATTGCATGTAATTGCAAATAAGTCGGACAGAGAGATACACACACACACACACACACATTTATGTGTGTAAAATATTACATGAAAAATTGCTGCCGCTTATTTATGAAAGTGACAAATGAAAAGCTTCGCATATGCAAATATGATTTTGTAATTGCAATTTGCAATCCGCGATCTGCGAATGCATATTTAAAAACCGGGTCAACGCCGGCTCAAAACTAAAGTAAATTTTGTTTCAGCCGATTAATGATTGATAGCGCAAATCGGTCTAAATAAATCGGATTTCTTTGGCATACATAAATCAATATTAATGCAAGTAATGTGAACAATGCGAAAATATATGCTTAATAATGCAAACAAATTAATTAACATTAAAATTCAGATTATGTTATTTTAATTAACATACATTATTAGCTGGAATCTATTTTAATTTGCTAATAAATTGACAACTTAGTACTTTATACTTTTTAAAATTGATAATTATGAATTGTTGCTAGAACTTGAATTCGTTTCAGTCGATTAATGATGAACAATGAGCAATGATTTATGAATAATGAACAATGGACAATGAACAATGAACAATGAACAATGCGAAAATATGTCAATTAAACTTATTAATTTAAAAATTGAGAATTTTGAAGGACTTGAATTCCCTTGTAACACTTCAAGTACTTCTAGCAGAGTTGGAAGACACATTTAATTTTGTCCAGAAACTGAAGATAAAATCAAATCCCCTTGCAGTTCCCACATTCTATTCGGTAAACTAGGAGAGAACTTAAAGGAATAGAATAGAGCTGAGCTGAGCTGAGTTGAGCTGAGAGGAGCATAAATACGCACTGGACGGCACTCGAAAGCTTTGCTCTGAGTGCAATTAATTAAGCAAAGCTGAAAGTCATGCACACCAACATCCCCATCCCCCCTCCCCTCCCCTCCCCCCTACCCTTCTCTCGCACACACACTTGGAGAAATTTAATTGCTTACAAGTTGGAAACATGGCACTGAACAAGCAGCAACAACAATTGAGGCAAACAATTGTAATAAAGCGTCAAGAGCAAAGCAAGAAAAATTGCAACAAATGTTGAACTAAACCATAAACTGTGATTAATTGAATATTTCTTATGCTGCACGTAGAGCGTTGAACAGTGGCGGGGCAGGGGCGGGGGTAGGGGGTGAAGTTCTCTTGTTGTCCAGTGAAATTCACTTAGGGCCAGGCCCCAATAGCAAATGCTTTGGCCACTTGGCAAATTTTTGCCCGCTGCAAAACTCTTGCCCAACAACAATAGCTGCCAAAACTTGCCCCTTCCCTTCCCCTCCTCCCCTCGAGTCGGAGTAGCTGGCAGCAATAAATTTAAATAAATATACGATTACGCGTGCGTATTAAGTTGCCCCAACCGAGACCGAGACCGAGTCCAAGTCCTCCTCCATCCCTCCCGGCCTGGCCTGGCCCGGTCGCCCGCCTAGAACAATGCCTGGTGGAATCTTTGGCTCCGACTGCTTTCAGCTTCCAGCTCCCAGTTCTCCAGCTCCCGGTTCCCAGTTCTGTGGCTCGTTATCTGCTGACTTCTAATTCAGGCACAATAAATCAATGCAACGTGCTGCAACATTTTGTGGCGCAAATGTGTAAGTGAACTTGATGAGTGTTCCGCCGAGGCGGCAATGGGCGTGTCAGGAGCCTGGGGACTGGGGACAAAGATTCTGCGCCTAATCGAAATTTGTTGGTCATTTGTGCTCGTTTTTTATATTGCATAAAGAATTTATTTATTTTGCTGCTATTTTTATTCGCTTTTAATTGGCCGTAATACAAATTTATTGACCCAACTTGTTAATGGCTCGTTAATGTTTTAAGTTTTGTCCTGATTTGACGCCAGCCCGGCCCGCCTTCCCCCCCGACCAGCCTCCACCCAACCCCACCCTAAGGCTTAAATAGTGTGCGGCTTTAAATTAATTAAAAAACACAACGTCAGAAGGGGATTTAATTAATTTGAAATTGTAGCAACAATATATGAAATCATATAATTAGTTTGCGGCGCTTTATGGATTATTATTTGTTATTCCAACACCCTGTAGACGGGATATAAAGGGTATCCATCTATCTGTAGAAGCTTGTAGATACTTTAATATATAATATACAATATATAAAATTAGTTTGTGGGTAGATTATTATTTGTTATTTTAACACCCTGTAGGCAGGATAAAAAGGGGTATTATATTCGATAGAGGCAGCTTGGACAGATTCTAAATAGGCCCATTCACAGCTATCTCTCTGTACATTTGTCTCACGAACTTCAAGATCTGCAGTTAATGCGAACTTTAAACAATCAATAAATTCCCGATATGACTCTCAGCCATTTTTGCTGGGTATTTTCATGTCGAGTTCTCTGTATTAGAAGCCTCATTAATTTTGTTGCTGATTGTTTATGTTTTCGACAGCGAAAAGCAAACATGACATTTGAAAAGCAACGCAAAAAGCGCTGTAAACAGCTGGATATTGATACTCTGTGTGCATCTATCACTTAATACCTACATATAAAGTTTACATCAATCTATAATCCATAATATGATAGCTGCATAAATTACGTTTATTAATATGTTAAGCCATGAATATGAATTATATAAATAAGAGGCAGAGGCAAACAAAATGCATTCCGATCAATTCACTCGATTTTTTTTTATATGCGTCAATTGTAATGCGATTCCAGTCGCTAATTTACTGGAATTTATATATTAATAAGTATACTTTTTGCATGGCCGATCAATTTTTTAATAGATTTTTGATTGCGCAAAAGCGATTTTTTCCCAAATGTTATATAACTTTTGCTTGGCAATTAAACACAAGAATCTATTAAATATTTGAATTCGGATTTGGTTTGAGAACCTGGTTTCCTATATCCTACATTTCCTACATAAAAGATGCAGGCCATATAAGATAATGTAAGACTTTTCTTATGATCTTAAGTTATTAATATAAAGCTAAAGATTGGTTGCAAAATATTCCTAAGAAAATGAGAACTATTTAGCTTAACTTAACTTTAATTAACTTTATATGTTAATAGAGCCCTTTACGGGATATTCACATTAATGTAGCCTCTCTTCAACTTTCGAAGGCAAACTAAACTTAATGACACACTAGCCCAGAATATTTCGGAAGCACGCTGATTAAATTACACAACATGTGCAAAATATCCACAAAATATTCCAAAAAAAAAGAGACCACAAGAGGACAGTTCATAAAAAGCGCAATTTAACTTAGTTAGTTAAAAGCCTGACGGCAGACAGAAAGGTGTTTCGTGCGGCTCACCTGGTCGGCGGCGGCAGCTGCCACTGAAATTAAATCCAGCAATCAATTTAAACACTCTGACGAAAGAAAAAAAACACACATGAGACAGTGCAACCGGTTGTCATGCAAAGCAGCTTGTCCAAGTCCATGCGAGGAGACCCAGTTCCCAGTTTCCAGTTCCCGCCCCGCAGTTGCCACGCCCTGCTGCTGCTGCTGCTGCTGCTGCGTCTACCTAGGCATCTTTGGCCGGGCACGCTCCGGCGAAGGCGTTCGTGTTTAAACGCGCCGACAACAACAATAAAAGCAATCAACCAGAACAACAACAGCAGCTAGAGACGCAGATGCAGACACAGAGACTCAGCTCCAGCTCCAGATGAAGGCACAGTCCCAGCACCTGCCCCTGCTCCTGCCCCTGCCCCCAGTCCCTGCCTCTGCGTTGCGATGTGTGCACCTGATGGCGCGTGCCAAATGCGACAACAAAGACTTTTGAAACGCGCTTTGAGGCAAGGTAAACGGAAATCGAAAGGCCCTTAGTTTGTTTACCATTTGCTTGCAACATTGTTGCATGCGTCATAGAACTTGCAACTTTTGCTGGCCAAAAGTCAAAAGAAGTCAAATATATTTGATGCATTTCATTGCAATGAATCATTATGAGTATTTATGAGTACTCGGTAATGGCGTTGGCAGCTTTTTTGCGTGTCCAAATTAATTAAGACTCAGCTACCCCTTCCTCCTCCCCCTCTCTGTCGGCACGTCATATGTCGACTGCCCCCTGCCCCTACCCCTACCCCTGCCCCACCATCTGCTGGGCCAGCCCCTCAGTTGCAGTTCACAATAAAATAGAGTTTTTTTTTCATTGAAATACTTTTTAAATATGAGTTATTTGCGATGATATTATTCCCTTTGTTGGTGGTACTTATATATTGTCATGAAAAAGGAGACACCAAGGACCTTATAAGGGATGTATATTTATTTGTTGAGGAAGTATAACCTAGTCCTTGGGTACACTTATCTCTTGGCAAGGCTAACGTCAGAGAACCTTAGAACAGAACCCGACGAATCTTTTCCTTGACATAATACCTTAATTTTAGGTATATGGAACTGCTTTTTGGTTGAATTGCTTAAAAAGTGAGTTTTGGTATGCGGAAATAATCAACTTTCTATCTATGAAAATAACTCCAAATTCCATTCAGAGCTTCAAATTTCTTCCCAAATACCTTTAAACCCTTTACACCCCTTAGTTGGGCGTCTAAAAAGCATTTCTAAGTCCAAGTTCTGTAAGGGTATTTAATCTGCGGCGTGGCAGAGTTGGGGTTTATTTCCTGGTTTTTAGTGGTTTTTTTGAATTTCACTTTCGCTTGAGGGAGAGTTCTCTATATCTGTCGAATTGCATGTCGTGCAACGCGGACACGAACCCCGCACAGTCGCAGGGATATTACGAGTACCAGGTTCTGGTTCGGCTCTGGCTATAAAGCATTTATTCGAATGCTTTGTTATAGTTTATGGTCAGCGTTTGTTGAACCCCAACAGACACACGTGTCTGCTGAGTCATGTCTCGTTCTGGTTCTGCCCGGGTATTCGTTCGAGTTCCCGTTGTTGTCGCGTGTCGCGTGGGCGAGGGCGTGTGGGCGTGTCTGCGGTTTGGGCTAGTCTGAGGACACGTGCGTCCTTGAGGGCAAGCAAAAGTGAGCCTACATAAGCAAACGTCCCAATGATAGTCACAATGATTAAGGGTAAAAAGTGGACTCCGAATGACTCTCAGAAATGTTGTCCAAGCTTGTTTTAGGCAATAAAACACAGATTAGATTATCAGAAAGACAACTCTCTTCCCACTGCTTTAAGCAATCTATTTATTTATCATTTATACAAATTATATTTGAATATAATTAAAATTTAAATCCATAAACAAATTGTGAGAGAATCGAGAGCACTTTAGGAGCTTATGCCCGAGCTATTAGGTTCCTGTTAAAATGCTTGATTTGTTTGCATTTAGTCGCATTAAACGCCATAAAAGCTGGGCTCAAGTATAACACAACAATCAAATAATCCACGTAATAGCTCAAATAAAAAGCTTTGGCATCAAATCTCGGAAATATTCGCATGCCACTTGAGGCAAAGTACGCAAACACTTAAGCAAAGTACACAAAAAACACACAGACGAATGTCAACGAGCCTGCGTCTCTGTGTGTGTGTGTGTGTGTGTGTGTGTGTGTGTGTGTGTGTGTGCTTAGTTTTGCATAAGCCTTTTAATCAACTTTATTAATATTAATAAGCACAAGAAATGATGGCGATGCGAAGGACAACAACAAAGGGCAAACAGGCGGCAACAATTATACAATTACTCGGCCCAAGGGGGCAGCGGAGGATGGGGGCGTGGCACTTAATGGTAATTCAGTTAAATAATCATTAGTCAACAAATTTGTGCCGAACACAAAACCCTTTCAGAGACGAGCCCAGACCGACCTACCTGGGCCGTAAACAACCGCAAAAAGTGGGCAGAAAATAAAACAAAAACAATTTGTTTTTATTTATAGCTATTTTTGGCTTGAATGCGGCTAAAGTGAGGGGCAGGGGCAGGGGCAGGGGTAGGCTTGAAGTAGGTATTTGAATTGAAATTCAAGTGCGCACTTCATTTCCACTTAATTTCGGAGGCTGTGACGCGTTGCCACAACAACTGCCACGCCCCCTGCCCCTGCCGTCTCCTTTCTTTCTCCTTTCTGCTAATTGGAAACCTTTGCCCGTAGTTGTTATTGTTGTTATTGTTGTTTGTTTGTTTTTTGCATACGCATTAATTGTTTATTCACGAACAATTTCTGGTCTCTATAACTACGCCAAAAATGGTTTAACATCAACATCCGGATAAGAATTTTCTTATCGGAGACAAATAGATGGGAGCCAGGCAAGGCAAGGGAAATTTAATTTATCGTTGCCTTCTTTTAAGGACTTTTGCTTGTAATCAAAGCTTGTTAAAAGGATCGTAGTTCTCAGTTAAGTGCTCATAATATCGAAAAGGACAATCAAAACAAGTAAGAGGTTCTAGTCGGGAGCTCCCGACTAGGGGATACCCTGAACCCTCATATTCCAAAGACGGACAGACAGACAGACAGACGGACGGACGGACAGACGGACGGACATGGCTAGATCGACTCGGCTATTGTCCGATCTCGGAACCTATAAGAGCTAGAGACTTGAAATTTTAGATGTAGGTCCTCCTAGTGACTGATCAGATCGAGTTTGTTTCGTTTTCAAGCAATCGATAAGAATCGATATAAAAATCCTGTTTCTTAACCAAATGTAGCTTCTAGAATAGTTTGTACAGATAAAGTATCTTTTACTTTATTTGGTATTGGTAGAAGAATTTTCAGGGTACCCGCTAGTCATTCACTCCCGACTCTTCTTATGTTGGCATTTCAGTTTTTGTGCAACAATTTATGCACGATAAATTTTTCATTTTTTTCCCAACATCCGAATTAATTGTATGATAGCTTGGTTTTTTAAATATTGCTCTTGATTTGATGCGGGATTATTTGCACGTTCTTTTTCGTGTTGTTTTTTATATTCCAATTTAGAAGTCGCAATTTTAATTTTGATTCAATATCAAAATATGAACTATATATTTATTTTTTGTAACTAGATTGTATGGCTTTAATAGGGCTTAACTGTGTCGACTGTCGAAACATATATCGTTTAACCAAGGGACCTTGAACCCTAATTGTTTTTATAGCCAAGGCAGAAACGTGCCTCGGGTCCCAAATTGGATAAATAGAAGGAAGAGGAATAAATATCAAAGGCAGGGAAGGCGGGCGGCCATTTGTTTTAGTCCTTTAGCAATGCGCACTCAAAGCTCGCGCTTATCACTCAACGCGGCAGCCGCAAAATAAAAATTAAAACACATTTCCCCCCCACCTGCAAAAGGTGCGCAGCCCCCCCTCCCCTCCCCACTCAACACAATGCCAGTCGAATTCTAATACATATGTCAAGCTGTCAATGTTTATCTATTTGAAGGTGACTTTGCGATTGGTGTGTGCGAGTGTGTGTGTGTGTGTGGGTGTGTGAGTATCTGCTTGACGTAGCCGAACACGATCCGGAGGATTAAGGTTCCCCTGTTGATTTATGGGCGCACAAATACCAATGTGTTTCAAATGTGATTGAAAACTGATAAGCGTATGCCAGGCAGGACTCGGGCAGGACTCGGGCAGGACTACGGCAGGACTCCGACCCTGTTTGTTTAGGCCCTTGGCATGTGGCAAGAAGTGGAGCAGGAGGGGAACAGGAGTGGGCGGGGCTGGTCGTTATTAGTGTAACTGTCAGCTGGCGAAAGTGTTGAGTGCACGTCTGTCAAATGCGGTTGAGGTTTTGCCCGCAGAGAGCAGGGGAGAAAGGGGAACCTGGGACTGTGCCCCAAAATATAAACAGCTGCAGCAATTGATGGCTTAATTTGCCACTAATTTGCGCTTATCGGCTGGCCGCTCACCTCCCCCCAGCTCCCCTCTCCCCTCGTCGAGCTGTTCTCAGTTTCGCTTGGCCGCATGCGAAGCTTTGGGCCGTGACTTGGGTTTGCCAAAAGCCTCGCAAGCATGCAAATTGATTTTGCAACGCCCGTTTATGGGAAACTGCAGCGCTACGAGCAGCCGGGAGGTGGACCATATCACACACTTATCGGGAACAAACATCTCGAGGCACCGACAAAGAACCAAGAGGTTCCGACTTTTCGAGAAGTTTCGTAGAAATATCTCAAGGCGGGCGAAGATTGTAGAAAGACTTTTATGTATCGGATAGAACATTGAGAAAATACAGATTTAAATGCATACATTTTGAAATAAAATACAATTTTATAGTTAAATATAGATATGAATGAATATAGATGTAGTTAAAGTTTCTCAATTGAAGTCTGTTGAGAAATTGAGAAGTTTCCCAGGCGAAATTTAAGCCTTTTTAAGTTAGATATTTGTTACTGTCTGATTATACTTATGTTTATTATAAAAAATATAAACAATTTTTATAAGTATCCGATACAGTTATACGGTCTGGCCTATGTAGCCTTTGGAATATTGAGCCCGGAACTTCTTTCTTCTCGGCCCTTGGACTTGGTTTAACCATCATCCAACCCATATAATATATATAACGAATATGAAATGTTTCTAACTAATACAAATATTAACAATCTAATTGCAGAACAATCGAGTTGCCAGATGCTTCAAAATTGAGCTAACCATGACGAGGAGGAGGGAGAAGCGTGCGGCACATTTAGAAGCAAACAACAAACAGCAATAAACCAGATGAGAGGAATAAAAGGAATTGCTGACAATGGGCGTGGCAGAACTTTTCGGTCAGCCTTTTGGCCAGCATAGAAAACGGGCCCAGTCGAGCTCATAATAAAGCAATAAAAAGAGAAGAAAGGTAAATGCCACAAATGTTACCTGTGTGTGTGTGTGCTGGGTGTGTGTGTGTGTGCTGCTCTGCTCATGTTGTTGTTGTTGCTTTGCTGTTTTGAAGTTTTTTAGTGCATTGGCGAGCTCTAATTTATCATCAAACAGCAGACACAAAGGACACGGACAGTAGGACATAGGGAGAAGGAGTGACGGGGGAAGAGAGGGGGGACCTTTAGGCCAAGGAACAGCTGGCTTCCTGGCGGTTGACTGTGGCTCGTTCAGCTGCGGGCTGCTGTCTGCTGTCTGCTGTCTGCTGTCTCCAGGTAGCCTTAATAGTTTATGACTAAATTGAAACAGGTTGTCGGGCAGGAAGTGTTTCCCGTTGCGGGTCTCTTCCAGGCGCGGTGCTTCCAGCGAAAGGTGCGCCACGCACCCGAATCTCCTCACCTGTCAATTTGTCAATCAATCCGCGGGCTCGTCCGAATGTAACTGAGTCGAGTATCTGTTTACAGCACACAAAGCGCCGATGCACTGAGGGAAAAAGAGCATATTGAAGTGCTGGAACAATGGAGGATTGTAGATCTTAAGGTTTTCCATAAATTTCGCTCTCGATTTGAGTACCTAAAAGGTTTTAAATTGAAGTGCAAGATATTTGATTTAAGTACAGTCGAAGAAACTATCTGTTTACAGCACACAAAGCGAAGATGCACTGGGAGAAAAGCTTCCTAGGGAAGTCCTGATAGAATGGAAGGTTGTCAATCTAAAGGTTTTCCATACATTAGGTACTTCAAATAGTTCTCAGGCAGAGAAATCTCTTTAAAAACCTGATTCGAATACTTGTGTATTTTGATTTGAGTACAAAAGTACTCGCTTGTTTCTCTCAGTGTACTCGGTGCACACATCAAAGCAGCAGCGCGTCAAAGCGAAGGCGTGCCCACTTGAGCACTTATCCTTTCCGCTGCTCGTCCTCTTCTGCTTCTTTGCTGTTATTCTTGTTGTCTTTTAGCTTATCTCACTTATAAGTAATTGTAATATTATCCCTAATAAGCAAAAGATTGATAGCATTCCAGAGAAAAACAAAAGCAAAAAGGGCCGCGCCTCGCCTCAAGATCTGACTGCAATCTCAGCTAACGGCAAACCCGACACCAGGCAGCAGGACACACGCATTCCAAAGTCCTCCAGACTCTTCCCTGTTATCTCTGCTGGACGAGTCGCTGGCTCTTCTCATCATCACTTGAGTAAACAATGTCATAAAATCATCAATCAATGCGACCTCGACTTCGACTTTGGTTCAGTTCGAGTTCGAGTCTGAGTCTGAGTTCGAGGCGACACGCTTCTTGGGCCTGCGGGGCGGGGTTATTGTTGTCTGCGTGGGCATTGTCTTGGGCTATTTGCTTGTCCCTCCGTCCGTCTGGCCTAACTGTTAAAGCAAACACCCGTTGCCGGGTCCCTTCTGCTGCTTCGATTCGGTAGCTCCTGACCTGGGCTTGGGATTTGTCCGCTGGGCTGCCTGTTAATACAATTAAGTGTTATATTTGTTATGCCTGCGTTTTTATGAGGCTGGCAAATTGTTTTACGGGCGTGCCGCCAATCACAACATGAGGCCGTTCGAACAGTGAGAAGGAGAGAGAAAGAGATAGGGGTTACGTGAGAGAAAGAGAGGGATAGAGAGAGAGAAAGAGAGAGATTTATGAATAAAGGTGAATGTCTGCAAAAACCACAGAAATCAACTGATTGATGCCATCCCCCGTTGAGTGTTAATTGGTGCCGAGGATTAGAAAAAAATGTCTCTGTTTGTTTGGATCTAGGTGTCAATAAAAGATAAACTATCACAGGGATTTTATTATGTATATATTAGTTGAGAAAATTCTGAATTTTTTACGGCTCATTTAAGACTCAGCAGCTCTTCAAGAGGAATAGAGAAACACTAGAAAATAGTTAGAAAGGCAAACATTTTTTCGGTTTTCATTTTTCCGAGTTTTAGTTTTTCTCGAAGCATAACTTGTTCTATTAGCCCTGATTAGACATGTTTCTGCTCTAGAATGGAATTTTGTTGAGCAAACGAATGAGGCCAAAAGCTTCCAAATAAACCCCCAACTATGCGACCCTTAGTCTAAGCTCCAATTATATTAGCACACAGAGCCATCCTTCAATTTCATTGACATGGTCACATTAGATAAATGTATGTGTGTGTGTGTGTGCAACAAGCTACTGTTACTGCGGCTGCGGCTGCATCGGGACCGAAAATTAATTACATCGACCTAGTCAAAGCATTCGCTGTTAGGCGTTAACAGCGGCTGTTGGAGCAGCCCCTCATCGAACGTGCGTGAGTTGCATTGCCGGCCTTAGAACATGTTAACAGCGCTGTTAAGTGAACAATAACAGCGTATAAGACAGCAGTGCGCACGTTTTGCCGGTAGATGGCGCCGGCGCGCTCGTGTGCCGCCGTTTTCGTTAGCCGCGGCATTCGGTTCGGGTTGCTGTCTGCAGCATAAACGTGCGCTGCAACTGCCCGAAGCGAAGCTCGTGTCCGCGCCTCGTCCAATCGCTCTCGCGCTTCGTGTGCACGAACGGTGTTCGTGCGGCCTGTTGTATGCTGCATGCGCTGCTCTGCCTTCTGCTTATACTTGTATGATTCAGTCTGAAACAGTCTTTTACGACGCGCGCATTGTAACGGACTGCCAGCCACGGACGCTGCAACGTTCTTCTGTATTATCAGTACCAGTCGCCGCTTGTTCTGCTCTGAGCGCCACCCAAAAATTTACAGTTTCGGCTCTGCAGCTGCTCGTTCGGGCCCGTGTGCCATCGTGATGCTGTGTGCCCAGTGTGGCCGGTTGTGTGTGTAACTGTGTGTGCGTGCGTGCAACCGTTTGACGGTTTAATTTGAATTTCGAAGATATTCAAAAAAGATGCTGCCGATCGGAAAAACGCAACCAAAGCAAAACGAAGAAGAACGCGTAAGCGTTGCCTGATAAATTGAACCGAGATTAAGAAACGGGACAAAATCGTTCACGTCTAATCGTGTCGCCATTATCTCTCTCTCGCTCCCTCCCACTCGTGCGTGCGTGCGCGTGTGCATGTGTGCTGTGCGTGTGTGCCAAACAATTAATTAGCATTTAAATCGCTCATTTATCTGCGATCTGCCGCGGCCCAATCAAAGCCAAACACAGTTAGAAAGAGAAAGAACGAGAAAAGCCGAAAAACAGTGTTGCCCCCACAGCAAAAAGAAACCCAAAAAGGATTTCCAAGTAAGTGTGTCCACCTGTAAATCTGTAGATTAGCATAAAACAAATACGCAAAGACCTAAATTAAATATACACGCTTTTTTTTTTTTGGCATTAAATCTGGGCACACTCTGCAATATGTGGGTGCAAACAAATACAAACATTGGCTCGGCTATAAAAAGAGTTTCCTAGAAATTTACATTCCTTGCGAGTACCCAAAAAACAGAGAAAAAAATTATGCCGTGTTGCCATTCAAAAATAAACAAATATTTGCATTAAAATAAACACAGGCCTCCCCCCCGCACCCCTGTATACCCAAATGCGAGTGTTGTCCCTTTTGTTTTTCTATTTTTTGTTGTTGTTTTGTTTTGTTTTTCGGTCATTTGTCTTTTTGGGTCAGCAAATGCGTCCAATTTTTCCGCGCGAGATTTTCCACAGTTGTGTATTTGTTTTTTCTTCTTTTTTTCCCTCTGTGCGTGGGTTTTCCACAAGTTTTTCTCGATTATTTACACATTTTTTCCAACGCATTTTGCCAAGAAATTTTAAACCCTTCTCTGATTTTTTATCTCTCATTGGCCCATTGGATCAAAAGCAAATGTTGGGGCATAAAAAAAGATAGATAGAAAAAGGGAGAAGATGAAGAAGAAAAAACAATAGCTTAGCCATTAAAAGTTTGATCTGATTTGCATTTTAATTGCCAACCCAGGAATCTTTGGATCTCTATTAGTTAAAAGATGCTCAGCACAGATTTCAATAAGATTAAAACACAAAAAGGTGTTGAAAAAGACAAAAAGAGAGTTTATCTATGGATAAACTAGTTTTTTCTTTATTTATCTGAGCTGATGAGAAGAAATGGGAATTAACATTCACAAATTGGATAATAAAAGTAAATACTTAGTTAATAGTTAATAGTTTTTAGTTAATAGTAAATAGTTAACAGTTTTTAGTTAATAGTAAATAGGTAATAGTTAATAATAGTCTTGGATCAATTATTTATTAATATCTGTCTATTTCAGTCTTGAATATTTTGAGGATTAGCTTAGGGATAATTTTTGTGCTCATTATTTCTATAGGCTTGATAAAATTATTAATAATTAACAATAATAAAGCAATTAATTAGCACAGATTTCAATTAGATTAACATAAAAAAAGAAGAAGACTAGAGATAAAGTAGTTTCTTTTCTAAGATAAGAAAAAATAAGAAAACATTTAAAAATTGGTAAATAATAGTTTTATATTCAGAATTAATTATTATTATTATTATTTTTCAAATCTGCACTTTGAAAACTTCTCTAAGTGTCGTTCAACACATTGAGGATTAGCTTAGAAGCTGCTTTTATTTATTATTTATTTAAGATAAGAATAAAATACAAAAGAGTACAGAAAAAACATTTAGAAATTCTTTAATAATAGTTAGATATTCAGTCTCAATTATTTCTATATTCTTGTCAAGCACACTTTTGAAAACTTCTCTGAGTTTCTTTCAATACTTTAAGCATAAGCTTAGAATCCGCTTTTATTTATGCCTATTATTTTTTGAAGCTTTCTAAAACGATTGATGAGTTCTGTTCCCGCTTCTTTCTTCAATTCTTGCTAAGCTTCTTCCAGCTTTTCAGGGTCGCTTCTCTGTTAAGTTTCGCTTAATTCTCCACTTAACTCAACATGTTGCCCAGATGAGCTTGACCTTCTCAGGCCACGCCCCCGCTCATGTAGTTCCTAATGCACATGAGGCAAAGCCCTTGACATATGTCGAATGTGGAAAGCTAATTGGATGCCCCGTAAATGCGTGAGAAGAAGAAGCAGCTCAAGATCTTTTAGTCCCATCCAAAATTGATCCCAATTGTCAACGATTTAACGCATCTGCGCCAGTTCGCCAGGCATTAGCTGCCAACAAATTAACCTCCCGATCGAATCGGGCCAACATTTACGTCTCCCCCTCCCCTCTCTCTTCAACCCCCCCTCGCCGCAATATCTGCGGGTGTTGGTGCCATAAATCTTGGCCCAGAAGCCGTCGCACAAATGAAAATACGCGCATTTTCGAAAATATTTTCATTAAAATCGAAAGTGAAAATGCTGTTAAAATAAAAAGAAAATATCCACAAATATATATATATATGCTGAATGCGCGAGGGCTGAAACAACAGGGCCAGGCAAAAAGCAAAAGCACAAGCAAAAGCAAAAGCAAAGGCAAAGGCAACATTCATCAATCTGTCAGCGGTGCCTGTCAGCTGTTTTAAGCACCCACAAAGTGCTGTTGAGGCCAACAACAACGTCAACAACAACAACAACAATAGCAGAGCCTCAATAAAAATTGAAGCGCAGATGAGCAGCCAAAAAATCTGAAAAAAAAAACTGAGAAAAAATGAAATATTTAAATGTGAAAACAAATAATAAGAGCGAACATTTAGCTGCCGAGTGTCGAAGCTTAAATACCCTGGCAGAATCGCAGATGTGCTGCAAATCGGATTTGAACCGAAGTGGTTCATAACAATTTCCTTAGTATATATAGTACTTCGATCCGGCATACTCCTAATCCATGCCAAGTTTAATCAAAAACGAGCTTGAGTTTCCGTTAAAAATGACCGACGAAAGATTGAGATACTAAAGTATCTTATTGGCTTCTCGTTCCGATATAACCTTATATACTTCCTGATATAATACGATTTATTGTTAAAAACTTAATGGACTTTATAAATTTGCTCGCATTTCAAATAAACATTAAGCAAGAGCGTTAAAATGTTGCGTTTCTTGTGCTGTGCTTGTCTCCTTTATCCATAAAAAAACAAGGAAAAAAGCAAAACCTTTTTCTACTCCTATTTGGCTCGTCTGGCCACGCGTAAAACGTGCGCCAATCAATTGGCCCAAAGAAAAAGCCAGACATAATACACAAGATAAAAGAAAAAAAACGAAAAAAAACCGTGTGAAACGTTTCAACTCCCACGGCAAAGACAAATTAAACTAAAACGAAGGCAGGCGACGAGTGTTGTCTTTAAAATTAGAGACAAAGGCAATTTGTCTTTGGCAAGCGCTCAATATATGTACATCTGCGAGCAGATACACAGCTACAGATACAGCAAACAGATAGCAGATACAGATAAAGATAAAGATACAGATGCGAGCAGATACGCAATTACAGAAACAGCTACAGCTACAGCTGGAGCTAGAGAACCAAATACAGATACTATTAGAAGACACAGATACAGATACAAATACAGATACAGATACAAATAAAGATACAGATACAGATACAGATACAGATACAGATACGGATACGGATACAGATACAGATACAGATACGGATACAGATACAGATACAGATACAGATACAGATACAGATACAGATACAGATACAGATACAGATACAGATACAGATACAGATACAGATACAGATACAGATACAGATACAGATACAGATACAGATACAGATACAGATACAGATACAGATACAGATACAGATACAGATACAGATACAGATACAGATACAGATACAGATACAGATACAGATACAGATACAGATACGGATACAGATACAGATACAGATACAGATACAGATACAGATACAGATACAGATACAGATACAGATACAGATACAAATAAAGATACAGACACAGATACAAATAAAGATACAGATACAGATAGATTAAGCGCGCGTGTTGATTGATTTTTATGTTAGCCCCCGCTTCGAAATTTCCCCCGCGCTTTTCACAATTTCCCGAAATACACGTTAGATCGGGAATCGCTTCTCAAAAATATGTCCAAAAATTGAACGCCCGAAACTCAGCTGCTAAATCAATCGACACTTGAGCTGCGGCTCGCTTGTGTCGCCTTAGCTGACGACTCCTCTTGTTGTTGTTGTGTTTATTAATTACACACACACACTCTCACACACACACTTACACACACCAGTACACTCACACACTCACTAAATGTGTCCCCTAATTTCAACCTCAAACCACATACAACTGCTGCTCTCCCCGTTCTCTCTCTCTCGCTCTCTCTCACTCTCTCTCGTTCTTTTCTCTGCCACTTTCTCCATTTCTGTGAACTCTTCTCAACACTCTGGCAAATAGATTTCAGTGTCACTGTGCACTTAGACGCTGCCCTACAAATTGATTGATTTTATTTGCACTCGCCCCCCCGCCCACATATTTCCCCACTTCTCACGCCCCTCGCTTGCCCACAAATTGCCGCCCGTTTGCTGTGCGTGTCTGTGGCTTTTAGATGGTAACTGCCAGGGGGGAGGGTGTGGGGAAGCAGCAAAGAGGGGCGCTAGCTGAAACACTGACATTTTGCGGTTAACTCATTTACACAGTTGAAGCGACGTCCTCATAGTCTTTACCCTTTACCCTTTTGCCCTGCGCTCTCAGCTTGATGGACGTGGCGGTTGTGCTGCAATGACACTAGCTGACAGCCTCAAGCTGAGCTTTCGAGCTGTGCTGTTTATATTTTTTTATCTCTTTAAGCTTTAATGAGCTTGCGAAGCTTACAGAAAAGGTGACCCATTCGGGTAATAAGAATAAAGGTTGCTGGCTCGAAGCTCTCATCTTTTACATCAACTTTTCTTTTAGTTAATATTAATTTCATATTGCCTTAAGCTGAGCTTTCGAGGTTTGAGCTTTATATATAAAATAACGCTGGGCTCTTTCTTAACGAGCTTGCAAAGCTTACAGAAAGGGTGCTGGCCCATTCGGAAAGGATGCTGGCTCGAAGCTATCTCCCCTTTTACATTGAATTTCCTTTTACGTTAAGATTAATTTCATATTGTGAAATGATTGTTGACTGTGGCCCGGCAGCTGCTGTGCCTAGGCATGGAAAATTTCTTATGCATTATGCATTGCTGCACTTGCTCTGTAGCCAAATTATTTTCAATTTCATTTTACAATTTCCTGAGAGTCGTAACTGCATTATTGATGGCCGATACCTGAACTCTAAGAGCACTCAGCCAGGACATTCTCGAATTGTCATGCATAAATAATATGGTCGCTTGCATGGCAAAAATCTCAACAAATTTTTTGCATATTGCCCAATTGTCTGGGGCCTTGACTCCAGCTGCAGCTCCGACTCTTGCTGGCAATTCATTAAAAATACTCGCATGCTGCAGAATCATAAAACGAAAGACAAACATATCGTGCAGGCAATTAAGTTGAACTAGCCCTAAACACACACACACACACACACACACAGTTGAGGGCCTGTTTGAGCTGTAAAAATATCTGGTAAATGAGTGTATATTGAAAAATTTATGCATAAACTGGCATTCAATGGACATGCACATTCGAGAGATGAGTTTTGGCCGAGAACTCATCAAATTATTTTGGCTTCAGCATTGATCAAAACAAAAAAAAAAAAACAAGAGAAAAAGCAAAAGCAGTTTAATATTTTTTTGTGGGCCACCTTTGGGGCTGTTTTGCGTGGTGTTCAAATCAATTCTTTTATCTTTCACACTTTAGTCAAGTGCTCTTCACTGCGCTGCATGTGCATTTTTTTTTTTTGAGAAACACTCTCAGCGCGTACTCAGGCCCCGTAAACAACCACAAATAAGTGGCTGCGATTTCAAGAGCCGATTCTTCGAGTATCCAAAAACCACCAAAAGTGTTCGACCATAAATGGTGTAGTTTTTTTTTAAACTCAAAATCCAATGGGTAAAAGGGTGTAATGTGCAGGCAGGCAGAAGGAAGCATATCCAACCCCTATATATACATATATGCCGAATCAGGAGAACAAGCTGAATCGATTGAACTATGCTTGTCCATCAATTCGAACTCTCCGTCTGTGGGGACATCTATGTGAACGTGACGATCTCTAGAACTACAAAAATTAGATACTTGAAATTTGATAAATATACAAAATCGTATACTAAACGCCAAAAGAGTCGATAACTCGCCTCATTTCCATAAAATGTAATAAGAAACGATCTGGAGATTTGGTTTTTAAGCACATACTCGAAGATTATCTAACGGGGTAGCACATCTAGTGCTGTGTAAGGGTATACTTACTGGCTATTTACTCAACACTAACTTGACAGTGCTGGGAAAAGGGAGAAGAGTCGCTGAGTAGATAAAAGATGGATACTAAGTTGTCAATCTAAGAAAGATACGGATAAAACGAAAGACTTATCGTTTCATTTTAAGCATTCCTCGAAGATTATAAGACAGATTGGGGATATTTAACTTTTTGGGTGCCTCCCCTGAGTTGAGGGTATCTCATAGTCAGACACGCCGGACTGGTCTATTCTTATATATTTATCTGCAAATTGTGGACGAATAGATGAACAAATACAGTCAAAGCCCCTTGTTAATTTATTATTTATTATTAATTTCAAAGAGCTTGAAACATTAAAAAATTACATGTTAAATAGAATTTGTAATATAACATTACAATTATAATCTCTACATAATATATCAGATATATCTAAGGGTCACACTTATTTATAAATACCAAGTGCAAATAAAATTCGCTTCAATTCATTTGGACTCCGTCGAATAATTCAGTTGATCATTTAGCGCTATTTTAAATAAATATGCCAGCTTGTGAATAAACGGAATTTATAACAAGAACAAATGCTGATGCATAACACATGAGCATGAAACACGCCACGACAGACGCGACAGACAGACAGACAGTAAACAAATGTATCATAAAACGGGGACAATGAAAATGGGTGAAAAACTGTTGGCAAAGCGAAAAGCGAAAGAAGAAAAACTGCAACATATCCATTGATTGACAGTCAAATTAGCGGCAATCAAATGGAGGTCTCTCCACAAATAATTTATAAAATTATATGCGCAAGTAAAACGTACAGCTGAAAAGCCATATCAATCAAATAAATTATGGCATGCGGCAGGAGGGGGAGGTTGACTGAGAGGGAAGGAGGGAGGGGGATACAAATGCAAATCAATATGGACAAAATGTGTGTGCAGTCAGTCAGTCAGCCAGGCAGTTGGCAGTTGGGCCTACTGCAGCCTCAAGTGGCCATAATGTGCATAAATAAGCCAAGACATAGGTGAGGGACAGGGAGGGGCACGGGGGAAGGGAGGTGGGGGGAGGGGGCAGGGCCGGGGACTGCCAATGTCTCGCTTGATTTGTTGATGTTTTCGAGCTTTTCAATTGGCGCCAGCGCCAACTGCAACCTAATTTTGAATCCAGCAAGTGCCGTTACATCAACTAATCATATGCACTGAGCACACACACACACACACAGACACCAACACAAACAGACACCAACACACACATATAGTATACAGCTCTGTTTACACAGCGCTTAGGCACACGCATCATCACTCATACGTGACGTTGCCCGACTACACTTCAATTTGCCACAATATATGTGCATGTGTGTGTGTGCCTGAGTGTGTGTGTATGTGTGTGTGTGTGCGTGCGTGTTGGATGATTTGTAATAAAATACTAATGCTGGCAGCTCGAAAAACTCAATTGCATTGACGTTTGCATAAATATTCTGGCATTACAGCACTTTTTCAATATTTCCCCCACTCCCACCACCTATCACCTCCCCCCCCTACACTCCCCTCGCACACCTCCCACACATGGCGCATTTGCCAGTTTATAAATTTGTAATTCCCAACGCCTCGCGCTGCTGTTGATTTTTTATGGCACTTGCTGCACTTCTCTCTCCTTGTTGTTGTTGTTGTTGCTGTTGTTTCTTGCTGTGCATTTAGCGCAAAATAAACAAATTAGAGGGTATCAAATCGTATATATAGCACACACACACACGCACACACGCACACAGATTCCATTGTTTATACATTTTTGCCGCGGCTCTTGTTAGTTTATTAGCTGAGAATTTTTTATGCGGCCCCCTTGCCCTTTTTTTTATGGACAACTTTCGTTCTTCTTCTTGTTAAACACTTTGTTTATGTTCAGAAATCGATTTGGCAACGCGGCCCTTTCTTTTTTTTTGTACCATTTGCTGCTTGCAAAAGTTATTGCTAGTAGTTTTTCTTTTTGTATTCTGTCTTAATTAAAAGCAAATACTTTGAGCTTCTTTTTATGTTAACGCTTGATTTATTAATTGCTTTTAATTGGCAGCCAAAGTTGATTTACTTCAATGTTTATTCAGTTCTTCAGCGCACAAAAATTATATACATAAAGGGGAATATAATACTATATTGGAGATTTAACAGGCGATTTATGGATTTATATAGCTTGATTCCTGGTCCAAGCTTTTATGCGTAAGATTATTGCATATTGAAAGAGAAACAAAGAGTAAAGGCTTTTTCTATATATAAAATCTTCTCGTGGTTGAGGCTTTAGTTATTTTTATCCAACCCGCTTTCTTTGTTTGAGCTTCGTTTAAATTATTTTTCACTTAAAATTTGTTCCATTTTTTGCTTAATTCTCGCGGAAATAATCTTTGACATTTTTTTGTCACCGAATCCCTTATACATTCTGTGCGGAGTTTATGCAAGCCCGCCGCGCACTCGACTTTAATATTTTCTATCTTATTTGGAATATTCTGATCGTAACACAAATCGCAACTGTTTTCATTGTCGAGGGCTCTGAGCAGCTTGCAACATCCTCTAAGTCGATCGTCTCGCTGTTGAACTTCTTTTTGTATCTCATCAAGAATACATGATAATTGCTCGTAACTGATTCCATCTTGATATCCAGGCTTGTCCAAGGCTAGAATCTGTCCAAAGAGCAGCAGCAAGCCCATCCCGATTAATGCTTCCATCTTGAAAGTCGCTCGGAAACTGACTCCAGAGTTACCCAACGTTGACTTATAAGCAGCTCGGAATTGTGATTATTTGTATATTCATTGAAAATGGCTAAAAAGGGTATAATGTATTTTTGCAAATGTATGTAACTGGCAGAAGGAAACCTCTCCGACCCCATAAAGTGTATATATTTTTGATCAGTATCAACAGCTCCAAGTCGATCTAGCCATGTCCGTCTGTCGATATCGAAATCCTGTTTTTTGATTAGATTGGGTAAATAATAGAAGCTAGAGCCACCAAACTTGACATGTTGCTTCTAGAAGAGTATATACAGATGAGGTATCTTTCAAGGAGGGAGATGGTTCAGGGTATCCCCTAGTCGTGCACGCTCGACTAGAGCATGCTTACTTGTTTTATTTAATTTAAGAGCAAGCAGCTTAATTGTGAGTCACAAGAGCGAGTCATATTTTAAATATTTATATATAGATTGAACTGCGGTAGATTTCGTGCGTGCCACTTAAATAACTTAAGTTTTTTCGCTTGCTCTTAAGTGGACTCAACTTGAGTATAAACATTCGTTGCAGGAAAGCTACAAAATATGGAAAAACCAAAATCAATTTTCACTTCTATCGCCGCAAATGGTAATTCGAGCTAGCATCAGAAGCTATAGAAACTCTGTCGCATATATACTCTGGGATACATTATACTCTTGCCATTGTCCGGACTAAGACTTGGCACTTGTATAGCCGCAGTATAGAGACAATCGGCGCTGTAATTGATAACTTCGACAATTTTTCAATTGGGCATCGAACGCGCGTCTAAGGACTTCCATGCTGCCATGGTAACCTATACCTCAGCTGAATTGTGACATATTGTTGTTGAGCTAGAATGAGGGGGAAGGTCGGGCAAAAACCGAGGCACTAAAAAACCAATGAACCGAAATGTAAAAGTATCTTGACATTGTTACATAAGCACAGTTTTATTAACACCCAACCGGAATGGGGCCAGCGGCTAAAAAGGTTAACAAACGCTGCTCACTTGTGGGGCTGCCCCAGGTAAGGGCTCAGGTGAGGGCGTGGTTACCTGTCTGGGGCGCAAGAATAAATACATGTTCGCCCACATTCGAGACTCATTTGGCTTTTATTTAAGTTAAGACTTGACTTTTTTTTTTTTTTGGCTTGTTTTTTGCCAAAAAATGTTACATTCTAATTACAGTTGGGCGCTCGTAAAAATAGCTGGCACCTAGGTACCTAGGCAGCTAGGCACCTGGCTGCCTATCTGTTCATTCGATTACATTTTTACGCCACTTAACGGCCAAATTATGCAAATCAGCCGGAGACACGCGAGCTCTCCCCCTCTCCCTCCCCCTCTTCCTCACCCAGCCAAGGCATTCGCTTTGAAATTAGTTTGAAAAAGGAGACGTGTGTGCACCTGTCGGCCTAAAAAACAAAGAAAAAATACAGAAAAAATACAAAATAAAAAATAAATAAGGCAACACACACCCCGCAAGTGTTGCCATAGCATTTGTCGGGGGTTGCACACACTCACACACACACGGGTGTATCTGTATCTGACAGATACACAGACTAGGGGCGAACAGATACACATGTATCGCAAGTCATTGGGGCATTTATGGCTAGTTAGCTGTTGTGCCCAGCCAAATATTGCATGCGAACAGTTTTTGACAATCATTTCGGTATTAAATATTTGTCTGTGCCTTCCATGTGGCCGCTTTCAAAGCATTTGTCAATCAAACAACAGAGCTGAACATGGCACATATGTTACAACAACACGTTGAGTGTGGGGGGGATTGGGAGGAGGAGGGGCCCTTGGTTTCGATGACATGAAAATGTGTTGCTGAAAACTTATCTGAAAGGAGCGAAATATTTATCTGACAATGATATAGTACAAACAGTAAAAGCTCCTTTGGGCGGACAGCACTGGTTGCAGTTGGTAAAGCCATGAGCCTTGGACTAACTATAATATTCTGGAATATAAAGCCTGAGGACCCAACCAGGCTTGGCGATATATCACATAAGTCAACTGCTTATAAAAAAAAAAAACCATTCTGGAATAGAAGAACAAAGAAGAACAAATAGTCCATAAAGTTATTTTACATATACTGAACAATTTTCCTTGTCCGCATTAAAGATACTTTTAGCATGAAAAGAGGTTTCACTGTACTAATCCAATTGCATGAAAACATGCAGGACAATCTCTGAATGTCATCGATATGTTATCGATCAATGGAATGCAGTATATTCCGACTAATTAAAGTAGAAACTAAGACCGGAGCCTAAGACTAACTGACTGATAAATAGTCTGGAATGGAAGATATGCAAATTATATCGATTCAGTTTTTGATAAATACTAAACAGCCTGCTTTATCTGAATTAGTTATAATTTAAGCAAGAAAGGGCTTTGCACTAAGGTTTCACTCTACAAATTGCTCTCGCATATAAATAAGCTAACATTTAAATGATGTGCAAATCGATTGGCATGCTCTTAGGCTTGATTCAAAGCGATCAGTTTTGATCTGCGATGTAAATATAACAATTACTTGTAAATTGAACAAGGTAATTGATGCCCCTTCATCCGGTTTTGAGTGCGTAAGCGAAAAGCCCATTCGAGCCGGCAATTGGGCCATCAATTCGATCAAATGTATCTAATTTGGACAAAGAGTCCAAAAAAAGGGGCTCCAGCTAACCGGTTAAGGGGGAACGGAAGTTATTCATGGATTCCATGGAAACAAAAAGCGCAGGCAAAGGCAAAGGCAAGAATCTAGAGCGAAGGCAAAGAAGATAAATGACCAACAATTAGTCACACCTACGATGACAATCATCGCCAGTCCGATTCTGATTTCGATTCCCAGTTCGACTTTGATTCAGCTACAGATTCTGGACAATGGCCAAACTAATGAAAATTTTTTGGTCAATCGAGTGGGCGTGGCATGGCGTGGCGTAACAAAGCCGCAGTCCACCCGAAATTCTCTGACCAGGGGCTGGGCCACAAATCGAGCCGGAGCTATTTGCAGCGCTTAATTGCACACAAGGATGGGCGAGTGTGTGTGTGTGTGTGTGTGTATGCCCCCCTGGTGTTGATTGACATATGTGGCGCTTTGTAGTGTGTATGCCTGGGTGTATGTGTCTGTGTGTGAGTGTGCCGAGGTGTGTGTGTGTGTGTATTCTGTTTTGATTAGCGGCATGCCATGTCAAACAACAATTTGTAAGAGCGTATGACATTTGAATGATGACATTGGCATCGGCATCGTCGGCGTCGTCGGCGCAGGTGGCGCTTCCGCTTGACACTTGCTTTCGGCAATGCCGGAACAGGAGCGGGACAGCCAGGGTGGAGAGGGGGGCTAATCGGGAGGGGAGGGGTAACGTAATGTCTCTATTATGGCGTGCTAAACAAGCGACAAATTGCATGTGTCTGCCGCAGCGACGGGGCGTCTAGACATACAACATTGAGCCGCGGGGCGTGGTTGACAAAAAAAAAAAAAACAAGTGGAAAATAGAAAATGAAAGGAAAAACAATAATTATGATGATGCATGTTTATAATAGACAAATCAGTCAAATCAACTTGTGTATAAACAATTAACCCTCTCTCATCTCTTTCCAGACGCACTTTGTATCGAACAAAAATACAACAACAAAATGTTTGCCTCTCTACAACTGCTCGCCGCGGTCAGCGTCATCGGCAATTTAATAGGTAAGTGAGACATTTGTAGAGTATATAGTATACATATATAGGGTATTTATGTGTCTGGGTTCAATTCTGCAGCTCTCTCCGCGGACAGCTTCATTTGTCAATGGCAGCTTTGGCGACGGCCGCGTCATCATTCAATATGAAATTTCACACTTTGGTTGACATTTCAAATGGCGATTCGCCAAAATGGCAAGTGCCAAATGGTCAAAGGGGCGTGGCAGGGGGAGGGGGGGGGGGCATATATTCGCTATTGCCGAGCCAAGCCGCACAGCGCGGCGCCGCCGTTGACGCCGCGTGCCTCATAAATTAATTTACACTTGAAACTCTGCGGCGCGCTGTGCGACCAGAAAACAACAACAACAACAACAACTACGACAACAACAACAACGACGACAACAACAACAAGAGAAACTGGCAACAACAATGCTTAAACGCTTAAAATGAAACTATATCTGTTGGCCCACCCATGGCGAATGCATTGCCATTGCAAAAGTCAGCGCCGTTTTAGCCAAGTGCAGTTCGTTTTAGCCACATTATATTAGTGGGAGCGTTGCGGAGGGTGGAGTGGAGGGGGAGGGAGTTGGGTTGGGGTCAAGTCGGGCTAAACTAAGGCACAGTTGCAATTGCTGCGGACTTCTTAAAAAACCATGGGCCAGCGCACCGTGGTCAAAAAAAAATTTGGAGCTGGGTCCAACTTAAGGTTCGATTTATGATTAAATATAAATTGAAACAACGATTTTTGCCTTGCTTTTATAAAGAAATATTGCGTATACATATTTAATATTCTATTTTATTTTTTCTTCTCATAATTCTTTCGAAATTTAAAAGTTAATTCTACATTTCATATGTGTCTTAAAGTTTTCACAAATACTATTTCCCTATAAATCAAACGCTTTTTTATCTATTTTATTTTAACCTTTTCTTATTCTTTCGAACTGAAAAAGCTAATGTTACAATTCATATGAGAATTTAAGTTTTCTCAAATAATATTTCCTATACTTAAAGTTTTCACAAACTATATTTCCTTGTAAATCAAACGCTTTATTAGCCGCCAACTCCCAAGAGTTCGCGATGTGTTCGGCAGTCTTGTGACGCCTCAATAAACAGTGAAAATGAGAAAATTTCGATTTTCCGCTATGAAAGTCAGCTACTTATCCAGCCAGAGTTAACTAACCCAGTGTGTGGGCAGCCACTGCGCTGCTGTGGCAACCCTGGCCGCAACCCAACCGCTTTGTGATGCAAGTTAAGCGCGAGTTCTGACGCGGTGGCAAATGTGGCAAGACACACACGAGGCAGCTAGAGGACAGCTGGGTGCATCATCATCATCATCATCATCGTCAATATCATCATTAATATCATCATCATCGCGCTGATGATGTCTGTTTAATTGAAATTGACGCTTACTGCGTTTGGTTTCTTCGCGCCAGAATTTGTTTATGAACAGCGGGAAAAGCTGCAACAAACAAAGAAATACAAAATATGAGCAAATTGCTCTGCGACGGCACTTTGTCGCCTGTCGCCCCGCCCCTTGCCCCTTGCCCCTTGCCCCATGTACCTCGCAGCTCTCGACTGTCGCCTGTCGTAATAATTTCAGCTGCAATTGAAATAAATTAAATTGCTTGCGGAGCCATTTTCAGTGACGTTGTTCGGCGCCGCCGCCGCCGTCGCTTTTGTCAACCGGAATTGTGTGTGCATTCAGAAGCTAGCCCCAAAAACCGTAACCTGCCCCAGCCCCTCCTCAATGTGACAATTTGGCCCTGCAGATGCATAACCGCAAACTGCGATGCGCTCAACATACGCCAAACGCCAGTCATCATCCTGATGTGCACATGTCACTGCGGCATTTGTTTAATTAACAAAAACTCTGGCCAAGAGTGTGTGCGAGTGTGTGAGTGTGTGTGTGAGTGTGTGTGTGCCTGTGTATGTGGATTGTGGGTAGCAAGTGGTGGCAGCTTTGGCCATTGTCAGTCATCGTTTGTCTTTGTAATTTGTGCGTTGATGAGTTATACTTTTGTTTGGATGCCCTCGCTGATTAATGGGCTGTGGATCATATGCCGTGAATGCGGGCGCGTTAGTTACATCTATTCCGACAGCCAACAAAAATGTCGGCCCTGTTTTGGCCACTCTTTATGTGGGCCACAGGCGGAAAATAGTTTTGAAATTTGCGAGTGGAACATGTGTGGGCCTTAAGTGACAATGTTGAAATTACAATCTGAAATGTTAGCTATATATCAAATTTGTAATGAATACATTTAATTTGAATATAGAATGTATGTGTGGAATTTGTGAAAATAATTGTTCCTTTAAATTTACCAACTGAGTAAAAGAAATTACCATGAAAACATTAAATTTATAATATATATGAATACATTCTTAACAATTTTACTATGTTGAACTTCCTCCTAGTTCACTTTTTAAAGTATTAAAATATGACGAAGAGCTCTTCTAAAATGTTGTAGGTGAAACAAATGTGGATGCCAAGTAGAGCCTAAGTAATTTTTAAATGGAATATTAACCCAGTTGTGGAAGCTTCTAAAAACTTTAGTTTCGCAATTTTGGATTTTCCTCTTCGTTTCCTCGCTCCATATCTTCCCCTCTATCTATCATCTAAACATACCACATTTATCACACCCCCAAAAAATGTGCCCATTCTTATCTGCTTAGGAAGGCCCAAGTGTTGTTGTCCAGCTTGTGGCACTTGTTGCATCAGATATGCAAATTTGTTATCAAACTGTCGCACAAAATTTTATATTCAAAATAAGTGAAATATGATTTGCCGCCTCCGATTGCCCCCAGAGCAAATCAACAGAGCGTTAACAGCCCAGCCACAAAGTCGCCGCAAAACTTTCTCAATAAAATGCTCAACAAGCAACAACAACAACAACGGAAACAACAACAACTACACAAAAATCAAATGAATATAAAGAAGCACATTTGAACTGTGAAAAACTGTTGCTGACAGTTTCGTTGGAAAAGCAAAACGAGGAAAAGCCAAAAGCAACAACACAAGCAACAGCAACAAAGAGCCAGAAACATTAATCATTTAATTTGATAAGCAATAAACGAAGTTCTGATAATCTTTTTACGTGAACAGACCTCAAATTCTAGAAACGGGGGCAGCCGCAAGCCAAAACTAATGGATGAAGCGGGGAATTGACTTCGACTCCGACTCGGGGCTACCCTTTCCCTTTTCCACAGCGACATGGACTTTGGCTTTGGCTTTGACGCATTGCATGCAATTTCAATTGATTATGCTTCGCTCGAAAGGGTTTCACAGCAGGACAAGAGCAGGGCTGGGGCTGCGGCTAGGGCCAGGGTTGGAAGCTGTGCAAAAAGATGAAAGACAGCTCTAAGGAAAAACTACTTTAGCTTTCACTTGCAGGCAAAAGGGCGCGGCATCCTGGGTCCAGAAGGGGGTTCGTTGGCCAAACTTGTCGCATGAAAATGCAATTCAATTGATTTATGTGCTCAATGCAATTACCCGAAAAGCAAAGGGAGAGAGGAGGGAGGGCGTGCGTGTTTGCTGCCAATAAAAATCAAGCAGGGTTGCATTTGACAGCCGCATAAATTGCTGCGCGCCCCACACCGACACCTTGTCAGTAGGTGCGAAAATGGCTGCCAAGCCAAAATACCCAGAAAAAGGAGACGGAGACGTGGCCGGAGATGAAGCTGGAAATGAAAATGAAAATGAAAATGGAGATGGAGAGATGGAGAGATAGAGATAGGTTGAGGTAGAGGTAGAGGGAGGGCGACCATAAAAGCCAACAAAAGTCAAAGGGGGCGTCTTCCAAGGGGGCGTCACTGCGGCCAATTAAATTTATTGCCCCGCTCTGGGTGCCTGCAAAATTGTTTTTAATTGTCCCGGCAATTAAAAACACGCCCAGCAGCAGCAGCAGCAGCAGCAGCAGCAGCTCTGCCTTTGAGTCGGCCCGTGCGACCAGATAAACAAAAATTCAAGTGCGAGAAAGTTTTTTGGGTCCATAAAATTTATTTGGGGTTAGCCAAGCGATTGCCGTGCGAGCAAATGTAGACAATAAAGATATAGACAATGGAAATGGAGGTTTTTAATATATAGAAATCGAGATATTATAAACTAGATTTAAGTGAGAAACTGGAAGCTAAATTCTTATCAGTTTAAGTGCCAATAAGTTCTATCTAAGAGACGAAAGATATTCTTGAAATGTAGTCACTTTTCCAAAAGTCTCAAGTTCTATATTTATCTTTCTCAACAGTTATTGAAATGGAGGCTTTATACTATAATATATAGAAATTGAGATATTATAAGCTACATTTAAATGGGAATCTATGGAACTTAACTTCTGATCAGTTTATTCTTGAAATGGAGTCACTTTTCCAAAAGTCTCAAGTTATATGTTTATCTTTCCCAACTCTTATCATATCGTTAAAACTTGAGTATTCTCTGTCTGTCTTTTTTTTGTTCATTTAACTCACCTGGGAATTGGCGCAGCACCTGTTTCAGCAGCTCCTGCGGCTGCTGCTGCTCTTAGCTTAAACCAATAAAAGTCTTTCAGAAATGTTTGTCCTTGCGCGAAAGTAATTTTTTTTTTTTTTTTTGATGCACTGTCCTTTAATGTTGACGTTTCTTATGTCCTGAGGCGGGGCTTCTCTTTAAGCTACTCGCAGCCGAGCAGCTTGCGACAGTTATATCCTTCATTTTCTTTTTTCTTTACCCGCCCCCCGCCCCCCGTTCTCTTTAGCATATAAAATAGAATAAATGCACAAAATCGACATAATGCAATTTCAGGCTTTTGGAATTTTTCTCATCATTTTCTTTGGCCGTTTGCCGTTTTCCGGTTTTCATCGGACGACGACTGCAACTTGCCTCTCGGCCGATTTTCATTTGGCAATGCTCGACTAGGGCTGGGGGAAAAACTCCATTTTGTTGCACTTTGTGCAAATATTTTCGCTTGATGCGCCTCGCAAATTAAGTTGCATCCGTTGGGATTCGGGCTAGCCGCAGCTCCTTCGAGGTAAGCAAATCAGGAGGCATAAATCAAAATATGCACCAGATTTTCTGTTTGCTTGTATTGCAGCTTTTCAGTTTTTCCCGCATGTGAGAGAAATTGTTGAGCCTTGGCGGATTTGTGGCAAAAATGCTACGTGTTGCTTTTCCGGCTGCGACGCTCATAACTTATTCACTCCATACACAATGCCCCGCCCCAGCTTTCGCCCCAAAATAAGCAAACAAATTGGCGTGGCGCGTTCGCTGCATTTATTTTGATTTAAATTCCTTTTGCCGTCAACAGTTTTGCTCTGCCATATTTGCCAGCTATATTTATTTTCGCAGCGCCTATTATTTCCATTTGCCAGACAGTTGATTCTGGGCCAACTTTCGCCACATGCGGACATTTCACTCTTAACGCATTGCCCAGCAATTGATTAACATTTAAATTGCTTGCAATGAAGCCATAAAGCCCCCAAAAAAAAAAACCTGCCTCCGCACATGTGGCCCAAATGCTGACTAAACAGATGCCAGCGGCAGCAGCAGCAATGCATTGCAAATAATGCATTGACCGCAAGGCACCTTTGCTGCCACCTTTTGCCGACAACTAAGGCAAAGCCTATCCCACACAAACACACATATATAACATATATATATATACATATATCCATTCGCGATATCTGTCGGTCTGCTATATGTGCATGTTGCTGCCGGCGAGCAACATAAATGCCAGCAGCAGCAGCAGCAGCAGCAGCAGCAGCGGCCGCGGCGGCAACATGCAATGCGTTTGCCGCCAAAAACAGAAAACAAACAACAACAAAAACAACAACACAAGCGACAACAACAACAACAACAACGGCAAAATAAAACACAACAAAAAGGCGCACAACACGAGCGTAAAATTTTTCATGAATTTGTAATTTATGTGCTAAAATGTTATCGTTGTTATCGTTCCTTTTGTGTGCAGCCAACAACAACAGCAACAATTGTTGTTGTTGCTGTGCACTTTCGGCTGCTTTTAAGGGGAGGGCAGCTTTAGAGGGGAGTGGGGGAGGGGGACCCGCAACCCAAAAGGTTGCAACTACATATTGGGGAGCAGTGCTCGAAGGCTCAGTGGACGGAAATTCATGTGAATAATGGCTTTCGGCTTCACATGGCTTATTTCATAGAAATTAAAACGACGCAAAGCTTTTTGTTTATTACTTGAGACAGTGCCGAGTACGATTTGTTTTCTGTTATTATTCTAGAATTCTAAATGTTATAAAAGCTAAAGCAAACAATTGTATAAAACTGTGCCAAGGTGACTGTGAAATTCTGATTGTAGCTAGAAAGTTATATTTAATTGTTTATATTCATTAGATGTATTCAATTAAAATGATTGATTTCATTTCATTGAAGATTTTTCATGCATTTAAGTAATTTGTTTGGACAGGGAATCGGCTACATTATGAATAGAACATTTTCAAATGGCAGCTCGGAGCTGGGTACGGAGTATCTTGTAGCATGTACTTTTAACTGAAATACTTTTGATTTCATTTGAGAATATTAGTAATAATATTATTATAATTATAATAATCATTACTTTTATTATTACTTATAATCATTAATACTTTAATTATAATTATTATTATTATTATTATTATTATTATTATTATTATTATTATTATTATTATTATTTTTATTATTATTATTATCATTATCATTATTATTATCATTATCATTATTATTATCATTATCATTGTCATTATCATTATCACTATCATTATCATTATCATTATCATAATCATTATCATTATCATTATCATTATCATTATCATTATCATTATCATTATCATTGTCATTATCATTATCATTATTATTATGTTATTATTATTCTTATTTGAGAACAAGTTCTCTGGTCTTCAGCTAAGGTCTTCAGCCACATCCGTAAACTAGCCTGGATTCCAATCCCGATCCTTATTGTTCATCTTCAATTATTTTAAATCTGCGTCATGCCAAAAGCCCAACAACATTTCAGCGTAAGCAGCGGCTTTTCGTGCTCAACTCGATGAGATCATTTGCCATACAAATCCTCAATCGAAATCGAATACAACATCAACAACATTTCGCAAACAAGCAGAGTCACGCCCATCTCTGCTGGCTGCTTAATATGACAGCAGCCACAACAATTGAATTTGCTACTGGAGTTAAGGTTGTTCGCATTGTTCTGGTTGTCGTTGTTGCTGCTGCGGTTAATTCATTTCAGCGATTGAATCTCGTGCCGACTTGGCTGATGGCCCGTCAGTTGGCCAGCCACAATATTCAATTTAATAGCAACACAACAGAAACGGCTCAAATGCGAACGGAGATGCGGGCATTACGCAAACGGACTGGGAGCGGGTCACTCAGCCGCCAATCGGTTGGCGTTCAGGTCGATGTCGTTGGCCCCGACCTCAAAGAGGTCACCGCAAAGCCCTTTTCCTTTTCACATATGTCTCCAGCTGCTAAGTAAACCGATGCGCGGCGCATAAAACTTGATAATGAAATTGAAAAACCACACGCGAAAAAGATCTTTAAAAAAAAATTGAAGCTCCTCTCCGATTGTCGAATACTCAATACACTTTCTGATTCTATGACATGAGGTCAAGATTATTACTCTTCCCGTTAACGGGTTAAACTTATGTTCACCTGGTCTTCCACATCCGCGAATTTGATGTTTAGTTTCTCATTTTTAATGAACTTTTTGGTGAACCGATTCAACAGCCAATTAAAGAAATTATTTCCTTTTCTTTTGTGCTATATGAAGAGGTAGAATATGCTTTAATATCATATTGCTTAAAATCAAATATATTAATAAAAAGTATTATTTTAATGTAGGAAATGCAGAGATCCCATACTTAATGAAATTTTGTGGTGAGCCATATATCTTCCAATTAAAAATGATTTCCGTATTCTTTTGTACTATATGAAGATTATTAGATTGATTTAATATCATATTTCTTAAAGGCAATTATATTAAAACAACATATTTTCTTAATAAAGTTTATTGTTTAATTGAAAGATCCTAATTATATCTCTTAGGGAACTATTTCACGCGACCAATTTATAATACTCTTTGTTAGGGTATACAAAAAGCAAAGAAATATGCTTATAGTAACTCGCTCCATTTGTTCGTTGTCGTTGGTGTTGTTCTTGTTGTTGTTGTTGTTGCTTGGTGTTTGCTGTTAGTTATATGTTGCCTGAGCGTATCCGTAAGCATATCCATATCCATTAGGCTGCCGGCAGCTATTCATGTGTTCACGCTCATGTCCAGACGTCTTCAGTGGCCGTTTGCTTAATGCAATGCCCGTTGACTTTAGCATGGAAGTCGCGACATGCAAAGCGACTGCCCCCCGCTCTCTCTCTCTCTCTCTCTCACTGTCTCTCTCTCTGTGTGGTTCTCTGTCGCGCTCTCTTATCTGGCATAATAAAACTCGCTTTATGCCCAGTTGGCGAGTCTTTGTTTTTGGTTTGGGTCGGAGCCCCGCTTTGTGTCGGGAATCGTAAAACATTTTTATAAAGCACCACAATGTATCTAGATGTGTGTGTGTGTGTGTATAGCTGTATCTGTGTCTCAGTGTCTGTGCAACCGCCGGGCATTTGAGTGGCGCCCGTTTGCATTTTGTAGGTGACTCAATTTGCCCGTGGCCCGGCCCTATCAAATATTGAGCGAGTTTAAGTGACATTTTACATGCGCATTTACACGTGGAAATCCAGCCACATTTTACCATGCGGCTTACCCGCCACCCCCTCAACCCGTGTGACTCAGCAATGCTTTTAGCTTAGTTGATCGTAAAATATATATACATATATATATATATATATTTTTTTTTATGTGCTCCCATTCTAGTCTCTTTGGAATTTCTAGCATTGATTTGTTGGCATCTCTCGATGAGAAACTGAGATACTGTCGAATTTTATGTGGGGCCCCGCTGCCCGCCTCACTTGGCACCTACTCTCTCCGGGTCTTTGTTTAGTTGAAGTTCTTAATGTTTATCCTACGGTTAGTTTATGCTAAGCCTCTATCTTTGATCTCTTAACTGTGTGGCCGCTAATTAGCCTCACGTTTGTACAATTTGTTCCGGTTTCGTCAGTCTTTGCATGAGAAAATGAAATTTCCATTCTTTTGGCGGCGACTGTCGAAAGCCGCTTTCGACAGCTTCCACAGCGGAAGCGGAAAAAGCTTTGTGTTCTTTTTGTTGTTGTTGTTGTTGTTGTGGGCGGCAAGTTCTGACACCTGAAAGAACTGCTGCTGGCGCCTGTCAAGCTGCCTGAAAATGCGATAAAAATCGCAACCTGCGTTGACAATGCGGGCGCTGCATACCTGTTTTTTTTTTTGCTTTTCACAAAAGTAAATATGTATTTAGATAAGTGGCGCTTATCGCGCCCAAAAGTGTTGCACGTTGTCTCTGTACTCTCTCTGTACTTCAACTGCCTGCCGCACACGCAATTAATTCCTTTAATTGAAATTGCTTTCGCTACCCGCCTAATTGGTAGTTACTGTTCACTGTTCACTGTGGCCCACTCCTCCTCCATTGTCTTCTTCGGGCGAGTGGCAACTGGCGCCCGGCACCGGCTGGAGGCCCGGGCATATCGCTTGCATGCGCAAGTGGCGTCCAAATGAATGCAACGGGCAGACTTCGCAATGAATGAGAAGAGCGAGCGCAAAAAAAGAAACTGAATCGTATGAATGAATATCTAAAGCATTCGCACAGTGGAGAAATGTGAAAAAATTAAGGAATTATTTCTCTTAATAGACGACAAGCTATAAAAACTGATGCCAGTTTATTATTTGATTTGATAGAGAGTTGAAAGCAGCTAAGCAGTAAAATTTTAAGAGGCTATAAAAATGCATTTTGACATCTTTGTAATGCCTAAGTATGCTAACTGATCTTTGATTGCCCTCTTGGATTAGATAATGTGTAGAAAACATAAAAAGGAAGCTTTAGATTAAATATAGTATTTATCAATCTTTATATATACAACTATGTGACATGACTGTCTGAACGCTTGACTGACTTAAAGAGCTGCAAAGCTGACATTCTTACATAAGCTTTCTTTTGGGTTTAAATTGAAATTTTAACCTTTGAGTAGGGGAAACGATGGCCGAAGTTTGAATAACAAACATTTAGAACAACTTCGCCTTATATTAGGCTGTTAGGCGCTTAAGCGTCGCACTAACAAGCGAAAAGTCGCTGATTCAAATTCAACTTACGCATAGGTTAAAGTCAGGCAACGGTCAGGTTATATTTGATCTAACATATCCAAATATATATTTAAATATATAAAATTGAGGGCTCACATTTGGAAATTTGACTTACGTTCCACTGTGCAGCCGGGTGGCAAATGAATGAATACATGAATACCATAGCAATTGGGCAGCTAGGGAGGCGTGTTCGTTGAGAGCAAAGAAATGCAGTAACTGGAAAATTGCGCGACAATTAAAGATTTTGCGCTCCGGAGTCGTCGGCGCCGATGTCGGCCCAAAATGTAAGTCAAGTGAGGCGTGAAGTGCGTGCAAAGGAGACGTGAATGCGGGCCCGGGCACCGGGAGGATCGTACCGAGTACTGAGTAGGATGCTGGTCTCTGCCCCGCTCCGCCCCGTTGTCAACTTGTTGCGGGGCACAACACAGAACACAGCAGCGAGAAGCGAATGTGACAGTCTGGCTGACAAAACGCTAACAAGATGATGTCTCTCTGACGTGGACTCGTCTGCGCGTTGGCGTTCCTCTACAACTATATATATATATTCTTGCTGTTGTTGCTGCTGTTTGCAATTTGCAGCCACAGGCGATGGCAACAAATGACCAAATGTCTGGCGAGCGTCAGAAAGGACCACCCAGAGCCCAGTCGCCAGTTCCGGTGGGCCTCCATCCTTTAGTCAGGCAAATATTTCGCTACAGCCAGCTTCTAGTTATTTGCATCGAGTGTGCGTGCAAAATTTATGAGCAATTTTCTTTTTCACTTTCATTTTTATTCTTTCTCTATTTTTTCTGTGCCTTTTGTTGTTGCAATTTTCTGTGTGTGTGTGTGTGTGTGTTAGCAACGTCGCGTATGCGCAATTTTCCATTTGGGCCGTAAATCATGCGGCCAATGCGGCCTGACTTTTGTTTTCGGCCTGTCGTATGTGTGTCTGTCTGTGTGTGTGTGTGGGTGTGTGGGTGTCAACGCCCATTTTGCACGCTGTGGGCGTGCCGCACTCACGCGTATTTGTGCGTTAATCTTCACTGCAGTCGCTGTCTCCAGTTTCTGGCCGTGACAGGCAGCGGCATTTAGTTTTAATTTATGGCGCATTTTGCTAGCTGCCTTTTTTGCGCCCACTTCTCGAGCTTCTTCTTCTTCATTCTGTTTGCCGGCAGCCAAAAGGGCCGTGTCAGTGTCTCAACTGCACAACTCATTTGGCATTTGCCAGTCTCCCTTCCCCCAAGTCCCCCCAAGTCTCCTGGTCCTAATCCAAGCCATTGATGCGCATTGCTGCCCTTAAGTCAGGCCATTAAAGGCGCTGCCCAAAATGACCCAAACGTTGGCGCAGTGCGCTGTCATCCTCATCGACATGGAAGCCACCCATCATCATCAGCTTCATCATCATCATCAGCTTCATCATCATCATCAGCTTCATCATCATCATCTTCATCTGGGTGGACAGCGTCAACTTGCACGTCGCCAACATTGTGATAATTGCGCCTAATAACTTTTGATGGCTGTAATTAATTCCCATAAGCGCTGCCAGACGCTTGATGCATGTGTTGCTTCTTCGTCTTCTCCCTCAGCTCCGCCAGGCTCCGCCTAGCTCCTCCATGGAATGACAACAACAATGGCTACGGCAATGGCATCTCGAATGGTTTGTCAACCATGAAATTGACACGTCTTCGATATTAAGTGCCACATTGAATTGTGCAAATTAATAGCTTGTTGTTGCCTCAGCTGGTTAACAGTGCAAACGTCGAGCGCCTCACAGTCTGTGGGCGTGTGGGCGTGGCAATTGCCTAACAATTTAACAAAAACTATTGCTTTCTTCCTTCTTGGCAATAACTGGACTCATGCTTAGAATTTCCTTTTTGACTCTAACAAAAAACTGGGAGCTCTGGGCTTCTCAGCTTCTTAACTTTTCGATTTAAGTCTGCAAATGGGAACAACAAACTGTACGTTAAATTTTGAATAGGCTGAAAGATCAATGTGAATTCTGAGCTGAACTGAAATTAATTAGAGCTTGGCTCGAATCAAAGGCAACCAATTACGGGCTCTTGCTGTGACTTCTAACCCCTAATGAGATTCATTCAACGAGCAGTCACGAATTTTCCACTGACAACTCGACAAAGCTGACAATGTTAAAGCTTACTCCCCCAATACCCCATTGTCCAGTCCAGGCATCCAACTCCCCCCAGGGTAACCTCAAAACCGCAGGCCCATTTGCATGCTGTGCTGCCTCCTCCATGCTGTCGCCAATTATTTGTCATTGGCGCAGGCGAATCTTTCAAATTGTCGCAGGATTGTAATTAACACTTGCACGCATAACAAAAACTTAAATGCTGACGCTGCAATTGAGCCCGCCTCCTCCTCCCCCCTCCCCCTCATCTCAGCTGCCCCCGCCCCAAATCCCATTAACAACAAACAAAAACAATAACCTGACTCTCGACTCCTGCTCGGGCGTCTGCCCCAGCGAGTGCTAAAACAATTAGAAACAGCCGCGCCTCGTCGCATGCTCGGATCATGTCCATTGGCGTCGTCGTCGTCATTAACGCGACCAGCAGCCGCCTCCTTGCCCGCCACTCCGCCCACATATCCCGCTCGCGTCTTAGCCTGGCACACACTGAGAGAAAAATCAAGAGCTTCTTACTTGAATCGAGTCGAAATGGTTATAAAAGTAAGCTTAGTCCGTTAATACTTAATTCAATCATCAATCATCAAGCTTGACTTTTTTATTATATTTTATTTATTTATTTTTATTATTACAAATGAGTACGAGTCTCACCGTTTTTCTCTCTGTGCATAATTTGTAATTTTAGTGCAATTTTCGTGGCAATTTTGTTCAAAATGTTCTGTCATTAACGCAGGCAGGCGACTTCTCGCGCGGGGGCGTGGCATATTGGAAACATTTGCCAATTGTTGTTGTTGTTGTTGTTGTTGCTGTTGGTCTTGGAGCATATTTTTAAAGTTTTGGCTTCGTTTTGTCCGTCTGTCTGTCGGTCTGTCCTTTTGTCTGTCGAGCTGTTAAAACCAACAAAAGCGGCGACAAAACTGGCGACGTGTTGATTGAAGCAATTAGCAGTTGCGTGTGTGTGTGTGTGTGTCGTATGTAGTGTGTGTATTTGAGGGTTGCAGCTTGCAGCTGGCCTCGACCGCGGGCAAATGTTTGTCTAATTACTTTGCACAGCTTTCAGCAAGGCAGCATGTGTCTTCATTTTGTCACATTACAAGCGAAAACAGAAGCTGCGACAGCAGCATCGCTCACTGTTTGTTTGTGCTTGTCAAACTGCAGCAGCAGCAGCGGCAGCAACAGCAGCGGCGACAGCGGCAACATCCCGACAGGCACGCCAGCAACATTCATGACACGCCGGCAACTTCGACAGCCACGTCGCCGTCTTCGGGCTTCAGTCAACAGCAGCAGCAGCAGCAAAAAACTGCGCTGCGGAAATTAATGTGGTAAACTTGCAAGTAGCACAGCGCCCTCCCAACTCCCTCTCAACTCCCTCTCAACCCCCCTCTCACCCCCTTCACTACAGCTCCACCTTGCGCTCCCCATCCCAGCCGGATCTCGCTCAGTGGACCAACTGACTGGCCGTCAGCGCAACTTCCTCGTCTGTTGTTGCTGTTTTTGACATTTTTGCCTTCTGGCCCTTACTATTTGCTGCAGTCTCTGACTTGCCCTCAGGGTGAGGGAGGGGGGCGGAGGTGGAGGGTTGTATGCTTCGTGCCACACGCCGCATTGCATTTTGCGGTTTGTGCCTTAGCGTTATATTTTATAGCATGTGCCAGCGTTATAAATAATTTTATGTGCGCCCAAAGCCAAATGTTTAATTATTGCCACGGCCACATTGACTAACTGAGAGGGGAGGGGCGTGGCAGTGGACCCTGGGCTAGTCGAGGACCATGGGCCATTTCATGCGACTGTCAATGTGTGCACAGATGCTTCTGAGAAAGCTGACAAATTGATTGATGATCTGCTATAAAATGTCTCGTTTGTTGTAAATGTAACGGATCGTAAACTCGCAAAATTATGGCAAACGAGAAATGTGGAGCAGAAAGCGAGAGAGAGAGAAGAGAGTGAGCAGAGAGTCTGGCTGGAACCCCAGACGTAGCTGAGTCTGAGACCGGGCTATATGTAGTTATAATTAAAAACATATGTGCCGGAACCGGTGGGAAAGTGGACAAGCAGGGGCCGCGGTCGGTGCGGGGGGGTGGTGCTCAGAGGCCAGCCAACGAGCTCGGCGAACAATAGCAGCTGAGTCAGCGCCGAGAGGCAATCAGAAGGACGTGGCACAACCAGATCGACTAACCCAGTATGGGTTAATTAGACGGGTGTTGAATGCTTAAACGGCAGCTGCTTCAAATGGGGGCATCAGAGCCCCCCTTCACCCCCTCCGACCCTCCTTTGAAGCTAATATAAGTTTCGAATTGCCAAGCAAAAGACGCCGAGTGCAATAGCATGTTCAAGGTCGGGTTGCGAATACGAGATTTCAACTTAAAAGAACATTTTTTGCCGCTCGAGAGCTAACTTATTATAATGGCATTTAAATAATAATATATCAGAGAAAAGAGTATATATATAAAATAAACAAAAAAAAATTAAGAATAATAAAATGTATAAAAATGCAGTTAATTTAAAGTAAATAGATATAAAATAATATAAAATATCAAAATATATCAATATGGAATATATAAATATATGTAAGAAATATGCCTCTGTTTAAGTTAACTTTAGTATTGTATATACAATATCTAAAACGTGAAATCGCATTCAGTTGCCGCGCCTGTCTTATCAATGCGGCGCTTTGTCTGCACAACAAACAAAGTGAAACGGGGCTCATTGAGAGTCATGCGGGCTGGCAGGAAGCTTTGTTTATTTTTTTTTTCAGGAGAAAGCAGAACTTTCACACAAACGCGTAATTCACATTTTTCACACACCATTCGTTTTCAATAACTTGACACAACGCGAAATTAGCGCATCCAGAGATGCCAAGCCATATCCCTTTGCCACATCTACTTGTACATATTTATGTATATGTATCTGGTATATATCTGGGGCAACTGAAGAGTCATGCTGAGTTTCGCGCCGCGTCATCAGTGCCACCCTTTGCCGCGGAGTTGGAGTCGTAGTCGGATTCTGAGACGTTGCCGGAATGAAATGGCAAAGTTTATGTAACGCGACGCGTAAATTTTGCAGTCAGCCTGAGAATACAGCCGCCCGTCCGCCAGCCCGCTCCACAGCAGCTTGTTAACGGTTCGAACTGCGGCTCCACCTTTTTCGCGTTGGATTCTGCCTGAACAGATTGGCGGAGCGCTCCGTGACGTTGCCAGAAAGGTTAAGGAAAATTGTGTGAAAAGCAAAGAAAATCAGTGCGAAAGTATGTCAGTATGTGCCATACACGATATGTTGGCTTGTATGTATGTATGTATATGTAGGCGCTATAAAAATTACTTTGTTTGCCTCGTGCCATTTTATTGAGCTCTCGGAGCACACGCTCTGCCAAAAGTTTTTCTCACACAGCTCGCGAATCTCAGCGGCGGCAACTGCGGATTCAGTACAAGTCACAAAAGATTTCTCAGTTGTATTGCGCTAGTTTCCAGCAGCAGCAGCAGCAGCAGCAGCAGCAACTATTGCAAATACGAGCAGATTCCCTTTTTTATTGCTATATAAACCAAAATCGTAAAAGTGATTTTGCGACGATTCAGCAAATTCCACATAGGTGTTCGGCGCACAGGTAGAAACAGGAACATTTGTTCTGCTGCTGTTTGAATGGAGCAAGTTTTTGTGGATGCGAAATTGTATCGAAGGCATAATAAATGTGGAATGTGAGCAAATAAGTTACGTCATTTAAAGAGGCACAAGTTTTACTCCAGCTAGTTGGTTGAAATGTGAGTTGGGAGAGAGACAAAAGGTGAACATAAGATATGCATATGTTGTTTTATTCACCTGGATATACTTCTATAGACTATTATTATAGAAATAAAAGTATTTTAATCAATAAGTCTTTCCTAAAAATTTTCTGCGTTAAGGTCCACAAGTTATACTCCAGCTAATGGGATGAAATGTGAGTTGAGTTACATATGTTTTTAAATTTATTTTATTGTTTAGTCATTCTCATAACCCTCTATTTATTTATACTTTCATATATGCTTCTAATTTTCTTGGCTGAGGCCCACAGTGGGAGACAGCTTGAACGACAAGCTCGCAAGTTAAAGGATGACATTTGGCCTCTAACTAGACAAATTCCCACCCTGCTTTATCCGCATCGCAATCTAATTAGCTTTAGTCCAATTGCTTATGTGCTGACAATCAGTTTGCGCACTGAACGCAACTTCTAAGCTCGATTCGTAGCCAGTTTAACGCACTTGTTTTGCAACTGCAGCTGACAACTGACAACTGGCAACTGGAAAGTTTGCAACAGGATGACACAAATTAGGTTCCGAAAATTAGCAAACTATGCTCAAGCTATGCGCTCTGGCGGACCGGGCCGAGCCGGGCCTGGCCGGAAATCTTTTAGCCGAAAATATTTAGGCAAATTCAAACTGTTGCGCAGCTGGCCAAAACTGAAAGCCAGAGCTTCGCCCTGTCGAGCACTTTAAGCCGTTGGCAGGCCGGAAGAGGAGCTGCTGGCACAACTTGGCAGCCATATGCGAGCTGAAAGTCCTTGCCAGGCTGTGCCCGACTGTTGCCTGCTCTCAAGTGTGAATTTCGTGGCAAGGAAGTGCGCAACTGAGTGGCAACTGGCGGCTGGGCTGTCACTTGTTGCACTTGGCGGCTTTTGCAACGTTGCGGCTTTTGTGTGTGTAATTTTTTAGTAAATATTATTGGCAACAAAAAAAAGCAGAAGATTGCTTCTCTGACAATGGCTGCTGCGCGGGGAGAGGGGCTGCTGTTGCTGCCTCAAGTGTGTGTCTGAGCTTAACATGCCATGAAGTGCATGCAACGACGAAGGGCGCGGCATAAAGCGCCGAATGGGGCAGCTGAAGTAGCTGCCACTGTTTGTGCCACACTTTAAATGCACTCGAAAGTGTTTGCTTATAACACTCCACACAGCACAGACACCACACTCCACACACACACACACACACACGCACACACAACGTGCAACATACAACACACTCCGTACACCGTGACATGCCTTTTAGTTTGGCTCTGGCTCTTTTCAGGCTGCCCGCCTTCAGCCGGTTTTGTCGGCGGCTCCTTCTTTTTCCCCGCTATTTTTTATACATATTATTTTTTATACTTTATTTTCAGTTCTCTTTTTTTTCTTTCTCAGCAGCCGCTCAGCTTGCCTTGCATTTTAAGTGCATTTCGGCGCAACGCCAAACACATTTCGGAGTCTATGTTATTATGTGCGCATGTGTGTGTGTGTGTGTGTGTGTGTGTGTGTACCTATGGCAGAGCCATTTTTAAGTGACTTGCCGACGACATTTGCCACAGTCGCGACTGTTGACTGCCGCCTACAACAAAATTTCCAACGTCTCCGCCCCCCCTCCACCCCTTAGCCAAACATAATTCTCAGCCCCAATGATGTTCAGCTCGTTTCTGTGTTGCATACTTTCAAGCGCTCGCTGGCAGCCCGGCCATAAATCATGCCCGAGTGCCATAGTGTGGCAGTCTTAAAGTGTTAACTCAGCACAAAACGGCAACTGGCGGCAATAAAAATTGCACAAATGTGCGGGCCACCAACTTAGCCAAAGCCCCAAGCTAAGTATCCAAATCTCATTATTTGGCGAGTGTGCTTTAGATATCGTTCGGGGTGAGAAAGTTTCTATAAAAAGCGAGCTATAGTGCTAAGGTGTCAGAATCAATAATGTCTTGTTTTAATTTATGGGTAATTTATAACTCTGATAAGACGTGCTCTTCAACTTTCAAACTGCAACTGGTTTGGAGGTCGTAAATATTAAGCGTAGTTGTCTTCTCCATGGTGATTTTTGTTAACTCCTCTTTACTCTCTACTCGCTACTCTTTATTTGCTGTTCTTAACTAATTACTCGCTACTTGTTACTCGCTACTCGTTCCTGGCTTCTTTTTACTCGCTTCACGTGACTCTCTACTCGCGACTCTTTACTTGCTAATCTATACTGGCTACTCTTTACTCGATTCTTGGAACTCTCTACTCGCCACTCTCTACTTGCATACTTTTAGATAATCGCTCCTATCTATTTCTTGACTTTGTTTTTGTTTACTTCTAGCTATTTCAGCGGCACTCGGTATTCGACTTGGTATTCGATCTTCGCAATTAATTCATCCAATTTACTTTCTACTCGCTACTCTTCATTTGCTAGTCTTAACTAATTACTCGCTACTCGTTACTAGCTTCTTTTCACTCGCTACTTGTGACTCGATACTCGTTACCTGCTACTTGGTGATCTTTACTCGTTACTCGTTTTTACTGGCCAACTTAAACTCTCTGCCCGCTACTCTTTTCTCGCATACTTTTATTTATTTATCTTTTTCTCTACATCTCGCCATTTGTTTACTGCTCGCTATTTATTCACTAGTCTTAACTAGTTTTTCGCTACTATTAACTCGCTACTCTTTACAAGCTACTGTTAACTCGTTCTCGTCATTCTCTGCTGGTTGAACAACACTCGCACTTACTTATTTGAGCCCCTATCTATTCGAATTTATGTATGGCCACTAAAGCGACTAAAAGCTGGCAACTACTTGCAAGTTTAATTAAATTCCCATATACTCCGTACACTTGCTGAATTCGCTTGCTTACGCTCCATTGCCAATCTGATAATGCTAATGCTGTCTGCTGCCGGCTGCCAGCCAGTGGAAAAATGTCGCCACACTCCTAAGTATGCGATTATGTCTAATGTTGTTGCCGATGCTGTTGCTGATGCTGATGCTGCCTCTGCCAGATGTTTTGTCGCAGCGCTCCGAGCAGAAGGCTGGGGAGGGGGAGATGCCTAATAATCTGTACGTTTTGCTGCAAAGATTTATTATCGTTTCATGCGGATAAAAGATTTACGCATATCAAGAGCGGGGTAAACTTCCCCTCCATCCGACTTGGACATTGTCTGACTGTCTGTCTGTCTGTGTGTGTATATTTGTGCCTTTTCACAGTTGTTTCTTAGCATTGTGTATTATGTTTATGGACATGAATGTGAATGTGGAGCATTTACACAGACTGCCTTGCAATGAAATGAAGTCATTTCGTTCGCTGATTTGGTTATTTATCATTATATTTCCTTATGATGCCATATGATACAATATTTATTGCTGCTCAGCTGAGTTATGGCAGCCATATGACATTGACAGCGTTGCATAAATCAGTTGCTAATAAGATAAGGTCTGGCTCCAACCCTTTGCCGGTTACCAGCTAATGTGGCTAGGAAAAATCTAAGCTTATTATGCCTGTCAATTTGGCCAGTTAAATAAACGGGCTAACGGCAATCAAATGTAATTCGTTGCCCGTTGACTTGGGGATCAGTTAACATTGAGTCCGAGTCCGAGCTGAAACTTTGGCTAATGCCAATTGATTTAAATGTGCGACAAATTTCCCAAGGCCCAAAGCCAACAAAAGGGCATTAGACAGATTGACAAATCTGTCGGGCCCGACAAACTATTAGCATATGTGAACAGACGAAATGCCAGCTAGCCCAAGGCATGCAAAAACTTTTCAGCCAAGTTAATCATTTGTGGGATATTATCAATCCATTTTTGGGGCTTTACCCAAGCAAGGCCCTTTACTTGGCCCGGCCATTAGCATTACGAGTTTAGTTCGTCCTCTCTTTCGGTGTGTGTCTGTGTATAGGATTTAAGCACATCATTACATAAAATTCCCCAAAGTGAGCAGGGCAGGCTCAGAGCTTCTGCCCCCAGACGGCAGGTTGTCGGATGGGTCGTTGGATCGACTGGTAACCATAATAAAGCTTATAACACTTTGCATTACACTAATGCAAATACAATAGGGCAGTGTGTGTGCGTGTGTGTGTGTGTGTGCTTGTGTGCGTGTTTGTGTGTGTTTGTTGTTTTTGGGGTGGCTGCGCCTCAGCTTCAATTATGGCATATGTCTGGACGCTTGCCTGGGTTCACTTGGCCCAAACAAAACTTGTTTAAGCTCCAGCCAGGGATTTAAATTGCTCGACTCAGCTCAGCCCCAGCCACAACCTGGGATGAATCCCAAGACAGGCAGCATTTGGCTTATGCGGTCAGAAGTTTTGCTGCGGTTGCCGTCTCCCACTCGTTGGCTGTGGTTGTGGCCAACAGCTTGAAGCCAAAGCTGAAATGGAGACAGGACAGTTCCTGGTCGAATATATGGCTCAAGGCATCGAGCATCGAGAATTCGGCTCATTATGCAAGTTTTGGCAATGCATTTGCCGTATATTGGTTATTGGCTTATTGTTACGCCCGGCTACGGGCCTGGCTAATACGCCAGGCTCTGTCACAGAATTTGCCTACGCCAGGTTGCTGTCAATTTACATGATTCGTTTTGGCCTAAGTCGATTGTTCAACTCAACATATTCAAATCAGCCCAAGCTTTAATACGACTTGCTAAAGAGTTGTCCATGCTTCAAGTCAAGGCAATCTTAGGGCCTATCAATTTAACTTTTCGCCAGATTAAATTTCTAAAATTTAATTAAACACTTTCAGGCTTAACTCAAACATTTTCTGAACTCGATTGGGAGTCCTCTTTAACACTTAATTGCAGCCCATATGTCAGCTAACCGCGCGCCGGCAGCAATCAAAAAGTTAAGAGCCAAACGACAATTCGACCACAAACTAATTTATTAATCCCGTCCCACCCACACACACACACACACACACACACACACACACACAGGCACACTCTGCAGCTCTGGGTTAAGTAAACTTTTAAAGCGGAGCCAAGTTGTAACCACGCTTGTCCTTCGTCCCTTTTCCGCCGCCTTTGTCTCTGGCGTACAGTGCCTGCCATTCGTCTGTTGCCGCCAAACCGCTTTTCGGACATGGCTAAAATATGCAAAACTAACATAAATCTCAATTTAGAGATTTATGAAAAAAATGCACACACACACACACACACACACACACACAGAAACTGGGATACAAAAAACCACAAAGTAATAAAAAAATTGTTGTAATTCCAATTCAGCAAACGGCAAAGCGGAAAAAAATCAAATGAAAACTAAAACAAAAAAAGTTGCCCAACGCCAAATATCACCAAAATACCACAAACGGCGTAACAATGTAACGAAAACCAAAACGTATGAGGCCAAAACAAAAACAACAACAAAAAAACAGAAAAAAACGAAAAATGGGATAAAAACTTTTAGAAAAAGTAAAATGGCAAAACAAAGTTTAAAGTTCAAAAGGCAGTGCATAAAAAATGCTTTAAAAATCACAGTCAAATGCGTTGGCCACAAATGACCAACATGCAGACGATTGCAGAGCAACAGGCAAGCCGAATTTTGTATACTCTAGCTTATGGAATTTTCTTAAAAATATTATAAATTTATGTTTTTGAAATCTTGTGCACCGTCTGATAAGATCCATGGTATGTTCCGAATCAATGTCTCGCCCAAATGTTTATATCCTTATTCAAGAATGTCGTTTTCAAATTCAAATTCTCAATAAAAAAATAGTCTTATATTTAGGGTTGTGTATCAGGCTTTCAATATGGTATCAGAAGCCCAAAAGTGTTTCTAAACACAGTATATTTTATTTTACTGCTAATGTCAGGTTTGATTCAAATATAAGTTTATTAATATATTATATACAGCGTTGCAGCTTGCTTCAAATAGCTGATGTAGCTGAGTAAATATAGTTAAATGGCTTCGCGTAGGGAATGTGATTCGTTTGGCAAATTAAAATCATGTATAGATTTGGGGGCTGGCGCCTGCTGTGCACTTTTCCGCGGCTGCAGCCTGAAAATGACATCAGAATTTGTGCAGCCAAAAAAAAAAAAAAAGAAGAAGTTGTAAACGAATTAAAGTAAAAGCAAGTACAAATACAAACACATCAAGATAAATGACTTAATATAAGTTGCCGAAGCAGCCGCCGGTGCACAACATGAGAAAAATGCATAAAATAAATAAAAAATATATATGCACGGAGGGACAAACCACGAGTAGTGCCAAATATGGCGAGGCGCCATGACTAAAGAGGCGGCAAGTTGGAGTTGAGGTTGGGGTTGGGTTTGGCCGGAAAAGGGTTTCAGTCTGTTGCCATATTTTATATGCCCCTGCCCCTGCCCCTGCCCCTGCCCCTGCCTGGCGTTGCGTGCGTGTATAAAAATCTGTCGCTGCTTCAGCTTCAATTATTTTTTACAAGATATTCCTGTCTCTTTCGCGGCAGTGCTCATTTATTGCCGTCTCTCTTCCTGTTTTTTTTTCGTTCCTTTTCTTACATATTTTTTTTGGTGCTGCTCATAAATTTTCGGCGTCCGTCCGTCCGTCCGGTTCGTCTGTCGTGGTGGGGCTCCGTAAGGAATCACTGCTGTTATTCTAATTTTATGGAAATTCCTACACTTTTTCTTTGCCTTTTCTTTTCAGCGCACGGATTTGCGTTTGAGAAAAATCTGTTTGTCATACGCTTCGTTGCGCCTCATTTTGCAAAAAACCAAAAAACCTACCAAATGCTCCGAATGCCGGGCGGCAAAATATTGTTTGGGCCTGTCTCACGGCTGGCCAGCTCCATCGAGTGCCTCGCAGCTGGTCAGTGGGTGGCCTGGAGGAGGAGGAAAAAAAAGCAGCCCGAAAAAACTTTTCACAACGCATAAATTTTGTGCATTAGTTTTGCGCCACATAATTCTTGCAGTGAAACATATGCCAAGGAACAGGCACAAATTTGATTTTAAAGCTGGCGCAAAGTGAAATTTGATTATACAAATTTGAATAGACTAGACATTCATCATGGCCGAGCTTCAACTCCTTCAAGTATTTGGAAGATCGAACATTATTCTCTAGATTCCGATATTATCTATCTATCCCCCCACAAACTCAGAAAACTTAGGAGCTAGAGCTTGCAAATTTGGTGTTTGTGTTTTTTCATGTAGTAAAATTCGACTCGATCTTGGAGAAATTTGTTGTTTGTGTAGGCAGCTAGATAATACGGCATTAAGACTCGTTGAGAGAAGCACACTTATTTGTTTAATTTAATGCTTGAGCTAAGACAAACTCCGGCAGACGACGTCTGTAGAGATCCAGAAGAGCGCCAACTGCAGCTGGGTTATCTTTTTTTTTTTATAGGGGATCTGCATAGTTTATTGTCAGTTTTATGACCCGAGTCGCCCCCGCTGCAGTTTTAAATGCTTGACAATCAGCACTAATGCCATAGCCGAAGACCTCTCATTAAGTGGGACAACAACAACAACAACAACAACAATGGCAACGTGTACAACAACACTTTTCTCACCTTCCCGTTTCATTTGCTTTTGTGTTCGCTTTTTCGTTTTGGGGTCACGCCAGGGCCTATTAATTTTTTGTGGCCGGCGACATCCGTCGAGCGCTGACAAAATTAGACGCGCGTTGGCGGCGTGGAGTCGAGCGGGGAAGGAGTCGTGGGAGGAGGGTCGGGTGAGGGGTACATTTCTTTTCACACTTCGCCGTTTGCCATCAAATTAATTAATATCATAAAAATGTCAAACCTTAATTAACATAAATAGACAAACGACAACAAATATTACGCGACTCATTTGTTTGACTTCCCCGCAAGAAAAAGAATAAGAAGTGCGAAAATCGCTGAGCAGCGTTTTTTTTGTTTTTCAATTTCATGGAATTTTCTCCAATTTTTTATAGGTAGATCATTAGTTAAATGCATTTAGGTCGCGACTGACACTAATTTGTTGGCATGCTATTTAATTTATTAAATTATGATATTTTCATGCTGAAATGAATACTAATTAATATGGGCCCACTTTCTGGAATATTTGTAGTAGCTAAATAATATGCGGAGAGCATAAATAACCACGAGGGATTACAGGCTATATTTATTTTAGTTGGCATGTCATAAATGCATAATCAAATTTTTCCAAAAGAATTTCGGCTTTTTGTTGAAAATTACGCAAGTGTTGAAAAACATATGCTTCTTCTTCTTTTAGCTTTGATTGATTTTCTGTGCTCTGCAAAGTTGTGTGTACTTAAAGATTGAACTGTCTGCAATGCCAATGTCAGAAACAAGTGCAAGCAACAGCCAGATTCTGACAAAATCAGAAACTAAAAGCTGAGTTATTTTCGTGCGGAGCGCATACAAAAAAATCAATTGTATTCAACCCCAAAACGCACGCACATGACACATGTCAAAAACAAGAATCTATTTGGAAACGAGGAGAAAAAATAAAAGTGTCATAAGGCATTTGGGTTGGGCGACAGGCTCGCAAGTCGAACTCCAGATGGAGTCGAGCGCTGCCATATAAAACTGTCAGTTTTAATAACTAAACACATCAGCAACAACAAAGGCCAGAAGAAGAAGAAGAAGAAGAAGAAGAACAACAACAACAACAAGTGCACTTCACAAGATGCACTTCTGCGAAGTTGTTGTTGCAGTTGTTTCTGTGTCGTGTGTCGCAGCATTCGTCAATGGGCCGGGCAACGCCGACCGCCCCGGCAGCAAGTAGTCTGCCCCCACCCATCCCCTGGCCGTGCCCCTGCATTTGCCCCCGGGCACTCGACTTCTGTCCCGCTGACAGATTACAGCTGCGATAAAGCCGCCGGGGCGCAAAGCGACTCGAATATATTTTCTCTCAACTTTTTGTCTCTATAGGAACTTGTCTTTCGGGTTTATTTACTCGAGTTTTTAATTAAAAGTAAAGCAAGTAAAATGCTGATAACTTTTCTATCTCCCTCTCTCTCTCGCTCTCTCTAAGTTCTTTATTTAATCTTCCGACTTTTCCGCTCGCCTCGTAAATATATCAAAAATTTATTTTTATTTTCGTACATCGTTCAAATGGAATAGAAAACTGTTGCATGACTTGGACTTGATTTGGGGTCGCGTCGCCTATTGATAATCTCTGGCAATTAGGTTTCAAGAAATTTATGTTTATATGCAGCGACTGATAGCTGAGTTCTTTATGAGTTCAGTTGCTAGAAGAACCTACAACTAAAACTATAACTAAAAACTTTAACTGTAACTACAACTGAAACTTTAATGCAATTTTCCACATTTCTCTTTCTCGTTGCAGGTAAGTCTGGGCGAAGAACTTTGCACCTTGGCTCCTTGGCTAACAATAACAAAAAGCCAACACTCGAGTTGGCTGTGGTTGTGGCTGCCGCAATTGTGTCAACGTTGGCGTGAAAATCCATTAGAACTGAACTATGTCAATCGATTGAAACAAATGAATGCGGAATGCGCGACGCAGGGCAACGCACACACGAAAACAAAACAAAATAAACTTTCAGATGCATAGAGAGCATAAAAATGCACACACAGATACATATGCTTATGTCTGTAGATACATTATCGTAGCTGCTTTTGAGGTACTTGGGGGCAGGCATGAATTATTTAGCTGTCAGCCACCCAAATGCATTTCTAATGCACACACACACACACACACACACGCACAGAAACCAAGAGTGCAAATGAAATTTACGTTCTTGGAATTTGGCCTCAACTTAGTTAGTTCCACTTCCCACTTTTCCCCAGTCTAATTGAGTGACCGACCTCAGCTCGAATTCTAGTCCCACCCTCTTCAGGTGGAACGCGCGTGCAGCGTTTTAGTAGTCCATTCTTTGTTCTTCTCCTTGTTTGGCTAGTCTTAAGTGGCTTCGGGTCGCAGTCTTACAAAATTCAACAACAACAACAAAAAGAAACAATAACAACATTAAATTAATTTCAATTGAATTTAATTGACATACATCGAGACAAACATGAACGGAAACTAGGCCCAGGCATTGCAATGAGCCAATCCATCAAAAGTTAAACAGCTTTTCGAGAGAATTGAAGTGGGGCAAACATTGATTTGCCTTAAAAGGTCAAATCCAACAGATAAATTACATTAATCGTATAAATTTACTAACTCTGACATAATATAAATATACTGACATATGAAAATATTGTCAAGTGCGACAAACTATCTACTGACTATCTCTTGATGCAAAGTATCTATCAGATACATCTCTTTAAATATGAAGTAGAAGGAACAAAATCGAGAATTGATTTGCCTTAAAAGGTCAAATCCTACAGATAAATAATATTAATCTTATTGGTATTAATAGTTTAATTTACAAATGTATCTTTAATTGCAAATGAAAATGTGTTCAAGTGTGCCAAATATCTGCTATCTAGCTGCTTATGCAAAGTATCTTTGAGATACATTTCTTCGAATTTGTAGCATAAAGTTGAAGCTGTGCCTCTAATAGCATACAAAAATCATACTTGAATAGCTTAAAGTTGGATATCCGTATATGCAGTTAGCTTATATCTTTTCTTTATATCCGAAAGATACTTTTCTAGTCGGACATCTAACTGAAACTGTAATGCAAATGCCAAAATGTATCTGTAATTGCTTAGAAAACATATGAATACCTATTTAAAGATATATATCTGATTCCATGCATATCAATCTATCTACTATACCTGTTTAAACAAAGTATTAGCTGGATACCTTGCTAGTTAAACAAATATCTTTATCTATGGAATTCAAGTGTTTATTCTAATCATGCAGGCTACCTGCTTGTAGTTGCATTGACTGCCCGGCCAATCGACATCAGACAATTGTATTGCCTCATCAGCAATAGGATCCAGCCAACTAGACGGCAAATGGGGCTCTTTTGATGGATGCTCTGTTGAAAGCAACCCCTGCCCCTGCTGCTGTCCCTGCTCCTGCTCCTACCTCTGCTCGTGCTCCTGTCAAGCAGCTGTTATTATCAAATAACCGCGCATATCAAATAACTGAACACACTTTGCGAACGCTGCAAAATTTCTGAGCACACGAATGCTCTGCTCCGCTCCGGACGGACCTTCAGAGTAGCTGTGAGTGTGGCTTTTGCGCTATGCACAAATAGACTCAAATGATGTTTACGAAGCCGCAGAGCGACGCTGACTGCATTTCAGTTCAGTTCAGTTCAGTACAGCTCAGTTCAGTTTCACAGTTGCCCCTGCCCTTCGTCTTGTCCCTCGCCCCGCGTCTGTTGCATTGGCAGTTTGTTTGGCTTGTGCTCCTGCGACTTCTGTTTGCACATTTGTTTGTATTTGCCAGATATTTGTGTATCTTTTTCCGCATGCAATTGTTGCTGCCAGTGTGTGTGTGCGAATGTGTGTGGGGGTGTGCAGAAAAGTGCAATTTGATATTATTGCCAACTAGCAAATACTCTTAGCGCCACACAAAGCCATTTGTCTCTAACTAGTCGGGTCTAGAACCTGAGCATCTACATACTCGCATCTGTCTCTACGTATCTGTATCTGTATCTTTGTCTGTATGGAAAATATTGCCATTTTGTCACATTTACTTAACTGCCAAGGCAGCTGTGATATCTGTGGCCTGTGGCTGCTTTGAGGTTTTCCCAGCTTGTATTGTTCAAATTGTGGCTGTGTGCTCCTCGCAACATTTCCAACCATGTCTCTTGTTTCTTCTGCAGCCATTTGCGCTTTTCATTTTGCGCGCTAAATATGATTAAATATTTCGTAATGAGGCTGCGGTTTCATGACGTTGACATTGTTTGTTAGTCGAACAGCCAAGCGAAGCCAGACAGACAGCCAGACAGTCAGTCATCACGCGACAGGTAGACAACCAGCCCAGGTATCCAGCCCAGGTATCCAGGCAGGCTAATTGACAGCGCTCGCTGGCTGAGCTGAGTTGTGGTTGCAGTCAGCTTGGGTCTAACCAATTGTTGTTGTTTTGTTTTGCGAATTCATTCTAAAATTACAAATCATATTAAAACATGGCATATGAAAGGAGCGCACATGAAAGAGACTTACATATTCCAGGTAAGACAAGCTGATGAGGGTTTGTTCTCACATAGTGTGTGTAATATATATAGAAGACGACATTTCCGACCTCATAAAGTATAATATATATATATTCTTGATCTGTATCGAAAACCGCGTCAGATAGAGCCACGTTCATCTCTCCGTCTGTCCGTTTCTATACAGGCTAGTCTCTCAGTCTTCAAGCTGTCGTCATGAAACTTTACTCAGGCTCGTCTTTCTGTTGCAGGCAATATATGTCGGCCTGATCAGAGCTCCGAAATTAAAAAAAAAGGATATATATATAATATATATGGTAAGGTAATTTATTTCATTTAGCCCAAATGAATGAAAAGTTGTGTAAGTTAAGTGCTTGGATTCCCTTTAATGTTGTTCAGAAATTAGCAAAATTCCAAGAATTGCCTCGGAGCAACTATTCCCAAAGCCTTTTGCCAATTCAGCTGAGATTTTCAATCCGATGCGGCCACCTGTATTTATTGGCAGGCCAGACCTGCCCCAAGAGGCGGAGAGACCCAACTCAATGGCCCTGACAAGGTCATAAGCTCACATCCCACATTTGGCATTCGTTTACATTTTCGGGGCACTGTGTTTTGGCTTGAACCGATTAAATTGTTTTTGGTATAAATTTCAAATTAACAACCACTCGACTTGAAGAGGCGACGGATTTATTTTGGATTTATATCATTTGGCCGCTCGAAAGAGTTGACAACAAGAACAACAGAAATCAGGAAATGCCACGAAACCCTTTTCTGTTGGCCCGGCTCCTCTGCGTGTCCCCTAAAAGAAAAAAAAAGCTTTTCATGAGCCCTGCCCTGATTTCTTTTTGCCTTCGTTTTTTGGTGCTCGGGCAACCCTTTTGCTGCCTCGTCGGATCAAAGGATTAGGAAAAGTTTGGTGATGCGTAAAATGAGTTTGATGTTGATATAAACACGTTGATGATGTTTTAATGTAAATAAAACTTCAGACCCAACAACAGTCCAAGCAATTGAGCCCAACGCTCAAACCGTGTAATGATGTGTAATCACTTGCGGCTGAATTTGTTAAACAGTGTAAACTACACAGCTGCTTTACAGATGAATGTGTGTTTGACATATCGAAATATTACAGCTTATATTTGATCGAAATCTACCAAATATAATCTCTTGATGGGGCTTAAAATTGTAAAAAAATAGGATTAATTATTATTGATTGATTGATTAGTTATTATTGCCGTATTTAACTTAACTTAACTTAACTTTTAGGAGCTTAATATTGTAACGGAATAGGACTAACTTTTGATTTAATTGATAGTTTTTCAACTTAACTTTTAGGGAATTAATATTTTAAAGGTTTAAGATTAATTACCATTGATTGATTAATTAATAATTATTGTCGTATTGCTAATTTTTTAAGCTTAATATTTGCAAGAGATAAATTTAATTATTTTTGAGCATACAATTGCCTTATGGATGTTTTTTTTTCCTAGTTTTTGAACTTAGCTTTTATGGGCTTCGTATTAATATTAATATAAGGGCTAAGACTAATTATTATTGATTGATTGACTAATAATTATTGCCGTATTGCTGATTTTTCTGTTAGTTTTTAGCTCTTAACTTTAGTTCATTGTTGCGCTCTGTCATTGACTCCGTGAAATTGAAACGTCAAGCTCTTTGAACTGACAGGAACACGATTCAGTCAGAGGCTGCTGTGCCCGCAATTTTTTTCTTTGTGGTCCCTTGGATTGAAGCTGACGCAAACAAACAGTTTATTAAGTGTGTGCTGTCGTCCTTCATCCTTTTGCACGCACGCCTGGGCAACTTTTCTGGCCCTGGGCGTATAACCAAAATTGATGCGTGACCGCAGCACGTACGAGTTTTTCGGCTATAAATTCTCAGCACTCTGTCAAAAAAGTGTTTTAAAAATGTTTATAATTTTTGAGTGGCATCGCAGCGCAGCGCGATTGCGAACTGTTGTCTGTGCCACGTCTGCACCTTTGCGCCTCTGAGCCGGCTCCTTGGATCCAGCTTGGCCTCGGCACGCGCCGTGCCTTGCCCCCTAAACCCCAACTCCAACCCCCAACCCGAAAGCTGAACCCAAAAATAGTAGGGTTCAATGTCCCCAAGGCGTCATAGTCGTGTTCGTCTCAATGACGTCCAGGCGCACTTCTCAGGCCAAGACGTGCGTAGTTTTCTGTATGACTTGGCACACTCGCACACACACACTCGCACACACACACGCACACACACTGCTGTCTCATAATGCGCTTATTACGATGGCACATAAAATAACAATTTATCTGAGCATTACAAATTTGCCCCCTCAAATGAGGCCTTTTTATGTCAGGACCCGCATCCTGTCAGCTCAGTTCCCATTGCCTAATGCTGTCATTATGCTAATAGTTTTATTGCCGCTGCACTTGCTGTGTCCCCTCTTTGCCCCCCTTTTGCCCCGCTCATAAATATTTAATGAATTTATTAGCACGTGCAGGCTGCCTTTTAGCCTGTCCAAGGTTCAGCCACATATATATATCTATATATTGATTGTGTACGCACCTGACCAGCAGCTCCTCTGCACAAAAGAGGACTTCTAAGTGGCCGCTTCACCTGTTTCTGTTTGCCTCTCAAACAGCTGCTAAGTAAATAAAATACAAATAAAATGCAGCTATTTTTATCTTCTCGTCAAGCCATAAGGGAATGCTCCTGCCAAAAATACATCAGCTATTTTATTTTTAGCCTAATTGATAATCAACAAACTTAACGACCTTGGCGGGATAATGAACAGAGCACTTATTTATTATATATATTTATTAATAATAGTTTAATATAAGTAGCAGGCCAATTTAATTTACAGCCCTAATTGGCGTGGCAAGCAGATTTTAAAATGATTTGATGCAAAAGGTTTTTTCTTTTGTCTTTAACTTAAGACACTTGCAAAATATTTAAGGTCATGTTTCAATCGTGCTGTCTGTTGATCTAATTAGCCCCGTGCTATTTATTTGACTTACTGCCGAAAAATTCATTTAGCCTTAATCTTCCGAGAACTGAACACAGAGCAGGGTTTGGGTTAGGGTTGGTGTCTCTTCGTTCAGGAAACAACCCCGAAAACCTGCTGCCGCAGAAACATCTGTTCTAAGCGCATTAAATGCTCACTCAGCAGGCGGCAGGCAGCAGACGACGGGTCAGGGGTTAGGGGTTAGGGGTCAGGGTTCAGCGACGAGTCACTTTGAGCTGAGCCCGATGAGGTGCAGCCTGAAGATGACACAATTTAGAGCGTACTATTGGTCAACAATCAGATGCGTAGCCACCCCCGCAAATCATTCGAGTAGTAGATGGTAGATTAAGCTCTAGCTTATGGCTTTATTAAGCCTTCAGCCCACATTCGTCAGCAACTGGGCTTGGCCTCGCTTTAATTGCTGACCTTCTGCTGGCTTGACCTTCTGGCCAGGAGCTACGCTTGAGTGCGCCGAACCGACCCGTGGGGGGGGGCTGTGTCCGGCCAACCCCTTTGTTGTTGTAGCTGTAGGTCTCTTGTATCTCGTAATTCAATTATAAAATTCTCATGGTCAATACGCTTTAATTGCAGTTTTTATTCGGGCGCGTGCGGATTCGTACTCTTATTCGGATTCCGGCTCGGATTAGGTTGTCCCAGCCAAAAAACATGCCAGCGAGCCGTATAATACTCCAACGGCAACTGAAGCTGGTCGGCGAAAGGTTGTTGTTGTTGTTGTTGTTTCTCTTGTTCTTGTTGTTGTTGCTGCTGTTGTTTGGCTGTCAGTCGCACACAGTCATCGCATTAGTGTGAGCCAAGTGCGGGCCATGGGCCACACACACAAAACTCATTTGAGGACCCAAAATTGTGTCCCAATGGAGCATTTTGGCGGGCCATGTCAGGCACGCCTTCATGTGCTGGCCGCCTATCCCGGCATATCCCGGCATATCCAGGCATATCCTGGCGCTGGCACGCACTTTTTGTTTTTTTCCTGCATCGGACATTTCCATTTACCGCAATTTCCCAGCTCTACGCCCAGTCACAGACCCCTTGGGCTGTTCTATTAAATCGAAAAACGATTACAAACTATAATGCACTGTGTTTTGTTTTGTTTGTAGACCCTTTTTCCCCTCCCTCACCCCCTCTTCCATTCCCCTCCCCCTGCTTCGCTCATGCCTTTGCCCTGCTTCGCTGCAATTATTGACTTTGTCTGGCCAACGCATCTGGCGACGGGCATCGCATTTGTCCATTTTTCCCACTTTCCCATTTTCCCATTTTAGCGTAAATGTCAATTCTATGTTCCGTGTTCATTTTGGGGTTTGAGTCCTTCCTCCCACCTCCTCCCTCCGCCCACCTCGCCCACCCTCGCCTTATGCCACCCCCGCCCCCTCTCAGCAACCGTTTGTGTATTCGATTTTCATGGGCATTAAACTTTGTTAGTTTACTTTTCGGCCGCGTTGTTGTTGTTGTCCTTTTTGTTGTAGTTGTCTGTCCGTCTGTCTGTCTGTCTGTCTGTCTGTCCGTCTGTCTGTCCGTCCGATTGTCTGCCCGTCATGGCTTTTGTGGTCATGTCATTGTTTCATTTTCACACGCAACTGCCAACTACTGCGTTGGCTACCAACCACCTCGCGGCCCTGCCCACAGCCCCTTGTGGATTACCAACCCCGCCCCCGCTCGGCCACCCTGCCCCCACACATTCCCCCAACTAAGCGCAGCTGTTAAATTGCGTCAATTTTTATGTGCAATATCTGTTTTATTTGTATTTGATTGTGATTTTATCAATATGTTTTGCTCCCTGTGCGATTCGTTGTCCTTAATTGAAATGTTCAGAGAGCGTAATATTGCCAGAAAGTCGCATCGCATGTTTGGCCACATAATTCCCCCAATGACTACACACAGTTCTTAACCCCTTGCCTGCCCGAGGCAATTAATAATAAATTATGGAATTCATTGGAAATATAAAGGAACATTACACAACATTTGCCGGCGCGTTTCAACTACTTATATAAGCTGTGAGCTGCTCTATGTCTATGATTCGATTCTTTGCTTAGACTTTACTCAACTAATTGAAGTTGAGCTTATATTCGGTTCTCTGTGTGTGTGTGTGTGCGTGTATGTGTGTGCAAGTTAATTAAGATAAAATACAATATGCGGTAAGCAAAGGAATTAGAAATTAACTCGAGTTTTCAGTAGAGCATGCCCTTTCATCATTGAATCGGAACTCAAATTAAGATATCAAAGCAATTTAATGCTATTCGGCTTGTGTGTTCCCTTAACAGAAAGCGGACAATTGAGAAAATCGCCTTAAGAGCTCACATTAGGCGGCACTAAACTTAGAGAATAGATCCTGCTAAATTTAATCGTAAAGCTATGCAGACAGCAACACGTTTAAGCATGTTGGAAAGAGATAGAGACTGCAAAATAGAATGCAAATATCCTATATATCATTTAAATTTCCCAACCCCATAGCTCGGTCAAAACACAACCGATTTTCATAAGGTTTGGGTGTTTGCTCATGGTTTGGACTCTAGATTTTATACGTTCCACGGGCAAGGCCGGAGAATACCAGCTAGTATTGATATAATTTAGATACAAAATTGTAGCTGGTTTGTGATTATCTCTTAACGAAGTAAAAAAGCAACTCTTAATTTAAGAAATTCTTTCAACAGCTCAACTCTGCGAGTTAAGATATACAATATTTAATAAGATAAAAATCGCTTTCAACAATGTTCCGCATTATTTCACCCGGCGCTGCGGCAATTCTGACTAATTCCAGAAATTGCCTGACAGCCAACGGGCAAAAAAAAGACGGCAACGTGTCAACTAGTTGACCTCAGCGCAAGTAGCCAGAACGCTGCACCAAAAAAAAAGAAGATGAAAGAAGAAACTGTCAACCCAGCGCCCAGCAAGGGACATCAAAATGACGTTGCATGAAGACGAAAAAAAAAAGGAGAAGCTAAAACGGGAATGTGGCACGGAACAGTGCAAATGAAGTTGCCAAAGCTGTGCGCTCCCAGGCTCAGCCTCATGACACGACCTCACTTCTAGTTGTTCATCCAGTTGTTGTTGTAGCTGTTGTTGCGGGCAATTACAGTGCAGCCGAAGGGTCGCCGGGTCGAATTGAAACTGTGTGCAGTCACGAGATAAACAAGTTGGCAGCCCTGCAAGTGGCACGATTCCGGCTCCGGCTCTCCGACTACGACTACGTCTCCGGTCCGTCCCTCGTCTCCGACTCTTCTGTCTCTCCGCTCGCCTGTCATTTTGAGCTTTACGCTCATTTTCGCTTTTCGCAATGGCGGCGTTTTTCCTTCTTCTTGTTTTTTTTGTGTGTGTGTGTGTATTTTGCTCGAATTGCATTGTTACGGCTCACGGCAAATGCCCAGGGAATGACAACATCGCTGGGTGTGCGTGTGTGTGTGTGTGCGTGTGTATTTGTGACTTGCGGTTCGACAAGCGTAAGACATTTTCAATTACAGTCCAGCTTCAGCTGGCCCAGCCATGGCCAGCTCCAGCTTCAGCTGCAGCTTCTGTCTTCCCTCCTCCTCCCTCCTCCCCTTGGCTGCCACCAAATCATGTGGCATGTTGCGCTGCACGCATGTTGCATTGTGCGCTGCGGCTGCTTGTCAGCCACGAAATGCGTCAATTAGACAAAATTGCAATGTCTGAAAGTAAATGTTTACCCCCCCGCAACAACCCATCCCCCCCTTTGGGCAAAGTTGTTGTTCCTGCTGTTGGGCTGGGCAAATATGCACATAAATTCTTGTTGTTCGGTTGTTTATGTTGAAGTTTTTCGTTTCGCACTCTCGTTACATTCTGTGTGCGGCACAAAACTTTTATGAGTGTTAATTTGTGTTGTCAACAAAGTTAACATGTCGACAATCTCGACTTCTGGGCCATGTCACGAACTGAACGATGCCTGGCACGGAGAAGGACCAAGATTTTCACACATTTTGCGGTTTGGTAAATTGAATCAAATTCGAAGAAATGTGCAGATATTTGAGCCATATTCCCTTTGATTACCATTTTTCGAGAAATGTTTGCGTTAAAGTCTACTTAAATTTTTGGCATAAGCTGAATTTTGTCTTTATATAAATAAAAGCTTGGTTTTTTAAACAAATCAAAATTTAATGTTAACTAAGTTTATCTCAGCTAACAAATTCTCAAAAAATTTTCTATTTATGCATTTTATAAATTCTTTGCTATTTGCAGCTGTCAGCAGCAAACAATTTGTCAATTTCTCAAATTGTTTTATGTTTGTTTTGGGCAAAGATTTGCAAATATACAGTGTGAACTCCTATTAGGTGGACAGCCCACTTGAACGGACATTTACCTGTATTAGGCGAAAACTTCTCTTGAAAAACTAGCCGACATTCGAAAGAGTTTTCACTGTATTTGTTTTGGGAAAAGCGAGCAAATGCAATATTTGTATATAATTGAGATTGTTTCCAATTGATTTTACTTATTTTTCCGACACCTGCCAATTGTAAAAGAGCAAAAAGCCAGAAACTGTTTCTTGAATTGAATTCTTTTGCCACAATATTAATTTTACACATTTCCTTACCTTCCCATCGGATCATTGCACTCTCGTCAAGCTTTTTGGGGCCATTCGCCACATGGGGCTCAAGAGCTGAATGGGATTTTGGGAGCCTTAGCTCATGGGCTGCCAAGTATCAACACCCGGTGCGATATTCAAGTGCAATTAAGAGTGCAACTTTATGAGTCACTAAGCCTTCGCCACGCCCATGTCTTTAAGGTCTGGCAATGCTCCTCCGAGGGTCGACCACACAGAGCCGCCGCCAAGAGACGCCTGTCAATCAATGGTGGCTGCCGCCGCCGCGGCACTTGGGGCACTTGGGGCAAGCAGATTGCAGCCGAAAACACTTTAGTCATAAATCAATTAAAATTGATTTGTTGCCCCCGCAACCAGCCATGCCCCCCTTCGCCTTGCTCAGCAACAGACAAACACTGACAAAATACAGCGCGAATTAAGAGAGTGTATTTCTTCTCAGATATACTTAAAAATATATATCTCTGGATATTTTTTATACCCTTGCAGAGGGTAGTATAGCTGTGTCGTGAACTGTGTTACGCATAGGGGGAGACCGTAGGAACGATCTTTCGAAGAGTAGGTTCTTGTGAAAAAAAAGGTTTTTTGTTTTTCAAGATATCTCGACCAAACTTGGCATTTATAAGTTTTACTATGTTCCCAACATTTATGCAAAATCCTATTTACATTGGGCTACTATATCATACAGCTGCTATAGGAACGATCGGGTGAAAAGCAGGAAACGGGTTGGCTCCGCAAGGGTATTATATCATCGGCGTGCCGCAGATAGCCCTTCTTCCTCGTCTTGCTTTCTTCTCACTCTTTTTTCTATGATTGTGCGCAATTTGCCTAATGAATCCCAGTGCTGGAAATTATCTAGCATCAGCTACAGCTACGGCTACAGCTGTCTGCTTTATACAACGTTTTGCCACAGTTTTTGCCACTTGGACTCGTTTGAGCGATTTATATGAAGCTGCCTAGTCCCGCTCTTCTCTCTTCCCTTTTCCCCCTTTTTCCATTTTCCATTTCCCAGCTAGCATTCGCATTTCTGCGTATCTGCAACATCTTTCAGCTGCTGCCGCTGCCGCTGTTCTTATCTGCCGGAGACAGAGGAGGGGATCCCGGTCCGGGCCATGTCTTGCCAATGCCATTCCTATTGCCATTCCCATTATTGCCCTTGCCCCTCAGCACACGCGTTGGCCCCTAAAAATATTGACAGCTATTTGCCAATTGTTTCAGCTGCAACTGCGTCTGCTTTAAAGAGCTGCTGCTGTCAATTTTTTATAATTTATATATAGTTGTTGGTATAAACAAAATTGTTTTTTATTTTCTTTTGTAAAACTTTTGCCTTTTCATCCGGGCAACAGCTGGACACTCGAGTCCTGCATGTGGAATTTTGCTTGCATATGCATGCATAAATCGAGATGCCCACGGAATGATATCCTCCCTTGCTCCGCTCTCTTTATTTTCTTTATTTTGCAATTTTCATAAATATTTCATTTAGCGTAACTTATACACTTACCCAGAACTTTGCGCTCTTCAGTCTGGCATTTTTGCTTAGCTTATCTTTGGTTTTGCATCTTTCACTCTGCTCTGCTCTGCGGGTCGGGACGGGCAGCTTCTCCAGCTTCTCCCTCTGCTGCTTTGCTACTTGTCATAAATTGGCAAAAAGAAAACACGCACAAAAGAAGAAGCTGCTTTTTTTTAGAATTTCCTTGCAGTTTGACATTATTTGCGCTCTGATAAATGAGAGCTGCTGGAAAATATGAAGAGACAAACAAGAAAATATTTCTTGCTTTAAATCTGAATATTTCTCTGAGCTATAGCGGTTGCTTGGCATGGCACGCAAAATGCAAAAATATTGTTTATGAGATTTCTTACAATTGACTTTGCTGTTCGCTTGATTTTTTTTATCGCTGCAGCAAATACCCTGCAACATGTGGCAGGTATATCTCGTCTTCTCATCTTGCCCACTGGCTTGGCTCTATTAGAAAGCAATTGGCTTGCACAATTAGGCCCCGGGCACTGAGCAGGTTAACAAAGCACCTGTTAATTGAATGTTATTTATAAGAAGCAGGCGAATGCATTTAACTACCCGCAGCAAGGCAGCAAAAGACGTTGACATAACGACCACGGAATGGAATGGAATGCCATGGAATGGCACGGAATGTCTTCATATCGAGCAACAGCTGGACCGTTGGCCCAGTTAATGGTATTGGCCGGCTCCTATGGCCAATTGCAGTGACTGAGGGGCGGGATAATGGCGCGCTTAGCATACATTAAAATACTAATTTCCATGAAAGTAGCAAAAAGCGAGGCCCCCGTCTGGCCAGGCGGTGGCTTTTAATAGAGCCACACTAATTACATGCCGTTAGACTGAACGCCTGAGAAGTCACTTTCGGTGCGGGTGTTCAGCTCTGTCTGTGTGTGAGTGTGCCAGTGTGAGTGTGTGCATGTGTGTGTGTGTGTGTGTTGGTAGCGTAACGACATGACGTGCGGCGGGGCCGCTTTTCCTGACGGGCTGCTGTTGGCTCATTGCCCGGTCGCCGTTTGTGCAGCAGCCTAGTCAAATTTGTAATTAAAGCAACGGAATTTATGAAACGTAACATTTTGCAAACCCCCCCACACACACACATACACACAAAAACATACACGAAGACACATACATAAAAATGCTGATTGGAATTTAGTTTATGCGTTATATATTCACGATTTTGCTCCAAACTCAATATTTTACACTAAGAGACAAGCAAAAATGTTCGCTAATCAAAAAAGTTAAAAGGATTCCATTTTTTTTTGTTGATTTTATTATTTTGATCGGCGTATTGATAACCTTTATAATACTTTGTATTAATATTCGTTGCGTAAAGGGTTCTTAAAATCTATTTGCTGAGAGCCCAAAATTCAACTGTTGGAGGTTTTATTTGCAAGGTCAATAACTAAATAAATAATTATTATACGGTTTTATATTGTTATATTATATTTAGCGCTGCATTTGGCGAACTTTCAATGTTAGAATTAACAAATATTTATTATATTATATTATTGCATATTATAAATTACAAATATTTAGTATAACATATTATTAAATTATACTATAGTATTATCACTTGCGAAGAGTTTTTCCTTAACATGAATTGCAAGTATTTCTATAATAAGCTGCACCACATAAACTTAATCAAATTGAGAGGCACACACAGACACACACACAAACACCCATACCCACACACACACAAACACACCCTCACAAACAAGCTTATTTTGTTTTTGTTTCGCTCATTTGGTTGCAAGTGCATTTTGTGTTGCCCGCTTTTTTGTGCAAGTTAATTTTGTGCGCTGTTTTTCTTTTGTGCATTGCGAAAAGTTCAAAAAGGGAAACTCCAGTTGCAGCTCTGCCAATGACTGTCAGTGAATTTGTGTGTGCGCGTGTGTGTGTATGTGTGTGTGTGTGTGTGTGTGTGTGTGTGTGTGTGTGTGTGTGTGTGTGTATGTGCAGCATGTTGCTATTGCCAGCGTGTCTAACATTTATGCTTGTTCACATGCTGCGAGCTCCTTCAAAAGCTCTTCAAGTTTTATGGCCACATAAGCGGCCACATTACCATCACCAGCCACAATTCTAGCCGATTCAGCGCCAAATTATGCCAGTTGGCTTGAGCTGACCCCGTCTCCCCCCTCTCCCCCTCTGTTCCTTGCAGCTGCCCGCTTGATTGGGCTGCTGGGCGGCGACTTGGCCCGTGGTCAGTTGGGCGGCAATATATAAAATTTATTAGCAGAAATTATGATTATTTCGTTGCTCTTTGCTGCGTGTATTTTTAATATCCATTTCACGTATTTTTCCTCTACCCCCACCCATCTCCGCCCCTCTCCCTACATCCTCCCGTGAGTTTCTTGTGCATTTTAATGGCCGCTGCGTCTGTCTTCTGCCAGCTGCATCAATTCCCGCTGCTGCTGTTCGTATTGTTGTCCGCTTTTTGCTCGGTTTAAAACATTTTTATTTTCTGCTCTTTTTTTTTTTTGAGTGGCGCTCGTTAAGCTCGCTTTAATTTTTACTTGAGACCATAATTTCTGCTGCTGCCGCTGCTGCAGAGCATTTTTTATGTGCCACACAATTTGCGTGCGGTTTAATTGTGGCGAAATGGCTGCCAACGCTGACGCTCCTTTTGGCCAAGCTGTTCGGGCCATTAGGCGTAGCAAATTGTTTAAGCCCGAGTTTCATGTAAATTCGAGTTATATGCTGTATGCGTGCCTATTTGACTGTACACAAAGCCAAGCTTCATTTGATATTTTATTAAATGAGCAAATGTGAAATGGATGTGGAGCTATTGTACAAATATAAATCACACTTTTATTGAGCTAAGTATTGGAATAGGGAAAATAATTTGAAGCTTAAGTATATCTATTGCTAGAAATGTAGTTTTAAGATAAGTTTTTGAAGAATAATTAAAGCAAACACTTAAAGTAAATAAGACAAAACCTGAGATAACTTTTATTACTATTGTCAAGTTAAGCCCGGGAATATTGTTAATTTAATTTTCATAATGACAAATCCCATCAAGAAATACGCCAAGTTATCTCACATCGACGACCGCATTTCCATAACAATATTTAATTTTGCCTATATGCAGCCTATTTGTAGGCAAAGCCCGCAGCTCTGCGCCCTTTGGTTCCCAAGAAGCCTATAAAAAAAGACAAATGACCCATTAAACGCAAAACTTGTGCACTTTTCCTGGCATTGTCGGGCTGCGGTGGCCAAGAGGGGGAAGGGCAGGCAAATGCAAACGGCAAAAGAAAATATTGCCCCGCAGCAGAGACAACAAACTCTTGATTTTTATAGAAGTATGCGAATGGAGCTACCTGCTGCCGCTGGAGCACGGAGCACGGCGCATGGCGCAGACCAGACCAGCTCCAGGCAGAAAGGATAACGCTCATAAAACGCCAAGATATGCGCAGGGCTTCACGCAGAGCGTCTATTTTTCACTTGGTCGGGTCTGCCGGGGCTTGTCTTAGGATTTGTTGTGCTTATGAAAGCATTAAACTTTCCTCATTTAAGGCAGCGCACTTGAGTTGCCTTTTTTACTGCAATTTCATCCGCCAGCCCGCCCTCGAAGTCGTTGTCATCTGACTCACTGCTGCTTTTATACCCTGTAAAGCCGGGCAAGGACAGGTTTAGTTGACGACAACTTACAACTGCTTATAAGAGAAAGTTGTAATGGTAGACGTAGATCATATACTAGGGTACTTGGGGAACATTTTATTTAATCGAATGTTAAACTCTACTGACATATCATTTATCAAAAAAGCTAGGGTAACTCTGCGTCCCATTTCCGGTGCGCTCTTGGCTATTGTCTTTAGCTTTGTCACAAGGTACACGCTTAACCCGATACGTGGTTAAGGCTGCCTAAATTCCTAAGTGTGTGTGTGATTGTGTGTGTTAGCTGGAAAATATTATGCAATTTCCACACTTAGACATTTTATGCAACCCCCACCCTCCAAGCCAAATTTTCCTGGCGCCCCGCAGCGCCACGGGAGCTGAGGCTTTTCCTGTCATTTTTTTCGAGGGTTCAGTCAAAAAGTGAGAATCGCGTAGGTGGGCAGGGATAGGGGGTCTGCTGATGAGGTGACGCGGGCGCCCACACATGGTTCGCGAATGTAATAAATGAATTTTGAAACAAGGCGTCTTGTTGCTTGTCAGCATGTGGGCGTGGCAGCTCACAGTTTAAAGCAACATACTACATATATATATTTTTTGTTGCGCATTATTATGCTTTTTTTCTGGTTTTGCCATTGTTCTCCTTCAGGGATTTCTCAGTTTTGCGCCATGTCTGCTGCTGTTTAGCTCTTCTGCTGCTCTGCTCTGTTTGCCTTTGCCTTTGCTGTTGCCGTTGCCTTTGCGTTTGCTCCCCTTTGTTTGCATTCTGTAATGTAAGAGGCAGAAATAGCGCTCGAGCAAACAAATAAAAGTCTAGCGGCAAGAACTGTGACGACTGTTGAACTTTGCCGAGGCTCTGCGGCACCGAGGCCACCCTCAGGTTTAATTCCCAGCAATGCGTGCAACTGCAACTGCAACGGCAACTGCAACAGTTACGAGAAGCAGGAACAGCTGCTGCCTGACAACTAAGCCGATTTGGCTTACCTTTGGCAACAGGATCAGCGTCGCAGTCGACAAGTCAGCGCGTGTCTTAAATACATTTGATGTGCTGCAACGGGCAACAAATAACAAAGGCAGCAGCTGAGGCACATGCCGCATGCCTCGTGCCAGGAGTTTTTCTGCAGCTAGACACACTTTTCAAAAAAAAAAAAAAATAAGCTGAGAAGAAGAATATGAAGAAGCAAGATATTTAGCTCACGGCGCGACGCTCATATTTGCTTTGTAAAGGCACCGGCAACAATAATAATAATAAAAAACAAAAGCGAATAAAAAACACAAACAACAACAAGAGCAGCAACAACAACAGCGGCAGCAACTGTGACGATGACGTTGACGTTGAGTGCCTGCGAGGCGAGCCAAGAAATAATAATAACAAAAAGCAAACAGCGCTGAGCCTCCCCAGGCCCCCAAACGGCCCCGCCCCCCGCCCTCCCTTGGCAAACGCAGCTCCACGTATGGGAATTTTCATGCGGCGCGTAGCAATTTCACACATTTACATAGTTAAACACACACTCATACTCCCATACGCCCACACACACACACGCGCGCAAAAGTGTCGTCGTATAGCGGAAGTAAAAGAAGTTGTTGCCCCGGCGCAAAAAAGGCGCAAATTATATTCCGTTGTAAGGCAAACACAAATACAAAAAAAAAGGAGAAAAAAAAACTACATAAATACATGGCAACATGCGCCCCTTTTTCAGCGTGTGCGCGCGTGTGTCTGTTATTTCTTAATACAAATAAACAAACAAGGCAAAAATTATGTGAAAATAAAATAATAAAATGTGCCCAGCACTATGGATGAAAATGGGATTTAAATAATTTCGGATTTTATGTGCGATAAATTTGAGAAGTTTCTTTAGAAATTTTTGCAATTGACGGCAAAGAAAAGGTCAAAATTTCGCTCAAGGCTTAAAATAGGACAAATATTTAATGTTGCAGAAACATTTTAGTCAAAATTTGTTCTAATTAATTCAATTTTGTCTAAAATAAGCCGCAGAGCTAATCCGCATAGCTTTAATTAACATGGATGTATCCATTGTGCATGCAACAAGAACTGGCCCACAAAAGTATGCTATGTTTCTTTGTATGACCGCAAAGGGGGTAAAACGGGCTCTAAACATTAGGCAGGCAGTCGAGACATGCGTCACATAAACATAATTCACGCTGTGCACAAATGCTATTAATGCTCATACACAAACACACACGCACACACACAGGCACTCACACACACACACACACACACACAACTCTTGTGCCTGGCTGGGCTTGGCTTGCATGACGTATGAGTGACTTTTATGTTTTAATTGCGCTACAGTTTAAACTGATGGGCGCAGCTGGGCCGGGCCAAGACGCACTAATTGACACTGAGAAGGCGCAGCACTAATACTACAAAAGATTGCTATAAATATGTGTGTGGGTGTTGGTGTGTGTGTGTGTGTGTGTAAGTGGGAGTATATATGACAACATGCTATGTATATTTTACAACAAATTGGTTTTAGGATTATTTTTTTTTTAATTTGACCGCTTGGCGGGGTAAAATTAAAATGTCCATTATGCTTTGCATAATTAATTGGATTATCAGTTTATATAAGAAAAATATATTTTAATTGGTTGGCGCGTAATTTAAAGCTACTCTAGATTAATGTTGACCAATTTATCGCAAACAATTTATAACAACAATTATTATTCACAACTTTCAAAGTTTTGTTTAATACACATTAAAGTGCCACAAGCTGAAAAAGTAAATTTAAATTTGATACTTGCTGGGAATAAAAAAAATTCATATAAATGCTGCGGGTCATTTTTCTGACATAGGCAAAGGGCAAAGGGCAGAGGGCTGCGGGCGATATGCGGCCCACATACCCAAGGGCAGGGACACGCTCACACAAACACACACACACACCTATACGCAGGCACAAATTAATTAAATAAGAAAAACGGTAAACCGAGAAGTTAAATAAGAAACGGGAAAGACAAACCGTGCGCACAGTAAGTGAAACTTGAAATTGAATAAAGCCAGCGACGCGGTCGCGGTCGCGGCGGAAGTGAAACCAAGACAAAGCAAAAATAATGTAAAACAATGCCAAAGACGAAAAATAACGGCCCACAAAGGCGACCGTGTCACCTCGAGGGTAACTTACCACCTGGCCGTATGCCAAGGTGTAGCAGGTAGCATGCACTTGGTCGATTCTCAAAGGGAGACACTGCACATTTCGACAAGGCAGGCAGTCAGGTTATCCATCAGGAGGCAGTGCGCCCACATGATTAAGGTTTCACAATTTATCTAATACAATTAGTCAAAAGGTGAGACGGTGGCCCGGGCGCCGCTCCTTCAGGTAATCGTAGACGCCTGCCGTGGTACTTACCTTCCATTATTGCCAGCCACTTCACTGTCTCTCTCTCACTCTCTCTTTAGCTTTGTCTGCTTCGTCTTCTGCTCCCTCGCCCGCCCAAGAGGTGCGATGACTTTTGAACTTTTGACGCCAGAATGCAAATGAAGGGCGCCCTTCTTTGGGCGTGGCAGCTCAGAGCAAAGCCACAAAGTTTAATGAAATCCAAAAAGGTAGCGAGCACAAGTATTTGGTAATTTGGTTTTATGTGCACTTCTTACTTGTGTTTCCTGGTGGGCGTGTCTGCGGGGTGAGGTCTGCTAATTGGGGCCCGCCCAGCGGGAGATCGAGTAGTTGATGCCGACGTAATTGCATTAATGCTTTTATTGACTGCACCCCCCACCCCCTCCCAGCAGCATAGGTACATGCGCTCGTAACATGCCATCAATTTTGGGTCTACTCAACATTTGAACATTCGAATGCACATGAGCTCTGGCTTGAAAAGTTGGTTTGCTAATGGAAAGCATTCTCCATTTGCGAGTATTTTTGCCTGCAAGCTGTGAAAGTTCTTAGCAGCTACCTTTAAAAAAAACTAAGAATTAGATAATATGGGTGCTTCGATTTTATAAAAAGTTGCTTAAGAAAACCTCTTCAAAGCTTACTTTTAAATACTTTAAATTAAAATAGGTTAGAGAACAGATACATGGAATAGCCAAGTCTACGTCTTAGCCTATTGATGAGTAACTAATTTATTTATTTATTTACGTGATTAATTATTATAAAAAGCAATAATAATATAATAACTAAAGGGAGGGAGTGCTAGCTTCTTCGACTTCGTAATAAATTAAATATATTTCAATATCATGATATTAATATTCATCAGCTTGTTATTGATAAACTCTTCTCTAATGTAGCCCGAAATGTGCATTGGCCAGCCTCACGTCCTCCTTCCTCTTTTAAGCAATTGGCCCGCTCAACTTGTCCATTTGAACGTGGCCAATGGATTCAGTTGTCAACTGTTGTGTGTGCGTGTTGGTTGGCTTTTTATTTTTGTTTGCTGGCCATATCACAAAACCGCAAAAAAACCAAGCAAACTTTGTTGGCCACAGCTCGTGTTAATGGGTGCCAGAGGGGGAAGGAAGGGGAGGGGCTACGCGCTGCTGCCAACAACTTCAACAACTCAATGCACTCAATCAATGCCCCGCAAAAAGCAATAGAAGCAGCCGCCTTTTGTTCCAAACACTCGGCACAAAAAGCACTCATCAAAAAGGCAAAAAAACAACAAAAAACAAAATTTATAGTGCAGCAGATAAGTTTGGTGGAACTCAAAATGGAAATGGACAAATCAACAAACAATTTTTGCGGCCGCAAAAAACAAAAAAAGTGCAAGCAATCAAAACACAATGAAAAGTACAGCGGACTACAGTTTTAGATACACATGGTATCCATAAGATACAACCGCAGAAAAATGTATCTTTTTGTGCCTTCGGGCAGGGCCCAAAGTGTTGTTAACAGATTGATTTCGAAAATGATAATGTGCTTTAGCCAGCTCGTTGGCAAAGCCGCAAAGCCGCCAGAAACAAGCAGCTGAAGCAGCAACAACAACAACGGCAAGAATAAGAACAACAACAACAATGGCAACTGGCAACATTCACAGACCATTTGGCGGCTTAAGGTTCGCATTGGGGTTATCGCCTAATCGCATCGCATGCCAGCAGGCCGCGTTTGCCCTTGCCCTACGTTTGCGGCATCGGTTTCCTTGTCTTTGGCTTGTTTTTATTTTATATACATTTATTTATATATATATATATTCGGCTGCCTGTGTCTCTCTGGCCCGAGAGCACAATCATTTTTCAATAAACAAACAATTTCATGGGCGGCTTGTCTTTTGCCAAATCGGATCTAAGCCTCAATAAGCAGCCAGCGACAAGACGCACTTCCTGCCAGCCCCAGAGAGAGCTCTCAGCTAGCTGATGGCTATCGGCTCAAAGGCTGTTGCTTTTTCGGGCATTAAGCTATCTGATTACACTGTGCAGCCGGATTCGGGTACTTGAAAGAAACGCACAGCAATTAATTTTTATGAGTTGAGTGGCAGCAAAAAACGATTTCATTTTAATGAAAGATTTCCAAGTTGCCTGCTGAATTGTTCAGAGCAGTTTTGTGTTGGCTAGTGTTACTGATTGATTTAGGTGAGCTTTGTTAACTCAATTGATTAATAATTGCTTGCGCTTAAATGTAGCCAGCAGATACGTGACCCGCGTTTGGTTCGATACAAACGCAATATCCTGACAAATTTCAAGTCAAACAAATGGCTAAAACGAGATCCGCAGAGTAATTACAACCGAAAGCAAGCCATAAAAAACCGGGCCAAGAACTAAACGAGGCGAGAGACTAAGCCAAGGGGTTACAGGGACACAAAGGAGGTAGTGCAAGTGAGTGTGAGTGTCTCTCTGTGTGTGTGTGTGTGTATGTGCTGGCAGACAAATGAAAAATTAAACAATATCCTAGCTGCCTGGAGCTGGAGCTGGCACTGTTGCTGCTCTGGCAACGAATTGCCAAATTTAACTGAAACATTTATTCTGCAGAGAGCACTAAATTATTCGTGCGCTTGACTTGCAAGCCAAAAGATATACGAATACGAATGCGAATGCGAATGCGAATGTTGGTACGAATTTCGAATGAATGCACTCAGTACTCAACAGTGTAGCTTAGTTGTTCGTCTTTGTTTGTATTCATGTGGCAAATCGGCGACATTATCCTCATAGTCTCATACTCATCCTCATCAGCATCAACAGCTGCGACGGCGACTGCGACTGCGACTCGTGCCAAAAGTCATAAAAAAGCCAACAATAGCAGAGGAGAAAAAAAAATGTAAACAAAAAATACGGAAGCTTCACGAGTTGGCGCCTTTCATTAATATGCGCAAATTATAACGAGCTGAAAAAAAAGAGAAAAAGGAAACATTCAAGAATGAACGAACAAAATATACCCTTTCCATAAGGTAAGCTTTGGCTTAAATAAGTCAAATTATTTAATGAAATGTTCTCCTATTTTTGAGGCTGTATATCTGTCTTTTTCTGCCCAAATCTCAAGAGCATACCTTTCTTAGCCTCTACTTTAGAGGGTATAACAGAAGGAACTGTCAGTTCTCTGTGCTCCTGTGTCGAAGTGTCTTTGTGTTTGTTTACTGTCCGTATGTGTGTGTGTGCTGACAGACAACAACTTCATTTACTTGGCTGGCATTGGGCATTCGTTTTATTCGTTTTATTCGCTTTATTCGTTTCATTCGTTACATTCGTTTTCATTGTCGTTTTTCGTTTTTCGTTTGCGCCAACGTAAGCGCTTTTAATTTTCAGCTTGCATGCACAAAAGTATGCAATATGTTTTTTGCTCGACCCCATCTTCCCGCACACACACACACACACACACACACACCGGCAAGATGTGCAATTGCACTTATGCATGCATGACATCCAGCTGTCCCACTCTTACACACACACTCACACGCACACATTGTGTGGCCGACAATAGCTTACATAAATTTTAAGCTCCATTAGCAAAATGTTACAGCCACCGCACCCGAGGCGACGTGTGCCAAGTGTGTGTGTGAGGTGGTGTGCGTGTGTGTAAAGTTCAAGTGCAACAAAAGTTGGTTATTGTGCTCGGTCTGGTCCATTATATGAAATGCATATTAGATGGTATGGCAAATTTTGGACATTGAAGAAAACTTTTGCTTACCTAAGGCGAGTCCTGGCTAATTTCCACATAAATTAGCAGAAGTGTGTGCGTGTGCGTGTGTGTTGGCTTAAATAACAAAGATAAGAGTTGAGAGAAACAACCTTTAATTTGTTCAAAGTTCAGCAAATAGTTTTTCAGTCCAAGGTTTAAGCCCCATTTAAACCCATCATTTCTGGCCCTTATGCGTTTTAACTAAGCACAAATATTCAAATTATTGATTGGCATTAAATTCTTGGAACTACGTCTAGGTTCAAATTATTATTCTGTGGAAAATTTGGCAAAATCTGCTAATGAAGCAGCCAAAACCCAGCCCAATTCTTAGACCTGGCCAGAAGCAAACACAACAAAATACTCAACTCGGCTAATTGCAAATAAATTAAGTTGGCTTTTAATGGCTTAGGCCGGGGCAAATGTTTTCCATGCAAAAGAAAAATAATTATTCCAAGTTGAAGTCGTGGCCAACGTGTGGCAGCATCAAAATCAATTCGCCAAACAATGAAATGAGTTGCGGTAACTATAACTAAGCAGTCAGATTCAGATACACCCCCCTGACTAAAATAGTGAAGGGTGTCGTGAAGGGGGAAGGGTGTTTAGGGGGCGGAGGTAAATGTTGGTAACATGAGCCTGGGCGGCGCACAATGAATACAAATTGCTTGGTAAATAAACAACATCTCAATAAGGAGCAAATTACTGACGCCATCCAGCGAAAAAATAAACATGCACACACACACACACAACTACATAAATACACACATATAAATATAATCACACACAGACGCATAGAAAGAGAGAGGGAGAGAGAGAGAGAGAGAGAGGGATCGAGGTTAGGGAAAATCGCGCACTGCATAACAATAGCAACAATTTGGTTTTGAGCGTTGGTTTTGCGGGTGTGTGTGTCTGTGTGTGTGTGCGTGTGTTTGTTTGCCTGGATGCGTGTATGTGTGCGCATGTGTGTGTCCGTGTGTGTGGGGGGCGCTAATGAATATAATGGCGTTACATAAATGGCGGCTTGGCCCCAGTTTGGAGAGCTAGCAACGTTTCTAGATATTGCCATTGCTTGCCGTTGTTGTTGGCATTGATGTGTGGGAAAATGTTCCGTACACAAGCAATCGCAAATAGTCTGCAAGAGTGAGAAGGAGAGAAAGAGAGAGAGAGAGAGGGAGATAGAGTGCCTGTGTAATTGTGTGCGTGGGAGTAAGGCAAATAATGAGCGTAAATCATGGTTTAACGATAAACACAATACAATACAATACACACGAAACGAAACGATATATGGGCAGCATGAGTTCCATTGAAATTCATGTGTACCGCAAATGTTTGGCCCAAAGAGTGGGAAAAAATTAATTAAGGTGCTGTGAAAACTGTTTTGAGAGCAACAACAATGTAAATCAACGCCACGCCAAACCCATCCAAACATTGTAGATAACTTAAACTGGATTACAATTTTTTACAGAAAGAGGTAGTACTCTACATTTTTGAGTTAATTATAAAAGCTTCACAAAGTTTTGGTAGAAAAACGGTTTTGTTTATAAAGCTAAGAGTGGAGAACAAGAGAACAAGAGCTTTTAGTGCGCTTTCAGGCTGAACTTTTGTCTTATCCGTAAATGAAGTAAAGAAAACAGAGACTGAAAAACAAACTCTAAAAGCTTCACAATCTGATCCAGCCAGTTTTGTTTAAGCTGCTAAAAAACAGCTTTCGCGAGCTTTAAATATGTAACGGGTATACTCGTAATTATCCAATATAGACAAAAGTCAAATTTTCCCATTCCAATAACTCGATCAAATCTCAACCGATTTTCATAAAGTTTGGCTTTTTGTTCATGGTTTGGATCAATTTGGTATCAAAATCTGGCAACCTATATAAACATAGGTCAAAATTTCCCAACACCATAACCTGGTCAAAAATAATGCGACAACAAGATTAAAATTGGTCAAAATTCATATGAAAATCGTACCCTCAAGTATTTATTATTATTATGAATGCAAAAATGTATACATACATGCATGCATGTATATATGTGTGTGTATGTGCATAGGTAAGTATGTATGAATTTAGGCGCAAAAAGTCAGTCACTAAATTATTGATCCCCATTTCCACCAAGGAGCTCTTCCGGCTTGGGCTGTGTTAATCACCAATCAGTCAGTCAGTCAGTCAGGACAAAAGGTTTAATATTTAGAGATAACTTTGCCTTTTTAAAAGCTAACGAGCGCTGTCAGCATATTTCATGCCCAATTCCCTTCGGCGCGGGCCCATTACGATTATTTGATAGCCCAAACTAATTAGGCCAACAATTGTCTTTGCTGACGAACCGTCGAAACAATTAATTATTAATGCGATGCAATTTTAAACGCAAGCCCAGCCGAGAGAACACACCTAGGGGAAAACAGGAAACCCGGCCAGAAACTACAGCATTGCCTAGTTTAACGTTTAGTTGAACTGTTGAGTGCGGCATGGCAAGGGGAGAGGGGGCTCCGGGGAAGTCTCGCATGCCCGGCGGTCAGTACTTTAAGCTGCATGCGGATGTTTTTTGTTTTCTTTTCATTTTCCATACAGTTTTTTCATTTTTTTTTTTTGGCATTTTATGTTGCCCTGGGGAGCGCTGAAGTAATTGTTGCGCTTGCCACGCCCTGCGGCCGCCCCTGCACAGCGCGCATTAAAGTCACGCCGGGACCAGAGGGTCACAGTGCAAATCCCATTCCCATTCCCAATCCCAATCCCAATCCCAGTCGTGGCGAATGTAAAGCGCGCAAAAGTCCGGCATATTTTCTCATTTAGCTGCAAATGGAAGAGAATCCCCGAGTTCTCGTAATAGTCAAATATTTTTTCATTTTGCCTTCGAGCTGTGTTTGTAAAAGCATAAAAGTTGCGCTTGTTTTTCTGTGGCCAATGATTTGAGCGCAGCTCCTGTTATCGGATCTTAGTTGCGGATTTCGAAAATCAATTTAAATTGTATTGTAGAATTTTACAAAATCAAATCGCATGCATAGTTTGGCTTATTAAATTCCTGGCCTCAATCGAAAGCGTTGCATGCGTTGCATGCAGGCAAAAAGGATCCGACCCGGGAGTGCTTTGGCATGGACATCTTATGAACTTTTACAGCTCCATTATATGCAAATGATGAAAGCAAGAAAACAAATATTGCTACCTCGGGCGATGGCCACAGCCACACACGCACACACACGCAGACACACGCACAACATGAAAGGCATTGTTTGGCTCTTGGCTGCTGGCTGTGGGCAGGACATGGAACGTGGGTCACAGGATGTGGTGCGAGGCTCATATGCAGACATTTACATAAGCAAACAGCTTCTGCTTTTATGTGGCAGCGGCAGCTCGACGCAGCTCCCAGCAGACATGCCAGCCAGGACAGGAATCCCGGCGTGCTGGCATCCTGACATCCTGCCTCTATCCTGCACGAACTACTAATAAACCAGCAACAGCAACAACAATGGCAACGGATATTAAGCTGAAACTGCCCCGAGGACAACAGCCCCACAACAACAACGACAAAAAAAAAAACGAGAAGACGATGCTAACTTGGGCCAAAGACCAAAAGTGACCGACATTAGAAGTGGGCCCGGTCCTGTTGCCATTTCCATTGGCATTGCCCGCTTCAATGGGCCCTTCGCATGCTTATCGACTGATAGCTTAAACAAGCAGCCCCCGGTCGTAGTTTTGGGAATTCCTTGGAGCTGTCGAAAAGGGTAAATTGCCATTCAAAAGTTGCCAGCAAATCATTTGCCGGTCATGTCAGCGCCCGGTTCCCCTGCCCTCCTTTCCCACTGCTAACCGGAACGTTGTCATCATAATCAACATAATCAAATTTCGTTGGCCCAAAATGCATGCAACAAAGTTTTAGTTTTGCGACTCGGCAACAATTATGCGGCAACTGTCACATGTGCTGGAAGTTTTTTTTTACCAGCTGCCAGTTTTCCTTTTCTTTTTTTTTCTGTGCAAATTTAATCACTTAACCCCAATGAAGTATAAGAATGGCGAAAAACTTTTGCGAACCGACAAAACTTGTCACTGGCTGAGGCTGTAAGAAAACGCCAGGGCATGCGGCAGGGGGAAAGGTGCCAAAGGGGGAAAAAAATTGATTTTTCACTTGGACGAGGTCGCAGCATGAGCATATTAATGCCGCCACGCCCATGCCGCCCACGCTCAGCCCAAAGTTCGCATTGTGTTGCTCTTTGTGTGTTGACATTCCCGTTGTAGTGCATGCATGTGTGCGTGTGTGTGCGTGTGTGCCCAAATGACAAAGTTACTTAAATTACCAGGCAAAACTTTAGTTGCGCTTACTTTGCCCCAGCTTTAGCCCCAGCCTCAGTCCCAGCCTTGGCATCGGCATCGGCATCGAGCTGGTGCTGACTCTTAAGCAGAATTAATGAATGGAGAGTTGGTTTTCCTTTCACATTTTCATTGTTTTCATTGCTTTTCTTCTCTTTTTCTTTTTTCTTTGCGCCAGTGCCAAAAGTCAAAAGCTGCCATTGCAGGCATTTCAGCGAGCCATGCAACCCAAATTCACTTTCAGAGCAAACACACTCAAACTTTCCATATCTCAATATATACATATGTATATAGCATGCTGCATGTGGAGAACATTCCACATACGCATGCAAACAGACTGCAGTTGCTTAACTTTTTATACCTCTTATAGTTTTAACATAAAATGTGAAACGCATTGAAAGAGGCAACGAGTTAAAGTAAACTCAGAATTTTCCTGCTCCTTGAACTAAGTAAACTGGAAGAAATAGCCCGGCCTCGCCCGGGTTAAGTGAATAATCTTGAATTGTTTGTGTAATTCGCGGCAATTTAGGCACAAATAACTTATTGTTACAGCTTTTCAGTAACTAAATGAACAAAAGTAAATATTGAAGCAGATCTTAGAGGAGAGATTTAAGTCGAAAGCTGTATGAAAAGCGCCTGCTAACTTTAACTATTGTCTTGAAGGATATAATGTGCTTGACTGTCTAAAGTTAAGTACTTCCTCGTAGTTTATATGCAAGTATGTGCGTATCCTTGCTGCGGCTTGCTCCTTGAGCTGCTCTCATGCTCAAGAATGTGTTTCACTTGCATTTGATGCATCTCGGTCGAAAGTTGTTGCAGCTTGTTGCTGCTGTCTTTTATTGAGTGAGGTTGTTTTTGTGGCTTTCAATGCACTTTTATCAGCTGCCAGATCAACGCCTTCGATGCAATTTTCCAATTACCTGTGTACACATTTAGGGACGTCCAGTTGTGGGAATTTGCAGATATTTTGTTTAATTTAAACAACAAATATTTTAAAAATGTATCTACAAAAGAATCTATGCACATGAAGTTCTCAAAAATGTTGGCATTTTTAATTAAATAAAAGAAAAGTGAAACAAAAACAAATATTTCAAACAATATTTCTGCTGAAAGGGCTGAATTAAGGCATATTAAAAAAGATTGCCCTTGACAAGCTTTTAAGTGCTTGGCATACATTTTTTCATAATAGTTTAACATTTGTTTTAATTTTTGTTGTTCTCATAAAGTGCATTTATTTAATCCTTGAATTAATGTAATTACTTTTGCTCTCTGTTGTGCCAGGTATTTTTTTTTTTTTTTTATTTTGCTTGACTTTTGCTGCTGTCGAGCCCTTAAGGAATGTGACATTGCATTTCATAAGTCTCCTTTTATTTTTTTGTTTTTGTTGCCAGGCTACCCTGGTGGACTGTTGAAGGGTCTTCTGCTTGGAGATGCATCTACTGTGCTCATACAATAATATCCTTTCACATTTTATTACACTTGTAATGTACAACGATTGGTTGCTGCTGACTCCAGTTGAGGAAGCAACCGAAGGTCCTTCAGCATCCTTAGAGGCTGCAGAGTGAGCAGTCAGTCCTCCGTGTTGTTGTGTATGTGCCTTGGGGACTTTAATAATATAAGACACGCACAAAGACCCGCATGTGCCGAGTAGGTGGCAGTTTATCTCTAAATGTGTGTGTATCATTGTCAATATTGACAATAAACAAGTTTGCCATAAAACGTAACACGAGACGAGCTGAGGCGAGTTGAGTTGAGTGTAGTGGAATGGAGTCGAGTCTAGTTTAGTTGAGTTGACTTAAGTGGAGTACACTAGACTACAAGTTAAATGCTCAACCAAAGAGGACGCATAAATCAGGGCACTCAATCGAGCCAGAGTTAACCATGCCCAATTCACATGACGTCCATTTGTGTCATCACGTTGACTTATTAATCGACTATATAGTGTGTGCCATTATATATATCATGCACATTATATATCATGCTTACATAAGTATTATGGTGGTTGTGCACTTTTGTAAATTAAAAAAAAATAAAAATAAGAGAAAATAAATAAAATGTCCCCGACTCGATGATAAAATGTTATTATAAATTATATTAAAAATACATAAATTTTGCGGCATTATAAACGGAGAGAGGGAGACCGAGCGCAGCCTATTTAAGGGCCAGGCAATCACTCATTTGGCCAACGGGTTGACATTTATGCTGGCCAACAAACAAACTTTTATAATTAATTAACATTACAATAACAACAGGTCCGTTCTGTTCACGCACTCGGCCAGGCAATTTGCTTAAACATAAATCAATCATGAGCGGGTCACATTAAAAATTAAAGCATACGCAAGCGTGAAAGCACCGTAAATGGATATGCGAACCAATTTAATATTGTTCATTTTTTGTTGTTGTTTTGTATTACAGATTTCACAGCCGGACTGCGTCTGGTCGAGGTGCGCATACCGAACTACGTGATTAAGGGCGCCACAGCACAGCTGGAGTGCCTATACGATCTGGACGGCGAGGCGCTCTATTCGGTCAAATGGTACAAGGATGGCAATGAATTCTATCGCTATGTGCCCAGGGATAATCCGCCGGCGCAAACGTTCCGTTTGCCGGGTGTTGCTGTCGATGTGAGTATGCCTGCCGGACCTTAAAAATGAGAAAACAAACGAGAAAGCAGGGCTGTCTTCGGCACGCCGAAGACTTTATACCCTTACCGACCCAACCTTTGTATAATGTTTTGACCGTATCTAAGAAGAACAGGGAAAATAGTTATTGCCGACTAGGATTAAGATATCTTGAAAAACAAAAAAGTCGTTCATGCAAGAACCTACTTTTCGACCGGTTGTTCCTATGGCAGCTATATGACATATGTAGATGTCCGATCCAGCTAGTTCCGACTTCTGCAAAATTTTGTGATGATAGCTTTAAAACTGAGAGACTAGTTCGCATAGAAATAGACAGGCGGACATAGGGATATGGCTATATCGACTCGGCTTTTGATGCTGATCAAGAATATATATACTTTATCTGGTCGGAGATGTCTCCTTCTATGCGTTACACACTTCACGACAAAATTTTAATACCCTATGCAAGAGTATAAAAACAGAAAGCGATGCCCACGTTGAGCGCCATCGCTTTGAAACCAAACATTAAACAACGTTGCCTGCTTTGCGGCGCAGCCAGACAATAGAATTCACTAAGCCCAGCCCTCGTCACGGTCTGCCGCCCTAGAGTCTGGTTTCTTATGGGTCTAGCCTGGCATAGTCGTGTACTTAAAATGAACTGCAGCAGAAGAGCTGTTTATCACTGCGCCGAAAGAGCGCAACACGAGCAGACAATGCACCTTGGAGTCGAGTCGAGAGCAGTTCCCACAGAAAGCTTGTGTTTCGGCCAGGCACTGACCTCAGCAGTTGTTGTTGTGTTTTAAATAGTTTGCAAGTTAAATTTACCACTCACTTAATGATAGCCTAGAATAAATGGGCCAAGCCACGCCCAAAACTTCCGCAAAGTCGCCCAAATCGAACTATGATCGTAGAATAGACTGACAGGAACAATAAAAGTGGCGCACTTAAATGCCATTGCTCCATTATTTTTGGCACTAAAACTTTTGCACGTAAAATGCACGTTACAGGTGAGGCCACGGTTACCTGGCAGCAATAGCCACCCCCTCCCACACCCATTACCAAAAATTGTACGCATAGAGGCACCCACACACTCGATGAAGAGGGGCTCGCTGAGTTCGAGATAAGCACGTGAGCACGGCAGACACACAAAGAGTCATAAACCCGTACAGTGGAGCTTGGCTAGAACGAACCAACCACTAATCGTCTGGCCAAAAAAAAGTGAAACTGCTTGCCATGCATGTCCTGCTACCTGCCACGCATTCTGTTCAGTTCCTGACTTGGAGTGCAATAAATTGTTCAAGTTGCGCTTTTCGCTTGGAGCTGGGCGTGGCCTGAACGTGTCTATAATGCGCATTATAACAGCCGGAGGGGCACACACACCTACACACACGTGTTTGCTGGCGGTCTTCTCAGCTTTGATGTTGGGCCGCAGATAAAAGGCGAAACATGTTGCAAGTGGAGATAGCAAAGGGATATGTTTGGCCGGCAGCCAAAGCTAATGGTTATATCCAGCTCCATTCGGCGGATATTGTTTTAGCATAATCGATTCAAGTGACTGACGTGGCCGGGACTAACAACTTTTTAGTTCGGTTTCGTAGTTGGGTTCTGTTTGGCTTTCGTTTTGTTTTATTGCAGTTGAAAACTGTTGGCTGCTCAGACGTGAGCTTCACCTGGGCGTGCGAGTGTGAGTGTGTGTGTGCTAGGTAAACTATAAATTAGGTTAAGGCAACAACAGCAGCAGAGGAGCACAATGAACACAAATGTATAAAAAATGCGCAATAAAAGATAACAAAGTGCACTTTTCGTTGGCCAGATAAACACAACAAAAAAAAGAAACCCCTTTTCGTAACTGGCAACCGCCAGCAGCTGGCCGCTTAATGGCTTAAAGTTCAAGTGAAATATTTGCCTAACGTTGCGGCCTCTGCAGCCGGACTGACCTTTAAAGTGGACAACTTAAAGAGCTGAAACATTGAAAAAGCATTTTGTGCCGCTTCTCAAAAACAATTACGTTACATTAACGTCCAAAGTGGCCAACTGCCAATGTCTGCGACATGGCCGAGACGGACAACGACATCCTTTGCTCTTACAACTTTTGCCACTTTTCTCGCTTCTGTTTGCTCTGTTTCTCCTGCTGGTTTTTCATTTTGGCTGCTCACATTTTTTATTTTTTTTTGCTGCTGCTTTACTCATTCAACAATTTTTAATTGCAGTTGCACAACTCGAGCGACGCGATTGTTAACCTGCACAACGTCAATCTGCAGTCGGCGGGCCGCTTCCGGTGCGAGGTATCCGGCGAGGCGCCATCCTTCCAAACGGTCACCGAGCACGGCGACATGGTTGTTGTATGTAAGTATACCAATTTGGCCATTGCCAATAGCTGTGGACATCAACAAAGTCAAGCGAAAACTTATAATTCTAATTAGAAATGGCGAATGAAGCTGTGGCTTTGGTTCAACTTGGCCACAGAAAGTTCCCTTGAAGTGGGAATTGCGGCTGGCAGTGGAAGTGTGTTAAGGACTGTTAGTCTAAGTCTTAGTTAACAACTGTACTTATTATTTGAATTATCTTTAATTAATCAGCCGAATACTTATATTAACTTTGATGCAATTCAAGCTTACTATAAATAGTTAACCTTGTGTATGTCCAATAATTTGTCACAGAAGTTTCCTTGAAGTAGGAATTGTGGCTCGGGATTGGAAGTGTGTAATCAACTCTGTCCAAGTCCAAGTCTTAGTTAACATCTGTACTTATTATTTACATTCTTTTTTACTTATTTAAATCCAATTGATTTTTAATGGATCAGCTAAATACAGATCATATGGGATGCAATTCAAGCCAACTATGAATAGTGTACCTTGTATATCTCCAATAATTTTAAGCTCTGTACCTTTGTTCTCTAGTATTCCAGGTTAATTTACTGGAGGCAAATTGAGTTGTTCATTTGCCGCTGTTTCAAGTGTTCGACTGCATTTGACAGGCTTCATTTGATTTCATGTTTATAATAAGCTTAGTAAACTGAACTAAACTCCAATGTTGTCCCCTTGAGCGGCCTTTCTGCGTTAACCTGCCAAAGCTCAGCATCTAACTCAATTTTGCAACAGTCTCTCTGTCTGTCCGTCTCTCTGTCTGTCTTGTTCAGCAATTTCCTGGGGGGGGCTGTGGAACATTTTGAAGATGCCGCCGCGACCAACTCGAAATGCAAACAAAACAACATTTGGAAGTTGCTTTAAGTGCGGGCTGCCAGGCAGCCTGGAACTACATACTCCATACTACATAAGAGTCAGGATATCACGCTTATTGCCTTGGACAACGAGTCACACGTGGCAGCCGGGCAGGCAGTCGAAACGCTTTGAGCTGGCGTTGACATTTCGTTTGTTCAATTATAAACTTTTGCGTGGGCATGTACACAGCTTGCCATCTCTTTTCGATGCCAGAACTTGCCTCTCTCTCTCTTTCGCCCTTCGACAGCGCCGGGCTGGGCTGGGCTGGGCTGGTGCTTTGTCTTTGTTCGGACGCGCTTTGTTTTGGCTTTTTGTTGGCCATATTGTGCGCTGCCTGTTTGGCTTTCAATCAAAGTTTTTAAAAGCTTCAACAACACAACTGCTCGCATATGCCACAGCTCAGAGTCCCGAGCGCCCAGCTGCCAGATTTTCAGCGCTCGCTGCGCCCACAGATGCTGTTATCCCCCTCTGGCAAAAAAGCCATTTCCGTTTCCGTTCGCATAGTTTTGCTCAGCACTGATTTATCGTCTTCGAGCGGGTATTAGAACTTTGTCATGCAGCTCAGCCATCCTGGTAGAAAGTATCACTGCTGCTCTTCACTGTTTTGTGTAAGTTTTACAAATTATTGTCACTTTGGGGTCCAGCCTGGCGGTCATCGGATAGGATTATCCCAGGTCTATGTAGGTCTGTATGTTTCAGTCTTGCTAAAACATTAACGTTTCTTTTCAATAACATATTACAGCTATGTTAGAATAACAGCACTCTAATCCTGTTAAATATATGCAAATGTTTGCAAAAAATCAAATATTTTAAGTTAGTTTTCAAAATCTTTTGAGTTGGCTGCTCTCTGAAGTCCAGCTTAGTGATCAGTAGCTTAATAGGGCAAGGCAAAGGCGCTGCTCAGCCTATTAATTCTTGCTGCCCGTGCAGGGTATTAACATTTGCGATGCGTCAAGTATGGACTTTGCCTTCATTTAAATTTTATTTTTATTTCGCTTGTTTTCTCTTCTCGTTTTTTTTTGTGCAATTTTATCAGCAGTCTGTCAGTGCATCAGCGGCTGGAACTTTTATTGAATTTCCGGCTGGGCGCCGGCGACTTTGTTGTTCTTGTTGTTGCTGTTGTTGGTTCGGGTTTGGTTTATTATGGTATTTGGGCGCTTGGAGCAGTATTTGCGGGCAGGAGACGGAGCTGGTAGTGGGGTTGACATTACGATGGCCTGTCTGTGCCTGCCACTAGCCGTAAATTAAATTCTGCACAGCTTGACTTCGTTAGCACACTTCGTTCGTACGAGCGGCAACTAACCAGCTTGATGTCGCGCCTCTTCTCTTGCAGCTCTGCCGGATCAGGGACCGCCGAAAATAATTGGGGGACGTCCGCGTTATCAAATTGGCGACTGGGTGCGCATCAATTGCACCGCCGGCCGCTCCAAGCCAGCCGTCAATCTGTCCTGGTTCGTCAACGGCGAGCCCGCCGAGCCGCAGAAGCTGCGCAAATTCGAGACTATCGTATCGGGCCGCGAGGGCCTCGAGACCTCTGTGCTGGGCCTACAGTTTCGCGTGGAGCAGCAGCATTTTCGCAACGGCGACATGAAGCTCAAGGTGAGTTGGTTCTTCCAGTTCTTTGCCCGATCTTTGGCTCATTGTTTGCTTTTTAACCCGAATTGCAGTGTGTGGCGGCGCTTTCGACCTTCTACTGGCGCAGCAACGAGGAGTCCGTCGAGGGCGACCGACCGCAGAAGGCGCCGGTATTGGAGTCGCGCGAAAGCGACAGCGCCTTCGCCAGCAACTCTCGCGCCGATCCGGTGCAAGGTATGTCATACCGGGAATTATTTGTTACCAAACTCTTATCGCTTTTCATTCAATCAAACGCAGCCAGCAAAACGGACTCGCTCCTAATGGCCCGTGCGCCCAGTGCGCTGCTGTTGCTGGCGCTGGCCACGGCCGCCACCTTGGCCGGCGGCGGCTTCCTTATAACCTGGCCAGCGTCCACGCACAGCAAGGCCGGGGCCCGAGTGAATCGCGGTTCGGTCAGAAATATTCTTGTTGATCTCGCTAATGGTAATGCGTCCAAAGATAAGGTCAGAGTTGAGCTCGAGCTGCTGGCCGCGGTCAAGCAAAAGCCCCAACTGTTCCTGCGCCAGCTGCGACGCTCGGCTAGCGATGCGTCGGCAGCGGCAGCGACAGCGGCTGTTGCAGCAGCCGCGCAGCGGCGGCAGATGCAGCTGGCTGCGCGGTAGCTGCATTAAGCTGGCCGCCCATGCACTCAGCCCCGCCCATTTTTCCAATGAATTTCCGTCTTCGCTTCGCAGAAAATAAAAGAAAATCAAAAAAAGCAAAAAGAAAACCAAAAAAAAAAGAGTAAAGAGAAAAAACGAACGCTGCTAATTTATTTATGTCGTTAACAAAAGCTTTCTTGAATTTAATTTGTCTAAGAAAAACCATATTTATATGCATATGAAATTATTTTAACTTAACAAAAACTATATATACATATATATATATATATTTGAAATAAGCGTCACATTGTGTAGAGCCACAAACCTGTTTTTAGCTGGGAAAAACAAAACAAAATTGTTAAGCGTATTTGAATGGAAAAACAACTGTAAATAGTTAATAATTAATGTGTGTATTGTATGTTATTAATTTATAAGTATTTCCACACAATAAGATAAAGCGGCGCTGCACTAAACAAAAAAAAAAAAAAACAGAACAGAACAAAACATGAAATGGAAATAAAAGAAAAAAAGAAAACTGCAAAAATATGAAAACAAAGTCAAAGCTCAACAAAATCAATGTAGGGCATTGCAAATAACGAGTTTAACGAAATTAAATTAAATATTTAAGATAAATAAACATATATATATATATATATATATATGTATTGAAATTAAAATAGTTTTAAGCATTCTATAGCTAATAATAACTAAATAAATTAAATAAGCACAGTAATTTTCAAAGGAATTTTAAACAAATACACGAGTGCAAACATTCACACTTGCTCTACATAAATAGTTAAGAATTTGAATACATTTATTTGGGCTAAAGAAATTCATTTTCAAAAATGTTGTTAAATGTTTTTCACATCAATTTATTTACAATTAATGCACTCGATAAATTTGTATATTCACACGAAGAGAAAACTTGTTAAGGAAAGTAAAATTTGAATGCATCTAATCAAATGTAGCATTTAAAAGCTGGTGACTGTCGCAAGGTCTTAAAACTAACAAAAACATATCGTAAATTTATAAATTGCCAAATTTTTTATGTGTATCTATGTATGAGAACTCAATTCAATTACATTAAACATGTGTATGTATGTAATCAATATAAACAAAGCCCTAGAGCGAAACCTATTTGTAAATTAAGTGTACCATGTTCAATCTGTTCTCTGTCCGTTTTTGTATGTTCAGCAGCGTACCTACATATATACTTATTATTATTCAGAATCAACAAGACGAACGAAAGGAAAAACTTCTAATAACATTCCATGTTATTTTGCTGTCAAACAAAACAAAAAGCGCTATCAATTGACAAACTGATTATGAATGTGAACAGTTTAGTTAGACAAATTTAGAAGCAGCAACAATTAAACCAAAAAATAAAAGGAGTATAAAATGAAAACAATAGAGAAATGATTGTGATTAAGCCTTAGTGGAGAGTGGAAATACATTTGAAACACAATTTTAAATTTATGTAAATAGCCCGAGAGCAGCGCCATATCAAATGCTTTGTCTATTATAATAATCATAGCAATTTCTACATAAACACATATATATATAAACTTTGATATCCGATAACAATTGAAATTGCGAGAATTTTAATTTGAATTTTAATTGTTATAATTGTGTTATGTATGCATTTTATGTGTAAATACTTAAATTAAAAACTGCTAACTAAATTAGCGTTAAGATGTCAAAAGTAAAAACAAAGAGCAAAACATAAAATGAATGCGCCAATTTTAATATTAAGCAGATAAATTTACAAAAATAAATAAAATAACAATGTGCAGACATTTAAATGCTAATTAAGTAGCACAGCATGAATGTGTGTATGTATGTGCGTTTGTGTATGTGTGTGTGTGTGTGTGTGTGTGTTAGATTTAAGCGTAGGCCGCATTAAGAGCATCAATTTATATAAAAATCAATGTGCATTGTTGTAAACTGTAAACTGTTTTTAAGTCTCACTTACTTAATGTCATCGCTATAAAACTTAAACTGAAAATATTTTAATGACAAAATACGATCAAAAAAATTTGAATAAAAAAAAAAATCAAATAAATAAATGTGTGCTAACTGTAAGTGTAAATTATTTGTGAATTTAAAACCAATCTTTAGATGTATAAAAAAAAAAGTATGATTATATGCATTCGAATATATACGACATATAGAAAAAGCTGCATACTAAATAAAAAAGAAAGAAAGAAAGCCAATGCCATAAAGTAATCTAACTTGAATTTAACAAAAACCAGAAAACTAAGCTACAACAACAAGAAACGAAACTCTGTAAATATCTTTAAGCGTAATTCAATGAACGATACGAGCATATGACACAACAAAAACAAATCTAACAAATTATTAACGGAAAGCAAAAATCTTGAAAAATAATTATTAATAAAACAAAACAAAAAAATAATTGTTTCAAAATCAAGCGATGCCCCCTTTGTCTACTAATTTTGCAATGAATTAAGTAAATTTGCTCATTAGGCACGTTTCCTGCCTCCTGCCTCCGGCGACCTTTGGTCCTAGGCAGCAACATACTTTTTAAGGGAGCACACGGAAAATTGGGTAATTTTTGGAAAATATTTCAAATACGTGAAAATGTGAGCTGCGTACGTGACGGGAGCAACCAACGACTGCCCTGCAACAATAAAAAACGACAAGCCAAACCGTTTAGCAGTAAAAAGAGGCAATGCAAACGACAGGACATCTCACACAGGTGAGAGACGATTCGACGAGGTACAAATTATATCGCAACTGTACCGGCAACTATTTGTCTGGCGTAAAATTGTGATGACTCGCAAAAGAATTGAGTTGAAGTCTTATAAGATTTTATTTATATGCTTCTTATCCCAGTTAAAGTTGGGGAGAAGTTTCTCTCTGCTTTAGCCAGGTGAGAGTCGATTCGACGAGGTAAAAATTATATCGGAACTGTTCCGGCAACGATTTATCTGCTGTAAAATTGTGATGACTCGCAAAAGAATTGAGTTAAAGCCTTATAAGATTTTATTTATATGCTTCTTATCCCAGTTAAAGTTGGTGAGAAGTTTCTCTCTGCTTTAGCCAGTGCAGGTGGCTGAGCAAGAGCTTACCCCGCCCCCTTTGTGGTAACTGCTGTCTTATCCCTAAGACCTAGTCGACTGGCCACTAATAAGCTGCCAAAAATAAGCGCATTTGATAAATAGATGACAAAAGCCAAACAAATTATAAGGACCAACTGCGTGGGTGCCAGCACATTTATTAGCCAACAAAATCTGCGCACAACAAATTGCCACAAACGAGCTGACAGCACACCTGCCTGTCCCACCTGGCGCCCTCTCTAATGACACGGAAAATCTCGCAAAAGCCAAATACTTACCATGACGTTGGTCAAGCGCCGTTAGCTCTGGCTATCAAATGTCACATAAATCAGATTTGTCATTTAATTACAACAACAATGCCAGCCAATTGTATGTGTGTGCGTGTGTGTAAAGAAAAACCTCGTCTCAAATGGAGCTTAAGTTTAGCCTAAGCTGCTATTAGACAGACATTTTGCCTGTCGCTCTATAAACATTCCTTTTTTCTGCGTAATTTTCGTGCCACTTAAGCTTCGAGTCTAAGTTAAAATATGCGCCTCCTACTTTGCGGCTTTGCGGCGGGCTGTGTGTGTGAAAGACTTTTGCATATTAAGCTCAATTGTGTGCAGCTTAAAAGTTTTATGTTTGATCTGGCACAGATAAAATGTCATAAATTGCCGCACAGGTAAAGTTTTGATTGGTCCTAATGATAAGTTAAACTGTGCATTCAACGTCAGACCTCAAGCTACGCAAGTGGCAATCAGGACTTGACAGGATCTGACTGTGGGCCAAGTGTGCAGCTGTTGGCCAGCCATCAACTAGCTCAAATCAAATTGAATTCAATTAAAAAAAGATTTTGTAAGTAAGTATAACGCTATAGATTCTATACAAATAAATAAATAATGTATAGATTCTATACAAATCTCATAATTGTGAGGTTATATAGAACAAACTATATAATAATACGAGTGCTTATAAGTATTAAACTTGTGTGTGTGTGAGTGCTAGTGTATGCATGCATGTATGTGTGCATTTTGGTATATATGTACGCATGCATGTTTGTTTTCTAGTACCAAACGCAGACCAATCTTAATTGTCGCTGTGCTGCAAATTTGAATTAAACGAACTTCCAGCAAGTGCTCTACTCCTCGATTCTCAAGAATTCAAGTAGGCTCTGCAGTTTTTCATGCTTAGTGTCCTGCTTTTTATATATGTATATATGTATGTATGCATGTACGCATGTATGCATGTATTAAATACACCTCAAATGAAATTGAACAAAGACCAAGTTTTATACAAATGTTTTTCGCGAATTTTCCACACATGCAAGTGGAGTTTCCCGAAGTCCAGCTTCAACGTGCACGTTCATCACAAAGTGTGACGAAAATATCAGTTTCCCTCCTCTTACGGCTTGGGCTTCGATCACCAATCAGTCGGTAAGACAGTCAGTTAGTTTTATGTATAGAGCTAGATCAAAACATTCTCATTTGGTTAAAAGTTCAGTTGAAAGGCGCGCGAGATAATCGTGTGCCCTTTATGGGTTCATTAAGTTTTATTCGCTGTCTGTCTTTGATTATCGCACTTTCTGTCCCACAACTTATGCTCTTCTTTTATGCATTAGCACTTTTTGTTTTCCTACAATCTGCAAACAACACTCGGACAATGCCGCGTGGCACCCCTGCACCGTCGATTTCCATGCAACACAGACGTGGCACACAGTCAACACAATGTCATGTCTGCTTGCAGCTCGTTTTGGCCTTGCTTCAGTTATTCTTTGCTTTGCTTGTTGGTGTTGTTATCACTTGCAGCATTTGAAATGATTTGCAATAAAAAGTGTCTGTTGTTGGCCATTGGCCACACCCCATTGGCAAATTACGTGCTGCTGTTCTTTCTGTCGCCGGTCTCCGGTCTCTGGCCAGTTCCTGTTCTATCGCCATCGTCATCGCCATTGTCATAGTCATAGTCCTTGTCACCGTCACGTAATTTCATTGCCTTTGTTTATTTATTTTTGGTCTATATGTATTTGCTTTTATCCTAACGCGTTTGTTGGGCTGCATACAGGACAGAACAGCGGCCAAAACTTTTTTTTAAAATATATTTCAACTAATCTTGTTTAAAATGTACGGATACTTTTTTATTTAATATAGATCTTTCAGCTCACGTCTCCATCACAAATAGATTTTGCATTTTGAAGATAGCTTTATGTTTAGAATATTCTTTTTCATCTTTCAAATATATATTCAGTGCTTCTTTTGTATATTGTAGATACATTTGACAGTTGCTTTCGTATCCTAAGGATTATTGTGTATCTTTCAGATTCTTATGAGTCGTAATCCTTTGGATATATTTTTGTCGCTTAAATTCTTGCTTGGGCTTATATATAATATGCAATGCCTTGCCATATTATTTATATTTAATCCTTCAGCATTTGGATGCCCCGAAAAAGAAGCGCCCAAGCGGCATCTCGCTTGAGTTCCCTCCTGGGCTTAACAATGGACATGAATGCTCTGCAAAAACAAAGCGTTAGCAAACTGGGCAGAGCCAAAGCAAAACAATACAAGTGGCAGCATAGGAAACCCGAAGATACAATCATAATTTTCGTACTGCAATAAAAATGCGTAACAAAATAAAAACGCCCATAAAACGCTGCCTGCCAATTTCAGACTCAGTGAGAAGACGAGACTGCAATTGCTGGCACATAATTTGGCATTGCTGGCGCTATAAATTATATAGAATCTGATCAACAATTTGGACAACAGGCAGGCAAACGGAGTCTAAGGCGCGCATTTAAAGGCATTTTGGCCATGGCAATAGAAATGGAAATGAATTCGTGTCATTGCAGCTACGTGATCTGAACTGTCTCTCCTTAAAGCTGCCTCAGCCAAAATGGTTGCCTAGTTGCAGTCGTGCAGTTGAAGTATCTGCAGCTGCAGAGTCAACTGAAGCGGAAAAGTCAATGAGCTGCACTTCAAAAATATCGAAAAACTACTTAAACCAATTGCAGTTGCTTCTTGTGATTTCTCAAGTCCTTTCACTGACAGCTAATCGAAGAGCTGGCGAAGGTTGTAACTAAATTGTCTTCAGCAACAGTTAAAAAGTGAAAAAACTTCAAACTTCTCAACATGGTCGTGTAGTCATGCATGAAAGGAAGATGGGCTCAAGATTCTGTATGTTTATGAGTCCAGTTTTGCAAATGCTTGAAACTTGTTATGTAATATGAAAGGGATATTTAATTTGGTTAAGGTAAATACCTACTCTTCGATAACTGAACCCGGAAAAGACAACGAAAAAGTTTAACGCACAATTTACATATTATCGAGATTTTTGTTAACATGTGTCCCTTTTCTTTGTATCCCTTTTTTTGTCTGTCTGCGCGTGAGTCTCATTACTGTTGCCAGTTTTATGGGCATCTATAGATTTTCAGCCCAAAAGCTGTGCCATTGCCTCAGCCGGCTATCTTTTGCTGATTTCATCAGTAAACGGCAGTAAAACGCATTTCGTTACCTTGATTTTTTATTGCCTCCCACCCCCAGCCACATTCGAGTGAATGTGTTCTGGGCAGTTCGTGTGCATTAGATGGCGAAATAGTCGTCTGGCGAATCTTTTGGCCTGGCTTATCTGCCACAAGGCCGAGGCCGAAATGGTTCATTTGATTTGGTTTTGAACTCAACTCGATGGCTGAGTGGCTGCTGTCCATTTGTTGCCTACGCAATGGAAACTCTGGCGATATTTGATTTTTTATGACTTGGCCACTTTTCTTTATTTGGCTTTGACTTCTGTGCTTAACCTTTTCTTTGTGCTTTACTTTCGCAGCGATTCCCTTTCGCTTAAAATAACAATTTCAAATGGATTTTATTGCCTTGGGGTTAGATTTGTGCCCCTATATATATGTCGCCTGCTTGGCTTCACTTTTATCGCTTTGCATAAGCGCCTTTCAACAATTTCCCTCGCCTCGGACAAAGCACATGTGCCTGAAATCTAGCCCTTTAAGCCCCAACACTCGAGTGCATTACACACACACTTCTCGCAGCGGCCAAAAATATAATCAAAGCGACAGCGCTCCAAACTTCTCCCCAGCAGACAATAATTGAAAACGCTGTGCGGTCGGCGCGTTTGTTAGCCAACTTTCCGCTGCCATAAAATTTATGTTAATTGAAATTTATGTGCAGTCAGCTCGCTCTCTCTCTCTCTCGGCTGCAACAGGACTAAAGCAAACAAAAAACAACCAAAAATACAAACTTTGTACCAAACGCAACAAACCTCATTTGGCTAACGCATGTGCTCCACACCACGTGTCTGATCCTATTTCTGATCGTAATACTACAATATCTCTCTGTCTCTACATGACGTGAATAATTACTATCTTTTGCTGGGAAACAAATAAATATATGAATTAGTACTAAGTTTGTCAGATAAATCCTTTTTACTTTAAGAGAAAATTAAGTAATCTACTCTTAGATAATATTCTTCCAGATAAAGCTTAAGTTAAACGTATTACAACAAAGGAAGAGAACGCTAGTCAGAAGTGCCCGACTTGGAGATACCCTAAGCCATCTGCTTGAAATAGCAGCTCATACACAGAGCATAGCGTACGATATAATCGCTTAAAGAAATTCTTGCAATTTACGCTAGCCGCTGCTGACAGTATTTCGATATCGATATTTATCGATTGCTTGGAAACGTGGCAACTTTTCGAACCAAATTTCAATAGGTTCTTAGATTGACATGTTCATGAATACAGACAGACGGACAGACATACAAAGAGGGAAATGGCTAGATTGTTTTGATGCTGATCAAGAACGTATATATCTTTATACGCCACAACAGCTGCTGATAGAAAACTGTTCTACTATTTTGAACGGAAAAAATGGAAGAAATATCGAAATATTTTTTATGGCAATGAAATTTTGCAGTTTGTGCCATAAAGCGTTTTCCGCTGCAGCCGTCAATTGAAGTTCGGAAATGGTTTTCCGCACATTATTGACACATGCGGCGCATTATGCAAAAATTTATGGCGGAAGCATTTAGGCAATGAACATTTATGGGGCGGCACTTAAAACTGCAGTTAAGCGAGCGGACGGACGGACGGACGGACGGACGGACGGACATGGCTTAAATTAGTTCATTTTATGCCGCCCACAGCTGCAACCCCTCGCCTCGCATCGGCCAATGCAGCGCTTTAATTTTAAGCACTTGGTAATCGTCTGTGGGTAATGCATATTTTTTAAAGGCCCCCAGATAATTACGAGCAATATATACATACAAGTCCTGTGTGTGTCTGTGTGTGTGTGTGTTTGTGCCCTGGTCTGTTTAACATAATTACCTGTTTATAATTAATTAAAATGCAATAAGCGTATATTTGATAAAAACAGGGCACGCACATGCCGCTTACTTTGCAGTCTTAATTTCGGTTTTATTTTAGCGTGTTTTTTGTCGCGTGTCAGCGATATTTGCGCGGCCTCTTTATGGCCGCTAAATTAAATGAAATTGATAAACTAAATTACAATCGAACAGATAAAGCGTAATAATGCGCTCCAAACAATTTTTTTCATAAATTATTCAGTGCGCAGCTGAAAAGTAGGCAACAGTTTTTTCCCATTTACATTTGTTGTTCAATTTTCTGCATTTTCTGACACAATTTTCAGCGTGAATGGCAAAAACTAATTTGGGCCCCAAGCCAATGAGGCTCACAATCAGTTCAGCTGAACATAATGGTTGAGAGTGACAGGTGGAGGGGGGAGGGGATGGCTACACTCGCGGCAAACGTGCAAAATTGCAAAATAAACACATTGCCACACCAAGAGCAGGAAGTTCTGCCGTTGTTGTTATTTTATTTGCATTGCATTTTGCTTTTATGACTACATTGCATGCATCACCCACGCTTATTGACCATGAATAACCAGCGGAAATGCAATACGCGCTCTGGTCGCGTTTCCTGCCTCCATCATTCACCCCCGCCTCTTCTATGAATCATGCTGTTGGCTTTTGTGCGCCTGACTGTGTGTGTTAGCTTTGGGTTCACTTTAATTGCGGGTACGTTTTAATATATGATTAAACGAAAATTGAAAAGCGCGCTGCACAGGGGCGAATCATGTCATTGCAATTTTGATGGCCCTGCTTCTTCGTAAAGTAAAGCTGTGAGAATAGAATGGAATAGGAAATATAGTTTTAGTCCTGCCGGACTTGCATGTTAACATGTTGCACATTTGAGACGATGCCAATCAATGACATATTGATATTGATCGGAAAAGCTGAAGTTCAATCCGATTTTAAATCAACAATTATAGTGGCTATAATTGTCCAGCTTCTTGAAAGGAAAAACATGATCTGACAACATTTGTATTCGTACAAGCATTGCAATTGTCATAAAATGTTATTTGACTATTGTTATTTATAGGTTTGGGGTATTGTTTGCTATGCAAATTATGATTGTTTCAAATAACTATTGAGTTTAATAGAATGCCCTTTGGAATTCTTTAAACATAACAACATATATTATATGTATTAATATTATATTATTTAATTAAAAATTGAACTCTTAATATAAAATAAAAGGGATCACGTTTTATTTATTTTGCCTTTTATGCTTCGAGCAGCAATTTTGCTCATTAATTTTGTTGGTATTAAATGAAATAAGCATACAAATTTGTAATAAGTGGAGGAGCCTAGTGGAAACCGAAGCAGGCATTTCCGGTGGTAAGAAAATGCATTGATTTAATTTAAAGAGTTTGTTTAGTTGTTTTGTTTTATTCGTTTCTCACATTACAAACTAATTTTAAACATGCGGTCGCTTTTAAAAACTGATTTAACAAAATATTTCGGACATAACAAGATTGATGAGCCCAAAAGAAAACCACGTTGAGGAAGTGACTTTATTTAGTTTCCGTTTCCGTTTTACATTTTCTCTGTTTCTGTTGGCTGCTCTTAAGTTTTTTTGTTTTTTGTGAATTTGTTTAGTTTACAACACGCACAAGTTTAGCTTAGATTTAATGGAGAATATTTGGAGAGCCGCTCGTCAAGTTCAATGAGTAGTTCTTACAGTTCTTAGAGTCTAGGGGCATGTACTATCCGTTTACATGTTGCGTATTTACAAGAACATTTTATTTGGCTAGTTTAATCATTTAATCGTTTTATCATTAACAAATATCAAATATCAATCAAAATGCCAAGCTGCATTGCCCGCCCGGGCTATTTGGACGGCTATTGCGAAAATATGATAAACCTGGCCCAAAGCTGGCCAATGGAGTGTGGATTCGCGTGCAGCTGTTCCACTTGGCCTCAATCGAACGCCTTTGTATGCAAATTAGCTGCTTTAACCAACAACTACAATAACTACAAACAGGCTGCCGTGCAGCTGTCAAGTCGCCAGCCAGGGCCTGGAACAAGAGGGCAGTCCATCGAGTTGTTGTGGGCCCTATGAGTCATACGGCCTGCACCAATTGGGACTTGTTTGTTTCTTTGTCTTGACTCGCATGCATTTTGCGGTTTGTTGCACACCTTTCGTGTTGCCTCTGGAGGCAATTTCCATTTTTGGGCTGTTTCTCTTTATGGTACAAATTGTTTCGCAGCCAGGCTTGAAGTGGGTGTGACATGTGCTGCCTTTGTGACTCAAGCTCTTTAAATTAGCATAAACAAACGATTATTATCTCTGCACAGAGCTTAAAGCAAGATCAAAGAAATGCCTTATGGCCTTTGAACATAACAATCAGTATGAGGCTCAATTGAAATGGTAAGGGTAACATGCTTTGAGTCATTTCAGACATTTTTATTACAAAATTGGCTAATTGTCAATGTGAATCGCAACCGAAAGAAAGAGCTTAAAATCTGTCAAGGTTTCACAACAAATTTTGACTCACAGCAGTCCAACTACAAGGGTAATTAATTATCCGATACAGACAGAAAACATTCATAAGGTACATAAAAGTCTCCAATGGATTTTAAACTGAACATACATTTCTAGAACTTTTAATTTTTATTATTATATTACTCTATGGATAAATTGTAATTTATTCTCATTTACAGAAACACAAAAAATATAAACCAATTAAGAATAGGTAAGAAGAATTCACTCAGAACAGCTTTAAAGATATTTCAGAAAGTTGGAATATTTGCAGCTAATTTTGGATATTCTTCTTGTTAAGATTATTTCTATTCAAGTTTCTTAACAGTTTCTTTTCTTTTCATTTGCTATTTACAGCTAGATTTTTTGTTTTTTTGTTTTTTTCTTGGGCTTCCATTGAGGTTTTCCCAGATTCTTTCAATGGGATTCTCTAAACGGGCTGGCTTTACAGTTCTTACATCGAAACTTATTAATGTAGTTGACTATGCATTAGGTGCTTGCTTAATCTATTAGGTATAATATATATTTAAAGATTTTGAATATGTAATTCGAAGTGAGGTGCATTTTATACAATTGAAATGTGGAAATTTGATATGCGCAAAATGCAGTTAAATCTCAACTCATAACTACCAGGAAGTTGAAATTATATGGCTATATAAGGACAAAAGTCGATTCGTTTTGAGAAATCATAGAAATTTACCAAGTGCATAATAACTCGATTAGAATATTAAAAAAATATATTTTACAGAGCTTTTGCAGATTTTCCGCAATTCAACATCAACTGATGGACTAATCTATACACTAAAATGAAAATTATATTTTCATTCGAATTTTTCTTTAATGTTCTTTTAGTTTAACATTTTTTCTTCTTCTTTCTTTTTCGGGTTCTTGCTTAAAGTTTACGCTTAATATTTACAAAATTTTAAGTTTTACTTAAATGCTTAGTTTGAGTAGTTTTTCTCATGTAAATAGTATTTAATTGATACATACGAATTTTTAGTATTTTTTTGGTATTTTTTTTTTAATTTTTATTTTGCGTATTTTTGAAAGATTTTGCATTTGGTTTACGTAGTTATCCATACACATCGATTGAATGAAATTCTTGTTTTTAATATTAGCGCAATGTTAGTGTGTGTAGATTTTTCTATGAAATTTGGCATAGGATATGTTTTGCTTTTACACTTAAATTTCTCAGATATGATGTCATCTGGCGACAGATCCCAACTCTTTGGGCAAGGTTTGCCTGCAGATCTTCTTAACCTGCAGCATTCCAAAAAGTTACTGAAGCCAGTTAACTGCCAGCGCCTTCGGGCGGCCAACTCCAGGATCCGACGGCGCCGAAGAGCAGCAGCAGGGCTGGCAAAAGCGAGATGAGATGCGATGGTTGTCTCGAGGCAGCAGCACCTGCAAAGCAAACATATTGATAAGTTATTCGATTCCCTGAATAATCCACATTCCCCAAAGAGTTTTACCAATCGTGCTCGATTTGGCGGCCACAGTTTCACGCGACTCGAGGGCGGGCGCCCGCTGCTGACGATCGCTCTCCACGCTCTCCTCGTTGCTCTGCCAGTAGAGGGAGCTGATCTTGGCCACGCACTGCAAGCAAAAGCCATAAGCCAATTAGCCGTGCATAAGGGCTGCAATCGATTGCACTTACCTTGAGCTTCATATCACCGTTTTTGAAGTGATATCCACGCACACGAAACTCCAGTCCGAGTCGAGCCATCTCCAGGCTATCGCGGCCCATCACGATTTTGTCGTACTGCTTGAGATGCTGCTTCTGTGCCGGCTCCCCGTTGATCAGCCAGCTAAGGTGGCAGACGGGCTTCGACGGTGCCGACGTGCAATTGACGCGCACAGTGTCCCCGATCTGATAGCGCGGCTGCCCGCCGGAGATTTTTGGCCCATGATTCGGTGTCACTGTAAAGCAAAGAAAATAATTTGCTCAACTTTATGCACAACCGGTCAGGTAATGGAAATGTTTGTAATATAATTGAATTAAGCGCAGAGAAAGCGTCGCACACACTCGCGCATAATTAAGGCAGGTCGTGTGTGGCCCCTTACATCGAAGAGCAATCAGCAGGGACATCAAAAAGCCTTTAACTGTAATTACACACATTCGCAAGTATGTTGTGCGCTCCTTTTGTCAATAGACTGTGGGGCAAGAGCGAAAAAACAACGACTGTTAAGCTCTACTTCATTTTTAAAGTCAATACAATTGGAAAATAAATGTTGCAGGTAAAACGTTTAAGGATATCACGCAAAGAGGAATGCAAATATTTAGATAGTTATATTCAAACAGCAGACTCTTTAAAATGGGATTCTTTTAACGGGCTGGCTTTACAGACTTTAAATAAGGCTCCGTTTCATTATTAAGGTCGATACAATTGAAAAGAAAGAAGTGTAGCCAGTGAAACTTTTAAGGATAGCGCGCCAAGAGGAATGCAAATATTTAACGCTCACGTGAGTGAAATTTCTGAACAAGCACAGTGTATCGCGCGAGTTTCTATTGAGAGAGAAAATGAAGAGTAATTAACATGCCAAGGGCAGATAATGGCTTCTACTTTGACAATGGGGCGTGGCACTGACCTGCTTTGTACTTGTCAATTAAAAAATAATAAGGAGGTATGTGGGACATGCGTAAGGAAAGCTCTATGATTAGTTTACGCGCACGTGTGCATTTGTTAGATTCTTTCAAGAGTCTCTATGACTGGAGAGAGAGAGAGAGAGAGAGAGAGAGAGAGAGAGAGAGAGAGAGAGAGATAGAGAGAGAGAGCGCTTATTTATTTAATTTTAATGAGCCAAGGAAATTGAATATTTTGTTGCCCTGCACTAGGTGGCCAGTTTGTGCCGAGTCCTTTACCAAATGGCAGTTGCTGAGTTTCGTTTTGCGCCTTTTGCTTTATTACTTTACATGCAGCTTCGCCTATTTGCCCGTCGCGTGGCCATAATGAAAGCCATGTCGGATGCTGGTCGGGGGTATCTGGTGCAGCTCGGAGCTACGGACTACGGACTGGCACTGGGACTATGACTGGGGCATACTTAAGATTTATGTTGAGATTTGTGCCAGTAAAACACAAAACACGGCACACAGACCTACAGAGCGGAGCCCATTTTATACGCATACGAAATGCTTATTCAAAGTTTATTTTAGCGTGTGTGGGGGTGTGTGTGGGTGTGTGTGGGTGTGTGTGTGGGGGCGTGTGTTGTGTTGTTGTTAAGGCATCTGGCCACGAGTATGACTATGGATATGGCTGTGGCTATGGCAAGGACTGACGCCCACAACCACTTGGCCACACGCTCGCTCGCTCATTGCTTAGCGCTTTTGGGCATATACGAAAAAAAAAAATGAAGAAGAAGAAGGAGGAAAATCCACAAAAATGGAAAGAAAGGAATCAAGTCAAGTGTGGCGCCCCCCGGCGTCCAGTTAACGCCCACTGTGAGCCGGCCGAGACGCAGTCGAGTGTTTGTATGCATTATAAATATACCATGGCAAAACCAAAGAGACCTCCTCCTCCCTCCCTCACACACACACACTCTCGCACACACACACATTATTCTGCAATAAAAACTGGCGTAGAATTTCTTGTTTCATTTTAGCCAGGCTCACAAATTTCATAACATTTGCAGCTGCCCCTTTCATATGTGTGTGTGTGTGTGTGTGTGTATGTGTGTGTGGCTGCTCTTCCATAAAATAAAATTAATTTTTAATGGTTTTGAAAAAAAATTAATTTTCCTTAGAAGCTGTCGGAGTTTTTGTTGTGGCTTCGCTCGCTCAGCCACTGGTCGCATGACAGGCACTGAAACCAAACCAGGCCCAGTCTCAGGTTTATTTCCAGTCCCGGTTCCAGACCCGGATAGTACATATGTACATCCGTATGTTGGGGCCAGCTACAGTTGTGGGTCAAAGCGGGGCCCGGGCTCGTTGCTTATTTGTAATTTATAAAGTGAAGTTTACTTTGCTTTGGTTGCTCTTTTTTTTTTTTTTTAGCCAGAATTTCAATTTAGTGCAGCTGCCTCTTGTGTGGGCGGCAACTCTCTGCCATATGGATAATATGAAGCTTTATAAAATATGACCAGACATATATGGAAAATGGCACCGAGCACTGGGGCTGAGCGGGGGGGTCGGGTTGACTGCATAAATGCGTACATATTAAATGGATGGCAATTGCATTTGGCTTGTAAATTGCATTTCTGTTTGACTTCAGTTCCATAAAAGTTGCATTTAAACAAAAAAAAACAAAGAAATGTGCAAATTAAATTGAAAGAAAATTGGTTTGAATGGACAGAGATATATACGAACAAAACTACAATCGATATGCCAATAATAGAATAAGAAATATTATTTCTATGGACAAGGCTGGCAAATGGGCAACAAAGAGTTTGCAAAACTTGGATTTTATGAACAGACAGAGCTTTAAGCAATTATGCATATATCCCTTTTAGCAAAAAGCAATTATCTAATGTAACTGTCGAAAGGGCAATTCCAGCATGTGGCCCATTTCTGCACAGTTAAGCTAAGCTTTGTATTAAGAGAATAGCTGAGAGATTACATTGCCTAATAAAATAAACTGAATTGTTCATGAGTAGGGTATATATATTTTTAGACGTCTTCTTAATGTGGAACACAAGTATATTCCACATGGCATAGAATCGTAATGTTTAAGCAACTTTCTCTTCTTTCCACTCTTTTCTTTTTCAAAAAATCATCTCGTTCGTATCTGAAGCAGAATCATTTAATAAAGATTCATTTAGGTTAATATCGAACTAGCATCTAAACCAAGTTAATTGTTGAATAACTGAATAGCAATTGAAGCTAAGATCTGCATGAAAAGGTGATTTGTTAAATTTAAATTTGAGCAAAGATCTTTAAAAATGAGTTTGAGGCCGATCGATGGTAAAAAGAATGTTTCATGTACGTATTCATGTATGCGGATGGAATTTCACGAAGCCCAGTCTTAACGTACAGTTTCATCAAGGTAACTTAGGTAACTACATTGAAAATTTCCTCTTCCGAGCTCAGTCGGCTAGTCATTCCCTCAGTCGGTCAGGACAAACAGTTTTATATATATAGAGATTTATGGGCATTTCCTTTATATTCGTACGAGTATTTGTATTTGTATTTGTTACACACTCTTCGGCTGGCAGTTAAGATCAAAGACCTTTTTCACACACCTCTGGGCAGCGGTCTGATAATTGTTTTCATATTATATGGCTATTTTTTAAGCCAACGCCATATTGTCGCACTTTAGTTTTATTTGTCGCATAAATCTAAGGGCGGCCCGTAGCATGCCACATACCACGCACACACCGCACTTGCCGCACACACACACACACGCATATGGGTGTGTTTGCAATTTATTCTGGTAAAAACTTAGCACGCAATGGCAACGCCAACAACAATATTTGGACCTGCGGCGACGGCTGGCACACGGAACGAGGACCAGGACCAGGACCAGGAAGAAGGAACAGCAGGAAGGAGACAAAGCCCAGACCGTGTGGCAGGACCTCATAGTGGCCAGGACAAGGCAAGCTGCAATAAGTCGAGCGCTGGGGCTGGGGGCAAGGAGCTAAAACATGGAACATGGCTCAAGTATATTTCGAGCATTTTCCTATGACTAAGCAGTTTTGGGTTTCCTTTTTTTCCATTTTGATCGCATTTTTGCTGCTCGTTTGCTACCTTTTGTGCAGCCAAAAAGACTACGAGGAACGAGGCAGAGAAAAAAAGATGGAAATCCTAGCGAAAAGGTGAAAAAGCGTCTCAGGCAGCAGCCGAGCTGCCTGCAGGCGACCAAATGCCAACGACAACAACAGCAACAACAGCAACAACAACAACAACTTGGGAGCATTTTAAGTGGCAACAAATGGTGGAGGGGGGGGGGGGGTGTTAAGGCCTTTCAAGCTGCGCATCTAGTCAACACAGCTGGGGGTGCCTTTTAATATGCTGTGGTATGTTCTTCCCTTATTTTATTTATTTTGTTTCTCTTTTTTTTTCGGGGAATGGGGAAAGGGGGAGGTAAGCGCACTTTGCAGCTGCTGCGGAGCAGTCGCTAAGCTGGGCCAGGGGCTTGGCGTTTGGGGTTTGGATTTTTGGTAGGAATTGGAATCTATATGCAAAGCCTGGTGTGCTTGTGTGAATTATGCACATGTTGGGGGCCTTGAGTCGCAAACTCTGACTTGCCATTAGGTGTTGCTCAAAAATGTTCATAAACATTTGCGGCCATGAATTATGAGCAGCAGCAGCAGGCAACCAATCCAAGTGGTTTTTCTCAATTGAAATTAAATATTATTTAAATATGGCCATAAATTAATTGTACTGGCTTAAGGATTCGTGATGCATTTGGAGTTTAGTCCACTTATGAAAATATCTTAGGGTATAAATGATTTTTAGCTATAGGACAAACTCATGTTCACGTGCGATGTCATATCGAAAAAGCACATAACGCCTTGCCTAACAAAAAAAAAAAACATGTCAATGAAATTAGAGCTCAAATATTTGGTTGAGACCAAAAGAAATGGAGCCCAGTATATCTCTCAGTTCAGATATCCCGGAGCTGCATTATTAAGCTGTCTCCCGCTGTGCCTGTTGAGCGTTTGGAGTTTCCCTTTTAAAATTTACAGTTCATTAGCAAGGCCATCTCCGAAGGGGTTAACAGCTGGAGGAGGGAGGGAGGTGGGAGGGAGCAGCCATAAATGTCTTGTAGTTTGCTGCGTGGGCACTCAAAGCTCATAAAAATCACATTTAATGTTTTTTATTATTTTTTTTTAGCCTACGAACTGGTGTTGCAGGAGCACAGGGGGGTCCCTGGACATGCAGGACCTTATGCGGGCAATTGCTTTTTATATTGTAAAATCGATAAGCGATCACATTATAAGTATGCGCATGCGAGACGTGCGAGAGCGAGGCAGGAAACTCAGCAGGAAGCAGCAAAGTGAGTTATATGTATGTTTGTCCTTTAAAGTGCACTTAACCATAAATTCACGCACACACACACACAGAGAGGAAAGGAGCAGGACATATGCAGCGCCTCGCGCGCCTTGCGAGCTCATTAATTATAAAACAACGCGCTTTACTTTTATTTCAGGAGCCGTCGAGCACCAGTTACAGATACAAAACCGACGAGGACGAGGACGAGGACGAGAAGGAGGACCCACAGCAATGGAATAACAGTAGCTGTAGCTGTAACTGGTTACAGTAATGTTTTCTCAGCTCAAACATGCCCTCGACGACGCAGCGCAGCATATCGTGCATTAAAAATCGTAGCCATATGTAAAGCCAAAGATAACAAACGTAGCAGGAGGGCCGCTTGGGGAGCAGCAGGAGTTGCCAACTGTCGCGATTTTCACTGTTGCCAGAGCCTTTAAGTCGTTTCCAAAGAACAGCACAGCAGCAGCCTGTCCAATGCGGCGTATGAGTAATGGCCGCCGCAGCAGAGAGCCGAGCCAAAGGACACACTTTGACCGCAGCAGAGGCAGCCTTCGCGTAATGTAAATTTCAATTGGTAAGAAGCAGCAGGTAAGCACGGGGTAATCCCCGCTAGACTAAGTCTTAGTCTAGAGGGGCACATAAATGTCAAAAGAGGTGCCAGCACATTGCGATATAAAATTCCAATTAGACGCGGGCTGCATTTCCCGTTAGATCTACGGAATCCCAAGAAAAAATAATATTATATTAATATTTTACATTGATTTTGATCGAGGAGCAGGCAATAGTCAGGCTTTATTTGGCACTGTGGGGCAAAGGGAATGAAGAACAAGGTATTTGAACAAAGATTTCATTTCGATTTATTTGTGGAAGCGCGAGGAAATTAGGATAGTTGAAAGCAAACAGTTTATTTGATTACTCTTTTTTGAGCGTGATTTCGAGTTGTTATTCCACTGTGCGGTTGCTTGTGACAGTGGGGCAAAGACAATCAAAAAAAAATCTTTAACCAAAGATTTTATATCGAATTATTTGTAGAAGTACGTGGCAATTAAGAAAATTTAAAGCAATTAATTTTGTTTACTTTCATTTTTTGAGCGTGATTTCGCGTTGTTGTTCCACTGTGCTGTTTGTTGTTTGTGTCCACTGTGGAATCGGGCCCAGGGAAAGCACGAAGTAAACGCACTAAAGCATATTTTATGGCTCACTTGCAGCAGCAGCAGCAGTAGCATCGGCCATAACCAAGATGATGTGAAGGCGAGGGGGGAATTGGAAGGACGAGCTGAATGATGAGGATGCGGCTGCTGCTGCTGCTGGCGCAGTTGTTGATGATGAGTCACCAGCTTTGCCCCTTTTCGGTTCGATTTGCCATACCCGCCCACAGCTCTTTGGGGACACTGGGGACCAGGGACAAGAGACTGTGGAGTGGCAGCCTTTTTCTGTTCTTTTTTTTCTCTTGTTCATCGAGTCGAATGTCGCCCAATTGGCAGCGCCGAGGACATTGTTTAATATGCAAAACCATTTCCGCAACATTCCGATGCGTCTGAGCCGTTGTTCTTAGGGGTTGTTAGAGAACACGAGGGATTGCCAAAGGCTGCCAAATCAGCATGAAATGTGCTCAAAGTGGGCGTCAAGTGGGCAAGTGGGCTAAATATAATGATCATAATGCCGATGATGATGGCGATGGTGATGAGCTGGAGCTGCCCCGAGGCACTCGCTGCACATATTGATAACTGTTTGATTTTTTATGAGTTTATAAATTTGTGATTAGCTCCAGGCTAACGCCGGGCGCCTGGCGGCTGCTGTGGTCTCTGATTGAGTTGTGGTTGCTTCGCGCAAATTCCAATAAAATTCTAAGCCAAAGCACTTTGCATATGCATGTAAATATAATGCCAAGTCTTGCGAGTTTTCCGAGTTTTCCAAGTGCTCTTGACAAAAGGCAATGGCAACGGTACTCGCTACCCGCCGGCAGATGGCGCTTTGTCTTAACCCATTTTTTTTACTCAACTAAATCGCACGACATGAAAACATAATTTTACTTCAAATTGCAATGACAGTTGCAGCAGCCACGCCCACACACTTGCAATTGCATGGCAGCGCATTTATCTACACACACACACCCTTCGTTGTGGGGCGTCGCATTCACATGCGAGTGCGCCTGAATGTATGCAGCTCTCCGTTGGCTTTTGTTATTGCGACTGCGACTGCGACGAGGACGACTGCAAATTCCATTTCAATTGTTTGCTTAGATTATGCAGTTGTATTAAGTAAAAAAGCGAACAGAATGGAACCAGGGCTGCAACAGCAAAAAGAGTGAAAAAGTGAAAAGGCTTTAAAGTAAAGGGAGGCTGCGGCTGAGGCCAAGGCAGCGCAAGGCGTTCTTACAAGGATTCTCGCAGCAGCCGCAGCTGAGAATGAATTTCATTATGCTCGGAGGCGACAAGTTGCAAGGTCTCAGCTGTGGAAGAAGAAGACCTGCGGCTGCCTTGATAAGACAGCGGTTTAAGGCAAAAAACAATTAAGATATTGCTTTGACCAGATTCTTACCTGTTACTGCAATTTAAGCCCAACAGCAAAGCACTCAAAAAATCTGTTGCAATCACAAATTCTAAACAAAATCTGCTCTTCCTTTCGACTTGTCGACTTTTTGTTGCCTTTCGTCTCCTATTTTTTCTCGCCTTGACAATTATGTTGCACATATTTTGCCCCGCCCCGAAACTGAAGCCCACTTGAAGCTGTCATTCAACAACATTGTGGAGCTGTTCGGAACCATTAGCATTTTAATTAAATTTTTGTTGTTTTTTCACACATTCATCCAACTGTTCTCCTCCTGGCTTATTGCACTTTTTACTGAGCAGTTTTTTTTTTATTAATATGAGGTACTCTCGACTCTCAAACTTACCCACAACGGTCATTGTCTCCGACTCGGAGACGGTGTTGAAGGCGGGCGCCTCGCCGGACACCTCGCAGCGGTACAGGCCGGAAGATTGGAGAGTTACCCGTCGCAGCATTACTTGCGTGTCCGAGGAGTTCCTCAGCTGTTCGAGGGGGAGAGAGAGATGGAGAAAAATGTTTGTTAAATATTTTGCAAGTCGAAATTCAAATAAATTGCTGTGCCGTGACTCGACAGTAGACCCCAAAATGAAGGCAATTAGATTTACAGATTTTCACAATTTGAGATTTTGCTTTTTGTGGTTGGGCTGCCTTTTTTACGACTCAAAAATTAAGATTGATGATGATTTGTAGGGCAAACGGAAGAAGAAGACGGACTAGAAGCCGTCGCTCAGTGTATATATTATTAGTTTAAGGCTTACCATGCCTTCAGACAGGCACTGGGCGTGGCCAAAATGTAATTTGGTCAAGAGCCCCTGAACAAAAAGCACAAGTCATAAGCCAGAGCCAGAGCCAGAGCCAAAAGCAAGCAATGAAATATCTGGAAACAATCGTTACATTCCGCACATACCAACTGCATGAATACGTACGCAACTGTGTAACCGGTGCAGAACGCATGAGAATGTAAGTGGGAAAAGCATGTGTGGGAGATGTGAAGGAGCTGGAGATGGAGATGGAGCAGTGGCTGTTGTAAAAGTCGCTCAACATCTTTGCCAGAAACAATTGCAGTCAAGTTCTTTAAGTTGCAGTTTTATTATCACACACACGCAGATACACACACACACACAGATACACACATACACACACGCAGCTGAAAGTGCTTGCTAAAGTTTTCATTTCTTTCCATTTTCCTTGACGGTGCTACCCGAAAAACTTGTCGAGCAAATTTTTATGAAAATTCCTTACTACCCCCCGTTGCCTTTCTTATCCAAGCTCTTCTCTGCGCTTCTCACTGCTGCAAACAATCACAAAAGTCACGTTCAACATTATTTTTGGTTTGTTGCTTGTTGCCCCCCATCCCGCACCCCGGCTTACTTCCATTACCCCGTTACAATGACTGCGAACTGGCTTTGTTTGTTTCTTTCTAGTGCTTAAGCCGATTTCTTCCTGCACACAGAGTGGGCGGGGAGAGGGGGCAGATGGGACTCTGGCTTGCCAATTTCTATGAACGCTCAAGTTGTCAGCGCCCGCTGCACAACAGTTGAGCAGGAAACGGGAGAGACGGGAAGACGGGCAGGCCTCTGCAGCCCTCTCCAGCCCAAAAGTCCGGCCACAATTCAAATTGTAGTCGCCTTTTAGTGTTAGGAACGGACGGGGGGCACCTGGGGGGGAGGACTGTTTCGCTTTATTGCATAGCCCTTGGTACGTGCGGGCGCCATTTTGTTTATGATGGCTGCAACAAAATGCAGTTCACACAATTTATTGTGATTCCCAACCCGTTCTGGCAGTTAACAGCTGTCAGCCCAATAGCTAGGAATTTCTACGAAACATTTTTGAGCTAATGTGAAGTACCTGTTGGAAGCCGAATTAAATGAGGTGTAGCGAGCAGCTTAAAGAACAGTTTTGTGAGCTAAAGCATATTCCTAGCTAAAGCTAGGTTGAATCTTATGGCAAATAATCAAGTATTATTTAGATACTTTTATTGTACCATAAACCATATCGTACTAGTATTAAAGTCTTTCAGTTGAACCCTTGCAGAGTCAAAGGCCAGATATGCGCATATATGCCTGCATTTATTTATTAACTTTATATTTTTTATTATGCCTGCACTTTAAACAGCCACAAAGTGCCAGCAATTATCCTTAACAGCCGGCCACAATGTATGTCACCTCGGGGCGCCCCACCTTTCGGCTGTAACCTGGCCTTTGTTCCGATCACGCATACGACCATAAATATCTGCTACATGAACGCAACAACTCTTTCATGTCTAAATGTAGACATTCACGCCTACACTTTACGCACAGTCCGCCGGAAAGGGGGGAGGGGCCCGTCGCAAGGACGAGCTGCGGACGGGCACGCACAAGCTATAAAAGTCGCGCTAGCGTTGCTCATACGCCGCGTTGGCCGTACGTCAATTGCCTTGGCTTTGCTTTATTTGCCATTCGCTTTTGCCTTCGCAATTTTTGTGCTGATGCAGACTTCGACGTGGACGTAGACGTGGCCGTGGAGGTGGACGCGGCTGTCAACAAAATGCCACACAAAGTAGACGCACTTAAGTGCTTTAGCAAATTATTATTATTATTATTAGAGTTCGGCTCAGCCAAAGTGGGTTGCAGGAGGAGGAGAAGGAGGAGGGTCTCGAGTTGAGGATTGGCAGCTTTAAGTGATTTTGGCTGTGCAACCTTTTCAATCGCAATTGAAATTGACTGACGTGTACAATGTACGTAAAGTCTAAGGGCCAGACCGCAACGTGACCCAAGTTAAGCAGGGAAAAAGAGCGGGAAAGAGTGGGAAAGAGGGGAGGGCAAACATTTTTATGGCTAACAAAAAATTACATCAACATTAAATTAAAGTTAAATGGCAAAACTACGTGGCAGCAATTCCATTTTGTGACGACGTGAAAATAACAACAACGGGGGCAACTGCAACAAGATGTTGAACGTGAACAGCGTTCGCTCTCGTGGCAATTACATGCTCTTGCGAAATAATCATTATGATAAGGCCGTAACACTAAATTTCAACCCCCTCTCGCCCCTTTTAACTGCCCGGTAAATTGCAATAAAATTTTAAATTAAATTTTTCGGCCTGCACCTGTTGCTGTTTGGGGGCAATACTCACATCGATGTTGACGCCGGGCAGCGGAAATGCCTGGCCCGGCGGCTTGTCGCGCGGCACATAGCGATAGATCTCGTGTCCGTCCTTGTACCATTTGACCGAGTAGAGGGACTCGCCGTCCAGGGAATAGCGACAGCCGAGCAGGGCACTCTTCAGGCGCATTATGTGATTGGGTATCTTCACCTCGGTCATTGTCAGCGAGCTGCTTATATCTGCAATTAGTGGATAGGGCGAGAAAAAGAAGGAAACGTGAGCATTACGAGCAACAGCAATTTTTAATGCTAGCCATTTAGTTTTAGCTGCAAACTCTCAATTGTTTTTTCTATTTTTTTCTATCTCTCTTTTTTCAGCTGCCAGCTGCATTGTCTGGCCATAAACCCATCGCGGTCGCCCTTCTCTATTTATCCAGCGCAGGGTAACTAAGTTCACTTTTATGGTCTATTTTTTTTTTTTTTTTTGTGGCAAGCGTTAACTTTTACTGCCAGCCATGTTAGCTGCATGCATTAGCTTTCCCAGAACGTGGCACACATTTCTTTTTTTACCACAGTTTTACAGAGGGGGCGGGGGCTGGGGTCCATAGTTATTTGCACATTTCAAATGCTATAATCATAAGGATTTATTAAAAAGCTTACGAGCGTGTAAGCGAGCCACACTCGAATCTACGTATATGTGAATAAGGTTTAACTATGCATGCAATTTTCAAGAAGCCAACACATAAATTTAAGAATCAAAATTCTTCTAAAATTCTATGCATTTTAATAGCTCATTTCCCAAAAAAAAACAACTTTTGGTTATATGGAGATCTCTCTCATTTATGATTTCTCAGTAAAGAGCAATGTCTTGTGATATCGAAAAACATTCAGAATTTTGTACGACAGTATTTTGTGATCTTTTACTGACCAGTCTAGAAAATCGATTTCTGACTGCATGCATATAAATACTGTTGCCAGTTATGGACTAGCTACAAAAAGAAAGAGGAAAAAAAATACTGCCAGCCGTTTGCCATATTTCGCATGTAAAATAGAAAGTGCAGTCGGGCGGCATGGACTGAAAAAAAAAATATACCCTGCCGGCTGTCACATGAATTATGCCTGGACGACTCCTGTAGCACCTGCAGCTCCTGCCTGTCCAGCTCCTGCCTCGCCAGCTCCTGCCCATCCAGCTCCTGCAGCTCGAAGCTTCGATATTACAAATCGTCTGACCGCACAAAAAACTGGCCCAGAGACGAGTGTCCGTTGACTGGACGTCACTGCAGTCTACAATTCACACGGCACAGACTAGACCAGATCTACGCCCCGCCTCCGTCTCCGCCCCCGTGTCCGCCCCGTGCCGGCTAAATAGCCCGAGCAATTCGAAAAAAAATGGCATTATAAAACCAACGGCAAAGCGTTTAAATCACACAAAAATTCTCATATTTGCTTTTACGACATTTTGGCGCGTTGAAGTTTCACGTTTTATGATTGCACGGCAATTGCAGCAGCAGTTGACCAGAAAACAGAAGCCAAGAGTTGGCAATTGGTTGGCAGTTGCCGTTGGGTAGTTGCCTTTTGGTAGTTGGCAGTTGGCAGTTGGCATTGCCATGACATGGACACGCCTACTTATTTAATATACCGCGCGATACTTTTCATTTTCCAAGCTACGTGTGCATGTGTGCGTGCGTGTGTGTGTCAAAGGTGAAAAAGCGAATGAGCGAAAGTTGAAAAGGCACACAAAAAACAAACACACACATACCTGTGTGTGTGTGTGTGTGTGTGTGTGTAAGGTATACGCCGCGTGCGGCAAAGCGCCAACCGTTGAATTTATCACATTCACATGCAAATTGCGCCAAACGACCTTATTATGCAAATTGCCAACTGCAAATGGAGAACGAAATTGATTTTCCTGCATTTCTGCAACAACAACAAGCAGCGGGAACAGGAGCAGGAACAGGAGCAACAACATGCGAAGGAGTTGCGACATGTGCCTTCATATGCCGATGGCCCCAAGCTGCCTGCCTGCCTCTATTCCCAATCCCTTTACCTTTTCCTTCAGCCAGGACTCGCTGTGCTCTGCAACAGTTTTGCAACCGCAGAGCGGCAGCTCCGGCGACGACTACACCTTGCTTCGACGGCGACAAATGGCGAATATATTGAGCTGTCACACGCCCAACCCCAGACCCAGATCCCAGACCCACACACACACACGTTTAATATTGAACAATGCGCACACAAGCTCAACTCATCAGATACCCAAACACACACACACACACATACAGGTACTGCGAATGGGAAACTGAATCGGAATCGCAGTCGCGACTTGTATAAAAAAGCAAAGTTGCCAGTTGGCAGACAATTGCCACAAAAAAGGTGGCAACCACAAAATGAGTTAGTTGTTTGCCAGTCAGCAGCCATTTTGCTGCCTCGTGTGTGTCTCTCCCTGTGTGAGTGCGTGTGTGTGTGCATTTGCTTTTGGCCAACAATTTATGGCTGGCATCATAAAAAATAACAGCAAAATATATAAGAAAGGATAAACAGCACAGAAACGTCGTACATTATAAATTCATTTCCGTTTATATTATGCGAGCTGCTCGTTTGCTTTGATTTCATGATTCGCTTTTGTTGAAGATGGGCAATAAAGTGTGCTAATAAGCAGAGGAGAGAATGGTGTCAAGAAGGAGGCCTCTGAACGAACTATTATCTATTTAGACTCGATCAGTGTCGTCCAAGCGAACGAGTGAGGGAAAAAGTTATAGTTACAGGTATGTAACTTATATGATATTTACCAAGATGGGATAATTATTGGGTTTTAAATAAGCAGAGGAGAGAATGTAGCCTATTGCACGAACTATAATTTTGCAAAAATGGTATGCATATTCAAAACTACTAAAGATAAAAATATGGATTAAATATGTGAAATATATCTTACATAATTTTGATAATAAAAGATAAGTTTGTTCTTTTGTAAATAATTTAGTTGCATCTCAAAAAGCTTGAGGAATTCCTTTTAAATCAACTTTATTAAGACCCTAAGGGATTTGGATGTAACCTAAAACTTTTCGATCTTATGATGTTAAAAAAACCACACAAATAATTAATAATAAACTTGCAATTTAAGACATAATCCATTCTTTATAAAACATACATATCTCTTCATCGATGTTGGTCGGAATATTGGCCCTGTTAAGCTTTTCCTAATTTAATTTATTTAAGCCCAGTTGAATATGCAAAGCTTTTGCTAAGAAGGAGAAATAAGATTAAAGACATTTTATTTAAAGTTTAAGTTCCATTTATCTAGTTTCCTGTTAACAGCTCAAAGCTCAATGCAACTTGTGTTTTCTTTGGCAAGTTTCTTTTCAACTGAAGGGCCAACTGGCGACATCTGCAACACGCCCACCGCCCACCGCCCACCGCCCATGCGCCCACCGTTCAACTAAATGCGCCTTAATTGCAGTTACTGACATTTGACTTTATAAATTGGCCAGGCTGTGTTTTTTGCTTCTACAGTTGCGTATTTGCTCGCCTTCGCTTTGGAGTGCAAGGCTCGCTGCGTAAATGGCGTGTGTCCTTCTGCTGTTATCCTGCCCACCACGCCTCCTGCCCACCACATCTCCTCAGCAAAATGCTTGAAGTCAGCAACAACAACAACAACAACAACAACTGACTGCACATTAAAAATTAAAAAAGCCAGCTCCGGCACAAGGATGACGACCATAGAAGCAGCCAGTGGCAAAGCCAAAGCCAAAGCCAAAGCTAACGAAAAAGTTGAACCGTCAACAACAACAAGAAGAAGAAGAGGGGAAACACGAAGAAGCAGCAAAGTAATTTCATGCATCGTTTAATTTTCATTCGGGCTTAATTTGTGCAACGCCCCCATCTGCTACACTTGACAACCTCAACGATCACAGGCCAACAGACACCAGCTACCATGTCATATAAAGGCAGCAGTTGCCATTGTTGTTCTTCTTCCTGCTGTTGTTGCTGCTGTTAAAACGTTGTAATACCCCATTTAGACCTAATACCCGACAGCCACTTCCAGCAGCAACTCACAATTGAAACGGCAAATAAAATAAATGCCAACAGACGCCAACTAAACAAAAGTCAAACACACCCCACACACACAACCCGCACACACACCAGAAACTGACGCCTCGAATTTTGAGACAAATTAAATTAAATGAAGCGCACACAAAAAATGCTCATCCTCCTTCGCCTGGTGTCGTGCAACCCTTTTACGGCGTTTCCACTTACCGGCGTTAGGGTATTTTTTTAACTGTCATCAAGAATATGTCTTCTACAAAATGTGTAATGATTATATTTTTACTCGGCTTTCATGTCAATATTCTTAACTAGAAAAGTTTATCTACAAATTTCTTATATATTTCCCGACCATTAATATTAGTTTAATATCCAGTTTCCACCTATAGAGGTGGGTTTTTCGGAACCAGTGGAAATGGAACTGTATAAGTTCCCCAATTTTCCACCATTGCAGCACAAAGTGGAGCTGCAGTAAAAAGTACAACTTAAGCTTTCTATCTGTTAGCTGTCTGTCAGTTAACCCTTTGAAACAATTTTATGTATCAGTTATATCTGATTTATTATAATGTTAGTTAACTATTCTCGATTAACACGAGTTTTAGTTAGTTATTTCTCATAAATATGTTTTTTCTCGGCTTTCTTGTTAATATATTTAACTAGAAAAGTTAAGTTACCTATAAATTTCTAATATATTTCCCGACCATTAATACTGGCTTCAGAAGCAGTTTCCACTTATATAGGTGAATTTTTCGGCAACAGTGGAACACGTTTCAAATGATCTTTTATATGAGTTGGAAGTTGGGCAATGAATCCGTCAGTTAACCCGATAAAACAATTTTATATACCAGCTATATTTAGTTTATTTACCTATTTACACTTTTCTCACAGTAGAAACACTGCCAAAGCACTCGCATTTCATGAACGTCATTCTCACACGTCTTTTGCTGCTTTTACTCCAAATTCTTTTGGAAATTTAAGGAAGTCAATTTAAAGGGGAGAGGGGGAAGGGGGGCTGCCTTCTTAGTGCTTCTTGACACCCTTTTGGCTTGTAATTGAAATTTTTATAGTTGTCGCGCTTCGTCTGGCTTTGGGGCGAAACTTTTATCAGCGCCTGGCGCACTCTTAAAAACAATTTTTAGTGTCACACTCCCCTTCCCCCCACCCCTTCCCATCCTCTTATCCGGCATCGCTCTGGCAACAAATTAATCCCTTTATTTGCATAATTGAAAAACATCAGCGGAAGCTGCAAGCCAAATATCAAAATGGCAGCTCGGGCAGTCAAGCAAAATGGCCTCCGGCTAGCCCCGCCTCCCTCAGCATGTGGGCAGGGCTGGGGTGAGGCATTTGTCAAGCGAGCCAACTGTCGCCACATTTTAATGTGACGCCGCCTCCGGGGAGCTATTTAACATTTTTCCAACACTTTGATAATCGCACTTTGCGGCCAGATTAATTATTTACGAGCCTGTGCTACCTGCGCGACGTCGTTTAACCCGCAGACCAACTCACACACACACACAGAGAGAGAGAGAGAGAGAGAGAGAGGGAGTCGTACACAAACAAAAGGCCAGGAGTTGTTGTTAAATCTTGGGTAATGCCCAAAGCCGAGCCGGGCCACGGCGCTCAAGTATATTTGTCGCCGGTCTTAAGAGATTGCGGCGCACAATTTCCGCGCCTCCACCTCCCCTCCTGCTTACCACCAGCCGACAGCCGAGGACCTCATTCCGACCTCAAGCCAATTCCACTCCGATTCCGACATGGCAGCGACGACATCAAAGCGCGCGCCGAGTCAGAAGCCAAAAGGCAAAGTAACAAATGCCATTGCGACACGGCTCGCTGGCTGTCAGGCCTCAGGGGGACGGGGGGTGGAAAGGGGGGCAAAGGGCCTGTCGTAGGACAGAGGCCCCGAGAGTTAACTTGGCTACCTTGTCGCTTAAATGGGCGACAGTTATCAAACGTAATATTTCAATTGTGGCCCTTCAAGTAGCGCTAAATTGAAAAGAAACACTGCGACGCGACGCCTTATCGCAGGCTTAAAGCTGCGTACCATCTTTTTACCTGTGCTGGGCGTGGCAAAAGTGCAGTCGGACGCTCTGAGCCACATAAGCTAGCTTTGGATTACCGATTAGATAGTGCTCAATAGTGCTCGACTTGTGCATACTCTGCAATCATTTAAGAATTAAATCAATAAACCTAATTAGATGGGAAATTAGACAAAACATATAAATGAAGCTCTTCCGGATAAATGGATTCTACAAAGACGCGACATACACTGGGTTATTTGATGGATTACAGGGAATACAATAGAATTGATAAAGCTACGATCATATTCTTGGAGTGCGGGCCACACAAATAGTTAATAAATGTATTTAACTAAAAGAAATAACAGGTAATTATATAGACAAAGTAATTTTGTTTCCATTTACAGGGTATATAAAAATCAGCCAAGGCGAACTCATTTACTACTCGCAGCACTCGCACATGTAGTTCATTTAGAAGGCAAAGCTCAGTTTAGCAGCTAAATTAATACGCTTAATGCAATTTGTGGCACAAAAAGGTGGCTCAAAGTGAACCAAAGTGAGGTCCGGAACAGCTTTGCGGCGCTTTTGACTTGCCTTGGTCCTTTGTCTCAGTGTTTGACTTTGACTTTGCCTTTGCGGCTAACGATCTCATCCAGGAGTACGCAGAGAAGGGCTCTTGAAAAGGGCTTAGATGAACTAAGACATGTTCTCACTTGGCGATAAATAGTCAAGCGGAAAGCAGCTTAATAAAAATGAGAATGAGGTGCTTAAAATGAGAAAGCTTATATATGGAAAATGAATAGGAGCTGGGAAGTTTAAAAAGAGTGGGGAGAAATTGTTTAAAGCAGCAAATGCTTTACATAGCTTGGTAAATAATTTGTGATCCGGGCAACTGAAAAGTGCGGATCGAGCCGCCGACTAATGTGAGAATATTATGATATTATATTGGGAATTTATATTTGAAAAAAGCTTTAGAACTAAAGAGATTAATTCGAGTAAAGACGACAATTCACTTAATTATTGGCTTAAGTCCTTTTAATCGTAAATGCCTCAACTATATTAAAAATACTCTATATGTAAACTATTTTATATATATACTATATAATGTATAATCTAGTATTTTAAGAAAATAATTCCCTACACTTCAATTAATTAGTTTGCTACAACTCTCTTTAGTTGCAATTGCCACAACTATTCTAAAAGCATATACAAATGGCAGCATTTCCTAGCATTTCGGCATGTTCCCAATTTAAAAGCATTTTTAATGCCCATGGCCAACTTTGCTAACTGGGTAGAAGCAAAAAGAAAAACTATTTTAAAATAAATACATGCATGTGCATGCATGTTTTCTTCGGCATGTGTGCATGTGTGTGTGTGTGTGTGTGTGTGTGTGTGTGTGCTGTACACCTGCTATGCCTAAATATACCAGCTAAAATAAAAGGCCAAAGTGAAGCGGGCCGACTTCCTCTTTTTTGGCTGCTGCTGCTGCCAACGAAAAGTGCTACCGGCATAATTTGCAGCACTTCCTTCTATTCAAGTTTCTGGCCGCCTCCGGGAAAGAAGGTATGGGTCAACTAACACGGGCACACCTTCGCAGGCAGAGTGTGGAGACGGGCAGCTGGCAACTGGCACATTACCATGCTACCAGGCGGAGATCCAGGCTGGGCCGTATTCATGTCCATGTCCGAAAATTCGTTCGCATACGTATTATACTTGTGCATTTCTTTGGCACAGCGTGCTTTATAAATAATTCAGTGGGCCGAGTCTGGCCTGGGGGTGCTTTAATGAGGCCAAAATGAATGAAGATTGGCAGCGCCCGGCCATCCGAAGTTTAAACAATTTATGTAACTTTCATAAGTTGAGCAATTTGAAATTTATGAAAATTTAACAGACACCGAAACAGACAGCCGGACGGACGGACGGACGGAAGGACGGCGTGAGAGAAATGCCAAGAACACGGCAAAGATGGACCTGAAAATCAGTCACAAGTCCCAAGGCTTTCGCTTTCGCATGTGGCAAGAGTTGAAGTTGAAGTCGTTTCCTGCGCATCAAAAGGTAAATACACAGCATGACAAGGAAGGCGCCGGCGGGAAGGAGGCGGAAGTGGGCGGGCCCCAAATGCCGGGCAAAAATCAATTTCATATAAAAATTCAAGCAAATTTTATGCGAACCTTTTGCTCGAGCAAAACTTATTGCCAATATGTCTGGACCTGCGTCTGTGTGTAGTTGTGTGTGTGTGTGTGTGTGGTAGAAAATATATGCAAAATAAATGTGTATGTAACAGTTAGTTGTGTGTGTGTGTGTTTGTGAACTTAATGATTATGCAAATTGTCATATAAATCGATTGGCAATGCCACAAATTGATGTTAGTTCTACACCGGCGACAGTTTCCACCAGGAGCTGAGAGTGGGCGGGGGAGGCTGGGGGAGTGGCAGCTGGACCCAAGCTGGCAGCTGGCGAATGAAGCATAATAACTCATGCCCCAAGTTGTGGCCTTAATGGCTGGCAAGCTCGTCAACGCACTATAAAAATGTCATTATCAGTGGAAAAGTTTTGCTTATATCAAGCATCAAGAGTACAAAAAAATTTGCATATTTCGCACAAGACACAAGACGCGACTGGGGCAGCCGCAGAGCAAGGAGCTTGGAATGAAGGACCAAGGACCAAGCCATAACGCCATCTGCTGGCGCTGAAGTTGAAAAATGAAAGGAAGGTCCTGGCGCCGAAGCCAAAGCCAATTCAATTGGCAACTGAACACAGTGGTCGACTGCTAACAGCACGCTTATCATTAAATTCAAATATCAATCAATTTATCATAGAAGCCCAAACGAAGGCTTGGTTGACAACAAAGACAATAACCAGACGAGGCCAAGACAAAGTTGCCCAAGCTGCGGCAAATCAGGTGCCAGTTGCAGCTGCAGTTGCAATTGCATTAGCAGCTAACGCCAGCAGCTAATGCCAATGCAATTGACAGATGACTTCACTAATGTGCTAATAATTTAAAGCCAAATCTCTTTTATATTTATGTATATAGTTATATATTTATATATGTGAACATGGCCTAATCTGTGCGAACCTAAAAGTCTATTAAATTGCTACCCTTTAATAATTTTCAAGGCTGTTCCATTATTTTCATTAAATATCACAAATTCTCAATATGTTTCCCTTCCAGATTCTTGGTAATGTTCTCAATTTTATTTGAATATCTTATTTCCAGACTTTACTCTTGATTGTTCAGTTTTTATTTTGGACTTAAAATAAATCACAAACCTAAAGGTTTATTACATTTTGGTATCAAATTTCTACCCTCAAATAATTTTCAATGCTAATTCATTATTTACGTAAAATATCAAAAATTGTCAATAAATCTCCCTTCCACATCTTCTTCTTCTCAACTTTGTTCAAATATCATATTGCCAGCCTTTACTCTTGATTGTTCAGTTATCGATATGCAATTAATTTTTAAGAATTGCCAACCCAAACAACATATGAGACATTTTCTGCGAATGTATCTTTGAACTTTGCAATAAACATTAATTTTGGTTTATCTTCCATTTGGCGCATAATTAAAATATAAAGCAACATAAAATCAACAAATATGCGAGAACGCATAAAAACAATAACGAAAGTAATCAAAAAATGGTGTTGTTGTTGTGTGTTTGTTGGTCTTGGCCAAGTTCGGCAGCTGTTTTTATAGCTCATAAATTCGTAAGAAGCTGGTAAAAAGGCGCTGCCAAAGTCAAGACATCCGAATTCATTGGCTTTTGCCATGCTAAAATATATATATATATATAAATATTTTCATCCTTTCGTTGTTTTCAACGGGGGGAGTTGAAGTCGTAGCCGGCGCCAAATCAATACAAAATTGATGAATACAAATGATCATAAAAAACAATAAAAAGCAATGCCAAGAAAGCATCTGGAGTTTGCCAAAAGAAAACAAAGCGGGGCCAACCGCCAGTCGGAGCCGAAGCCTTGTCCTGATTTGGTTATAAAAATCCCGGCCACGTATTTTGTGTTCTGTTTTCCTTTTTTGCCTGTCTGCGATTTGCGTAACTTGAATTGGCATTGGGTGCGCTTTAAAGCTAGAGACAAGAGTTTAGAGCTTCGCATGTTTTCCAGGCAAATGCATTTCATTTATTATTTAAGGTATATTCATATGATTCTCTATAATCGTCATCAGTCACTCGTTTGAAATTAATTTCGCGGAATAAAGCTGGGGGGCGAGCAAGGCGCGGAAGTCCTTTAGGTCCTTTATGGCACGCTCTCTCCGTCCGTCTGCTTTCCGGCGTGTCCTTGTCGCATGCCTGCGCCTGGCATCTATGGCAGCCCAGTGAGCCGGAGACGGAGCTGGAGCCAGGGCCATTGCTTTGCTTGATTTCAAGCGTATCGTCGTTTATCGGCGCAATCTAAGTACGCACACACGCGCGCTCACATATCCCAGAAAGAAATGAAGTTTAAGTAAATATGCATAGACAAATAGACACACACACGTAAATATTTATATGCACACACGCACACACACACACATGCAGACATGGCTTTGACGGGAAATTGATTTCAATCAATCAAATGTTGTGATTACTTTACTGGAGTGCCACATCTTGGCACCATTCTGTCAGAGCACCATGCCGCCAGTTAAAGATCTCCTTGCGGCTGTTTGCAAGCCATTAGCAATAATTTACTTAAAGGCTTAAGTGAAATTTAAGACCCAATGCCACTTAACAGCACACGATTCGCACGCGAATTCGCCTGTCTCTGATACTCTACTCAAATTCGAGTGCTAACTAAATGTTGACCCAAGTTGGGCAAAGCCTCACGAAATATGTTAGTCCTCTCCATCGAGAGCTTTGTCAAGGCTATTAAAGTTAGTTGCCGGCTCAGCATATTTGTATTAATGTTAAGTCTGGCTTAAATTGTCTAATAACCATTTAAATATTCTTTACAACATAATCTTATGTCGAATATTTTACTCAGCTGTGGATATTTGAGATGTTATTCATCTAATGCATTTTATTTGGCTTTGGGCTTTTATTAAGTTGCATCAATAATCAATTAAATCTATTTGATATGTGTAAATATAATTAATTTAAATTAAATAATGTTGAATATTATTATTCTGATTTCTTGTTGCGACTTTTGCACCTCTCAAAGGCAACTTGCAATTGACAAAATTAATTGAATTGATTAACTGATGCGCACAAATATTATTGATAATTAACTTTACGCAGCATAAAAGTCAATTCGAGGCGGAGTCGCAGTCGAAGTCCGCAATGAGTCGGATTTGCAATCGAATGGAATATTAAATATTTAATTAAGCTGCGCGCGCATATTAAAATTGCATTAAAAATGTCATGCAAATATTATTTTTGCGTCAATTGGAGTACTTCAGCCCCAAGCCCAAGCCGCATTAATCCATAGCATAAAAAAAAAGATTATACTTGCAGCTGTGAAATGGCAGACGCAGCCGCAAAACCTATAAAAAATTCGAATACGAATATGTTGCCGGGCAGCGAGTGAATAACTGCATATCTGAATATCTGAATTGTCGAATCTCGCTCGGAACGAGGCCAAATGGTTGGTTAACAGCGTCCCAAAGCCGAAAAGTAGTTGTCACTGCGCGCTCTCCCTTTGACATTGAGCCAACGAGGCGTATGAGTGCTGCATTGCCCACCGCAGGGCAGGCTCGTGGGCGGGATGATGTAGGGGGCGGTGTTGGGACGGGGGGGGACGGGGTTGGTTGTCAAAGTTATTGACAGCTGTAAAGTTTGTCTGCGCATCATTTGCCATCTCTTTCTGGCAAATATGCATAATAAAATGCAAAAATTTCAATTAAAATTTCATGATATGCACAAAGCGGCCAACTGTGTGGGATCAAGGGGTGGGTGGTTAGGGGGGAGATGTGTGCACCAAAAAAAAAATCAAAAACCCAAAAATCATACACTCACACAAACACACACACACACACAAAACTCGCGACAAATGCACAAAAGTCCAAATGTGTGGCCTGAAATTGTCGACTGGCATAATGAAAGCAGCTGCACAGTGCCCAAGACACACACACATGCACCCACACACCAAGCCCCACACACACGCACACACACAATGAGTACATTCATGTGCAGTTGTTGGCATGTGCTCATTGGGGCCATTGGCAGCTCTGCGGTAGCACCAACTGCACACAAGTGCTGCGCATTTGGCAAAAACATAAAAAATACCCTACAAAATTGGTTGAATTAGGCCGAACTCAGCAGCCGGCAGGGCAGAGAAAAGGCAGGCAAAAGAAAGCAAAGTTTTATTTAAGACTATTTATATAGAACATATTGAACATTTGGCGAAAACACAAAGAATACCCTACAACTTGGTTGGGTTAGGCCGAACTGAGCAGCAGGCGAAACACAACCAAAAACTAATTCAAGAATATATATATAGAGTTGACCCATTAAGGACATAAGAGGACAATATTTTATATATACAAGAGAGATATTTTTTTACATTTTGTTTGCATTATTTTTAATTTTACTAAACAACAACAGAAAATCTTTCCTCCAACAATATTTTTCATATCGCACTATATTATATCTTTCTTATCTTCCTGTCTCCTCCTGTCTCTGTGTGAAGGAACCTAGCCTTACGATTTAAGTCTCTTTCAAAATCGGTCCAAAGGGAAGAAGCTCCATTTATTAAACTTCTCCAACAAGAACTAAGTTAAGAATATTTATATATAATTGTTCCATTAAGGCATAACATGGCAATATTTAATATTGAAAAGCGGCAGATCTATATATTAAGCCTCTTCCTAAATTTTGCGTAAGGGTATGCAGCAGTCGGCACATAAATTGCCTGCACAGCAGCTCGTTATTTTGTTATAATAACTTTTGAATTTTTCGCTTTTTGCATAATTTGCGCCACAATTTTAATGCTGAGCTTTGCTTTTTGTCCGAACGAAAGATACAAAAAAATACGAAATGAAAATGGGAAAAATAACATTTAAAATGATGGCCATAATTTAGCTAAAAATTTGTTGTTGGCCAGCTGCTAATGCTGCTTTATTGTTATGGATACTTTTGCTTGTCGCACATATGATGCCAGCACTCAAATGAGTGCCGAGTGAGTGTGTGTGAGTGAGTGTTAGTCATATGCATATGCAAATGCTGATGTTAACAGCATGTTTGGCATGCTAATGCTGGGCATGTTGTCATAAATCCTGGGCACAAATCTTCCCATCTGCCGTGACCTTTCAACTCATGGCCATAAAACTGCCGCTCCGGCTACTTTACAGCTTTAAGAGCCTGCCGTTGGAGAGGCGGCCTGCCGCGATAAGCTTGCCCGGCAGAGTTGGCTTAACCCATCCGCTCGGACTCGTATATCACCATCAACGCCGGCAACGGACAGCCGCCCATTGATTACCACTTACCAAATAAATTACTCGACGCCAGCCAATGGCCAGGGTCCAGTGTCCGCTTGCTGCACAAAACTTTCTCTTTACAACTTTCACTGAGCTCTTAGTACTCAGCCGGAGGCGCAATTTTTCTGCTCTATTTGCGCTCGTCTATTGCCAAATTCACTGCAAGCACCTAAAACTAACACAGAGATGCCATTTGCCAGGCGCTTCCCAGTCGCGCTCGAGTGCGTCGAGTCGAGGACGAAAGTGTTGGGCGCGGCATTTCCCACTGCCAGCTTCTCCCCTTTTACCATTTGCGCCCAGCGATGGGCACGTGACAGGACTCCAAGTGCGATAAGAAATATAAAAGAAATCACATATTTAGATAACATCTCTTTTATCTCAGCGAAGAGTCCTTCTTCATTTAAGAATGACAGTTGTCGAATGAAATATATGAAAGTGATATTTCGGTCTGAGAGGCCGTTTACCAGACAATGGAACTTTCAGTTTCCTTTCTGGTTTCCAGTAAAATAATAATAGGAATATAAGTAGACGATTTATATATTAGATATATTTTTTATTTTGAGGCAAGACTTCTGATATATAAAAAATCATGCGAATTGAAGGTACAACTTTTGGACATTTCTTCATCATTTCATGAAACTGAAACTCTTCTTTTCGAAGATTGACTTCTCTTCCGTAGATAAGCCTACATCGTGACAGGGGCTATCTGGAGGCTTTCCCTCTGTTTAGTACAGTATAGTATAGTATATATATAGTATTTGACTGTGGTCATTCCAAAAACCCCTCCCTCTTTTGCTAGCTTTACAGGTCATCTTTTCTTTCGAGTCTTTCCAATTTAGTCAACTATTTTCATTGGCGAACTGAATTTCTAGATTCACACAGCTTTTCAGATCTCTGTGTTGTGCTGCATAGTTTTTATCACGCTGCCATCTCGAACTACTCAGCTGGCGGTGCCCGAAAGTATGCTACATTTACTTTAACTTGTGTGTTAACATATTTTGCGAGCATTTGTCGCTCTTTGTTTGAATTCCAGGAATGTGTTGGAGAAAATGACAAAAGTGAAAATATTTCAAGCAGTTGTCCCCTATCCCTCACCCCTGCTTACATGGCACATGTGCACACTATCCCTGTGTGTTGGTGTGTGAGTGTGTGCAAAGCGCATTAAATACACACACACACACGTACAAACTCATGCAGACGCACACTTTAGCAAATCGATTGAATTGTCTTTTCCGCTTTTGCGAGCTGCTTACATGGCTTAGACTAAGCGTTGACTTGGCCAGCAATCCAACCCCCCTCCCCCCTGTTTCACTCTCTAATTTGTTCGTTGATTATGTCAAATAGGGCAATTGCTTGGGAAAATATTTAAATAATTTAAGCGTTCGCTTTGAACAAGCGCAAATTTCAGCTTCATTTGGCGCTGGCCATTTTTGAAGCCGGGAATCAAATCAATTTGCAGCCCGGCCAGGCCCGGCCCGAAGGGTCATCTCGCCTGACCTGAAAAGCCTTTTAGCCTCAACATTTGCCTTTTCTGGACCATTTCTGGTGCCGAGTGCTGATTATTTTATGCCTGCCTCTTAACTGACTTCTGACTGTTGACTGTTGACTGTTTGCTTGTGCCTGGTGTCATGTTGTTGTGGGTCTTGTATTTTTGATAAATTTACCATATCGTTAGCGACCCTTGGCTTGTTCCTTTTTGCCATTTTATATATATGTTTGAGTTTGAATTTTTTCATTTTTCTCTCTCCCCCTCTTTCCTCTTTTTTCTGGGAAGTGAGTTCGGGTTAGCTGCACAAATTGTTGTAATACAATATTTTTGCCATTAGGCTGCCAAATGGCCAAAAATGCGGCCAGTTACTTTGTTTGTGTTCGCCTGGGTTTTGAATTCGGGCTCCGTTTTTTGGGTGCTGCTGCTCTTCTTCTTCTTGTCTGCTATTGCTTACACTTTGAACCTTTCGACAGCCGCCAGTCAAGGGCAACCTGTACAGGGTACACTCTAGTCGCCCAAGCTCATTACTGACCACAGGTTCATTTGGGCTCCCCTCCCCCCAGAGGGGGGCTGGTTCGGCCCGTGGGAACTCTCATATCATGCCGCAATGATATACCAGAAAGTCGAAACGCCTTTCGGCCTGTTGAAATATTCGTGCTTAATGGTACGTAAAGTCTGCATGATTAATAGGCGTCAGTCGCTCGTTTGTTTGCTCGTCAGACATTCCCCCCCGCAGCCCGCAGCCCACAGCCCGCTGCCCACTTTTTGCCAGCCAAATTATTCGACTTCGTCTCCAACTCGCTTTCCTTTCTTTATATATATTTTTTGTTCGGCTGCGCTCTAATGATTTCAATACAAATCGAAAAAAGTCAACACACGCACACCCACGCACACAAAGCTGTTTCATTTTGTTTCAATTTGCTTAGCATGCTTTTGGGCGTTGTCCGGCCGGACAGGCTGCCGGACCCCGATCCCGATCTGCCTGCCAACTGTTTGTCTTGGCGTTTCAGGTTGTATTCTTCATTTTTTTTGTGGCTTTTAGCTATAACGTTCATTTTTAATTGAAATGTTACAATTTATACCAGGGCGCATATCAATTTACCAAGAAAATATGATTTAATTCTGCGAGGGTAGGATTTATATATTGTTATATATTCCCCTTTAATCTTAATCTAAAGGTTCCCCTAGCATAAATAATACAAAGTCTCATTTAAGCATTTAGAAAATCTTTGCACGCTTTTATTTTCAACATATATATTCAATATATTCAATTAAATCTGAACCTTTGATTGTCCAGGTTAAACTACAAACCAATTTGATTTATTCAGCTGATTCCAGATCAGCTAGAAAATTGTAACTAAAAGCATCATTAAATATGATTGCATTGCGATTGTGTGAATTTATTTGATTTTAAGCTACCTGCTGCTAACGTCAATGTCAATTGCCAAGCGGAAATGGGCGCAACAACGGCGAGTCGTAAAATAAATAACAAAAGCCCGAGCTGCCATCATTTGGCAATGCAAAGATAAACTTCAACAATAGCTTAGTGGCTCAGAATGTTTTTTTATGTGTGTCACACAGACATCAGGAAGTGTATGTATGTGTGTGTGTGTGTGCACATATCTCGCAATCAGACAGCTATCATCATCTATTGTAGCTCCGTCCAAGTGTGTGCGTGTGTGTGTGCTCTGGGCGTGTATTATCAAAACAAAAACACTTGCTTTGCCATTGTTGCGACACAGTTTTATTTAAACAAAACAAAAGCCCACTTGAGCTTTGCTCAGCTCAGCTCGCAACAACAATTTAATGCGATAGTGTGCGAATTGTAGCATACTTTACAGCGTCTCTTTCTCTATATACCCCAAAGGGCCCCAAAATTCCGACATAGGTGTGTTTCAGGTAGAAAAAAAACAGTTGCGTACTTGTTCGTGCATAAGGCTTATGCGTAAATGTATATTATTTATAAATATTCCATGCCAGAGTATTTATTCAATTGGTGAATTTAAAAAAATATTCATAAATAAAGCTGATGCGAAGCTCTTTTTGTAGTGTATATATTACGGCCGGCATTTCAGTTGGTTTTAAATGCGTTAAGTTCATACGCTATGAAGCTCCCGATTATGCTGGGAACAAATTAAAAAAGATGAAAGGTATCATTTATTTCCTAAATACTTTTATGCCACATGATATTGAGGGTGAAAATATATTTGTTTAGCCAAATAATTAAATAAGCTTCATACATATATATAATTATCATATATTTAAGTTAATATTTAATAGAAATATTGATCAATATACAATGATTAGACTCTGGTATTTTCAAGGAAGTTTAGATAATATTATTCAACTTAGAAAATAACATCATATTCAACATTAAAAAGGTGTCTTTTGACACCTTTGGTAGAAATAGTGCTTGAATAGGATTCCCTGTAAATGTTTTTATTTTTTGAGGATGGGTTTATGATACTGAAAAAAGCCCAGCTGGCTGACATGTCTGTTGAAATTGGCCCATCGAGGCGCGTAGATCTCAGCAGCTGGCTAACTAAGTAAGTCAAGGGCATCATTTGATTTGATTTTTTTGCTGCTTCTCTGATTAATGAGGCTGCCTAATGGGAGAGTGGGCCGCAGTTGTGTGAGTCGGCCTTTGCGCATTTGGCTAAAATTCATATTTGAGTCAATTTGAGGAGGGGATTGGTCTGGCAGGGAGGGAGGGAGGGAGGTGGAGGAGGCAATCAGGCTGCAGGCGAAAAGCGTCGCAATATCAAAGAGCGTATTTACATGCAAAACAGGAATTGTGGCTGGGCTTGTGGTGCGAGGATTTTAGCCAAGTTGACTTGCCACAGACGGGCGCCAGAAGAATGGAAAAAAATTGAAAACCATTAGGATTAATGTTTAGTTGAAAGATTTTCGCGTTAAGCCATTTTTACATGGCCGCAATGCCGCCGAGGCCGAGACTGCCTGGCTTCCTGGCTGCCAGCTTGGGTGGGTCGGGCCACAGTCCGCCCGGGCGCCTGCCTCCTGGCTCCTGGCTTCTGGCTGGGGATGGGATGGGGGCCCCGGCTGTGACTGGCAATTGCTAATGTAGTTTATGTGTAACAGGCGGAGGCTTCTTAACGTTAACTGACGGGCAACCGTTTTGGCTTAGGGCGAGCGACGCACAAACGGCATGTAAAATGTGACATTTTAATGTATGCAAATGAGACGTTGAATTAAGCCCACGCACACACACACACACACACACAAAGCACCCACACACGCACACGCACACACTGTTGCAGGCTGACAAACATCACTTGGTTTCATATCCGTTTCCGTTCGCACCGACTCCCTCTCCCTCTCTCCCTCATTCTCTCTGTGTCTCTTGCTTGTGATATGATTTAAAAATAATGAAAGCGAACGCTCTTCAATGGCTTTAATGTCCCCCTTCCCCCTCTCTGTCACCAACAGCTCCCTGCACACCTCCCCGCACACCTCTCCACACAAACATCGTGACTTGTATTTCCTCTCGTCCCTCTCTCCCTCTCTCTCGCTGTCTGTGTGCGGAAATGTCAACTTAACTTTTTTGCGCTTTGCCATTTGACAGAATAACAGCAACAAAGTTAAGCTCACAAAATGCTCTGTTTTCCCCCTCCCTCCCCCCTCACCGACCTCCCGCTCTTCAGTTCTCGCCCCCTCGAAACAAGTTAAGTTGGGGAATCGTCCATCTTCAGGCAATTTATTAATTTCTATGCAGCGTGCGTATCGTAATTTGTTTTGTTGTTTGCTTTTCCATAGCCAGAAAATTACTTAAGTACCAGTTGCCGCTGTTCGATTATTTTTGAACTTTGCTTTCAATTTGTTGATTGTTTTTTATTGCCTTTCAGAGATGATTTTTCGTTTTCCGTAGAACGCAGGGAACTCAGGCTAGAGCACGTCCTTGTCAAGTTCTGCTCCGTCAGTTTTCCAACATATCAGCATTTTTTTCCTGGCCGAAATTTTAATTTTAATTGAGGCTTTGTATCATTTCAAGGCTTCCGCTAAGAACCCGCCTGAATGCCTGAATAAGGATTAACATTTCAAAGCATTCCCCGAAAAGGAAGCTCTTAATTATGCCGAGTACTTTGAAGTATTTTAGAGCTTCATTATGTGCATTTATTTGTGTTATGTGTTTTGCCTTTTCATTTGTAATTATTATCTTAAATACATTTATTTTATTTATTTCTGGCTTTCCTTCATGTCCTTGTCTAAATTCTATTGCTATCATTATTAATAATCACGTATTTAAATCAAAATTATGTTGAATAATCTCCTTTTTGTCTTGCTGTCGAGTTTTCTATTAAATGTCGTAAAATGCGATTGAATAAACTGCATTTAGTAGAATAATTTTTATTATTTAACTAATTTATGCAATTATTAATATCTCCTGAAAGACAAAATAGCTCTCAGAAGTTCAGCTTCGAATCAGAGAAATGCATTTATAGTATTGAAAATTATTAAAGCTAACTCTTACCCATGTTATGAATAATTCTTGCTAGGCTCCAGCCAGTTTTTCTTATGATTCTCAACAAGTTAAGGAAATGGAGTACATTTTTACTAAATATACTAATGTCTGACATTTTGTTGTACTCTTGACATGCATATAACTTTTAATTTAATTTTATTGTTAAGGTTAAGACAATATTTATTTATAAGCTTTCGTTTCAATGAATGACTGAATCCCTTGGTCAACTATCTAATAGGGACCCCAAGCTTAATCTCATTCTAAAATATGATTTGGCTTTGAATTGGAATATAATAATTATTTGAAATCTCGACTCCACAATTTGTTTATCCGAATTACATTAAGTGAGTTATGTTCAGAATGATTGACTAGATGCTTGCGATATGGATTGCTTTAAATCCATATCAGGCTCAGCTTGTGCCCCGCAGCGTTTGAATTTGAGCATGTATTTGTGCAATCCCCTAAACACACACAGACACAAACGTACACACACCCGCACACACTCGCACACACACACACACTTTACATAAATGAGCAAACATTTTCATCTCAATTTGGGCAAATATTTGCCAACTTTTGGCAACATTTAAACGCAATTTTCGGCTGCGGTCGGGTTGGGAATTAATTGCAGGCCATTTGAAATAATTGAATAGAAGAAAAAAGGGACGCACTTACCGATTAGCACTAATATCACATGTAGAATATGCCAAAGCTGCAGATGCCTTGTTCTTGTTCTTGCTGCTGCGGCAGTTGTTGTTCTCTTGGCCAGGCCAACATCTTGGCCAACATCTTGGCCTGCCTGTTGCTGCTGCCGGTGGCTGTGATCCTGTTGCTCCTGCTCCTGCTGCTGCTCCTGCTCCTGTTGCTGTCGGTGGTGCGGTCTGTGTCCGTGACTGTGCCTGTGACTCAGCCTGTGACTCTGACTGTGACTCTGACTGTGACTGTGGCTGTAGGGCTCCAGCGCACACATTCTGGCCGTTAAAACACTTTCACTTGCGGGGTTCTGTTCTCTCTTCCCTTGGGGAAATTCGCCTCGATGTATTTGTATTTGTATTTGTATTTGTAGTTGTGTGTGTGTGTGTGTGTGTTTATTTATGCGTCCAGGGGCTTTCAGGCTCGCCCACGCACACAAACACGGCAATGTGTTTATTAATTTCTGTGTGTTGCGAGAATTCACTTATTTAATTTAGACATTAAGTTGCCTCGGTTGTTATTGTTGTTGTTGTTCTTCTTCTTGTTTTTACTGCCGGGCAATTAATCACTTTTAATCGGGCGCGCGAAAAATAAAAAACAAAAAGAATAAAGGGGCAAACGAGCGAAACTATTAAGCGGGCGCCCAAAATGCAGACACAAAACGCGCCAAGTTAAAGACATAAATTTTGCAGCATTTTGGCCAAAGATTAATTACGGCAGTCGGGGCCCGGCCCGGCCCAGACCGGAGCCGGAGTCGGAGCTGGAGCCGGAGCCGGAGCCGGAGAGCTGGAGACTATTGAGGCGCATGCAACATAAATTCAAAGTAAACCCCCTCCGACCCCCCTTGGTTGTTGTGCCTAGCATTTGATTTACGGGTAACGGGCAACGGGCAACGCTTACAACAAGCCAATTGAGAGTCCTTGTTTTGGGCCAAGTTGTCGTCGTTGTCGCAGTCAATGCCTCTTTCGCTATAACAATAATAATGCCAAACGCTCGGCTGACCCACTTGGGCCCCGATGCAGTTGCTCGCATGGCCATCAAACTTGATTAGCGGCAAATGTCTGCCCTCTCTTCCTCGCCCCCTCCTCTATTAAAAGTCAACGCAGCCCATTTAACCTTAATATCAATTTATTTATAACTTTTGGTTAGCTTGCATGCCACTTTAATTTCTTTAAATTACAACTATTTACAATAATTGTTTGAAGAAAACAAAAATAAACTTGTAAAAACATAATAAATAATTTAAAGATCAGGCGAATCAAATAGCTGAGGAAGTTGGGGGAACTTACTAGAAGAAGGCGGGGGCATTGGGAAGAAGGTAGTTTGGTCTAGCCGAGGAAGAAGTGGGGAATATGGGAAGTTAGGTTCATCTAGCCAATAATAAATTTGGATTCCCCATTGGATAGAGTTTATTTAATTTTAGGCAAAACAACAAATAAACTTAAAGTGTTAACTTATTAAAAATAATATAAAATTACGAAAGTAATTGAGACTATTCTTTTATTTTCTTTTTTTATTATTATCGTTACATTTTCTTTTCACACATCTACATAGAGTTTTAATTAAAAAGGTGTTACAATTAAATATAATATAAAATTAGGAAATGGATGTAAATAAGCTAGTTCTTCTATCTTTTATTTCTTCTATTTCCTCTACTAATTATTATCAGAGCATTTTCTATGCATGTATCTTTCTATTCAAAGTTCTCTCTTTGGTATATAATTAAAAATATTTAATGCATTCAAATAATTTGAAATTACGAAAAGGAAGTAAATAAGACTCTTCTTTTATTTTGTCTATTTCCTCATTTCATGTTCTAGCCATTTATCTATCTATCTAGAGTTCTTTCCTGTTAAGCTCCTATAGGAACAATCGCAACCATCTAAGTATATAGCTCTTGCATAAAACCAACCTATTGTGGTGGAGTATGGAAACACAACTCTTCTTCTATCTTCTATCTTCTATATATAATAAAGTTTATTTTTATACTCGCAGTTAAAAAATGTTCAAAAAACAAAAAAAAATATATTAATATAACATGTTTATTTTATATCATAACAAAAGAAATTCTGTTTAGATGTTTAATCAGGCAGGCATATATATTTTTTTGATAGTTAAAAACAAAATAATATAAACAAAAGCCAATGTGCAATTCACCAGCAACAACAGCAACAGAAAGCGAGTGTTTAATGACATCAACACACATAAATATAAATCTTGACAAATTTTGTACACACTCTTCGCACACACTCGAAAACAATGTTGAAAATGTTGTTTTTGGTTGTTTGCACAACAATGGCCGAAAGCAGCGGCAGCGGCAGCGGCAGCGGCAGCGACGGCAACAAAAATGGCGTAACGACAAGTCGAGCAGAGATAATAAAGCAGCAGCGACAACAATAACAAATAATAATAACAACAGCAATAACAACAACAACAACAACAACAACAACAACAACAACAACAGAGCCAGGCAACAGACAAGTGCCGTTATTACAAAAAACGCGGCGTCATTGTTTCGAGCGCGCGCCTAAAAATATGCAGCAGCATGCTTAAGCGCGCGACAGAGACAGAGCAGCGACTGCGACTGCGACAGCGAGAGCCAAGACTCAAACCATGCCTAGCAAAATAGGCGGGAGTCCAATGGGAACATAATTAAGTTAAATTGGCAAGTGGCATAAAAACTGTGCGGCCAAAGCATGTAAATAATTAAAATTGCAATATTTGGCTCTATTGTAATTTTAATGAACAACAAACTAAAATATGTAGAACAAAAAGAAAATTTGTTTAATTGTTTTAGCTGTTCACAATATCAACGTTTTTTTTTTTTTTCAATTTTAATTAACCGCAACCGCAGCAGTTCCCAAGTTTCTAACCCAGCAGCAGCAACAACAACAACAACAAAATGCTTGACAAATGTTTGCAGCACGCAAATTGCTGCTATTTATATTATTCGTTTTGTTCTTAGATATATTTTAAATTTGTTTTTTACAATTTATTCAAGCACACTAAAAACTTGCACTTTGTTTTCTGTTTTCTTTTATTTTATTTAATGCCACATTTTTTTTTGTATTTTTTATGGAACGAGCAAAACTAACACGAAATAACTTTTAGTGCCCGCACACGACACTTGTCCATCCAAATGCATGTGTGCGTGTGCATGTGCGTGTGTGTGGCTGTGTATGTGTGTGTGTGCGTGTGACTTGTCAGTCGTTGGGTTTTTGGTTTCGGTTTCGGTTTCGGTTTCGGTCTTTGTTTCTGGTTCTGGTTCAGTTTGAGAGCCAGAGGCGCGCGCGATCAAAACGACGTGCGTTCGGTCTAAAGTGCAAATCATAACTAAAAAAAATTTCAGCTTCTTGTTCAAGCTTCAGGCGCGCCATCCAGTGGCCAACGCCTGAACTACGCCTGTACCAACCCCCCAAGCGCATGCGTGAGCGCGCGCCGAAAAGACTCAGCCGCAGAGAGCGTGGGTGTCGCGCTCAAGAGAGTGCTCTCTCGCTCTCAAATGCAGTTGTTTCATTGCCAGAGCGTTCCGCTTATTGGTTAACAGAAAGCTTTTAGCAGTTGCTGTTAAAATAAAGGGTTTTTATTTGGCGCAATTGCATTTGAAATTTGGTTTTAGGGTTCATGTGGAATATGGAATGCAATTATAATTTATATAAAGAACTTTAAGTATGACATTTAACTATCGAATTATATTATTTCTTTGGCACAGTTAACTTTATTTAGTTTTAAATATGGAAATAATCCTCAACATTTCTCTCCAGCTGGAGAAAGTAAGAATTTCTATGTAAGACCTTCCTAAATATGTAACTTCTACTTTCACTTTTCTTTACAAATCCCTCAATTAATAGCTTTTAAATGTGCGGGAACTGCAAAGAACAAAATTGTAGCAAATTTAATGAAATGTTATATAAATTCTGTCTGTCAGTGGAAAAACCACATGTAAATAAATATGAAAAATTATCGCAATATTTAATGAACCAACAAACCGAAAAGCCAACTGTCCCAGCAACAACAATAACAATGGGAGAATCGAACCCGCATTTGTCGTGGGCTTTAAATATAAGTATATATATTGTGCATGATAAATGACTTTATCTATTGGATGCACACAAATAGGCTCGGGAACCGAATAGAGCTGAGCTGACATTGTAAACTCCGGAAACGAAATACAGTTATATATTAAGCGAGTGCAATTATGTATAAAGTTCAGTAATCATTAAATTTTATTCAATTTTTTGCGCATTAGGTATGTTAAAATTGTTAAACTCTGTGTCAAATGAAATTGTGCAGCTTATTATGGCAAATTTAAGCACGCTGCTGCAGCTCTTGAAGCTCTCACAAAGGAGTCAAAGGACATTCACACAAACAGAGAGTTCCTTAGTCAGACATATGCAAATTTAGAAGGCAAATGGGGGAACAAGAAAGTCCTGACCAGGGCTGGGGATAGGATACCAAAACATCCTGGCAACAGCAGCAGCAGGAACAACATCTTTGGGTCAATGGCATTTAAGTTCATTTTTACTGCAGGACTCTTCAAGTGCAGGTCCTTTGCACACTTGGCCAATCAATGGACTTCCTGCAATGCAAAGAGCTGGAAGGGAACGGTGTACAGAGGCTGGTCAGCACTGGAAATAATAAGACAGTGTTGTCAAATGGCAAGAATAAGTTGGACTTAAATATTTATTCAACTATTATGAGCAAGTAAGAGGTTCTAGTCCGACTGGGGGATACCCTGGCGATAGGTATAAAATGAAAGTTACTTGATATATATATACCGTTATTGAAGCAACATATAAGCTTATCTAATTTGCTCAAAAAACAGGATTTCGATATAGATTTCTATCGATTACTTGGCAACAGTGCAAGTTATCGAATAACGGAAACAAACACGATTTGCGTAGGCACTAGGAGGACCTACAGCTAAAAATGTCTCTAGCTCTTATAGGTGCTGAGATCCTTGGGATCATACATACGGACAGACAGACATAGCTAGTACAATAATATATATACTCTATGTGGTTGAAGATGCTTACTTCTGCCTGTTACAAATACATTTTCCCCTTTTTAGCCATTTTCAATGCGTTCTGGGTATAAATAAGAAAAGTATTCGAATTCCAAGTAGCTACAATTTCGTGATCTTCTCTCTTTAATATTATACCTAGCCAGCAGTTGATCGGGGCATAAGTTCTTTATACAGATTTGTGAGTGTAGCATCAGGTATACGAATATTAGGTGCAATGCCCATAAGACCCATAACATAAAGCAACTTTGACAGTCATAACTTTGCGGCTGTCATGAAAATACTCCAAGGCCCGTACAAAGGGCAGTTGTGAATGGGCGTGGCCCCAGGGCAGCGGCAGAGGCAGCGGCAGGGTTGCGGGATTGGGGCAAGGTTCTCCAAATGGCACATAAATTAATAGAAGCTGTTGCTGGGCTGCTCAAAGGCATACTTAAATAAAAATAAAATATTTCGCAAGAAGAAAAGAACTTCACGGACTTTTCCACTGTTTGCATTTTGTTCTTATTGATTTATAGCGTTAATATTTTTGCTTTAATGCGTCAAATAAATTAAATTGTCTTACGCACCTTTCGCACAGCTCGCAAGGGGCAAAACTTTGACGACCTCGGCAACAACAATCAAAGGGGGCGGGGCTCAGTTAAAGAGGGGCGGCGGCAGCAGCGGCAGAAGCGGCAAATGCATAACTTCGATTTCAAACGCAAATAAATATTCATAAAAAAATATTTGCGCACTCTCAAAAGCACTTTGCGGCTCTGTCGACGCCGTGGCATGCGGCATGCGGCATGTGGCATGTGGCAGGGGCAAGACACAGAATTATAAATATTCATTTATGCTAAGCGCCGACGCGCGAGTATTTGCAGGTGTCTGCTTGGGCGTGGGCGTGGTCTTAGCCAACTTGTTGTTGTTGCCACTTTTCGCTGCTTCTTCTTCTTCTTCGTCTTCTTGTCGGATTGCTTGCCACAGCGATTGCTGCTGCTGCTGCTGCCGCTGTCAATACACGGCGTATGATTGATTTAATTACCGTGCAACGCGATTTGTCTAACAACAGACGCAGCCTGAGCGGCTTTTCGCTGGAGACTGTTGCGCCGCCCTTGACCTTTGGCCTTGCCAGCTTTTGGCCTTGTAAATAGTCTGCGACAGCTACTGAAAGTTGCCCAAACGATTGTTGTTTCTTTTTTAATAATAGGTCCATATTAGCTTATGACTACATGAATATTTATTTACCCATAGAAATTCTACATGATTTTCTGTTAATACCTTTTAAGGTTAACTTGTTTTAAATAATTTTTTATCAAAAACTCTTTTATTTAGTCATTAAGACAACAAACGGAGACCATAAAAAAATGGTCACCGAAATCGACTAAAATGGGGAAAAAAAAAATAATGGCTAGTTTTAGCGGAAACTCCCTTATTAAGCCAAATCCGACTCATCACTTGCGTGTCTCAGCATCACTATTAGGCATTGCTTCTTTTATACATTTTTGCAACAACAACAATGCAAACGGTCGATATGTATTGACGAATGTGCTTGGAAACCAAAACAAAAGGATAGTTACAGTTATTGTGCCGATCAGCCATCATGCATTTTCGGTGTTATACATATATTTGACCAATGGCGCGCCGGCGCACAATCTGTTTTAATTCTGGTGTCTCCGACTTTTGGCTACCTACTGGCATTGCTGTTCGCCTGGTAACTGAGCTGAGTTTTGTTGAAATTTTGTGACTCACCGACTTGCCAAATGGAATTTGGCGACCGTTAAATTTTAAATATTAATTGTTACCACGCATCCGCATATGGGTGAGATGAGCAATATGCCCAAGATCGGGCTTAATTTACTAAATTTGCAAACTTCCAACAAAATAAATGGCTAGATTTAGCGGGTACCGCAATATTTAGCCAAATCCGACGCATCACTTGCGTGTCTGGGCATCACTATTAGGCAATGCTTCTTTTATACATTTTTGCAACAACAACAATGCAAACGGTCGATATGTATTAACGAATGTGCATAGGAACCAAAACAAAAGGATAGTTACAGTTATTGTGCCGATCAGCCATCATGCATTTTCGATGTTATACATATAATTGACCAATGGCGCGCCGGCGCACAATCTGTTTTAATTCTGGTGTCTCCGACTTTTGGCTACCTACTGGCATTGCTGTTCGCCTGGTTTCTCAGCTGAGTTTTGTTGAAATCTTGTGACTCACCGACTTGCCAAATGGAATTTGGCGACCGTTAAATTTTAAATATTAATTGTTACCACGCATCCGCATATGGGTGAGATGAGCAATATGCCCAAGATCGGGCTTAATTTACTAAATTTGCAAACTTCCAACAAAATAAATGGCTAGATTTAACGGGTACCGCAATATTTAGCCAAATCCGACGCATCACTTGCGTGTCTGGGCATCACTATTAGGCAATGCTTCTTTTATACATTTTTGCAACAACAACAATGCAAACGGTCGATATGTATTAACGAATGTGCATAGGAACCAAAACAAAAGGATAGTTACAGTTATTGTGCCGATCAGCCATCATGCATTTTCGATGTTATACATATAATTGACCAATGGCGCGCCGGCGCACAATCTGTTTTAATTCTGGTGTCTCCGACTTTTGGCTACCTACTGGCATTGCTGTTCGCCTGGTAACTCAGCTGAGTTTTGTTGAAATCTTGTGACTCACCGACTTGCCAAATGGAATTTGGCGACCGTTAAATTTTAAATATTAATTGTTACCACGCATCCGCATATGGGTGAGATGAGCAATATGCCCAAGATCGGGCTTAATTTACTAAATTTGCAAACTTCCAACAAAATAAATGGCTAGATTTAGCGGGTACCGCAATATTTAGCCAAATCCGACGCATCACTTGCGTGTCTGGGCATCACTATTAGGCAATGCTTCTTTTATACATTTTTGCAACAACAACAATGCAAACGGTCGATTTGTATTAGCGAATGTGCATAGGAACCAAAACAAAAGGATAGTTACAGTTATTGTGCCGATCAGCCATCATGCATTTTCGATGTTATACATATAATTGACCAATGGCGCGCCGGCGCACAATCTGTTTTAATTCTGGTGTCTCCGACTTTTGGCTACCTACTGGCATTGCTGTTCGCCTGGTTTCTCAGCTGAGTTTTGTTGAAATTTTGTGACACACCGACTTGCCGAATGGAATTTGGCGACCGCTAAATTTTCAATATTTATTGCAACCTAGCATCCGCATATGGGTGAGATGAGCAATGTCCCCAAGATCGCACTTAATTTACTTAATTTGCAGAAGTCCAACAAAATAAATGGCTAGATTCAGCGGGTACCGCATTATTTAGCCAAATCCGACGCATCACTTGCGTGTCTACGCATCACTATAATGCAATGCTTCTTTTCGACATTTTTGCGACAACAACAATGCAAACGGTCGATATGTATTGACGAATGTGCATAGGAACCAAAACCTAAGGATAATTACAGTTATTGTGGCCGATCAGCCATCATGCATTTTCGGTGATATACACATATTTGACCAATCGCGCGACGGCGCACAATCTGTTTTAGTTCTGGTGTCTCCGACTTATGGTTGGTCGGTTTTAAAATCAAACATTTTTGATGATTTGTGTTTAATATCTCCGGTAAATATTGTCTGATTTTGAAATATAATACCTCTATATTCCTACCTCTTAAATTCGTACGGATTCCTACTACCAATTGGGGAATTGATGAGTTTAAAAAAGTTGAGGACCCAAAAACGATTCGTTTATGAAGTCAACCTTTCTTGATGATTATTTGGAATATCCCGGCCAAATAAAGTACGATTATGGTATTTTATCATATATTTTAATACCTTTTTAAATTGGCACAGAAGACTTCTATCGATTAGCATTAAAAAATGAACAATCGGAGGCTTGCATAATTGTTGTAAATTGAAACTTATTTGGCGATTATCTCGGCCCAATATTGTGCGATTATAGAATGATTTCGACTCGTAAAAATCGGATCTAACACATTTTTGCTAAGCTCCTGTTTTTGATTAATTTATCGAGTGTTTTTTGCTCAATATGTTTATCGTTTAGTCGCATTTTCTCGCCTAATTGCGGCCCAGTGCGCGGTTTGGGGCGCTGACACAAAAGCGAAGCTGGCAAATCTTATCAACACGAGCGAATGGTTAAAATTTATGCGCCAGTTGTTGTTGTAACCATTGTTCAGAGTGTTCAGAGTGTTTGTTTTTGGTTTTGGTGGCGATGCTCGGCTAAGCTCAGCTAGCGCCCGCATATACACATAATTTCCGTTTTCCTTTGTAGCGCCCACAGCAGCAGCAGCAGCAGCAGCAGCGGCAGCGACAAACAAACAAGCGGCAGTCGTACTTCATGTAATCAACATTTTAATTGCGGAAACGGAACTCACACACACCCACACACGCACACCCGCACACACAGCCGTGTGGCTAGCGAGCAGAGAGAGGGAGAGGGGCATATCTGTTACACATTACGCATACGCAATGTGTGGCTATTGCTTTGCGTTCAGGCGTTCTTTGTCGCTGGCAATGCAGGTGTTCTGTATCTATAGATACATTTGGCATGGCAGAGCAAGAGAGGAAGAGGGGAGGGGGAGGGGAAGGGAACTGCACACTCTGCATTAGTGAAAACATTTCTCGAGGACAGCACGTCAGGAATTCATTACATCAAATATAAAGAAAGTTTTAGGCAATTTGCCAAAATCCGCTCAACAGCCAAAAACGGGACGACAAAAAAAATATATATGCATGTAAAAAAAGGAGAAGAAGAGAGGGAGAGAGAGGGATATTCCCTCGACGAGCTGACTGCATGCAGGTAGCCCGAAATCTACTTAGCAGATGGGGGCAAGCTGAACGTAAACGAATTTGCGAGCATGCAGCAGCAGCAGGTGAGCAGCAGGTGAGCTGAAACTTCAGAGCCAAAGCCACAGGCACACACATATACATAAATACACATGCATATAAATATATATACGTATATGGATAGATTTATCTGTATAGTAGCTGGGCTGGGCGAAACACTTGAGCGCAACCCGTTCGAGAGCTGCTGCTGCCTTCGGTCTTATTCCGCTTTTTTTTACAGCTGCCGCAGCAGACATGATAAATTCTCTTTAGTATGCGGCATACATGAGTGATGATATTAACCAACAACAGGCCAGCCAGAAACGTGCTGGGAGCGAGGGTTTGGGTGGCCCCGACCAGCTACTCGCAAGTCAAGGTAGATGGAAGGTGTCTCCTTGTGGTCCTTGGACAGCATTTGGGATTGGGCTGGGCTGGGACTGGGACTGGGGCTGGGGCTAGGTCTCGGTTTCGTTGCGGTAATTTTGTGTGTAGTGCCACAAGAAGAAGTTGTTAGTGGGTTGACTGGCTTCGTATCAGGGGCTCGGCTGGGGCTAAAGTAAAAACTTCTTGTTGACTGCATTTCGATAATCTGATATGCTTGCCAGGTCCTCAAAGAGCTGGTCCTCAAATAAATAGTCTAAAAACGAAAACCTAGATACTTTTGTGCGAAACATTAAATGTTCAATTTGAACTCTTTTCATATTCCACAAAACATATTTTGTTTCCCTGTTGAGAAGTTTATTTTTTGTTAAGTTTTTGGTTTTGTTTTTTTTTGTTGCTGCAAATATTAAAAAAGAACAGACTAAAGCATGAATAACCAAAAGGATGCAACTGAAGACAACGCGGAGGGTGTTGTGCCTACAGTGGAGGAACATTTAGACAATATTCTGCATGATGATCAAGTGGAGGAAGCTATAGACGAACCAATCGGGGAATTAAATGATGAAGCAGAGGAAACTTTAATTCAATCTGTTGGCGAACCCTTGCGGGACCCAATGTTGGGGCTTGTCGAAAAGTCTCCAGCTCGAGATGCAGATAATTTGGATTATTTGGATCACCTGGATCATCTGGATCACTTGGACAACTTGGACCATCTAGCTGATGCGAAATCATCAAGCTCTTTGAGTCCCAGCGCGAGCCTGGCAAACCCAGAGGAACACAAAGAGGAAGCACCCTCAACTAGCCAAGAGTCAAAGGCTCCCTTGAAGACGGAAAGCAAGAAGGATAAGCCCACCAAGTCCATAAATGCATCTCTCATCTCGAGCCCTCAATTGGGCTCAATTAAGTCTACCCGTCAGAATAAATCAAGTATCATCAGTGCGGGGTCGAATATCAGTAAACAGAGTAGGGTTTCCACAAAGTCGAAGGAAAAGAAAAGGGTAAAAGGCTCTAAGGTCGTCACACACAAAACTCCCCAAGCTAATTCGCCCGTTCCCGCATTGAAAAAAAGTGAAAATGTCAGCGATGCGAACATTTTGTCAGTCCCCAGTCCACAGGCGACTCGGTCTACGAGTCAACGAACCTCGAGGAGCAGCCTGGGCGCACATTCTTCGCGATCCCGTCCATTAATACGGGACTCAAAATCTGGACTTTCCAAGGATTCGAACCCAAATCCAATGTGGGGCTTGCTGAGGAGAGCAAAAAGGAGATCGGCATCGAGGAAATCATTAAAGAAATTGAAAAAGGAACCAACAGATATTCTTCACCCGGATGAGGGTTCATGGTCGGAGCTGTCGAGCGCGTCCGATTTGTCATTCGGTCGTGATTCTAAGGAAGAGGAGGAGATGATCTTCAAGCGGAATGGCCTGCTTGCAATTCTGAGGCAAATTCCAGATATTGATGATCTATCCGAAGAAAGTTTATCCTCGTTCATCGGGACTAAAAGGTCTGGCGACCACGGACATTTTGTGCGCCCAACGTTTGATGGGGTAAGTGAAGGTGAAGGTTCCTCTATGAACCCAGAGCCTAGCCAAGCAACATCTGCTTTTGCACAAGTCGAGGAGGAATCTAGCTCCGAGCTCGTTTCCTCAACCAGCCAATCGCTGCTGAGCCTCGATAGTTTAAGCGACAGAGTTGATGTTGATCTGTTTCGGGTCAGTGCGAAAAAAATTGGTGAAGCAGTTGACGATGAGGATGTCGCTAAAACCCTCAATACAATTGTCGTTCGCAATAGTAAAATGGGTATGGTCGAGTTCATAAATGAAAATCTCAGAATTCAGCGACAGGCCGCCTTGGAGGCATGCGAAGATTTCCTGGACGAGCTAGTCAAACGAGTTGTAGCCTTCTCCGATCAGGAGGATGTGCGGCTGCGGCGCCTGCTCGACAAGGATAAGCTGATCAGAGCGCTCATCCCGTTGGTTCAAAAATTTAGCGAAGAGGAAATGTTCAAGACCAAGCTGGAACAGCGGATCACCGAACTCTTTGTGCGCAAGAAACAATTCGTATTCGTGAAAATCCCCAAGACATTCGATGCCCTCAATTACCAGCGCCTGCAGAGCTCCCTTGTCGAGCTTGATCGACTGCTCGAGGTGCATAATCAAACATTTGATCTGGCCGAAATGCAGTCGATCAAGCTGACAGAGGAACTTGAGAGCGCGCGCTCCTACAGCGATCAGAAAATTCAGGATTTCGAGCAACTGGTACGAACGACTCTCCTCGCCAACAACAGCTCTTCTCATCTGACGGGCGTGGTGAACGAGGTCCTGAGTAGCATGAGCCTTTTCCGGGATGAGTTGTCCGAGCTGCGACTGGAGCTGCTCTACAACCAGCACCGCCTTGCCGAAATGCAGATTGTAAGCGTTATTGTAGCTGGGTCAGAGCTGGGCTCTCATTAATGTCTGCCCATTGATAGAAATCCGAGGTCTTGGAGGATCTGGGCGATGGACTCAAGATGCAAGAGTATCTCACCAAGCAGGCCGATGTCCATGTGCTGGGCACCAAAATCGCAGGTATGTCCGCCAACTATTCCCAAATACTTAGCCCCTACAAATGCCCACTCAAATGCCCTACAGAACGCGATGCTGAGCTGAATCGGTTGCATGGGAAAATCAACTTTGATCTACATGCGCTGGCGCATGTCAAGTGCAAGGAGCACATGTGCCGCCAAGTTTGCCACGATATGAAGCAGAGGCTGGCGGAATGCGAGCAATCGAGGCGCCAGTATCGCGAACTCATCTACCAGGGCAAGCTGAAGCACAATCGATTTCTCCGGGAGCTGCACAAAATCCGCACCTCCGGCTCCCTGATGCACTATCCCATCCTGTTGGAGGACTACGACAGGACTGTCGAGTTCTTGAAGCTGAAGCGGGCCTCCGTTATGAAACTGCGGTCTGAGTACAGACGCTTGAACCTACGCATCAGTACTACCGAGTCTATGTTTTCGAAGCGAAGAAGTACTATTCGATTATCGGCCGCAACGAAACTCCTCGAACGATCTTTAATTGTAACTTGAGTCAATATTATCCCAAAAGCCCTTTAAAGACATTCTAGACATTCTGTTTGCGCTCGCTCAAATAATACGTATTTATTTTCTCGCCAATTTTTTCCTCAGGCGGCAAGATTTTCCCGTGTAGCCTTAACTTTATTAAAATACACTCTTCTATCCAAGTCCTTCCAGCTCGTTCCTTCTTTTATTTTTATGGAGAATTGCAATTTCCTGGCATGGAACCTCGTTCATTTTTCCTCAAGCGGGAAGATTTTCCCGTATGGCCTTTCTTTTATTAAAAGACAATCTCCTATCTAGACTTGCCCAACTTATTTCTTCTCCATAAATGTTTCCTTTCGTTCTCTTCCCACGATGGATTTCCGTTGATTTTTATGGAGAACTGCAATTTCCTGGCGTGGCGTCTGTTCAATATCATAATAAGTGCCATTCTGCTAAATACATAATAACGATAGCAAAAGCTGTCATAGCCATTGCGAACAGACTTCCTGTCTCCCTCTCCCTCTCTCTCTCCCTTTCTCTCCTCCCTCTCTCTCTCTCTCTCTCTCTCTCTCTCTCTCTCTTTATATGTATATATTTTTATATATGTGGCTTCCAGCTAGGCAAGCGCACAGCGGGACATGGTTCTGCCTTCTAGCATATAGAAAAGTCATGTTTTGCATCTTTTGGCAGCTGCCATATATCTTAGTACGGGCCAAACAAGACTAACAAACATTTGGATACATAGTCAACTAAAACGCACACACACATGCCAGGGCACACACTGTTTAACACACCTGCCTACACAGGTGGAAGAGCATTGTCAGTGTATTAGTTCTGTGGCCAGCACTAACGACAGCTACAAAAACAACGGAGGGAGAGGGAGAGAGGAGAGGAGAGGTAGGCTGGCAGCTGCATGCAGATGAGCAGCAAGCAGGGAGAGTTCGGGATGTGGACGTCTCCTTGGTATTCACAATTCATGTTGCACTTAAACAACAAAACCAACAAAAAAAAAAAAGGCAACATCCAGCATCTGGGAATGGCAAGCGGAACAAGAAGTGGCGAAACTAATAGCAGAGAAACTGGAGCTGGAGCCACAGCCACAGCCACAGGCGAAGCCAGAGCCGAGTTAAAGGCAAAGGGGCTGCTGATGCTGCCCCTTAGACACCTGCTCTGCCCTTCAGCCCGTCCTTCCACACATACCCACAGCCCGTTACCTGTTATATTCTCGTCTTGTGTTTTTTGGGTACCTTTCTTTTTTTTTGTTTGCCAACATTTGGGAGCTCACGTGTGTTTGGCACGCATGTTGCAAGCGCTTATCGGCAACGTCGCTGCGTTTAAGGATAAGAGAGGGAGTAGAGGGAAGGAGAGGAGAGGCGAAGGAGAGGGAGAGATGTTGAGTGGGGGAAAGAAAGTGCCACTGACAGCGTCTGGTCGGTGGTCGATGGTCGCTGGCTGTGGGGGCTGACGGGGCTGAGCGGGCGGAATGCGCTGAGGTACTTACTTCACTTGGCTGCTAAGACGAAATGCCGTTGGCAACGAGTAAATTCGATTTTGCACTTGAGCCGCTTGCAGCTTGCAGCTTGCGGCTAATGCAGCCAACGACCTGCCGCATCAGCCAAATGGCCACGCTCAGCTCTCCACTCTCTCTTAACAGGCAGGCCCCAAACGTTTTTATGTGCCGCCCGACCAACTGGAAGAAATTGCTGCGAAAAAATGCTGAAACTAAAACTAAAGGCTAAAGGCTAAAGCTAATGTGCTCTACAGCAGCGAGGGCAGTTTAGTTTCTTCTGAAAAAGAATAGAATATACGAAGATATTTATCTCTTTTTAATTTCGGTTGCATCAATTTCTGCTGAATTGTTAATGTAATTAATTTTATTTGAATTAATTAATTCTCAATAAATAAACTGACAGCTTTCACCTATAGCTTATAATAAAAGCTAATGTGCTCTACGGCAGCGCGGGCAGGTCAGTTTATTCCGAAGAAGAATAGGTGGACAGGAAAAGACATTTTTTGTTTCCTTAAAAATAAAATAATCTATTGTTTCTGTTAACAACTTAGCTTTTTTCTTACATAATTGTTTTTTGTTCCTGAACTTGTCAGACATTTAATTTATATAACTTTTAAGCTTAGATTGCGTATCTTTCTTTTCTTTAAAACCTATGCTTATGTAAATGTACATTATATATAAACATGAATACATAGATAAGGAATAATAGGAGATAAGGAACCAACCACCTATTTTTGCATACGATCAATGTCTTTTTATACACGGTTTTTCTGGAAAGAATCTACGTTGCAAAATCAGAATTAGGTGTACATGCATTTTCCATTAATTAAACAGTCAGCTGTCACCTGCAGCTAATAATAATTAATAAATTGCACACCTTTAAGCCAGATACATTTAATGCCCTGTTCACAGTGAGTGAAATGCGTCGATTGGTGTGGTGGAATATTTTAAAAATATCTCTCGACACTTGTTCAACTTGAAGGTGAACCCTCGTCCAGCTGTTGGGTGGGTTCGCCGATTTGGGTTTGAGGGGCGGCAAAGTAAAAGCAATTTCAGGTACTCAGGAAAGGACGACAAACAATTTGCATATGCAATGCACGTGCGCATCTTCAATTTACAATTTGGATGCGGCTAAATACGTATCTGGGCGATAGATCTATAAACCAATTTCCGCAGCCCGAGCAAAAACACATCCGATTCGTCCTGGCTGTCGTCCTTGTTGTTCTCGTTATGCTTGTTGTTATTGTTGCTGCTGTTGTCTCGCCGCGCTCAATTAACACTGTCCTATTTTGGCGCATTTCCTTTTCATGCCAGTTTGACGGTGACGTTGCATAAATGTTTCCGCCATTTTGCGAATTATTATAACACACACGCGCACAGTCGCACACACACAATGGCTTACATGCGCTTTGATTAAGCAGCGCACAATTTGCTTTATTTTAAATATTTTATAAACAAATGGAACTATTTGGACGCATGCCGTCAACAGGCACGCAGCAGCAGGCAGCGCAACCAACTAGTCAACCATCCAACCAATCTTGAAACCAACCTGGCTACCAACCCAGTCCAACCACACCATATCATACCATATCATACCCTATTCAACCCGCCAACCCGCCAGGCAACCAACTAGGACGTAATCCGTTCCCTTTGCCCTCGCTGCATGCCACTTAAAGCGACTCGCAGTTTCCTAGTTGTGTGTGCATGTGTGTGCGTGTATGTGTGTTGGAACATTTTGAGTAATAAACTCATTTCATATGCTGACTGCTTTTTCATTTCAAACTTTTTTTGTTGCCAGTGTGTTTGGCTGTTGTGTTTCTTGTTAGCCAAGCCAAACCCGAACTCATTGTTGTCCGGGGTCAGGAAAATGGCCCCAAATGATATACGAGGACTCTACTTCTCTCTTTCTCTCTCTCCCTCCCTCTCTCTCTAGTTTCTAGCTAACTATTTTTGCTGCTGTTTTATTGGGTTGTTTTTGCCGGCCGGCCGGCTGCCGTCTGCCTGCGGATTAGTTGCAAATTTTGCTCGGCTGCACCAAAAATATTATTAAATATGCATAGGTGAGCTGAACTGCAGCTCAGTTGCCGTTAAATGTAGGTGAAACCGGCTGTCAAATGCCTGACACAACGATAATGAAATTTGCACAGGCCACGTCGCCAGCATACCCTCCCCCCTGCCCTTCTTCTTCCTTCGCACGCCCAACTAAACACGTTGAGTGACATTTTAATAAAGTGCTCACTTGTTCAATTAAATATCCCTCAGACTCGAATGCAACTGTGCCTTATAAAAATGCAAAATAGACACACAGTCCGACAGTCAGAACGTCAGAGAGTCAGACAGTCAGAGAGTCAGACAGTCAGTTAGTTAGTGTCTGGATGTATACAAGAGCTTTTCTTCCTTTGCCATTTGATTGTTGTTTGCCTCAAGCTGAGAGACTGCCAGTCAAATGTTTAAAAATTATGGATAAATAGAACTTGACATTTAAGGCAACAAAATTGATCAAACAAAAATAAATTTTAATCAAAACTTTGATGAAAAATATTAACAATTCTTTAAAATATAAAACTGAAATCGACAATTTGCTAAAATGTTTTGATATAATTAAAGTTTCTTAAGATTAAAAAACAAAACGAATTTTTTATCGAATTTCTGATCAAAAATATACTATTCTTTAAAATATCAAATTTTGATCAACCTTTTGTTACCATTTTTTAACACAACAAATGTTTCTTGAAACAATAAAATTCAAATTTTGTGAAAAAAAAACATTTAAAATATGCTTTTGATTAAATAAATTTGCAGGCAGGACTTACTCATTAAAACTTCAAAAATATTTATAAAAATTCCAATTCGAAATTAATTTTAAAGTATAAAAAATTGATTTAAATTGTTTTGTCATGTAACACATGAAAACTCGCTCACAACTTGCGCTTTCCTTGTTTCTTTCTTTTACATATTAAACATATTATTTAATTTATTGTGCTTTATTGAATTATTTTGAGTTGGCTACTGAGTTTTTTGGCCGAGTTGCGGCTGATGTTTATCGTTTGCGACAGCGCAAAATTCAATTATCGCTAATTCAATTGGGGTTTTGGACGAGTGTGTGTGTGTGTGTGTTGGGTGTGTGTGTGTGGCAAATTGAATCATTTAAGGTAAAGCTGCTTTATTATTTGCGCCCGTCTCTTTTTCTTCTTCTTATTATTGTATTTATTTTATTGTTGTGGAATTACTGGCAAAACTTTGGCAGCCGTCAGAGCAGCCCGTCAACTAAGTAAAGTGCAAAAGTTGGCTTCACAGAAACTTTGTCATGGCTGCAGCGAATAATAATAAAAAAGAAATAATAAAAATGAGCAGCAGTCGCATAAAGTGCAGCAAATGCAAAAACTTCTCGCTGGACAGCAACAACACCTTCAGAGTTGTCTTTGCTACTTGAGCTCAAGTTGAAGACTCGAGTCCCAACAGTCGGAAACTCGAGGCAATAAACAATAAAACACTAAATCAAGCGTATCATCTACGGGGTGTGTGTATTGTGTGTATTGTGAGAGTCAACTATGAAAATTGGCACATCAAGCGTTTTAAGCACAACCCGTTTATCTCGGACCGGGGGTAAGCGATACGCCTGCATTATCCGGGCGACAACCAATTGAATCGCATTACAGGCCAAATAAATTTCACGGCAGCTCGAACAGCTGCTCCAGCTTCCTCTTCCTCTCCCCCCCTCTACCTTTCTTCATTTGTAATGGCAAATAAATTTACCTATACTTGAGGACTCAGCACATTGTGCTGCTTTTCCATTTCACTTAGCTGTCTATAGAGTTCAGGTAAAACAACTAACACTAGTTGCGAGTTGCCCTTAATTATGCATACCTGTTTGCAAGATATACAAGAGCTCGAAGGAGCAGAAGCGAACACAGTTAAAGAAAGTTAGCAAATATTTAAAAAAAAAAAAAGGCGCTCTTCTTTTACATATATATATCTCAACAAAATAATAAAGGGGGAAAAATCTTGTCGATTTGGCGAATTTGCGCAGAAAGCGATTTGTGAAACACAAGCGATTTGCATTGTCAGCGGTTGAGTGAGAGAGATAGAGATAGAGGGAGGGGGAGAGCTTGAGGATTTAAACAGCAATAGAACACTAAGTCAGGCATTTTATGCGCACAAGATTGAGCTCCATGGGAACGAGGAGAGGCGGGAGGTGGTGGGTGGTGGAAGGTGGCGGGTTCGAATTCGGGCGGCAACTTTGTCGGTTGCCTACTTTGCGGCGCATATTCTAATCACTCGAGTCACGCAAATGTCAATGTTGCTGTCAAAGTGTCAATGAAATGTTCAATGAAAATAAAACGAGAATGAAATAAGAGACGAGCAGAGTAAAGGGGCGTGAACGGAGGGGGCGCGGCTTTGCCTCTGAGGTGTAGCGCAAAGTTGTGCCAACAGGCAAAGACTTGCGGAAAGCAAGAACTTTGCGCAAGTTTCAGGCGTTTGTTATTGAAAATGTGGCTTATATGGAAATGCCGTGGCAAAATGTTTTCCTTTTTCTTTTCGTTGCTTTTCTTTTCTTTTCCGCCTTCGTTTTCTTGTTATTTGTTTTATTAATAAGGCGCAAAAGCGCAAGCCAAGTGCCGCATTGTGCAGTCGACTGTGCCTCGATCTCATTGTCTTTCTTTTTTCCCATCTCTCTCGCACACACTCTCCCTCTCCCCCCTCTCTCTCACTCTGTGTGTGTGTGTGTGTGCGTGCGGAAGTCCTTTGGCGTGCGCCAGTTTATTTTCTATTCAGTTTTTTGCTTCGCTTGGCTCTCAATTAAATTTTATAGGCGACGCCGGGCCTTTAGGCTCAACGCCAAGTCCCCAACTATGGGCAACAAAAATTAATAGAGCAAAAAATGCAAACTCACTTCAACTACGAGGCAATCGGTAGAGCAGTTGTATGTTGATAATAAAATCGCTTTTAAAAACTAACTATTATTATCGAATGGCTCTCTATACTTAAATGACTTAGTTCTTTCCATATAAAAGACTTTATTTTCGATTGCAGTCGAAAAGTTAAACAAATGTGGGGAGTACTTTTATGCTACTTAGTTCCTCGGAATAGTTTAATGGGCTTTTCTTGCAAGACTGTGTGGACGGCACATCGACTTGATAATATATCGATAATCGATAAATTAAAGCCAAGTCGTGGACATAACTGGATCAGTTTCGGTATACGAAAGGACTCTCTCGAGACTGCTTAAGTATTTAAAATATATTTAGATAAATAATTAAATAAAATATGCTAGTAAAGTCGCACAACTATTTTGATCCTGGGCTCGAATTTATGTACGCCCGACAACTAGAGCTCATAATTTGAAACCCGTTTGCCACTAGCTTATGTTAATTGTTCTGAAGACAGCCTTCAGTTCCGCCCACTTCTCCCCACTTATTGGTAGCCTGTGCATGTCTCGAGGACACACACGAGTGAAAGCAGGCGCTCAATGGAAATGTGCCACAATTTACACTGCCAGGAGCGCAGCCAAAATTTGACGCCTGATCAATAATATTGACAGAGCTGCTGCTTGAAACAGTTGAAAACAGGTGGGAAGGGGGGGTGGGGGGCAGGTTAAATAAAATTTGCATGCAGCAGAGCAGCGACAGGTAGAATGATGACGAAATTAAAGCAATACAACGTGCAGCAGTCATAGATGATATAGTCATAGATATAGAAGCCGCATCGGGCAAGAGGTAAACGCTTCATTGGCCCCAGGAGTGTGTGCAGGTGTGTGTGTGTGTGTCTGGCTGGTTGACTGGCTGCATTTGGGGGAAAATATATTCGAGCGCACGTAGGAAATTACAAACGGATGTAAATACATCAATTCCAAATGAAGAGCATGTGCAGTCAATGCCACAAAATGGGCGAAATTGGGATGGGCGTGGCAGTGCCAAATCAAATAGCTACAATAAGCGCACGCAAACAATTTAATATGCGTGGACAGTGCAGCCTGACAACAACTCCGACAACAACTCTGACAACAGCTCTGACAAGGACTCTGGCAAGGACTCTGACATGCACCTGAGATAAACTCTGTGTGTGTGTGCGTGTGTGTGTGAGCTGCTGCTGACTAGCATCGATTGCAATTAATTGTAAATGTCTTGCAGCCAAAATTAACACATTGGCTTGCTCGTAAAATAAATTGAAGCCAATCGACGCCAGCCCCAAAGCCAACACGGCGCCAAACAATTTGCATGCCAAGTTGGGAAAGTTGCCAGAAACGCTTTGGGTGCTATTTGCAAATGGCTTGCTGCAAGAATTATGAATTTATAGTCAAAGCCAAAAGATAGTTGCCCAGGTGTAAATGAGAGCTAGAAATCGAGCACCTTAATTGGCCTAAGACTAAGAGAAAGGGAATAGGAATTGGGCTAGGATGGGTTTTTATTTGGGTTTGCCTCTTAATTGACAAGAATTGAAGGCAAACATAAAGTAAGGCATTTCATTCTTTAAATAAATATTCCATAAATAAAACTAGCTTAAATTTAGCTACAGAAATATCCAGTTGACTTTCGCATAGCCGCACAAAAATTAAAAATAATATTAGTTAAAGGCAAGAAAAATAACGCGCTGCGTTTTAATTACTACTGCAAATTAATTACGCAAAATAGCTGAGAGGGGATGCAGCGGGAGGGGATGCAGAATGTGCGTGGTAATCACATGCTTAAACATCCTTAGTTAGAGCTGACTTATTTGCGCTTATTTATTCATTTAGATGGCAATTAAAGCGTACGAAAATTAAATAGAAAACCATTTGGCTGCATTTCAAGCAGAATAAAATAACACAAACTTTAATTTGTACGAACGCGCGTCTGTCGGAACAATTTTTCCTTTTTTGAATTTCTGCTGATTTTTTATTTTAGTTTGGCGCTGCCTTTATATCAAACTGCGAGCCGGGCGGCTGTGCAACGGCCATAAGTGCATAGCAGAGCGGAAAGTCGTGTGAGGGGGAGGGGGGTGGAGGGCCGCGGATTGCCGGGTGACTTGGGTGGACGGAGGCCGAGTCCATTCCATTTCCCAACTAAATAAATAAAAAGTGAATTTTTAATTAAAAGTTAAGTGGCAACTCATTTAAATTAATGTTGACTCAAGCGTCATAGCAAAACATTTGGCGAGCGAAGGCGAACCGAGAGCGCAAAAAAATAAGAACCTTGCAGTCGGGTGCAACCGACTGCCTAGAGCCCGTTCAAACTAGTCCTTTGTTGATCTTTAGAGGAGCTCTTTAGAAGCTTTCACTTCTACTTTGGGCACTCCACCCTTAAAACAAGGGAAGGGATTCTTGGAACTTGTCACAATTGCACTTTATCTATATTATAGCAGGCCGAAAAGTTGGCCTCCATATGGACAGGCGAATATATAGACAGGGAACGGAAAAACCAATATACTCTTCTCACTTTGTTAAAGGGTATAAAAAGTGGACTGCGAGTGGTAGGCCAGGGGTTAGTTTTGGCGGGGACTCGACCCTTTCGCGCATGCAACCCTAAATAAGCATAATGCACTGCAGGACCTTGACTAGAAGCTGCGTAATGGAGCCATAGATGTTGCACAAAATTGCTCGTCACGTAATAAGAACGGAACATAATGCTGGAAAGGGATATGGAAGAAATTGTGCACGCACTTAACTGGACAGTCTGACATAGTACGGCGATAATGGCAATGGGCGAGTGAAGCAAATGCATAGAGAATGACGAGTGAGGAAAATTTAGACAAAAGTAAAGCATACTTAACGAGTTAAAAAGCGACGAGTGAAAAAAATCGGATAGATTACAGCATAGGCAATGAGTGCTTCATTGTGATTTTACGAAAAGAATGCATCGACGAGCAAATAATGAAAAGCTGGTTGAAGTTTGTGACGAGTAGCAAGTAACGAATAGTTGATGCAACGAATGGTAGATGCAGCGAGTGCTTTAATGAAAGGATGAGTAAAACATGCAGCGAAAGGAATTAATTGAACGAGTAGAGCATTTACCAACGTGAACAATGTTTATGACTAATAGCGGATAAATCCATATGATAAATGGATCAATTTCTCTCTCTAAGTAAATTGACGCTTAAAATTCCCACATAGTAGTCTATCAGATTTAGTTAGGTCATAAGCTAGAACAACAGTAGATATTGATTAGTAAACACTGTAGGCACATTACAAAATTATAACAATGGAAGACACAAGCGAATCGAGTTGCTCTGCACTCCACACAGCAGAGACGGACAGCGAACATCAGACGCCGAGTCAGAGCGAGGCGAATGCGATGGAGACCGAGGAGCAGGGCGAGGAGCAGGAGGAGCAGGGCGAGCAGGAGGAGAAACCGATGTGCAGTGCCGACAGCCAGAAGAGCAAGAAGCGATTTACGGTCAAGAAATGGAATGCGGTGGCCATGTGGGCCTGGGGTAAGCCTTAAGTAGCCCAAAGCTGATTATTAAACAATTTCCGGTGGCCAACCCCTCCTCCTCCTCCTCCTCCTCCACCTTCTCCTCCATGTCTCAATATAGATATTGCTGTGGACACTTGCGCGATTTGCCGCAATTCCATAATGGATCTGTGCATCGAATGCCAGGCGGATCCGAATCAGAATTCCTTCGAGGAGTGCACCGTCGCCTGGGGCGTCTGCAACCACGCCTACCATTTCCATTGCATCTCACGCTGGCTCAAGTCCCGCTCCGTCTGCCCGCTGGACAACCGCGAGTGGGAGTTCCAGAAGCTGGGCCGCTAAGAGCTCGGGAGTGTGTAGGTATCAAGTAATAAGAAATCGTTGCGCTGACTCGACGTCCTGAACTTTATCATTATTTTGTGTTAATTATGCATCTTTCGCCGACTGCCGGGTTCAGTTTTGGGGGCGTGGCAGGGCGTGACATGGCGTCTCAATGCCCAATTATCATTTGTGTGCTCGCAACTTTTGCGGCACTTAATAAACGAGCAGGCGCCGGCTCCGGCCCCGGCTACGGCTCCGGCTACGGCTCCGGCTCCGGCTCTGCTGTGCAACTCAAAGTTTATCCGCAGTTTTTCGGGTGCATTTATCGCGGGGGTAAGGCTTATCAATTTTGCAGCTCGCCTTTCGCGATTTCAACCTTTGAACTTTGCGCAATAAGTTCGGCCGGGCTTACAACTTGAGATTTTCAGGGATTCTATGAAGTGCGCTTTTCGGCCTCCGCCTCGGCCTCGACTGTCAATTAGCTGCGGTGCAAACACGCCAGATAATTAAATAGAATTACAGTTTAATTGTTGCCCAAGATACATCATCAACACGCCAGCTCAGCCCCGCCCCGCCCAGCCCGAGCCAGACAATGGGCCCCATCTCGATTGTTTGCCCAGCGTCTGTTGTCAGACGCTTCGCTTCGCACATCCGCCCACCAAATAAATTCGCGCACAACAAATTGGCAGCTTTCCATTCAACTTGTCTAAAACTGTGCATGATCGCCCATCCCCTTCAACCCCTCCCCCTCCCGCGCAACCGGCGCCCTGCCATGCCACGCGCCAAGTTGCTTCATTTAATTTTTGCACGAAAATTAAGTTTGTTTTCCATTAAGTTAAATAATTACAAAATTATCCAACACTCAAAGGCTTTGCCTGGGCCAAGTGTGTGTGTGTGTGTGCGTATTGCCGAATGCGCGTGTGTGTGTGTGTTTGTTTTTGCTGAAGTGGCAACGCTGCTGCGACTAACCAGACTCGGCAGCTGCACTTTTCCGTGTAACTGACAATGATAGCTGCCTGGTTGACTGACTCCCCATTTGACCAGGGCTGCAAAGTCACCAAAGGAACGAGGCAAGTATAGAATATCTCCAAATATAAAAAAACTGTTTGTCCTGACTGACTGACTGATTGACCGACTGATTGACTGACTGATTAAGGATCGCACAGCCCAGACCTTAAGAGGTAGAAATCTTCACTGTAGTTACACGTTAAGACGGGGTTTCAGGCAATTCCACCCGCAAAGTGTGCGAAAAATCGTTCGTATGAAACTTTTATGTTTACCATCCGATCGGCCTCAAGCTCATTTTCCAAGATCTTTGTTCAAATTCATTTAAGGGGTGTTTCACACTTTTCGAAAAATGCATTCCTCCTTGGTGGAAATGTGGTCAAAGATTTGGTGGCTGACGTTTCGTGTTTAAATTTATTTCCAAAGATCTATGAGAAAAATCATTTGAGACGTGTTTCGCAGAATCAAAGCTTCCTTGTGGGCAATGCGATTCAAAGATTTTTTGGGCCATGTCTTAAGTTTTTCAATTTACTTTAAATCTATTTTCACAGCTCTACATGAGAACTTAATGAACATGTATTTCAGGGAATTGGGTAATTCCACCCGCAACAGGGGCTAATTAGCAAAAAACGGTTGTATTAAAGTTTTTGCGATCGGCAAAACTAATAAAAGATCTTTATGAGAATTTATTTGATGCGGGTCAAAGGCTTAATGCATGATAATTTATTTTTTAGTTTCATGATTCTTAGCGCATGGGCGGAAATCGTTGATTCTAACACTTGGCTCAATTCTTTGTATTCATATTTTTAAACAGAATTGGATATGGGTAGATTACAATTATCTACAGGCGTCTGCTAAGTGGAAAGTTAATATCTCAAATTTTTGTAAGAAATAAAATTTTAAATTTGACTATTTATTCACTCTTTTAAATTAATTATTGTATAACCAATGTCATTCACAAATTACTTTGTATTTTATTAAGCTTCACACTTCGGAACTATTCGTTTGGTAGCCCTGGCTTGCACGCCTGTTGGGTCTGGATAAAGTTTTGCTAAAACGCTGCTTTTGGCCTGAACCAAGGCTCATTATCTTTTCATTCGGTTTTTCTTTTTGGCTCTTTTCTGCATTTCTGTCTGTCTGTTCGCAACGGCGTTTCTTTTCTTTAACGCTTCGCTAATCAAATTCAACATTTTTCCCCTTTTAATTTGACAATTCGAAAATAGGGCCAGGGGTCGGAGGAGGGCGGCTGCTGTGGGAGCTGACAACAGCTGTGCGTTGTCAATTGGAAAATGATAAAGTGTCTAACATATAAGAAAAGAATGGCAATTGCTATGGCAAATGAAACTGATAACAGTTAATGGCAAGGGCAGCTCCAGTTGCTCACTTTTCTCAGCGTCCCACATTGCGTATACGTAATACGTATCCCGCATTGCGCAACTCTTCGCCAAATGCATTACAATTAGCGCAAATTATCCGTGTCCTGTTGGCAGCAATTGTCTTCGCCTTGATTGAATTTACTTGGCAAGCGCGTGACTTGCGCGCCCAGGCGACGTGCAGGGTATAACATATTTAGTATACGCCCAGCCACATCAAGTATACGCACTGCAGTCGTGCACTTTCCAGCTCTTAGTTGCCGAAATGTGTTCATTATGCGCCACATTCGGGCTTCTTTAAGCTTGTTTGACAGACTTTAAAGTTAAATATTTAAGCATATTTTGCTTTAATTATTGCGAGCCTTTTTTTGCGTCTGTGACTTGGCTTTTTGTCATAATTTATGCCGGCCTTTCATATGTGCCCCTCTCGCTCAGCTCTCTTATCAGGCCTTGCAGGCGACTTGCAGCGGGACTGTTGAATGTCAATATAATTTAGGCAAATGTATGCAACTTTATACTATATACGGCAGCTCTGTGTCTGTGTGATACATTTAACTTTGGCAATTTTTAATCACAAAACTTTGCCTTAATGGGTCGGTCGGCTCAATCTCAACGCGTCTGTGCGTCAGGCATTTGCATATTTCTAATTCCAAAGTTGTAATTAGTATAATTTTACAGCTCTAATTGGATGATGATTTGCGCAACTTCATTTAGTCCGTTGCGTCGTAGTATATGCACATGCATTAGAAGGCCGGGCCGTAACCTTCATTTAGAGCCGGGCCAAAAGTGAAAGTCATTAACATAAGTTTGTAATTACAGAGACTCATATCTGTGCCTCCCCTTTATCGTCTAGGCTAGCTGGGCTTATGTCATAAAATTGCCAGCTGTCTGAGTAAATGCTGACAGACTTGCACGGCTCGAGTGCTGCACATATGGCTGATACCTTGAGAGGCTTAAGGCAGAAGTCAGCCAAGCAGGCGGAAACTTCTCTAGGCTGTCATGTTGGCAAATAAGATATGTGCAAAATTTTGCTTCCAAGCATCATTCAAGATAAAACAATTTACATGCATCCCCCGGCCCAGACTTTCACTCGCACAGTTTCCAGCCAAACTTGACCGACTTCTAGACTACAAATGTATTTTTTAAAGCATATTTTGATATTTTCTCTGCCCTGCCCAAACAAGAATTTTGAAATATTATCTTAAATTGATTGCTTTTACCAAGCTTGGTCAAAACCAATTATCGAGGCAGTCTTTCTTTTTGCTACATTTACTAAGTTTTTTCCTTTTTTCTTAATTTAATATATATATGCGAAAGTCGGATGAGATTTACCTTGCCTAAGCCTTGCTTTGGGCAGGTAACAAAATTTTCAATTTTTTCTAAATTAATTTTTAATTCATTTTTATAAGTTTGTCTTTGATTATATTTTGCTCTACTTTCCTTTCAGAAATATCTTGCATACTGCGAGAATATTTTCAAAGCAAAAAGGCAAATAAAAATGTGCTCAATCTTTTGCAAGCATCGCCCAATTTCATGTGAGTCGACCAAATGCAAAGCCTAAAAATAAATACGACAAAAGCCCAATGCACATGCACACAGCCAAACGCACATGCACTCATACATCACATTCATAACATACATCATATACACTACAATGGGCATTGAGCTGAGTTTTGAAGTCATTTTGAATGTTTTTGATTTCACTGATTTGTTTATTTATGCATAAAGCATGCAATTTTTGCCTTTTACGCGAGCATCAGCAAAAAGAGAGAGATTGGAAGAGGGAGGCGGTTCGTATGGGCCAACCCATCGACTATTCTTTCTATACCCTTGCGGACGGTATTATAAATTTGTCGTAAAATCTATAACGCATTGAAGGAGGCATCCCATAAAGTATATATTTTCTTGATCAGTATCAACGGCCGAGTTGATATAGCCATATCCATCTGTCCGTCTCAGTTTCTCAGTTTTAAAGCTATCGTCATGAGTTCGGAGATCGGACCAATATATCATTTAGCTGCCATTGGAACGATCGGTCGAAAAGTAGGTTCCTGTATGAAACACTTTTTTTTCAAGATATTTTAACTATTTTCTCTGCGCTTCTCAAATACGGGCAAAGAACTTTGAGCATTATGAAAAGGTTGGGTATGCAAGGGTACTAAATCTTCGGCGTACCGCAGATAGCCCTTCTATCTTATTTTCTTTTTTTGTTGAAAGTTTTGCTGCTGTTGCTGTTGTTGGGGGTACTTGCAGCGGGGCTGAGAACTTTAGCTGTGCCAGAAAACTTAGATATTCCATGCGAATGCACTCACACGCAATGTGCAGGGATCTCTCTCTTTCTCCCTTTCTCTGTGCGAGTGAGTTTCGCAAACAAATCAAAATCAAAAATCGTGTGTGAATGCGACTTTCAGTCGTAAACATGGCTGCCGTTTGCCATTGCCGCAGCAGAAACGGAAACGGAAGTTGCACAAAACGATTTCATTTGCGCCGAACAACTTTTGATATGCAGTTGCCAGGGCTTCTTCTCGCCCGGACCTGTTTCTCGGCCCCTCTGTCCTCTGGCTGGCATTGTTTGCATTGACATGGATCGGCTATCGACTGGCAGCTTGACTGGGCCCCTAAGGCTGTGCGTTGTGCAACTTGTAGCGCTTTAAGAATCCATAAACTGAAGGTAAAGCAGAAAGAAATATATATTTATAATACGTATACGCAGAGCCACAGCCACAGAGCCACAGACGGAGCGTTGACACACACGCAATATACTCGGATTTTGCAATTTTATTTTGCAATATATTCGCTTTCAAGTGATGCTCCCGGACCCGCACCCAGCCCGGACCCGGAGTCGTTGGCAGCGTCTCGTAAGAATTGCTAATAACCAATTTCGATTCAATTCAAGTGTCAGCACAAGACGACAAAGATGATGGCTGCGAACCAAGGAGTCCAACGGAGACCGGCCACAATCCGCACGGGAAGCACAGCCAATTGAGTATTAATGGTCAGACTGCCGGCTGCTGATGCCAGCAAGTTTCACGCCCAGACAAGGACACAAGCTGGGGCTGGGCCTGGGTTGGGCGACGCATTTGAAAGTAAAATCGAACATATTAGAAAAATGTTCGAGGCCGACAGACGCTTCCTGCCTCGCTGCGATTCGATTCGATTCGAAGGCTGTTTCCCTCGGCTCAGTTCGGTTCACTTCGCTGCCAGATCAAGGATGATATATGAGATTAGCTCAAGTGGCGCTCGGGATGGCAGCACGCCAAGACGACACTTTCCCCAAACACACAAAGCTGTCCGATTTTATATTAATGATAAATTAAATTGTTCATTGACTTGAATAATTTTTGTGCGTTGTCCTCTTGGGCTCGCAACACACACATAGTTTTTCCCACACATTTTCCCCCAATTTTATTGCTGTTGTCTTTTTCGCATGATGAATTGATGAATTCCAGCGCAGAGTGTTAAATTATGCAACTCTATTATATGCGCATTACTTAATAATTGATGGCTAGGTGGAGACCAGGGGATTAAAAAGACGCAGATGACAGATTGTGGCTCAGATTCCATCACTCGTGAGCATGCTTAAGAGCTAGAAATAAATGCGTTAATAATGTACTTGTCCATTAATTATTAACACGACGTAAATGGTGTATTGCTAAAGCATTAACAGAAGAAAGGGGATATCAGGAGATGGCGCACATTATTGCAATTCAATTATTTAACTATTTCATAGTTGGTGGCAATATTTTGTTGTGCCAACTATTTTGAAAGGACCGAAATGTGGCAAAGTATGAAGTTGCGACCGACTTGGAGGACGTCGCCAGCGAACCGACAAAACAAAACAATTTACAGATTTTAACAAAAATTTTAATTAAACAAATTTTGTGTGGAAGAGGAAGTTGCTGTAATGTGCCAGCTCCCCTTCCCCTTCCCACCCTCCACCGAAAGCTGGGCTAAAACTTTGCGCAGGGTCTGCGACTTCCTTGGTAGTAGGAAGTTGGCACGAGCGGAGCCCAATTCACTTTTTGCACCATAAGTTGTGCCCAAAATAGCAGAAAAGTTGCCACCGATAGTATAAAAATGAAGCAACAAAATAATAAAGCACAAGGATATATACGCCCCGCTTGAAATGCTGTAGGAAATGTGCAAAACTTTTCGTACCAAAAACTATGCAGCACACAAACCCAGCCCCAGTCCCCGCACTTTGTACAGAATGTTGCTTGACCCGGCGACTCTCGTTGATTTTGGCCCCGTTCGCATAAATCTGAGCACAGGCAGCAGCTCGAGCATTTGAATGTCACCAATTCGACTGGCCGACAGTCGGAACGTCTGTCTAGACTGCAAGCCATGCGCTTTACTTATAAAGTTGTCTTATGCGCCCCTAAAACCAATGTCTGACTACCACTTAAGCGAGCTAAACATATAAATCCTGCAATGCTTGGTATTTTACAGCAACAACAAGGACAACAATGCGCAATTTTATTGCCAAACCTCAGACGTTGCGTATACGTAACGTTGCCTCTGCCACAAATGCTACAGCTGCCATGCATTGTGGCCTGAGGGCAGTAAAGCTGGGTATGCTCCCAGTTTCCAGCTCGCAGTTTGACTTTGACAGCATCGAGCGAGGCGAGCCCCAAACTGAATGCTGGGGCGGTTCGACTTTGAGTAACAATTTGGACAAGCAATTTTGACTTTAAGTTTGTCACATGCTGCACTCGCTGTAAGCTGGCGACATTTGGCTCGAATACTTGCAAACTTTTGCCAGCTATTTCGCTTCTACAGACCCGCATATTTATGCAACGAAAGTGACGTGAATTTGCTGCAGTTAAATCAAGCTTGAAGTGCTTTCGAGATTGATTTGATGGTGCATTTTGTATAATAATTATTATTGTTATCCGGATAAGTTATATATTATGATATTCGTTTCATAACAAGTAAGAGGCTCTAGTCGAGAGTTCCCGACAAGAGGATCCCCTGAACCCTCTTCATCCAACACCAAATGCAGCTCGCGCTACAAGCTAAGAGACCGCACTTCTTGCAGCCGCCTCTACTCAACAGTCACAACAACAATTGAGTCCTGGTGAGAAAAAAAAACAAAAAAAAAAAAGGAGTAGTATGGGGGAATGGATACTGTCGGGGGGGGGCAATAAACAGAGGCCGTGTTTTTGGGATGCAGGTTATCGACAAACCATATAAAAACAATGCTTACGAATAATATATATTCAGTTGAGTTAAGAGTAGTTTAGGGCTAGCTGGGAACTGCTTTCAATGTGGAGCTATAATATCGCTAAAAGATGTGTCCAGCCCGAAAAGGTCTACAAAAAAACTTGACAGATTGTCGCACCTTTTCATTTGTTATCATATGCATTTGTTTTTGGTATTTGGAGCGTGTCCCCAGCGCCATAATTAGAAATGAAAAGTGAAAAATATATATTTCCACTTACACGCCACAAACAGAGAGCTGACAATAGGTCGACAACCCACCTGGTTATTATTTATGTTAATTGTTGTTGTTCAAGCTGAAGCTGAGGCGACGTTCATCATGTCTCCCGTTTGCCATAGTTGTCGTTGTTGTTCTTGTTGCTGGCGGGTCACATGTGACAGAGGCAGCTCAAAAACGCAATGCGAGAGCTCGGACTGGGGCGTTGTGTGTGTGCTGGTGTGTTGCATTATTAGGCTAATGGCTGCCCCATGGGCATTCAGTGCTTTTGTCTGGCACAATGCTTTTGTCCCCGTTGCTGTTGCAAACATGCGAGGGCAGGCTGGCAGGCTAACTGCCAAAGCCACGCACAAAACGCATCGAGACGCCATAATTGCAGCCAGTTGCCAGTTACCATTCTCTGTGTGTGTGTGTGTGGGCGCAAGTGCGTTAAGTGCAATAACAGCAATTGCGCTGACAGGCTAGGCAAAAGCAAAATGGGACAAACTCAGCTGAAGAGCAGTTTATATTTAGACTAGCTCGACTGACTGACAGCCTGACTGCCTACTCGACTCGCCCTCCTGTCTGGCCCTTGGCTGTGGCTGCAACAAATAAATTTTATCTGAGTCGACTTGACATGCTGCCAATTGAGCGCGCGTCTCGCCAAGCCGCGCCTCGCCTCACCTCGCAAACTGCATTCCCTCATTCCCTATGTAAACAGGGTCAATTTGAGTACAAGTGTTTCTAGTGTCCCGAAGCCCAAGTGTGGAAAGCTGAGCAGTTGCTGGCTTAGCTCATACAAAATTGGAAACCTAGTCTTAAACGTCAACAAACCGGCTAATGAAGTTATTCTGCACGGGCTAAAATAAATGAGTTGAGTGTTATTTAATAAAAAGATAAAAAAAAAACCTTTTAGCCTTTGGTAGTTAACGAGAGACTCGTTATCCTGCTGCGTGTGAATCAATTAATCCTGCTATAGATTAACAATTATTTAATCAACTACGATAAGCTTTATGGAAAATGTGAACTTTTCTCACCTAGCTCTCTCTCGTGATAGCACTTGAAGTACATTTCTCCCCGAGACAGTCACAGCATATCTGCTGAAGCAATTGAAATTCAAGTCAATTTATGAAATTTTACCATTGATCAAACTGCGATCGTTTAGGCAATTCATGGACAGCAGCTTGTAGTTCTGTCCGAGGGAAGTGAGCTCCTCTGGCTGTATGCAAGAGTCGCGCTTCGACAAGTACTCAGCATCATCTGAGCGATACAAGGTTCCATTATAAACAGAGTTCATTTTTAAGTTCAAACTCACATCAAACAGTCATTTCCAGTCATTTTTATTCCTAAAGGGAACTATATGAAAGTCTCCTTCACATTTAATGCTTATTCCTGGTTACACGACAAACTGATCCGCAAGGTTTTTCTCGATCTGTGTGCCGTTAGGCAGGGTGACATTTACTCGGCTACTGCCCAGCTCCATTTCACATTTGCGTTCGTCATTCACATCGAGTCGATGCCTGTGACAGCAGTATGGAATGCAGCCCTTCAATTTGCATACACATCCTTTTCTGTACTCCTCGACCGAGCTGTGGCTGCCCTCGAAGAGTATTTTATAGCTGTAAGGACCCGTTTGCTCGGGCGGTATAAGAACTCCGGCGTGTTCTTAAGAGCCATTCGCCAGTTGTTTGCTGCCCGTCAAATCGACTGTATCAAAATTGGGACAATCGGCTATTTCCTAAGCTGCTGAGAAAAATATGTGAATCCATATTAAAAAGATGGACCTCATGTTTGCGTCCGCAGCGAAGCACAACTTAAACTCGACTGTTCGCAATATCCCAATGTAATTGCAAGCTGCACCGAAGATTAAATGCTCTTTCAGACAAAAGTAAAATCAATAAAATAATTAATTTACAAGTTTTATAATATGCATATTTATCATGTTCTAATACGTTCCGCAAGAGGCTCTTCGCCGCCTCACTTTGTCGTACTTCTTATTTATTATTATATGCATTTACTTTTTAAGTCTCAAATGCCGCTTTCTGGCATAATTAAAGCCCCTACAAAAGTGTATAAAACAAGGCGTGGAGTTAATGAACTCGATAAGCTAATTATATACTTTGATAAATTACCACAACATTATTTATTGCGCGAATAAAAATGTTGTTAATCGTATTCAGCATAGAAATTAATTTCCATTGAACATATTTTATGTGTAATTATTAAATAATATATTTCTTACCTTCACACAATCTTCGAAGATGATGTTTGTAACGAAAGTCGTCCTTATCACGTTCGACAAGGTTTAAATATTATTTATAATTTATTATTTTTAATCTCTATAACTCGAAGGCTTACATTACAGAAATTCCTTGTATGTAACTTGATGTTGAATAGAGTTCAACAATTATGAGAAATGTCGGAGAAGTCTCGGCTGCTTGGCTGTGATTTATGGGGCCTCAACTTAACACCGCAGAAATCTGTGCGGCTGTGTCAATTTGTTTTGCGTGTGGTCCCAAAGGAAAGGGAAAGGGCGGCTAAAAACTGGGCCAAGTGAATAATTAAGCGGTTTATAAACATTTGTCTCAGCCAGAAGGAAACACACACAACAGCAGCAGACGACGACGGCTGGGCAAACAAAGTTCTTAGCTATCAGCCAGGAGCTGAGTAGGCTAACACGGCTACGCATTATTTATGCCAGCTGCTGCTGCTCCTGCTGTTGGCCAGAAGCAGGCCCAGCAGTTGGCCAAGTTGAAGTTAACGCTAATTTGCGTGGCCCTTCAAGTTGGCTCAGAAACTGCAACTATTTATTTTTAATCGCATGCTCCAATTGCAAAAACAATTTAAAATCAACTCGCTCGTTAAGTGAAGCGGCAGAGCCAAAGCCATTGGCTGCAGTTGAGAACCTCCTCCCCTCTCCACCGACCCTTTGGCTGCTGCTGCTGCATTTTCGACAAGTGCTTTTAACATTAAATATTCATTTACAGCATTAAGGGCACTCGAAGTCACGCGTTAACGGGCCAAAAAACGCTGGGCAGGGCAGCAGGTTGTTTGCGGCCAGGTGCTATGGGTGGTGGGAGGGGCTGGGGGAGGGGCTGGGCAGCAGCCAACTGAGAACGTGGCGCATCAAGCAAAACGGACACGGGCGCGCATTAAGTGAATATATTCCTCGCCCAAAAAAAAAAAACAAAATAACCAAAAAACAACAAACTTGCCCACCTGCAGCGGCCAGCAGGTGTTGCCCCACAAAAGTAGTTGTTGTTCTTGGCCCTCTCGTCGCGGAACATTTTGGTCTTGTTTCATCGTTTCCATCGTTTCCCGAACGAAAAGCTTTGCAATCACAAGAGAGAACAGCCCAGCCGAGAGCACAACAAGAGAGAGAGAGGAAGAGAGAGCAGCAGAGAGATTGCATCAACTTTATCTATTTCTCACTATGCTGAGAGCATTTTGTTGGTGCCTCGGCTCTACTTTCTAGGACTTGGCCAGCACTGGACTCGTCCTGGCTTTTAGTTTCACATGTTCCCTGTTGCCATTCGCAGCGTGGCCAACACCGGAAATGAGGGTCTATTGCAACTGACCAGAACTGCAGGCTGCTGGACAATATCACATTAGCTTTAGACATTTGCTGATTTTGAACAATCCAGCCCCTTATATTTTTTTTATAAATATATATATTTATGTATATTTTTATATATTTTTTTATATACGCGGCATTGTTTTGCTTAGGTCGGTTAAATTTTAACCACGCATCCTTGTTATCCCCTGCTCCCTTTTCCTCCATTTATGCCATAAAGCTTATAAAAGTAAAATTAAGCAATCAATTGAAATTGATTGTACAATTTTTGTCAACCTCAAAAATGTGTAAAAACATTTCGAAAAATCCTTTAAAAAAAGACAGCGTCTTTTTTTGCTCAATACATGTTTTTACATTCGCCATGCTTTTGTCCCCAAGCTAGCTTTTAATTACCAATTCATTACCAAGGAAATTGTAGACAAGAAAACTGCCGTGTCCAGAGAAAACGCTTCTGCTGATAGTAAAAAATTATTTCTAGTTGTGGATAGAAGGATTTATAGATCAGGGTTAGATAGCATTATATAAAATCAAAAATTAGACAGAATGGAAACCTTTCAATGTTCCAATTGTCTTTTAATTAGGGTTAACTTTGAAAGCATCTGCTTTATTTACTTCGATTTATATTTGTATATTCCATGTTTTGTCTGGTTTAATTATTATTAAAATGAACTATGGGTAGGCTTTGGCTTTGATTATCGACTTGTTAATTATTACTTGGTTTATTTTTACATGGTATTTATAGGTGCTTGTATTTGAATCAACTCGCGGCTTTTAGCTATTTTTGTTAGTTAATGAGAGTCGGAGGGTCGTTGTTAACATCTAATTTCACACCCCGAACGCATTTATGCACAATTAAGCACAAAATGAATTATATTTTATGTGTGTGCTCGGTACTTGGTAATTGGGACTAGGAACTGCGCTACATATGACAATTATGCTCCCGAAATTTGTACGCGAGGAGCCCAAAAACATTTGCAGCTTTGCCTAATGATTAATGATGGTGTGTAAGGGTGTGTGTGTACGGGTGTATGTGTGAGGGTGTGTGTGTGTGCTCACAGTTGACTTCACAGTTGACATCATAATGTGGCCATTGCTGTCAGGACGCGTTGACAGCTGGGGGCATTGTGACCAGAAGGGCCCCCGCCTACGTCCCCGCCCCGTAAAAGGTCAAAGGCTGCAGGTCGAAATCAAAGCCGTCTCCGATTAATTAAACCAATTTAATTACGCCTCCTCGTGTTCGCATTCGGAATTTAAGCCAAAATCAATGCTCTCGAACATTTGGCAGCTTTGCCGAATGCCAAAAAAAAGTCGAGCACAAATCTAAGTAAGACTGGAAATTTATATGCAAGCCGCATGTTGCCGCCTCGTGGCACATGTTGCCAAACATTTGCCTCGACAAGCGCCCACACACACACACACACACACACTTACGCAAGCACACACACATTGGGGTGTGCATTTATGGCGAGAGCCCAACACATTGGCAAACATAAAATTTAAACATGCATAGGCCAAAAATACAACACAGAATACAATACAAACACATAAACAAACACACAGTACAAAAGTACAAGCAAGAATATGAAAAGAAATATTAAAGTCTAGCCGAAGTTGAAATACACTTTCGAGATGAATGGGAATTATCAGTGAACTTGGGAGAGGGTTTGGCTGGTTTTAATAAGGGGAAAGGGGAATAAAAGGGCAAACAAATTATAAAGTTAATATTCCTATTAACAATAATAATACAGGTAAAAAAATGCAAATAGAAAAAAATAATACAAAAAAATAATAAAAATACTATTATTGATAGGGATTAGTTATAATAATATATTATTTAACTTTTGAGTGTTAAGTTATATTTGTTCTCTCTCTCTCTCTCACTCCCTCTCTCTCTCTCTCTCTCTCTCTCTCTCTCTTTCTCTCTCACTTTTCTATAGTTGTTATAGTTATTGGAGTATCCATATAACAGATTCTCTAGACAATAGAAAGGTCTTAAAGCTAAAAAAGAAACTGTATAAAAATAATTTATAAGCCAATTGCTGATGCAGTGTTCAAGTTCTATCTTGGGAGTTTTTCGCTTTGTTTAGCCAACTACATTTATGTTTTCATCGATTGGGTTTTGTGACCTTAGGGTATACCAGGCAGCCGATGCCTTTTGTTTGCTTAGCTGCCGATTGCATGGGCTGCTAAGCAGCTTAAGTAGCAGCACACACACACGCACGCACACATACGTGTGCTATATACATATGTCTTCATGCATGTATGCGCCACATATTTGCATATTTGCGTGTCGCTTAAAATATTTGCGCTCTTGGTGCGCCTGATTATGGCGCTTAAAGAAACACTTAAAAAGCCAACCAGATACAACAACAACTCCAAAGGACCCAAAAAATAAAAACAAAAACAAAAACAAGTTGAACTGCGGCAGGCAGCCAGGCAAGTGCCAAGCGCGCAATTGGGGTTAATATCCTAGCTACGAAATATTCTCACAAGCAGCCAGACATAGCTCGAGAAAAGGACAAAGACAGAGAGAAAGAGAGAGAGAGGGGTAGAGAGCGAGAGAGGGGAGTAAGACGCGGCTGAGGCGCACATTATTTGAATTATTTATGGTTAAGTTTATGGCAAAATTTTTTGACTTGAATTTACTTATTCGGCGCGCTTAGAAAAATTTCAGGCTCGACGAGTGTCATGAAAAATACGCAAAAATTAATAAAAAGCTGTTGCATAATAAGCAGTTACTAGGCTCGAGTTGTCTTTGTTGTTGCTGTTGCTTTAGCCTCGCGTGCCGGCCAAATTAAAAGCCAACAATGTCTGCAAATGAAGCAAAACTACGACGTGCTGTTATTTGTGCGCCAAGAGGAGCCAGGAGAGATTTTTGTCGCCTTGCGCCAGGGGCCATAAATTCGCTCAGGTTGGCGCATTTTTTCGCTACAGCAGCGCATAGATATCCGCCTGTGTCTCTCTGTGTGTGTGCACATTGACATTTACAAAGTGAGAATTTAATTAAACTTAATGAAAGTGCATGAACATCGCTGCCTGGCAGACAACCCTGGCAGCGGGCCAGCAGCAATGGCTGGCAACACTTTTCTGGCCATTCCCGTTGCTGCTGTTTACGGCTTGCCGGAGTTGGCCATTAGCGCGCAGTGCCCATCAAAAAGCGGCTCGCGATAAGCGAAGTCCAAGTACGTAACACACTGCGTATGCTTAACAAACGAATCGAAATGGAAAATCGGCCACGAAAATCGAAATCGAAGCGCACCCGTGACCCACATTCATGCAGCGAGTGCTGCATTGTGCCTCAGTTACCCCCTCCCCTTCCCCCTCCCCTCAACAACTCGCCTTTTGCTACCTCATTTAGTTGGCGCAGTCAGTCAGGCATTTTATACACAATGTTGGCGTACGCTGCGTATGATTAATTTAAGCAACAGCATTGCAAGAGGGCACGGGCCAGGGGCTGTAGGTGACTCGCTTTGGCTGCTGTGGCATTTTCTGGTCGATAAATTTAATTTACACAAATTAGTCGCGCGTAGTCGTAAAAACGCAATCGAAACGCCGGACACAAAGCACAGGACAAAAGTTCAGCATTAAAACAAAAAGCTAATTAATTAAAACACCTCGCCAGCAGCGTTCCCCCTGGCTGCTCGTGTGTGTGTGCGTGTGTGTGTGTGAGTTGGTGTACTTTTGTGTTAGACTACGACATACCCTACATGCAAAGGAATTAACCTGCGAAGTCTCAATATATGACATGCTAGAGAGAAAGCTTAGATATATGAGAACATGTCTTAAATTATTTATGAAATAAAATCTTGCAATACTCAGTCCCAACATTAACAAATATTAAGTTCAATAATAAGTCAATAATATATTCTATATTTTCTTTTTATTTTTTATTGATAAAAATAAAGCATTCAATACACTTTGCAGAGTATTTAAGCAGGGCGTGGCAGCCGTCAACATTGCTAATTATTTGACCATAAATCTTTGCACCGGCTATATATATGTATGTATGTGTATACTTTTTTTTTCCATTTATTTATTTATTTTTGCTGCTTTTGCTTTCTTTTGCTGTTGTTGTATTTGTGGTCCCATGTCAATGTCAACGACTGCACGTCCTCTGGCTGTCTCTTAAGTTTTTTTTGGCCCTACACATAAACTTACTTACCGAGGGCAATTTGTTGGGCTCATTTTATTTTGGGGCGGCGGCGGCGGCGTCGGCGGCTTTCATCAATCTTTCAATAATTTTATTGCTGGCAAAGGGCTTTCCGCTTTTTGCTGATTGAAAGAGCAAATAAAATATGCAAGTCCACGATCGCCTGCGAAATTCAAAGCGTAAATTTGCGAGCATTTCCGCAGCACGCACGTGGCCAACTTCCTGACTCCCACTTGCCGGGACCTCCATTCGACTCGGAGTGGGCCCCATTTCTGGAGATGCGCTCGAGCATTTGGTAATTTATGGCTACGCATTCGGTTTACTAATAATATTCCAAGCAGCGCATCGAACTGGCCTAATCACGTTGCTGCCTCGCCAGGACTTTGGTTTCTTCTTATGCGCCTTTGTTTACCTTGGCAATAACAATAAATTAATCGAGGGGGCCAGACAGCCATTAGTCTTTGTATTGCGCTTTATGCTTTTGTATTTTTTTAATTATGTGTCTAATTTTTTTCGCCCACACCTAATGGAATTCACGCACACACGAGCGCAGATATTTCTGTGGATATGGCGTATAGGAAAATTGCGTATAAGTATAGGAAATATGGCGTGTCGAGCTGTTAATTGCCTCTATCAATGCGGCTTCCTGTACGCTTTACATGTGTTTATAGATATCTCGATTGTGGCCGTTGCCGTTGCCTAATTGTGTGTAATAGTCATGGCCCAAAAATGAATATACAGCTTTTGTTTTTGGCCGGGCTGTAGAAAGGGTATAATTGGGCAAATTGTTTAGATATACAATCAGCGCACATTATGCCCAGGTAGGGTTGTAATAATTAATGAAAGTACGTACCACACTATTATGCAGGAATAAAAACTTAAAGATCGCCTTAAGCCGAGGCCAGTTGGGGTGACTGTCAAGTTCATGTTAATTTGAAAGTTCAGCTGCGGTCAACGTGCTGCTCACCTTGCCGCACTGTCTGTTCGCTGGCTCCAAAAATTAGTTTGCACCTGCAGCAAGCTGCGCACCTTAAATGCCGTGAGACGGGGGCGAAGACAAACACTCAACGAGAGGTGACAATGCGCTCCGTTGCAGTTGCATTCGTGTTCATGCATAAACAAAATGGCTGCTGCAACAACCGGAAACTGACGGCAAACGACATTTGCGATATGCATCATATGCCACTGCAGCACGCCCCCGACACCCCGCCACGCCCCCTCACCCATGTCATGGTGCAATGTGGAGTCAGCTACTTGGCATATTTCTGTCGTGTCATTGTTGCTTGTGCGTCTTTTTTTGCTGCTCCTGTTCCTGCTCCCGGTTGTTGTCTGCATCTGTTAGCCTTGCAGGTGCAATTATGAGGCTGGCTGGCTGAGCGGGGTGGGCGACAGAGGGGGGCGTGACAGTGTCAGCGACACATAAACATTACATCATCAGCAACTTTTTGTAGCTGTCATAAAATGCAACAACAACAAGAACAAGAGAAGCGACAACGGCAACGAAAATGGGCACAAGATGCATGCGAAAAAGACAACAAAACTGGCAACAAGGACTACAAATGAATGCTATCCTGCTGCATTTCCGTCTGCCGCTAAGCCGGCATGCTAAAACCCCCCTCTTTCCCCCTCCCTTGTCAGGGCTCTAATGAGCTGTGTGTGTGAGTGTGTGTGCGCCTCGCTGCATTGTTGTTGACATTTTTGCTGGCATATGATGCTTGTTAGTGACTTTTTGTTTCTTACTGCTCTGTATGTTTTATGTGATCCACTCCTCTCCTCTCTCTCTCTCTCTCACACTCTCTCGAGCGGCAGCTCGCTTGTCGCTGTTGTGAAATATTTTCATGAGTTTTGACAGTAATGTGTCGCAATGTTTGTCCATGCTTTTTTGTCTGCCACAGAGAGAGAGCCAGTCAGCCAGTCAGCCATTGTCTGCGGCTGGGCCAGAAGAGCGACATGTTTGTCTCCTTGTTGCGAGTGTTTAAGCGTTGATTACACTTTCGTGTTTGCCGCTGGTTGTCACTATCTGTTATAGTTGTTCATGCGCTTGTCGTTGTTCCTGCTAAAGTTCCAGTTGCGAGCTGCCGTTGTTCATTTGGCGCAGCTGCATGTTTCTCGCACATATTTCTATGCAATGTCACAATATGCGTCTTTTTTTAATAATATCTTAATTTTCTTCATATTTCTTAGGCTTGTAAGAAATCTGCCTTTTCTCATATTCAAAGATTATATGTGAGTGCCCTTTTATAGGGTATTAAAATTTGGTCATGGAATGTGTAACGTTAGAAAGAAAGAAAGAAGCAAAGAAAGAAAGCAAGCTTCCTAATGGAGGAACCTTTACATATCTCTGACTGACTGAACGATCTTTGTTAAAATTAATATAAGGGGTGTTTCACACTTTTTTAAAAATGCATTGCTCCTTGGTGGAAATGGGGTTCAAAAATTGGGTGGGTGACGTTTTTGAATTAATTTTCAAGGAAATGTATGACATTTTATTTGATATAAAAATATGAAGAGCAATCAGTATAAATAGAGCGGCGCTTTACAGTTGTTCTTCAGTTGAAGCGCAACTACTTTCGCCTTAAGAAAAAAGAAATGACCGAAAATTAAGCTAGCAGTGATGTAAGAGCGAGCGAGAAGGTAAAAGTTGTTACTAAGGAGGAAGGAGAGCAGTAGTATAAGAAAGCCATTGTAATGTTGTATAGAAGCGGAGGAGATCAGCAGAGAATAAGAACTTCACGATTGAAAGAAGAAGAGTCAACAGTATAAATAGAGCAGCGCTTTGCAGTTGAGTTTCAGTTGAAGCTGCAAGGTGACTCGGAAAGGGGGTGCGTATTAATATGCATTTACGCGCATTTAAAATAATGTTAGCAGATCACAAGTGAGAGAGAGCGAGATGGCATTATAGCAACAATACTAATGTGAAGAGTAAAGAGCAAAGATAAATGCTGGATCAAAACGTACGATTGAAAGAAGAAGAGTCAACAGTATAAATAGAGCAACGCTTTGCAGCTGGGCCTCAGTTGAATCTGCAAGGTGGCCCGGCGAGGGGTGTGTATTAAACCGCATTTACGCGCATTTTGAAATAATGTTAGCAGATCACAAGTGAGAGAGCGCGAGATGGCATTACAGCAACAATACAAATAAGAATGGTAAAGAGCAAAGATAAATGTTGAATCAAAACGTACGATTGAAAGAAGAAGAGTCAACAGTATAAATAGAGCAGCGCTTTGCAGCTGGGCCTCAGTTGAATCTGCAAGGTGGCCCGACGAGGGGTGATTATTAATATGCATTTACGCGCATTAAAAATAATGTTAGCAGATCACAAGTGAGAGAGAGCGAGATGGCATTACAGCAACAATACTAATATGAAGAGTAAAGAGCAAAGACAACTGCTGGACCAACAACCGCATAAGTTATGTAAAATGGAAAATTTTATGGGGATGCCTAAGGTGAGTACACAAAAAAAAACTTTATCGATTTTGTCATAAAGAAGAGCTCTCTAAAATGGCATAGATCAACGTCCTCTTTTTGTAATTTTGTGCCTTGAAATATTCGTATACACCATACAAATTTACTTGTACTTGGGGAAAAAGGGGTCAAAGATTTGTTCGATAGAAATGCAATTCAAAGTTTTGTTTGGCAAAGTTTTAAGTTTTGGGTAGACATAGGTCAACAAATATCTTGTCAATATATATATATATACATATACATATATATAGCTGCTTAGGAAGAATATTTACAATACCGACAGCTATCTGCCCTCAAGGATATTTAGTCTTCCGCGTGCCCTCGACAGACGTTCCTTTTTGTTTATCAAAATGGCTTAAATCAGTATTTTTGGAATAAACTGTGACTGATTTTTGTTTTAATGCCAACGTAAAAATTGCATGAAAATAATGCAGTCTCTTTGATGCCTTTTATTAATTAAATTGATGTTTTTTTCATTAATTGATGCGCTCGTTTGTGGCTGATCTGAAGTATTGAATGGGTCATTAATTGCCGAATGCCGAATGCTGAATACGGAATGTTTTTGCATTTCATTTTCACTTTTTATGACATAACTGTTTGAATTAATAAAATTATATTCATTTAAGATAAATATACAAATTTGTGTTTGGCAACATGTCATATAAAAACGAAATGCTGACATTATTTTTTAAGGCCATGTCAAATGTTTGAGCATTAAGTTTATAACAGGCGGATAAACCGACTGACGGCCACAAATCTTGCGTCAACTTCTGGTGTTGATTGTCGCAATGGGCATATTGGTGCGTTAGCGAGAGAGAGGGAGAATGAATAAGTAAGAGGGGGAGTGAAGGGAAGAGAGAGAGAGAGAGAGGGAGAGAGCATAACGCAGTTGCTGTGTGTTGTAGTCGCAACAAGCGATATTTCATGTACTTGCCATATATCAATGTCACTTTACTTTGGCAAACAGTTTCAGTTAATACACAATCAATGTACCAATGTGTTATCAATAATAAATTGCTGGCGATTTATCAGCCAATGCAGCCAACAACAAATACGACCCACAGTCTTAACTTACTTTATAACAACAACAACAACAACAACAACAATTGCCATAGCCAGCAGCAGGCGACAGCATCAAGCAGGAAGCCCAGTTGAGGCGCTCGCCCACGCGTTGGGGGACTTTTAAATCCACCCAAACCGCCAGCCACATGAGAAAGTCAAACATAAATCGCTCTCCCTGTGCGTGTGTCCGTGTGTGTGTAAAAATTACGACCCTGTGTCTGTGTGCGTGTGTGTGTTGGTGTGCGTGCAAGTTATGCGCAGCATGCAAAACTATGCACGTGCCGGTTGAAGTGTATAAATGTGCTGGTGGCGGCCCCTGGCGAGAGGTAGCTGCAGCTACTGGCTGTTAGCTGCTAGCTACCGACTCCCCCTCACCGTGCCCCCTGCCTCGACGACAACGTCGCTCGACCGACAATGCGAGTCATGCGGTGGAGTCATATCGGATGACAATTAGGCCCTGGTCATCAATTCCAAGTGCACAGGCGATAAATCTTTGGTAATTGTATATGTGTGTGAGACCCTCTGTGTATGTGTGTGAGAGTGTGTGTGTGCTGTATGCCATGCAGGTTAAGTGCTACCAGCAACTGGAAATTGTGGCTTCGTTTTTTGGCTTACCAAAACGAAATATTCGCTCGTTGGCGGTCTAATTGAAAACTTTCATTTAAGTTGGATATTTTTGCGGAACATGCTGAGCAGGTTGTGGGCAAAAGAAGATGGTTTTGAATAAATGTGATTGCAATCTATATTCTATAATTAAATAAACCATATAAATTAATTATATGACAACCAGTTTTGGCTATATATCAATTTAAACCTCAATCAAGCTTCAGGTAATAAAAAAATAAAGCAAAAATTGTAATTAAGTTTGCATTTTAAAATTTAAGTAGCTTAAATGGCACTTAATCATTTCAAAATGCCCCGTGACAAGGGTCTGCTCAATTACATGCGAAACATGTTTCGAAATATGCAGCAAATGGACTTTCGAAATTAAAGTCCGTAAAGTGCTAAATGTTTAAAATAAACAGTTAGTTGTGAGCTGCTAATTAGTTTTTGGATATGCCGCAGGATATTTTCATGTGCAAGAGCAAAAGCATGTGTTAAATTACATGCGCATTTGTATGTATGTGAGTTTCCCCTTTCTATATCAATGTGTGTGTGCGCATATTATTTATGCTAAATAATTGAAAATATTATTTACCATGTTAAATGTGTCACATTTCCTGTTGACTTTAATTGTTGTCAAGCCTGCCAGGCAGACGAGAGGGCGGGGGTGCAGGCAGACGGGGGTGCAGCGTGTGGCGCACGGTGCGTATGCGTAACTTATCTTACCGTTGACATAAATGACATTTTAAGGGCAATAAGTTATTTCACATTATGTCTTTGTGGCTCTGCGATCTGTGTGTGAGTGTGTGTGTGTGTGTGTGTGTGTGTGTGTGTGTGAGTTAAGCCGAAACAGTGGGGTGTGCGTACAAGCCAAGCTACAAGCGGTTGGAAGGACACCAGGACCGACAGACAGACGGACGGACGGGCGGACGGACGGACGAGCTGCCTGCCGCTCGAGTTGTTAACAACTATGAGACTATGGCACAAACTTTATGAATGCTACTGTGTGTGTGCGCGTGTGTGGGTGTGTGTGTGTGAGTGTGCGAGTGCACTGTAAGTGTTTGCACCGCATGCGGAAGTCACATGTCTGCATTATGTGTCCTTTGGCATGTCCTTGCCGAGCTGCTTGCTGAGCTGGCTGCCTGCCTGCTTGCCTGACTGGCTCCTGCTTGCCGCTTGTTTACACTGAACTACTTGCTGCATTCTCTGTACACCGCCCCGCCCCGCCCCCCCGCTCGCGACCTACAAAGCCCAAGCAGTTTTCATGCATAAATTTTATATTTTGGTATGAGTGCAAATGTGTGTTCGGTTTTGTGTACGTGTGTGTGTGTGTGTGTGTGTGTGTGTGTCTGGGTGGGTGCTGGCAACATAAATTTTAACTGCTGTGAAAATATTTGTTTAATGAGAAACTTTTAGCTGCTGTTGCCTGCATCCGTCTTGGTCTTTGTCTTCGCCGGCAGCTAGCATTATAATTTATTAATTATTTAAATTAAGCCTTGCACAATAATTACTGTGCAAGCCACTGTGCAAATAGATACAACTCGCAATGCACAACTATTTGCCACAATTCAAAACCTTTCTGATGACAAGCCAAAACAGACCTTTAAGCCAAAACTGTCAGCTATTATTTATTTACGGCATTATTTTAAGTAGCATCAATCTCAGCTAAATTATTGACTGCGTGTTTAGGAAATTATTAAAATTATTCAAAATAAAATTATACACAATATATAACTTAAAATTAGTTATAGGTTAGAATTGAAGTACTGCGAAATGCGCTGGAAACTTAAATTCCATCTCGAAAATCTTTGCAGTTCTCCACGGTAAAGCTTAGGATTACGCATAAAATTATTCCAAAGTATAAAAATTATTCAAAATTAAATTATAAACCATAAAATAACTTAAAATAAGTGAAACGTAAATGTTAGAATTAAAACACTGCGAAATGCGCTGAAAACTTAAATTCCAAAACAAAAATCTTTGCAGTTTTTCACAGTATAAAATTAATCCAAGGTATAAAAATTACTCAAAATTAAATTATAAGCTACAAAATAGCCTTAAATTCACTTTTGACTGAATAAAAATCTAAAAAAGTTTCAAAAATTCATTGATGTTCAATATATATTAGATAGACCATTGCGAAAGCATGAGAATCGTTTCGGGTTTTTTTTTACAACCATGTTTAAAAGTCTTGGCAAATATTTTTGTTATGAAAATAAATGGCGCTCAATAAAAAGTGTGTGAAATGTGCAACTGCATATCATTTCCACAAACGGATTTGTTATCATTTCCGTTGTAACTGCAGTTTTTTTCGCCTCCGATTTTTAATTGATATTTTTTTGCGTGCAAATAAAAAGCCGTTGCTGCAGTTGCTGTATAATTTTCATTGAGTGCCCGGCTGCTGTTGGGCGTTTACACGCGCACAAAAAATTAATTGGGTCGACTTTATGTCTCTCTCTCTCTCTCTCTCTCTCTCTCTCTCTCTCTCTCTCCGTCTCTATCGCTTTCTCTCTCTTTCGCTCTTTCATCTGAGGCAACATTGATTGCAATTGCAATTAAATTGGCAGCATGGAAAGGCGCTTAAATGACGTTTCAAGGGTTTCGGAAGGGTAGCTCTTGGCTGAGAGTACCAACACCTGCAGGCACTCAGCGAAGGTCGAGGCACTGGCTCCGTTTACGTTTGCATCGATGCTTTCGAACATGAGAGCTGTAGCTAATTGTGTTTCTGGTGCGAATAAAAGTAAATCAGTCATACGATCTGCAGCAGACGGCAGCTAATGGCAACTTTGTTGTCACAAAATTGTCTAGACATTGTGGGTTGCATGAACTCATTTGCCGGGGCGAAGCAAGCTGCAGCAGCTGCGCCTTAAAAATGCGGCACAGTGGCTGCCAAAAGTCAGGCTCATATCAATTGAAAGCCATGCTTTGGCATTCATGGCATGTAATTAATGTTTACTGGCCTTATCCACTTCAGCTGCTTTGTGGAGGCGAGCCAAAAGCGCCAGTCATTCCACCTAATCGCCGAGTGGCTCTCGAAAGCGGCGCAAGTCACGCTGATAATGTCGAACTGATTAAGTGTGTCCTCGTTTGGGGCACCCCCAAAATGCAACCGTACAAGGACACGCATGTGGTCCTCGAGTGGGCACCAAATGCAACAAGACAATTCATTAATCATCCGCATTATCCAGTGCTGGGCAGTGCACATATAACCCGCTCATTTACTTATGAGCACTGCTCCAATTTGCGACAAGTTTGAGGCTTCCCTGAATAAACCATATTTGTGATTAATTGAGTGAGGTTGCCTTTGATTCGATTGTAGATTTAGGGTCTAAAATATTCGAATGGGATGGATTTAGGTAAATTCTACATTGAGGTTCACAATTTGCGGTTTCTTGAATTCATTTGAAATGCATGGAGAGAAGCTATTTCCATGCAGGAACTTTTCTAGTGGGATATCAAAAAAGCAGCTCATTTAAAAAGCAATATAAAGTCTCTTCACAAAATCGAAAAACAATATCTTTATAAACCATATTCGTGATATATTCAGAGAACTTGCCTTCGATTGTGTCACATTTTATGAATTTTATCATTTATTATTATGATTTAGCATGGTTCTTACTTCATTCATTCTTTCAATGAGTTCTTGAGTCCGCGGTTTTCTCCATGTCCACTCTGCTCAATATCACAAATTGGACTATCGATAATTTCTTTGTTCTATCTTATACTCCTCTCCGTCTGTCTTTTGACAATTGTAGTTTTAAGGATTGCACAGCTCTAAAATATCAGAATAGAATTGGTAGAGGTTCACAATTTGTGATTTCTTTAAATTATTTGAGATGAATAGAGAAAAATAACAAGAGTTTTTCTAGTAGGACATCAAATAAGTAAAACATGTAGTTATAATATCGCAGCCCATTAAATAAGCAATATAAAGTCTGCTAACAAAACGAAAAACAATATTCATATACAAATCCTTTGCATATGGTATATCAAAAATCGAATACAACAGCTGCAAATGTGCCCAAAAACTCGGCTCTTAGCTGAGAAAGACATAAAGAAACAATTGCTCATGTCTCGGCATGTCTGCCTATGTGTGTTGTGTGTGTGTGTGTGTGTGTTTGGCTGAATAGAGTGTAGTATTTATGTGTGTGCTAATGCATGTTCTGCTACAAGAACTTGCTTGTTGTTTTCGCTTGAATGGGCTTTTGGTATTGTTGTTATTGCTGTTCCTGTTGCTGTTGGCCAAAATCCACATCTGCATGGCCTACACAAGTTGATTGTTATTAATATAGTTGCTTGTGGCCAGCCCAAGACACACAACTGGCAGTTGTCTTGTTGCTGTTGTTGTTATTATTCTTGTTGTCATTTCAACTGTTTGCTTAGTGCGAGAAAAACACGGCCAAATTGCTGCAATGAGCAAAACACACACTCACTGTTAAAATACAGACAATACGCTTGATTAAGACGCAGCAGGACTTGCCCGAAAGGGCACACACACACACACACACACATAAGCACGGTTGAGCAGACAAAGACAACGCGTGCGATTGTGATTGTGATCAAGATTAAGTTGCGAGTCAAGAAGCACATCGCAAAACAACTTATTCATCAATTTGTGCGCAATTCCGAAAATAGTCAACAGAAATAATAGCAAAATGTTTGTCTGTTTGTGGGCGTCTCTATCCTTCTGGTTGTGGGTGAACTTAAAGGTCAGCTGCTGAGCAAGCACAAAAACAACAACATCTTGCAACGCAATAACATAAGCAACACGCACAGAAACTCAACGAGGCCGACCCTTCTCCTCTTTATTCTACCAAATTTCGGTATAAATTAATTGCGCACAAAAGTATGCAAAGTTTTTCTCTACATTAAACGAATAGAAATCGAGAGAGATCTTGAATGTGTCAAAATGTGCTTTGCTTAGAGTTATTTATTTAATTTTTAACTATCAACTTGACTCTTATTTCTTTTTTCATGATACAGATTTATGCAAATAAAATGCATCTATTTTTAAACAAACTGTAAAAAAAATGTCGAACATATTAACGAAAGCCAAAAGTATTCTAATCTTTTCTCAGCTTATAAGGAATTGAAATCCAGAGAGCTTTAATATGTCAAAATGCGCTATCTCATTCTTCTAAAAAAAAACTGAAAAAGTCTAATACAAGCCAATATATTAGGCTTTAAATGCCTTCATTCAGGTAAATCTCTAGCTTAACTAAATATAATCATAAAGCCCTCCTTAAATTTTAATACTTATTTATTCGTTTGGCTACTTTAGCCTTATTCATATACCTTTAATTCTGCAAAGATGTCTATGGGCCACACATCTGATTATTATGTGTTTATACTTGAGCTGCGAGCGGCTAAGCTTTAAATATATCCCCATTTGTTGCCATCTACATAAATATAAATTAGCTGATTAAAGTCCAGTTGACAAACCTGAAAATCAACAATCAAAGCAACTCGGCTGCTGCGCCAAACCGCACAGTCATTGGGCAACAATTGTTGCCGCCTTACACACAACAAACATACACACAAGAGATAAAACATACATACAGTGTGTGTGTGTGTGTGTGTGTATGTGCTTAGGCTTGGCTTCGGTGTGCGTGCGACATTCAAAAGGATAACTAACTATGGTACAACGATAATGGCAACGTCTACACACATAACGGGTTGGCTATTATTGCTTTGCCACTCGACCTGTTTGTGTTTGCCTTGCCTGGAGTGTCTGCGTGTGTGTGTGCATGTGATTGTGTGTGTGTGCGTCTTTGGCAATGTGTTGAAATTGTTTCAAAAAGCTGACGCTTAACATTATCGCCTTTTGCTTCTCCTCAATGAGAATCTTCAAGAGCGTGTGTGTGTGTAAGTGCATGTGTGTTTGTCTGACAATTCATGCATAACTACATGTATGTATGTGTGTGTATTGGCCTGCTTGTGTGTGTGTGTGGTTGTGTGTCCATCAGAATAATGTGCATTTGTATGTTGTCAGCATGACACAACGAATCTTTCCTCGCTCCCCCCCTCTTTCTCTCTCCCTCCCTTGGCCTCAGGCAGCGGAAATGTCAACAGTGGCCATTGGCAACTCTGGCAACTCTGGCAATAAAGGCGCAAGAAGTGCGCCCTGTACAACACACAATAAGTGCGTATAATGGATTGATGGTGGCACGCAGACAACTCGAGAGCAAGCCATGAAAATCATGAGGTCCGCATAGCACAGACAGCCCATATTAGCGGAGTAGATGGCCATCTTGGCCAAGGAGAAGACATGGATGGTAAAGGAAAACTTTAACAGAACTTGCCAGTGCATTAAATTGTGAAGTGTATAATAGGCACAGCGAGTATATTTACTTACACTTCTTAAAAAAATAAACTGGACTTATTTGCAGCAAATGCAATTAATGTTTGTCATCAAATTAATGAAACTTTAAATCTGGAATAGAAGTCAAGAAAACAAAAGTATTTAGAGCTACCTCTTGCTACTCTTGCCTAAATTTGCCAAGAAAATAACAGTCCTAAGATATCCCTCTTGGAATTCGTCAAAACTTCAGCCAAATTCTTGCATTTGTGTGCATTTATTTCTGAAGTATTTAATGCACTTTAAGCAGGAAGAGAATTTACTTAAAGACAATCCCAATATTATTTTGTTTGCAGCAAATGCAATTAATGTTGTCATCAAACTTTAAACTTGAAATCTTGAAGAGATGCGAAAAAAATAAAAGTATCAAGAGTTCTCTCCTGCTACCTGTCGAACATTCAGCCTTATTCAAGATTTTGATCATTCATAAAATATTTAACAACAAGTCGCAGCGACCTTTATCTCTGCCTCACGTCAGAGCTCGATACACATTTTATCGCTCGACACCATCTTGTGCGTTGCCATAATTTGATGCTCAATTTCGTTTAAGCCGAAAACCCTTTTGATGGCCCCGAACTCTTGACCTTGTGCCGCCTGTCAACAAACGTATATTTCTTTTAGCCCAAAAATTTGTTTGCCAAGTTGTCAGCAAAAATGTTTTCGATTTCTGCTCAGATTTCAGATTTCAATCCGACAGCAACAATAAGTAAGCTGCAGCATATTTATGTGTGTGGGGCCCGGGACGACCCTCATTTAATTTTCTGTCACACGGCGTTATTTATGTGCCGCTGGCCACATTGTCTAGCCATCGATAGCGTCTGAGTCCGAATGCAAATAAATATATGCGAATCGCGTTTCGGATCGAATAACATAAATTTGTCAGGTTGGGGCCCGTTTTATTTTCGGGCCTTTAATTGGATTGCAGCTGCAAGGTTTTTGCCATGGCAGCTACTCTAAGCCAAATTGAGCCGCGAAAACGTGACGTTTAGCGACCACACACATACACATATACACACACACACACACACACACACAAGCACTATCACACACTATCGCACACACAGTTGCTTACCCCCTGAGCTCCGCTCCCTTGGCATTCGGAAAAAGCGCATCTGGCTGCGGCTGCATTTTGACGTTTTGTGGCTAAAGCGACAATTCGCCTTTTGCGCCGCGTCTTATATATATAATTAAATTCTGTGTTTGCAACTGGCTGCCATGAGATTCGCCTAAGAATCGCGCACAACCAAACGCCAACAGCTCCGCAGCACTTGACCCAAATTCGCGTGGTCTCCGTCTCCGTCTCCAGTCTGTGCCGTCGACATCGAAATAAAATGTTTATTTTGCATTTTATTTGTGGCGCATGGTAAGCGCTAAAATTATTTACGCAGCATCGGGCGTGTCATTTGCATGCGCCACGCCCCCACACCGCCCCACGCCCCACACACAAAAGTAGGTCTCTCCGCAAGCGAAATGACAGCAATGGGAACAACAACCAATGAAGCCCACAAAAATACGCTAAAAGTATTTACATTTGACTTTGGAAAAAATTATACATTCCCGTGCAAATAAAAATCCAAAGCAGCAGCCGCAGCAACAAAAACTTGCGAATGAAGATAAAAAAAAAAAAGACAAGTTAAGAGAAAACTGAGCTTGTAAATTATTGACGAATATGAAATGCATTTGAGCAGGAAAAACGCAGAAAGCCTTAGAAAAGATAAAAGATGCGGCTGGCAGAAAAAAGAACATGTCTAACAATCTGCATGATAAAGTTGGTGGGTATCTGATACTTTATAAAAAGTATTCTTCAGGATTAAAGTTGTGGGTATACTTTAAGATTGTGCTCCCATATGATAAAGGATAAAGGTTAAGGGAAAGTAAGATTAACACTTTAAGCTGAAAGTTATATATCTCACAGTTTCTCACCGCTTCGGGAAAAATTAAAGTTCCTCTACCTAATAAGTACATTAGGAAGTTCTCCTTATAGCTAGAATTGAAGAAATATATCGATTAGTTCATTTGTAGTTGGGAAACAGATCTAGATTATCTTGCACTTTATCTTACACATCTCCACATCTCCAATATCTGCGTCGCATTCAGCTGCATAAATACTCTATACCCTATAAAAACAAAGAGATGAAAAAAACAAAATGCGTTACCAAAGCGGAAAAAGCGTCAAATCCGCAAACAAACACTGTGACAGCAACAATGGAGGGCGTGTCCATGCCAAGAAAGGGGCTGGGGGGAGGGGGGAGGAGGAGGGGGCGTGTATGGTACCCAGAAACCGTCCAGCGCCAACTGAATGAATGAAATGTACTCTCTATTGACATTTGATTCACAAAAAAAATAAAACAAGAAAAGAAAGGCAAGCGCAAGAGTATAAAAAAAGGAAGGGAACCAAGTGCGGCCCCCAGTTATCCACCACGATGTCCGACTTTGGAGTTCAGTTCCGATCCCATTGCCAAAGCCAAAGCCAGAGCCAAAGCTTTTGCTCAGATTTCGCAGTGGCTCTTGGGAAAAACTCATCGGTTCGGAATTCGCTTTTGTTTTGCCTCTCCACTCGTCCCGTTTCATAATACCCTTACAGAGGGTATTATAATTTAGTCTCGAAATATGTGATGCCTAGAAGGCATTATATAATAATATATATTCTTGATCAGTATCAACAGCCGAGTCGATATAGCCATGTCCATCTGTCCGTCTGTCTGTTTCTATGCGAACTAGTCTCTTAGTTTTAAAGCTATCGTCACGAAACTTTGTAGAAGTCTGTTACACGCAGTACATATGTCGGATCTGGGTGGACCACTATATCATATAGCTGCCACAGGAGCGATTGTTCGAAGAGTGGGCTCTTGTAAGAAAGTTTCTTGTTTATCAAGATATCTTGACCAAACCCGGCATTTATTAGTTTTACTATGCTCCTCATATATATGCAAAATCCTATCAACATAGGATAAGTATATCATATAGCTGCCATAGGAACTATCGGTCGAAAATTAAGTTGTTGTATGGAGAACTTTTTTGGTTTTCAAAATATCTTAACCAAACTCGGCATTTATAAGATTCACTTTGTTCTCTACATTTATGCAAAATCTTATTTACATTGGTCTACTGTATCATATAGCTTCCATAGGAACGATAGGTCAAAAATTAAGCTGTATGAAAAACTTTTTTGTTTGTCAAGTTATCTTAACCATACTCGGCATTAACTATTTTCCCTGCTCTTCTTAAATCCTGGTGAATGCACTTTTAATATTATGAAAAGGTTGGGTCTGCAAGGGTATTAGATCTTCGGCGTGCCGAAGAAAGCCTTTCTCGTTTCATTTCGATTCGTTTCGTTCCGTCTCGGTTTGCGTTTCCGGTTTCGGGACTGTTGGATCTGTCGTCTTGGCGCATAAATTTGCCTTAATTTGTTGCAAAATAATTTCATTCATTTACGTGCTGCCATTTACAATGCGATATGCCGCTGATAACTTATTTAAGCGTCGCCATCGTCGGGCAACAAATTTGAACAAAATAAATTATCAAACTGTCACATTGACGTATCGCCTGCCCCGCCAGGAGCAGGAGCTGGAGAAGGAGTAGGGCGAGGGGGGGAAGCAAGTCGTGAGAGCATAATCTAGAGTATCATGTTGCTCGTTTAAAGGATGTCAAAGGTTGGCCATATATCAGGAAGGCATCAAACGCAGGCGAAGCTGCTGCAGCCCGTTAACAATATCATGTAACAAATTCTTTGTGCTGGACAAGCCACACACACACACACACATACACGCACACTTGCAAATAGATATGGGTAGAGGGATACACGGGCTACACGGACATTCGAGCTGTTTCAGATTTCCAATAAATATGCCTAGGGTGGCCTAGGCGGCTTGTTGTTTGCCGATTTCCACTCTTCTTCTTGATGTTGTTGTTGTTGTTGTTGTACCAATAGCTATAGCTATTTGTTGTTGTTGTTGTTGTGGAGTCCCAGCTCTGCCGCTTATTTGACATTCTGACAGTTTCGACAGTTTGGTTCTCGTTTTACTCTGCGACAAAGTGCGTGCAGGGCTGTGGCCCAGGACGAGCAACTGGCAACTGGCAACTGGAACAGTAGCTTGTTTATTTATATGGTGTGGGCCATGTGTGTGTGTGTCTGTGTGTGTGTGTGTGTGTGTACCTTGCTGCGGTTGCCCCTGCAACCGTTCGCTTCCATCGTGCATTATGCCGTAAACGTTGCTTTGTTGCGCAGAAAACACAGACGAGTCTGCAAAAAATCGCTCAAAGTATCGAAAAGCGAATAGCGCAGTGTGTGACAGCTGCCCCCCCCCCCCCCTCCCCCTCCCTGTTCACTTCTCCATCTGCCCCTTCTCTATGGATTTATGAAGCAGCCAGGAACGCGCTGCGTTTGCTTTAGAGCGAGGAACAGCCACTAACAAGCGGCTGAAATGTGTCACTTACAAACCCGAACAGTGGCAACAAATGTTTCAATTTGCGGTAAGAAAACACGGCAAGCCAGAGAAGACGAAGTGCAATCATCTGCAATACGATATTATTATAAATACTAAAAGTTTTACGGGTCGAATCAATGCCTCGCCTCAAGGCAGCTCGCCCTGCACTTATATGGCTGAGAGCTAATCAACTCTGTTAAACTCGCTTTAAATATAAAAATAATATTAAAAAAAAACAAAATTTTATTTCAAATAAAACTATTTATAGCCGATATTGACAGCGGATTCTTGGCAAAACTAAGAAAACATATAATTAAATTATAAACAAGAATAAAACTAATTTTAAAGAAACATAATACGGTTCAGGCTTGATTTCGGCTGCTCTATCCAACTTATCTGGCTTCAGCTTAGATTCATATCGAATAAAAACTTATATATTTTCTTATACTTCAACATTTATAAAACAAAATTATTTAAATCAATTTTCTTCTTTATACAAGTTAATTGGTTGAAAGTTTGGTTCATATCAAGTTAAAAATTTAATACTTTTTGATTTTGTATTCATCTACTGCATTTTTTCTCTGCATAAGCATTACGGACTTGCATATTTATTAAATAATGCTAAATATTATAATAATATATATATATAAATTATTATAATAATATTATTGATATTACATTGATATATATAACTTCACATATCATGATATGCATGCTGCCCATTGTACGCTTTGGGATTCTCGGCGTGAGTATTTAAGGCATGCTCATGTTTGGAGATTTTTTAGCTGAAACTTACTTAGCAGATTTTATGCTGCCGAATGGAAAGTGGAACGCGTTTAAGTTTGATGCGCTTAGCACCGGGTAAAAAGTCGTCGTGACAGCTAAAAATGAAATGCGATAGCCTTTGCCGGATCAATTTCGGGGGCCAAAGGCTACCAACTACTGGGAATGCCATGCATAAGAGATATTTGCAGTTGTTGTTTACAATTATGCGGCAGCTGGAAGCTGCTTTGTTGGGCCAGACAGATACTGAGAGAGAGAGAGAGAGAGAGAGAGTTAGATAGTTAGATATATAGATAGATGTATAGATGTGTATAGGTATTCGATGTGACATCGGACGTTATTGCGAGTGCTCTCTTCTGTTGATTTTGTCGAATGGACGGGACGAGCTGACTGATTGACTGACTGGCTGACTGGCTGACAGGCGGACAGCTGTTTGCTTCATTGGCTGCCACAAAATATCAACAAGCATTTTGTTTATTTGCTTAGCGTCGACAACTACCAAATACAAAGAGCCATTAGATTGTTGTTGCCAGCTAGCGAGAGGGGAGGGGTGGGGAGGGGAGGCGAGGGGACAACTGTGCTGGGGTTTTCTTTTTTTAAGTGCATGTTGTTTCAGCGTTTGCGGCATGCAACTGCCAACAATGAGTCGTAGCTGCAGCCCTTGGAGCCAAACAAATGCTCAAATTTATGCAACAGCAATGCCAATAATCTATTGTTTTTAGCCAGCTGCCTGGGTGTGTGCCTGTGTGTGTGTGTGCAGAGGGGCAACATGTGTAAACTGTTTGAGTGAAAGCTGTCTCTCGGAATGTATTTGTGTGCTCCAATTTTAAAGTACAAGTGTCGCAAAGTACTTGAACGTAATTGAAAAAGCGAAAATTGTTGTCAAATATCCCTTTAAATATTTGCTTATTCGCACAAAATAAGCTCCTTGTAGCCGGAAGTAATGCTCATTGGGTAAAGGTACCTTAAGGTGTCGTCTCTTACTTGCCCAAGGTGAAGAGATTGCCTTCTTTCCTTCTCCTGGCTCACAGCATATCGACTGTAGGCTCACATCTGACACCTTAAATTGCAATAATAAGATTCGTGGCCTAATTTTTTACTGAGTACAAAATGTAGTTATTCGGCGTTACCCGGCTTGAATGAAAAATATGTTCAAAATGCAATTGCTTGTGCTTCAGGCAAAATAACATATTTCTCCCAACAACAGCTTCTAAACAAGTTTGGCTTCTTCAAGCTCTTGTTGCCTTGGCTCAAACTCCGTCTAAAATATGTTCCTTTGTTTTTTGCGGGCACTTTATATGCCAAGTGCAACATTTGTGCTGCACATTTAACCCCTAAGCAGCGTGTGCTATCGATTGTTGTGACAGTCGCCGTGCCTCGTTTTACTTAACATCATTTTGGAAATTTTTTGGCCGGAATATATGCAGTCCTTATGCAGTCCATGCCCGGCTCCGGATCAATGCCAGGGCCGTTGGCCATGTCAATGCACGATACGGCAATCGCAAGCTGAGCTGCAATTTAAATATTGCATGTGCTGCGATAACCTGGACACAAGGGGACACGCTGGGGGTCCAAGTGCAGGTCTGGACCTGGGTCCAGGTCCTGGTCCGGGCGCACATGTGACTATCGAGTAACGAGCACTGAGACATATTAAGCATAAAATGGGGTCCAGAAATTGGACTATGTGAAAAACGGCAAAGCCGTGGAAAACATGTGCGCCTGGCAAAAGGGGGGCGTGGCAGCAGTAAGCGTTGCATTATATAATTTATGCGCATGCAAGCCACGGAGTCTGCCACATAATCCGTGTTTAATAACACGAAACGTCCCAACTCAACCCGGTCTAAGGAGCTGCCGATTCAGACAGCCCCAGCCGATAAATATAGCTTTATAAAATATGTGTATATATATATATATATATCTATATATAGGCATGCAATTGCCTTAAGCACTTTATGGGCTTCAGTTTGGGCAACACTTTTCGAGAATTTGTTTAAATTTCGACCGGCTTCGGCTCCAGTTGAGGCCGGCAACGAACGGCGGAAGTTAACGCTCTTGTGCATTGTTTAACCAAAGGTATGCTTTTTATCAGCCAAAGGTCTTGGCACGCACACACAAATATGCCACACACACACACACACACAGACGCACACAGACGCACATAAACAAGCTGTGTGTGGCCTGCCTGGTCGAGGGGCGGCGGGTTAAAAGCGAAACCTTATCGAAAACGTTTAAACGCACGCAAATTCCACGTGGGCAAGATAAAACATGCATAAGCCAGGTGGCAAAATGGTCAAAGGGGCGTGGCTGCGCCTGCATGTGTGTGTGTGTGTGTGTGTATGTGTGAAAAATATGCCAATGTTAAATATTTGCCAGGCGTTGTTGCCGTCGCTGGTTTGGCACCCCTCAGATAAAGCTTTAACTACAGTCTCAAATAGACACACACACACACACACGCACACAGACACAACATGCGTGTGTGTGTAATCTTTTGCGTGCTTTACGCATTACCCACACACACAGCGAAGGACAATGTTGCAGGACACTTTGAATTATTCATTTACACGTTTTTTTCTTTTTTTATACATAGCCTCTGCGAGCCGTGGGACAGTTGGGAATGTATTGGGTCGGGGGAGGGGAGGGGTTTGAGGGGCACGCCTCGTAGGCGTTTGTAGCAACAACTGTATTTACTTTTTATCGCTGATAAAGCGCATAATTTATGGGTTGTTCAAAAATTTAAATGCCCCCGAGAATGCCGCGAGACAAAGAGAGCCAAGGAATTCCTCACGGGGTCAGTTGACGCAGGCTAACTGCCTCGCAGGGGGATAGGGGGGGGGGGGACTGTCTGTAAATTGTAGGATATATATATATGTCTCTTTGTGCTCTCATTATCATGGCAATCCAAAGCAATGCCAAATATTTGACGCGTTCAATGTGGAACACAATCTAATCCAGCCGAGAAATATGCCGCATACAAATTTCATACCTAATTAAAGCTAAGAAACATATTTTTAATCAAATTAGCTTTATACAATTACGATTTTATTTTCGCAGATAACAAATAAATATTATCTCTATATATAAAACTGTTTGTCCTGACTGACTGACTAATTATTCTTTTTCATTAACTCCCTACTACGTGATTCTCATGAATTCAAGTAAGCCTCATAAATTTCACATCAAGTAGATGGCTTTAATATTGGAGGAGACGGCAGCTCAAGCAAAGGAGGAGAAGGTGGCTTTAACTATGATATGTTAGTTTTAAATCTGGTACGTATTATCATTTTGGGGAATTCATGATTTGGGGAATTTCACCCGCATTAGTGGAATACTAGGGGGAAACTGTTGTGTGAAAGTTTTTTTTTATCGTCTCATCAATTTTAAAGATCTTTAGAGAATTTACTTTATGCGTGCCACGGGCAAGTTTTATATAAAAATCTATTTTCTAACAATTTATTTCACTTAAAATATATATATCTCACACTTAGCTGTAGGCTGTAAATTGAAATAGTATCACAAATATTTATTTGGTATTTCAGATTTAAGTGATAAATTTACAAATTCAATTTGCGCATAATTTGTTGTGGCAAGCGAAGGCGTAGCAAATGGCCAACAATTATAAACGCCCTCGGCCAATGGTTCAATGATTTAAAGCCAACACATTATCACACACACACACACACACGCACACACAGTCAATAATCATTGTTTAATAGATGATTAGAATGTGGGCAAAAAAGTGTAGCATACATTTGTGGGCTGGTTGCAATAAATGTTTTATGCATGTCTCGTGCGCGGGGTGTGAAAGCTGAATGCAAATTGAAATGCAATGCGATGTGATGAATGTGCAAATGTGAAATATGTGGCGTTAAATTTCAGTGCGAATAAAAATAACACCAAAAAAAGAAACGGAGCGAAGATGGAGTAATACATGTACACAATGCAGAAGCAAAGCGAAACAATTTTTGTGTGAAATGAGGTCGGCCGCACGGCAAAGACGTTGGCATGCCACAAGGGCAGCGAGGAGGTGGAGAGGGGTTGACTGGGCAAATTTATGACTATTAAGCGGAAAGTATGTGGATTTTGTTGCTGCCTCAAGTTATGCGAAAGCGCTGAAAATATGCAAAGCAATCGTAATTTTATGCTTCGCTTGCTTTTGGCCTTTTGCCTTCTTCTTCTCTATATTTTTCTTCAACATTGCTGCAGCCGAAATGCAAATGACCTGGCCAGCTGTTGTTATCAACATAGATGAATCAAATTAAATGAAAAGTACATTACGAGTAGCTTAATTGAAAAGCTTGGCCACCTCCCCCGCTGACAGCAGGATTCGCGCTGGCGATTGTGATCCCGATGCTCCCAAAGCAATCAACCTAATTTGTCATATGCACCCGGCTCACAACCTGTCTGTCCGTCTGCCCGTCTGCCCGTCTGTCCGGTCTGTCTGTCTGTCTGCCCTGCTGTCAGTCAAACACTTTTGTCCAGTCGGCCAGTCAATATTTATAATGAAAGCTAATGAGCGACTACGACCCGCACAGAGCGCAAAAAGTTGGCCCTGGACGCAGACGAGACCGAGGACGCGGACTCGAACTCCGACTGCCATGGGTCAAACTGCAGTGCACTCATTGCATATGCGTGTGTGTGTGTGTGTGTGTGTGTGTGAGTGTTTGCATTCTTTTTTTCTGCATTTCTGAAGTGGTCAACTTTTGTTCTGCCCCTCTCTCGCCTTCCTCTCTTCCCACGTTGTCTGCGCTTTGTCTGCTTTTGTGCTTTAGTTTTATAAATGCGACGCTTAAAAATTGAATGGCGCAGCGTCGCGGCAAAATAAATTGAAAGTACTTGTCCATTGTTTGATTAATGTGTCAATAATGGCAGCGGCCCGCAACAGTACGAAATAAAAACCCGGACACGGACCTGGCCGAGTGCATTGAAACTTTAGAAAATAGCAGAGCTTAGAAGATTGCACTCTTAAGCATCAAGATAAACATTCGCCTTGGAATAAAAGAGAGCAATCGATGTTTGGCAAATAAATTTTGTGGATTGCAATTGTTTTGCGACTTACTGTAATCGAAATTTTCAAGTTTTGCGCTTAACTTTTGTGAAATATCGTAATCTTAGAGAGCGAAAACAAAATAAAGGTAAATTTCGTGCTAAACTCTTATTCCATTCAAGAACTGGCAACCATTGTAAAATTATGGAGTTTATCTATCAGTATAACTCTGAGGGTCTACTGTAAAACGAAATTTAAAGATTTCAATATACTTTAACAGTCAATAAAAGTCAATAAAGGAAACAATATACAAAGATTGCTTATTAACTCGAAGGAAAATATCATATAAAATATAATTTCCATGTATTTACAAATTAAATGATTTCAATATACAATTAAGGAAAGAAAATATAAATATTGCTCATTAACTGGAAGGAAAATTTCATATACAATATATTATACAATTTACTCGAATGAAAATCTCACATAAAACATAATTTCCAAGTATATTCCACAAGTAAATAGCCAAGCATTTATTCTTGCCATTTTAAATGAATAAAGTTCTTTAAGATCTGCCCACAGTGCCAGTCGAGACTCCGGCAACAGTTTTCTTCATAATTAGTTGGCCAACTTAGAGTTTGAGCCTCGACTCGCCGATACATAAACTTGAGTACCGCACTTTATGGGAGAGAATTGTGTAATGCGCTCTAAGGCAGTGCGAGTAAATGCTTGTTATTCAAAATACTCATTCTAAATACTCATTTAGTGGGGAGTCACAGTGCGCTTGAGTGCGTAGTCGTCGTCGTAGTCGTCGTCGAAGAACCCTTCATCAAAGGACGCCGCCAAGGAGTGCGCTGCTCAAAAAGAAATCCAATTTAATGACTGCACTGCGAAGTGCTCGCCCTTGGTCCAACTTGGACCCAACTCAAACGCGCCCCCCGACTCAGGCTCCGCCCTGGCTGTCCCGTGGGCGATGACTTGTGCTTGGGCCGCGTCTTTGTTTTCATTGCGGCTGTCACTTTGGGCGCACGGAACGTTAATGGCAAGTGTAAAATGCTTTAAGCCCGGACCAGCACAAGCAGCCAGAGGGCAACAGAGAGGGGAGAGAGTCGGAGAGAGAGAGAGAGAGAAAAAAAGAAGAGTTTAATTAACACGAAAATGGTTTCAATTACATCAAATTACATTTCTTTGCAGTGCCGAGCACGACGCCATTGTAGTTTGTAGTTGTGTCTGTGCCCAAGTTGAAGATGGCCTCCGCTGTGGCTTCCGTCGGATGGGGGGCGGGGGCGTGCCACTTGCTCAGTTGATTTGCGCACGGAGATTTATTGGGCGGCAGTTGAGCAAATTAGTTGAAATTGTCAGTTAAAATAGTCGGCGGCAAAGACAAAGGAAAGGAAAGGGAGAGGGGCGACTCGCAGGACGTGACACAAGGATTTAAATGACATGCAGTACTTGGAAAATGTATAAAAATTGCATTGGTTCTACCCTTATATGCTGGGAAAATCCTCTCGCCTACGTTGAACTCTATTTCGGGCACTTGAATTTGCTGAGTAAATCTCCTTAATTAAATTTACTTTCAAGCGCTTTTTGTTTTGGCCACATGAATAATGTTGTCTCCACTTTCGAGCATATGCAAATAATGCCATAAACAAAGCTGGGCCCTCACGACATTTGATGCCCTGTAAATATAACGTAAAGGAACTATATTTGAAGATTGTTGGGGTCGAAGGAGAAATGATGATGATGTATTGGTTAGCCAAAAACTATCAAGCTTTGAATATAAATCTCATTAGAGCAGGAAAGAAATAAATAGATAAACAATAGAAGAAAAAATTTGAAATTTTACATAATTTTTTTTTAAACTTAAGTAAGTTTTAATTAGGGTTTCCACATCTATTCGGCTACAGGGTATCTTCGCGTCGCTTGCAGCTTATTTTCTTTTTGTTTTCCCTTTTTTTTTTCTGGTTTTGAGTTGTTTTTTTTTGTTTTTTTGGGGAAGGGGGGCTTTTGCTCTGTGGCTTGTGTCATTCATTTGGCTTTTGTTGGCCTGACAGAGCCGAGCCTCATTTATTTTGCTTACACGCATGCCTCCTCCTGCGACGCGTCATTTATGACACCTTGACAGAAAAATGAGCACACACAAAAAGTACAGCAAGTGGTGCCAGGTGAGCGGCCGCGTGTGTGTGTGTGTGTGTGTGGCGTCTGGGGTGCGGTTGTGCCAAGGCACATTCATAATTTCATTTCGCCGCGATGACTCGCAGCTGGCTGAGGGCCAGGTCGCGACTTTGCATGCCGCCTTATTATGCGACAGAAATTGAAAAACTTTGTTTGCCGCCGCGCTGGGGTTAACAAATAGGCCCGACTGCCTGGCTGACTGTGGCTTTGTGGTGCGGGAGGCCATTTAAGCACAACACCCAAGTGCCTCACATAATTTGATGCCTTTTATGGCTTTTAATTTGTTGCCGGCGCAGGTCATAGGTCGCCTGCCAAGCGCCGCCTGCCACTTGTCTTTACTTTTTATTTGAATGCCGGCTGTCAGTTGTTTTTTTGCACCCTCTGTTTTCGTAATGAATTTGGCTAATGAGATTGGCAGCAGCCCGGGCAACAGGTGAAAGCCACTCGACTGTCCAATTCCAGTTCCAGTTGCAGAGCTTAGAGCCAGGCGGAAGGGCAGGTCAAGTCTTTCTCCCCGTTGTCGTGATTGCCGTCGTTCTAGTAACACATAAAAAATTGATTTTACTTGTTTATTGTTAAAAAGAGGAAAATGTTTGTTTTTTTTTTTTGCTGGCACGTTCGTGTCCGTGTGCTCACTTTGACTCAACTTTCTAGTTGTTGTCTTGTGGCGTCTATTGATTTTATTTTCCTGCTCAAGACATTGCATAAGACGTTGCATTATACACATGTGCCATTTAAGCTGAACTTATTACACAAGGCTTAGCACTGTGCTGAAGAGTTTCCATTATGGCAAAAGAACATATATATTTTGTTGCCAATTGCGTAAGATGATTGTTAACGGGACAATGAAATTAAAGCTCTTGTGCAGCAGCCCAAACAACACTCAATAAATGTTTTATATTTCACTCGCATTCCTGCCATTTGTTGCCTAGAAAATGTAGCCCACTTTTGTAAGGCTCGAAAGGGTATATACGAATATTCGTTAGCTATATATGAATAATATTGATAATAATAATAATCATTATTAGAGTAAATGTACTCAGAATAATTCATTTCAATTCAGACAACTAACTAAAACAATATCTAGAAACGGATTCATGGAGATCAACTTGGGATAGAGTATCATTTAAAGGGTATCCCGACTTCAACAATATCTAGAAACGGATTCATAGAGTTCCGCTTTTAAAGGGTATCCTAGTCGTCCGTCAGCAAATAAATTGTCTGCCTTGCCAGCTATACACAGTTGCGTCTTGATGTCACGTTTTCCATATATCCATCAGCTATGCATGCATTCTTTATACGCTCTGCACATTTGCGAGTATAAATTATGAAATTTGCACTAAAAAGTTGCAGCTGCTTTCAGAGTCTTTGTTGCCGTGCCCCCTCCGCCTCCCTTTTGTTTGTGCCTTTAATAAACAACTTGACTGAATTATGTACATATTTATTCATATGCATGTATATGCACGTATATGTATGTATGTGTGCATTTTAATTCACATATTCAGCTGCAGTCGCATGCACCTGTTTGCTTTTACCTGGCTCTTCCTCTGTTTATGCCATTTGCTTTTTGTTAAATTCTTCCTTTGTTTTAACGTGCAAAATTTTGAAATTTTCATTCATTTTTCCATTTGCCATTTGCTATTTTTCTTCCATTTTGTTTTTCTGCCCACCCTTTGTGGCATGCGGCTGGCTGCTTTATTCAGTGCATTTGTTTGCATATCAAAATGCGTGAAATGCGGCCAGGTAGGGCCAAGGCGAGCGCTTTGTTCGTCCGAGCCAACTTATTAGCGGCGCTTGGCTCAGCATTTTCTATGCATAAAAATGTTAACGCTTCCTGGGCTGGGCTTTAAATTTATGTGCGCTCCCCTATATAAATATACATGCAGTTAGCCCGGGCATAACTAAAGCCAGTTTTTAGTGCTCGCTTCTCGCATGCCGCCCACACATATTTTGCTTGGCGAAAATGCCAAATTAACTTGGCCTGCGGCTAAAGCCACAAAAGAATAACAAAATTTTACGGAAACGAGAAATGCTAACTAATTCAATAGTAATATGCCACGAGGTGTGCTTCGTTAGTTTCTCAGAAATGATGCACAAATTATTTTGACAGATAAGTCGGAAAAAGGATATGTGGAAAGGACATTATGAGCAGTAGGTTTAGGCTCATCAGTTAATGGCAAAGTCTTTGAAATAGTGAGCTTTTTAAACTTAATTCACAATTTTTCTTCAGAGCGTTTGTTGAAATTGTGAAAAGCTGGCGGTTGGAGCCTGAATGAAAGAGAGAGAGAGAGACTTCTTTTATCCTCAGAGCTCTAAGGAGTTATTTTGTGGTATACAAATGAGTACTCAAATCTTGAAGGTAATGAAAAACTTCTTCAAAAAAATGCCTTTAAAACTGAACCTTAGCTTACCAAATCACAATCGGTTCTCAGGAATCTTGGCTGTAGGCACAGAACCGCCCGTTGCGGCTAATGGGCGGGGCTAAGCTGATATCCCGCAGCAGCAGCAGGAGCCGCTGCTCAGCAACTTTTATTCGCACCTTATGGCATTTGGACTTAGACATAAGTAAGTCTGTCAGCATGCGTGTGTGTGTGCCCCTCTCTGCCATTCGCTGCGCGGGATTATGCGGCAAAAGGCAAAAGCGACGACAAAGCTATGCGGTCAGCACAGGTAAAGCGCGCAGGTGAGTGCTGCAGTCGTGGGCGTACGAATGTGTGTGTTGGCTTACCTAAGTGCAAGCGTTATGTGCGCGCGTGTGTGTGTAGGTGTGGGTGTGGGTGTGTGTGGGAGTGTGTCAGCTAATACCTTTTTATGAGCGTCATATGTTAATGCGGCTTCATTAACATTTTAATGTCCTTCGGCCCCAATGGCAGCAGCTCAGGCAGCTGTCTCTTTCTATTTCAGCCCCTCTCACTCTGCGCTCTTTCTCTATTTCGTTTAATTAAAAAATGCAATTAAATAAAAGAAAATAAACCTTTCAAAATTAAAACCAAATAACATAATTTGTTACAGTCAGCCGGAGAGACTCTTTATATTTATTCCATTTTTTTTTGTTTTTTTTTTTGTTACCTTAAAGCTTTTGTCTCTATGCGAAGGCCAACAACAACAAACAATTTTTGTTACTGACCCAACAACAATCAAGAGCCAAGAACAACAACAACAAGAAGAAGAACAACAAGCACCTATCACGGTAAATGCTGAAAAGCGCGAAAAGAGTTTTGACGAAAAAGTAATTTTAAGCATCGTTTAATTTTCATTTTGTTCCACTTTTTTTGTTTTTTGGTTTTTGTGTAACTTTTTCGCTTTTGCCGCTGCCTTTTTTGCTCAATGGACATTTGAGCAGAAAAATCTCACAAAAGTGCGTACTTTTTAACAAAGTTAATTTTTACGCTTCGCTTTCTGCCGCTTTGTTGCTCGTCGTTCTACCTTCAGCTCCTTTGTGCCATTTTTTTCTTTTTTCTGTATAATTTTTACCAACCGTGGAACTGCAGTCTCTCCCTCTCTCTAAAAAAACAAGTGCTTAACAAGTATCAAAGGGGTTGTGTGTGTGTGTTTTTTTAGGCTGCCAAATGGCAAAGCACTTTAATTATACTCAAGAAGGTCAAGCGACCGAGCGTTTGGCTCGAGGCTCTCCAGACTAATTGCTGCATGTGGGCGATGCAGGTAACGTGGCGTATGCGCAATAATTGACGCTCAACATTTCGGCTTTGGCCCGCAAAGGGACTCGACCCAGGGCCAATGACTTATGCGGCATATAAATACTATATTAAGAGCTTAAGAGAAGTGACTCTTCTAATACTTACAATTAAGTGTGTAACTTTAATATGCTTATTTCTAGACAGGACAGACGAGCACCATATTTTGAATACATAGTTGTATATCACTTATTTTCATACCCTAAGCCCATTGAAAATGGGTGAAAAGCTTATAATGTCACATATTTGTGCAAATGTATGTAACAGGCAAAGGGAAGCATCTCCGACCCCATAGAGTATATATATTCTTGATCAGCATCGATAGCTGAGTCGATCTAGCCATGTCCGACTGTCTGTCCGTCTGTCCGTTAGTATGAACGCAAGGATCTCAGAACCTATAAGGGCTACAGACTCGAAATTTAAAATGAAGGTCTTCCTAGTGCCCGCGCAGTACGAGTTGGTTTGAGATAATTAAGAACTTGTCCCGTTTCCAAGTCATCGTTAAAAATCAATATCAAAATCCTGTTTTTTGAGCAAATCTCGTAAGTTATTGGAGCTAGCGTCATCAAACTTGAAATGTAGCTTCTAGAATAGTATATATATATATATATATATATATATATAAAATATAGCTTTTATATATAGCTATCGCTACCTCACCGCTATAGGGTATCCCCTACTCGAGAACTTCCGACTAGTGGCTCTTACTTGTTTTTATCTAAGTGGCGTATAAGAGTTTAAACAATATGCTTGAGTGCAAGCTGAACCTTCCCGCTGAAGGGCGAGAATTTGTCAGAAGCAGCTCTTCATAATTAATTCATTAACTAATGGTTAAATTACGGCATCAGCTCTTAGATGGGGAACGCAGAGTGCACAGACTTTTACTCATGCATGTTGCAAGTCACACTTGGCTGGGTCCCCAGATACTTAGACGTGTTATTCCCCAGCGATAATCCGCAGTGGAAATCTGCCACAAACACGGCAAACAGAGCACACGGACTCTGATTTGTCATTCGTCGTGACTTTTGGCACGCATCTCCCCCGACTTGCTCGACTTACCCACAGAGTGCAACGCCTTGCCCTTGCATTGGTCAAGCATCGGTGGCCCCGTCCCTGTGCCAGTTGCTGGCTCTGGCTGCTGATCCCACCTGCAGCAGGTTGGGCAGGTGGGGCAGCGCAAATGCAATTTGCATATGCATGAGACTGTGGCCGACATTTTTGCAAATGTAAGAGGTGCAAATGACAGAAACCAGGGAGCGCGCAATGATTGCGCCACGCAAACAACAACGAGCATGTCCAAGGCAGGCCAAAAGCGTAGCATACTTTTCAGCTGCGGCTGCGAAGCCAGCTTAAAGCCAAGTCTTAAAGCGCCTCGAGGGGCTACGGAAAAGCTGCGCTGATTCCGATTTATGTAATACTCCTGCTGCTGCTGCTGCTGACTAACTGCCACGCCCACAACAGTTTTTAATTAGTCATTTGCGTTGAAAGAAAGCGAGAAGAGCGAGAGAGATGAATATGCAAACGCACCTGCTTCGTGTTAGCCGCTTCTCTAATTTCGCACAGGCTGCGCTTGCGTTTCCGTCCTGGTCCTTGGTCCTTGGTCCTTGGTCGCACCCATTTTGTGTTATTGTTTTTAATTTGAAATTCTTGAGAAGTTGTAAATTCATTACTTATTCACTTGACAGGCGCACAAAAAAATAAATTAAAAATGTAAATTAAATTAGTAACTTCAGTGCGTCTGTCAAGTGTTGCTGATTTATTTGCTAGTGGCCGCCTCTCTCTCTCCATCGCTCCACTCAGCTCAGATCCCCAAGTCCTGGCCCTGCCCCAATGCTCCTGAAATAATTGAAGCCCAAGGCAATGCCTTTCAAGGCCCAACTTGACCTTCAAACAGAGCCTGGCAAGCACACACAAAGTCCTGGCAGCTAACTTTATTGCATAAATTTTTAAATGCCAGCGACTGCGGGCGGTTGGGGGCCAGATATAAATGTCACTGAAAATATTGCACAAGTCTCTGCGCCGCTGCGATTGTCCCGCTGCGTGGCTGCAATCAGCCAAACTTGGCTGCGTCTGCGTCAAGATAAATGCACAAGTTCATTTTCGGTTCCATAATGCTCTGCAATGCTCTGCACCACAAAGCAGACACATCGGGCTGATTAGCTAAGACAACCATGAAGACCCTCAAAATGCGTTCAATAATTCATTTCACTTGGGCTGGTACAAATTTATTTATTTATTTTTTACCCATGCTGGTAGCTCTTAAGGTTCTCTTAAATTAAATAATATTATCTAAAACAATGAACTAACTAATCAGAAAACATAAAACTTAAAGAAAATGTAAAATAACGTCTATTATTGTGTTTCTTCTAAATACATCCACTCGCTTTAACTAAAATTAACTTAATAAGGTAAAAATATAACCAACCTAATCGTCAAATTTTTGCAGTGAATGTAAACCGTGTTTCGCGGCTTGTAAAACGAATGTGAGAGCATGTTATGCTTATAAGAAAAAAGAAGAATTAATTTGATTTAAAAGCACATATTTTTTATATGTGATAAAAGTGTATTTGCTCGTCACTCTGCATTTATTTTTTTTACGTTAATACTCCCTGTTGGTTTTGGTAAGGAGGAGCAAAGAAAAAAAGATGTTGTTGATGTTTGCTGCATGCCACGAGCTTTGCGAGCGCGCTGCATATTTGCCTTCAACTTTTGCGGCAGCAACAGCAGACACGGACAAAGAGACAGACAGACAGACATACAGACCGACAGACGCACAGTTAGATACTCAGTGAGAGACAGAGACTCGCAGTCAGGCAAACAGACAAGCTAAAAGTTGTGACATACCCCACACACATACACACACACATACATACTATACTAAGTCGCATACCCAACACCTAGAGCTGCACGGTTGTTGTTGTTGTTGTTGTTATTGCTAGTTGATGTTGCAGAGCACAGACAAAGTTTTGCCACTTGCAACCGAGTTGACTACGCTTTGTGTTTACTTTGCTGGCTGAGAAACTTTTGTGCCACGGAGCACAGAGATTCATTTCACATGTCACAGTTGAGCAGAAAAAATATTTGTGCACATTCTGCTGAGCAAACAATTTCCCTTTAATTAACATTAAATCAATCTTTGATATAAGCTGCGCGCCAGCCTGCACAGCTATACGCATAACTCGCAAACCGCAAAACTTGTACGTTTCTTTGCCTTTTTATTTTATTTTTATCCCTGTGTCGATTTGCATACGCCCTGCGGGATATACGTAGAATGACTGCAAAATAAGTTGCCATTAATATTTGGTTTTTATTAAGGCGAAATTAATCAGCTTGCGAACTGGCAAGGCGTTTGGCTTGAATAGGAACTAGGCAATCCAGTTGGAAATGTCTTGCAATCCAACTGGAATAGTGTTTAAATTGAAAAACTTCCAAAAGCAAAAATTGTTTGGCAAATTGAGCTTATAAGCTTCTCATTGACTCAACAAAAACTGTAATATTATTTAGTATTTCAGAAATCCTAAGGCTTACATATTTAAGATTATAGTACTCTGGACTATTATCTGGGCTTTTATCAAAAACAATGATAATAAGAGAATTGATACAAATTTGGCAAGATATTCTGAAGTAACCCCTTTGAATTTTGATACAAGCTTGGTTAAAATTTTGAGCAGAATTTGTTGAATGCCAATCAAAAGGCTTGATGCAAACGAGTCCAAACAATCGAAAACCATTAAAACTCTGACATCCATTGCTCCGAGATCTAAACATTTAACTCATTTTTGATTAATATTTTGAATAGTTGAAATCCTTACCAGCTCAAAATGTACATTAAATAAAGATCTTACTTTATTTACCAGAAATATTCTGATAATATTTTGGAAAAAGCGAATATGAGTGCAAATTGCAAAATTCTTATTATTTCTAAACAAACAAGGACGATTTGGGTGCTTATTTTTGGGCAGCTGAAAGCCCTTGTCAATACATATTATTCGAACCTGAAAATAAAACCAGGCCGGGCTGAAGAGCGACCAGCTGGGACTTCTGTGAGTGTGTGTGTGTGTGTGTGTGGCATAGCATGTTTGATCTGTGTTTGGGATGCATTCGCTTTAATTATCGAAATGCTTCAAAAATTAGCAAATATTTTGCGCACGTTGCGCAAATGTCGATGCGCCTGCCAAATATTTACACTGCGTATGCGTAATTTTTAATTGATTTGGCCGCAGCGCAAACAAATACACACGCACACGCACACACACACACTAACACTCGATTGCAATGGGTCACGTAGGCAATTTGTGGCGGGATAGGGGGCTGAGGGTGAGTCAATAATGCGCTGTCTGTTGCCATTGAACGCCCCAATTTGTGTGTTTATTGTATAAATTAAAGCCCATTGCGAGCATATTCGTTTATTTAGTGGCTCTAACACACACACACCCACACCCACACCCACGCACACACACACACACACGCACACCTCTCGCTTAGTACGTGCTGCGTTGTGTGTAATTGAAAACAGTTGTTGCACATTCACTTCTTTGTCACTTAATTACCATGCAACGAAATGCAAATTTGCAACAAGATCAAACTATGCCACATGATGACTGATGCGAGCATATGCTCTATAATTACGATTTTCCATTACAATTGACAATTATAGTGGGCAGACTTGATGAAATTGTCAGGCATATGTACATCAATCGAGCTATACGTCCTAATTAGTTCAAATTAAAAACTAAATAAAATATAAATGAATTAACAAATCAACTTCACACATGAAAATGTTTATAATATAATAATAATAGCCCAAGTAAGAGGCTCTAGTCGGGGCTTCCGACTAGGGGATACCCTCAACCCTCTTCTACCAACACCAAATGCCGCGCTAGCTGCCGCTGACACGTGGCCAGCCAATATATATATAACCACACGTTTTCTTTAATAACTTCTGTGCTTCTCAACTGATCTTGATGAAATTTTCATCAGTAGATATTATTGTGCTATAGAATATACGTATTTTCTCAAAAAACGGACATGGCTAGATCGACTCGGCTATTGATGCTGATCAGGAATATATATACTTTGTGGGGTCGGAGTTGCCTCCTTCTGTCTGTTACATACATTTGCAGAAATATGTTACATTATACACCTTTTAAACATTTTTAATGAGTTTAGTCAATAATTTTGTTAAAAACTTAGGTCGTTTTATATAATGAATTCAGGTTTAACTCCAAAGAGGGCCGAAAAACCCGCTGACACTCATCAAACCTTTTGCTGATTGCTGCAACGCATTTTAGTTACATATCTGGGGTTAACCTAGTTTTTAATCTAATTGTCAGTTAATTGTCAAGTTGAGGGGAACTTAATCAATCACGCGTGATATTTCATGTTGAAATTCAATCAAAGTTGACGTCCGTCGATTAGCACAGCATCAGCTTAACCTTTCCGCCCAGCCTCCGATATATTTACCTATAAAAATTGTTTAAGCATTTTATGTTTGCACAGCAGTTGCCAGATGCAAAAAAACAAAAAAAAAACGAAAAGCTGAGGCACAGCACTTTTTTCGCGACGCGAAATTAAATTAAACATTTTTTTATGCCTGCCCTCAGTCAAATGTGTGCGTCGCTTTTCGGCCGGTTGGACGGGAAGGGACTATACCAGGGTCAGGGGCAGCAGTTCCAGGCAGGGGTTCAGTTCCAGGTCCGGGCTCGACTACGGTTTATATGCACATATTTATACGTAGAGTGAGAGTCTGACAGGCGGGCGGCAAATAAATTTTGTATCGTTGCGTGTATCGCATGACATATGCAACAAAGCTGGGGGAACGGGAAAGGGGCAGCCCACTCGGGCGGGGGGGACATGCTGTCGCAGCTGTCAATAAGTGCGCTGAGCTGATGTTAAAAATCAGCCATTAAAATATGCTGTTAAAAATGCAGATTCCCGTCACCGGCTGTTTGTTAATGCGCTCGCATAAGCCACACTTGCCACAGCTGCCACAGCTGCCGCAGCAGCTGCATATGAAGCAAGCAAATTGAATGCGCAACAAAGCAACTTTGTATCAATTTAGTCATCGATTTTCAGCACAATGCTGTTGGCCCCAAAAGTCCAGGCCATAGCGAGGGCAGCCAGAGAAGTTGACAGACACCTTTTGATAGATATTATCTAATCTCTATATATACAACTGTTTGTCCTGACTGACTGACTGACTAATTGACTGATTGATTGATTGACTGACTGATTGACTGACTGGGGTTTCGGGCAATTCCACTCGCATGTTTGGAAAAATCGCGAAAAACGTTAGTATGCAACCTTTTTGTCTGCCATCCGATCGGCCTCAAATTCATTTTCAAAGATCTTTGCTCAATTTCATTTGAGGGGTGCATCACACTTTTCGAAAAATCCGTTTCTCCTAGGTGGAAATGGGGGTCGAAGATTTTGTAGGTGACTGGATCCAAGGATATATAAGAAAAATCATTCGAGACGTGTTTCACATTTTTCGCAGAATCAAAGCTTGTTCCATGGAAAATGCGGGTCAAAGATTTTTTGGGGGCAGCTTTAAGTTTTGTCCGAAAGCTCTACAAAAGAAATTGATGAATGCGTGTTTTAGCGATATAAGAAATTCCATTTGAGACTGTGGTATATTGGCGGTAAACGTTCTATGAAAGTTTATTGTGTAAAATTCGGCCGGGTGATGCCGGGTAATACACTCATGTTGCTTTCTAAGAGCTTCACTCCGATAACTTTTGAGTCTGCCCATTTGGGCAACTTCATTTGCTGAAAAAGTTTTTAAATAGTTGCAGCAAGTGGAAGGCGGCTTCTAATTCGATGCAGGCCGGTAAAAGGGATTTACAAGATTTGGCAGCGGCTTCTGAGAGTCGATTTGGATTTGCCGAAAAGTATACAAAAAATTTTGTGAAAGAAAATCAAATGAAAATCTGCCAAAGCAAGCGATTGTGTGTGTATGTGAAAACTTTATGACAACAATTAAAAGCATTTGCTGAAACCCAAGACTAATTCCACAGACTGAAACAGATTTAAGCCAACTAGATGTCCGAGCAATTAGAAATTGCAGTGTGCACAGACTTTCGGGCACTCAGTGTAACTTTCCAGTCTGAAATATTTATGGCCAACATATTGAGGCACGCATTCGAGTTGCGCGCCCACACGCTCTGTGCCGCCAGTTAATAGCCAAACTAATAAAATAATAATTAAATGTGTCAAACTTTCCAAAGAGTAATTAATTATACATATATCTGTATGTATGTGTATATAAAAGATACACACACACACAGACACACACATGGAGTCCCAACTCAGCGTCTAAGCCGGGCTAAGCGCAAAAGTTTCTTATTGGCCGGCGCATTAAATGTTTAATGGATATCGGTAGCAACTACCTGAAGCACAGCAAAAGTTGAAGAAAACAAAACATATTTGAGCAGATGTGAACAACTGACAGATACCCTAGCAAGAGCATACGAATCTACTAGAGTTAGCTTCATATATTTGAATATATGTAAAATATTATATATATAAAAAATAATAAAAAAAGGTTTAAAAAAATAAGTTTTTACATCTTTTATAGTCTTTGTTCTCGTAATAACTCACATAAAAAATGAGGAATAAATTTGGATTTTCTTCCAAATTGACATAGACTACGAGTTCCTGCTTCTCGAAGGCTTTGAATCTACCTTAACTTAAGTCTGAGCTTGAAATACTCTTGTTTAAAGAGATATTTGTTTGTTAATAATCCACACAAACAATTACAAATTATTTTGGATTTTGTGCTGAATATACCAAAGTCTGAGAGTTCCTTTTGCTCGGAGGCTTAAATCTAACTTAACTTCCTTCTCAGTGTCTCGTTCCTTGCCCAAAAACAAAAATCTATATATAGAGCTGTAATCGATCAATTACAGGGTATAAGGGGGCTCTAAGAAAAGGGTCAACAGCAAAGTTTTGTTCGGGTTACACCCAATCCATCAGTTAATAAATGTGACAAAATTGCGTTGCCCAGCCAAAGTGGGAGCCAAAGGCTTAAGCTAACCCGCAAAGCACATTGAAAAATAATAAATCATAAGAAATTATTGTGGTCCTTGTTGTTGTGGAAATATCAGGACAGCGGCAAAAGTTGAAGTCAAGCATAAAGCACACCTGTTCATGTGTGGCGAGTGCACACACACACACACACATGCAGAGCACGTTGCGATACGTGCTATAAACTAGTTTTGCTGCCAAATTTATAGCAACTGCGCGCTGTGGCTGCCAAGACGGAAGAAGAGGCATCTATGACTAGATGGAATGAGTTTAATCACCTTGTGAAAGTGGCGTGAAACATGTCGGCAAACTGAGATGCACATCCTGTCGCCAGTTGACATAGTTTTTGCAGAGGCTTTCTAATTGAAGTGTTGCTTAAACAAAAGCAAAACTTAAATCGCTGTGAAATTGTCCTCCAACTCGCAAAAAAGCAAGAGAACGAGCTGAAAATGGCAAACGTTTGCCAGTTTGCCACTTGCTTTCACGCTTAAACACTCTGCGGAAAGTGGTCGGTGGGCGGCGAGTTGGGGGCTGGTGGGCGTGGCAGCGCCAACTTGCAACATTTATGGCATCGACAACGCTGCTTAACTGCTTGGAGAGCACTTGGCGCGCGAAATGCTTTGACCAAGAACCGGGTGACAAGCCAGCCGCTTTGTGGCTGTCAAGTGGCCGTCCGTTCCTCTTCCTCTTCTTTTTCCTCTATTTTTTTTTTTTTTTTTTGGTGGCTGCCCGACTTTGACTCCACACATAAGTGCACTTCCCAGACGCACACTCAAGCCACAGCCCGACTGCAACAATGTTGCGTCAGAGATTGCTTGCAACGGCAAGTCGGGATCTTAAAGGTGCTTATTTAATGCACAATTCCAAACATTTAAAACAACATGCCAAAGAAAGGTTAAGCTATTTGCAAAATAGAAATCGGTTTTATAGGACTTAAAAGCTTATCAACTTTTATTAACAAGAATCGGCTTGCAACGTTATTAGCCTAATATCAACTGTTTGGAATTACGACGAGAGAGAAAAGCTATCTTCGGCAAGCCGAAGATTTAATACCCTTGCAGACCCAACCTTTTCATAATGCTCAAAGTGCCTTGCCCGTATTTAAAAAGCGCAGGGAAAATAGTTAATGCCAAGTATGGTTAGAAAAACAAAAAGTTGTCCATACAACTTAATTTTCGACCGATCGTGCCTATAGCAGCTATGTGATGTAGTTATTCTATGTAAATAAAATTTCGCATATATGTAGGGAACGTAATTAAACTTATAAATGGCAAGTTTGGTCGAGATATCATGAAAAACAAAAAAAGTTTTCCATACAACAACTTTATTTTTGATCGATCGTTTCCATGGCAGCTTTATAATTTAGTAGTCCGATGTTGATAGGATTTTGCATGTATTCAAGGAGAATAGTAAAACTAATAAATGCTGAGCTTGGTCAAGATATGTTAATAAACGAAACAGTTTTTCATACAAGAAGCTATTTTCCACCGATCTTTCCTTTGGTAGCTAAATGATATAGTGGTCCGATCCGGCTGGTTCCGACATATGTACTCCGTGCAATAGAAAGAAGCAGTTCTGCAAAGTTTCATGACGATAGCTTTGAAACACAAGTTCGCATAGAAACAGACAGACGGTCATGTCTATATCGACTTGCCTGTTGATACCGACCAAGAATATATATACTTTATGTTGGAGATGTTTCCACCTATGCGTTACACATTTTACGACAAAATTGAAATACCCTCGGCAAGGGTGTTAAAAAGAATATATTTTTGTGAAATTGAAGTATTTACATAATAAGCTTGAATTTGAATTTAAATGAATAAACAATTTAGTTAAAATTAATTGCATTCATAACAAACACACACACACACACACGCACACACACTCACTTATTATGTAGTTATAAAACATTTAAAGCGAATTAAAATTTGGAAATCGCATATGCTAAAAGCCGGAATCAAAAGGCTTAACTCTGCTGCAAGCATCATCGAACAAGGGCTGCAGTAAAAGTTGCATCAATATCAGACACCAAAAAAACTCAACACACACACACACACATACACACACACACAGGCAGAGACATCGATGTTTGCCGTTAAATTTTCCAGACCTTTAGGTTTTTTGCGCGTAACTGATATGTGAGCTTTCCACACACACACACACTTTCTAAACTACTTAAAATATTTTGTTGAAGCAAAAGCAATGAAAACCCAAAAAGTTAAGCCAGCTTTCCCCCGCCCCGCCCCCGCCTTACCCCACCTGCCTTCATCGTAGCGTTGCTGTTGTTGGCTTCAAACGATTTTCAAGCGATTTTCCAAAAAGTGAGCAAACGAGTGTATCGTTTTCATATGGCAACAACACACACTCACACACACACACTCATACACACAAACACACACACACACACACACGATGTATCTTTCACTTTCCTGCATGCGGCAATGAACCGTGAAACCGTAAAATGTTATGTTCTGAAAATCTGAAATTTTTAGCGCGCTTCAAAGCGTTGTTCGCTATTGCCATCCTCATGCAACCCGACTCCTGATGCTGCCGGCTGCCGGCTGCTCCCGTTCCTGGCTGCCAATAAAGTACCAGGAGCTGCGGCACGAGTGGCATGCGCAGATGAATGTGAATGTTGCCTAGGTAGCTACCCAGCCCCAGCCCGACCATGGCAGGGGATTTGTGCTGCGTTGGATCTTTGCAGCATTATTCCTCTGTCAGCAGTTCGCAGCATTTATGCCCGTATAAAAATCTTACCAAATCTCTTTTCCTCAGGTATTTGATATACCTTCAAGTGTACATATTTATTTATTTATCAATGCTCAAGAAAAACCTTGGGTCTGTCCAATTATTTAATACAACCCATTTATTGGAATACACAATTTTCTAATAGCATCAGCAACCGATGGAGGTGTTTAGTTGCCCGTCCGGCCAGCTATGCCCTTTTCCTAGCTAATTTTGTCAGAGCCTACAGGTGGGAAAGAAGATGTTAGAAGAGAAAACAGTGTTCTTAAGCGAAAATGAAAAATAATCTTAATTTACTATATTTTTAAGGAAAAAACAATAAATGGGAAAAAAGAAAGTTATTTATAAAGTAAGCAAATTTATACTAGATAAATAGAGTGTTAAATAAGATAAGATAAATATATAGAGATGGGAAATCACCGTCCCTTTCGGGGAAATTTAGCCTGACCCGCAAGTATACTATATATCCTACTATATATATCTATACATATATCTTTAGCTTTTCAACTACTTAAGATTCATTTAGTCTGATGTGAAAAGCTTTGCGAACTTCAGATATGAAAGAAACTAAGGCTCACAATTTCCTTCATTAATGATGTAAGGAAGAAAATGTATTCTAGATATATAGAATGCTTAGTAGATAGGATATAGAAATAGTGATGGGAAATCACCTTTGCTTATGATACCAAATATTTATACTACTTATGCTACTTAATTCATTGCTCGGTTTCCAAATTAAGTTTCAAAATAATCGGAGTGTTATTGTGAGCGCAATTTTCAGCTTCCCCGCTTTCCAGATTTTGATAGTTTGGCAGTCCGTCTAACGATCAATCGATTAGTCACTTTTATTTATTATACTTTTATGATATTCAATTCAATCTTAAGCAGGGTGTTTGACAGTAATAACAAGCCTCAGGGCTTCACTTTGCGAGCTTGTCAAGCTGTTAGGCGCTTAAAGTCTGCCTTTTAGAATCGACAACATGAAGCCCTTGCACAACACACACACACATGTCCCCGCTGTGCACCTCTACCCTCTTTCACTAACCTCTGCCTGGCCCACTTGCATGTTAGGCATTTGGTCATGCAATTTTGCTTTAATCATTGCTATGTTACTACACGCCGCACACGTGCCGGGTTCAATAGACTTTAAGTGTTCTTTTCCTCGAGATAAAGAGGCAGAAGTGGAAGCCAATGAAGTTTATTTATCAACAGCTGTTGATAAATTGGCTGCCATTGATAGGCAGCACTTATGCCTTATGCATTTATAATGCGACGATTGAAAGGTATTTCAAATCCGTAAAAAATTCAATGGGCCTCTCCGTTAAAGAGGAGGGAGAAGGCAGTCGAACGTGGTCTCGGCACCCAAAATGCACTCGAACGCAAATCCCTTTGAGTGGAGAGAAACGAAGAAGCGAACCGCAGGCCAACTTAGTTGGTTGCTTGCTTCTCGCTTTCTTGCTTTCGTGTTGTTGGGCCAACTTTCCGCAAAAGCAACAGCCAGCACTTAATTTACGAATAAACGCGCATAATTTTATATCTATACACGAGTCTGCCTCCAACGTTGTTGTCTAAGTTTTTGGCATATGAAAAGGTTGCCAACGTGGCGCGTAATAATAATTTTTCAAACTACGCATGTGTGTGTGGGTGTGCGGGTAGTTGGAAAGTTTTTAACCAATGTCTACAGAACTCCTCAAGGTGTGCCTGGCACGCAGCGGCAACCGAGCGTTGAACGCCTCCTGTCTGACTGCTGGTCTTTTGTGCAACTTTTGCCAGCGCCGAGGTGCTGCCTCTCTATGCTAAAACTTTAGCTAAACTCGGCGAGCACACACACACGCACACACACATGTATTTAGCTGCACCTGCACGCATGCGAAACCCTTTCGCATGTGCAGAAGTTTTTGGCAAAGTTTTCGTTGCGAAATTGTTGATGATGAAAATGCGCGAGAAGCGAAAGCCAAAAAGGGTGTTGGCTTAGGAGGGGAGGGGGGCACGGGGGTTGCGCGTTGAACCGCAACCAAGTAAAACGCGAAAAGCACAAGCAAAACCAGCAACAACAACAACAAGAAGTGCAACAAATCAAGCAACAACAGCGCTAATAGTTTGCATAAAAAAAAAGGCAACAAAATAAAATGGTTAAATAAAAGTCTGGCTAACCGTCGCATACTCTAAATGCCTGGCAGGATTTACAGGAAATTAATGGACCAAGAAGAATTATGGAGGGAGCAAAATTTGTACATGCAGATCATAACATGTATTGTCTTATTTGGAAAATATTTAAAAATAATAGTTTATTTAAATTCCTATAAAAATATAAGGGATAACTATACGGTCCGCTCTGATGTCTTGTCTTCCTCATTCATGACCCCAGGCATCGATTCATTAAAGCTGCTTTTTACACAAAAAATATAAAACAAATTATGTTTGCAAATATAAGCATACATCAGTAACAAATCATAGGTTTGTCCATTTGTAGAGCAAAGCTTTATGAATAACCGCCAAATTCTTCTGTTGATCAACTGGAAAATTAGCTTGTCGAGCAAGGTTCCTGCCTGCGTCTCCATCGAAGCTCATCAAGCCGAATGCTCTTCAGTATTTGGTCTATGTTCGTTCGCCTTATAAACTGCCTTAAAGTCAATTTTAAACCAATCAAATCCATAAGGCCTATGGTGTATATGATCCTCAATTGACCTTCGGTTGACATCAATGGGACCCAGTTTTGAATCGATCCTTGATTCGTCAACCTTTTCTTCAGTTCGGTTCAGACTCAGGTTGGGCTCACTTTTGGCCAAGCGCAATGGTTCAGAATTCAGTTTAAAGTAAGACAACAAATTCAGCCGTAAGTCAAGGGAATATTGTAGGATATTGTAAGAATATTGGAATTCGGGATACGAATCGGTTTAGCCCTGGCTTATTAGAAATATAGTTTATTGCAGCTCGCTGTAGTCCTCTCTTCTATAAGCAGGGCATTTGCACTTCGTTATCACCTGAGCCATATCTTAATAAAACTTGGCTTAGTCACACTTGAGCATGTTGTGTGTTGTTTGGCTGCGGAGTGGCCTGAGTTCCCTTCGGAACAGTCACACACACATTTGATACTTGACTGATAGACTTGTTGGCTGTGTTGACAGCCTTGAAGGCACTGCGAGTATAACCAAAAGCCACCAACCACCAACTGGCAACTGGCAGCTGCTCCAGTTAGTTGGATGGAGTGGTTTATGGCGTATCAGTTTGATTGTATCCATCAGTCAATTAAAATCATTATGCAAAGCAGACATAAACCAACTGACAGGCACACATTCTCTCTCTCTCTCTCGCTGAGTGTGTGGCTCGGGTCCATCGGACCCAACGGACCGATCAGGCGGCTGTCAGCGTTGACAGGAGGGCGAGCTGCGAGACCGGATTAAAATGGCCATGGGGCGCAGCAATAAGAAAACGAGACAAAAATCAGAAAGAAAGACTCATCGGACATGTGTCAAGCTCAGCAACAGCAGCAGCAGCAGCAGAAACGGCAGCAACTGTTGCTGATGGGACTGGGTACGGTAATTTCAACGTCAATTAGATGATGTTTACTGCATTTGCAGCAAATTGACAAACTCCTCGCTGTCAGCTCCGGATTTTCCACAGCCACACCCTTCATGTGTAGCAGCAAATGAAAATTCAAAGCGAGCAGAAATATGCCAAACGTTCGATGCTGTTGACGTTATCAAAAGTTGTTGGGCAAGCCGAGAAAAAGAGAGAGAGCTGTGGAAAATAAATAGGTAAGAAATCAAGCGAGTCATGAGAAAAGGATACAAGTAATTTGCCAAGGGCAACATGGCCACAGCGGAAGTTAACATTGAAAAGGATTACCGCGTCGCAGCCAGCCCCGCCCCCCGCCCCCTCTTTGACAGTATAAGAAACATCCCTACCTTTGTGCGTGTCTGTCGCCTGGTTTTGGGCACAGTCAAAGCTGCCCTTGGGTCGTTTTCACGATTTTATTTTCTCTTCCTTTTTTCCCATTTTGTTGGCGTCCAGGTAAAAAGTCAACGATTTTTGCGATTTGGCATTGTTTCCTTTTGACTTTTACTTTAACTTTAAGTTTGTCTTTTTCAGCAGTTGGCAAATTGAAATTTGCATTTTGATTAGCTTTAGTCGAGCACCTTGTGTGGCTGTGTGTGTAATAATGACTTAATAATCCTGTGCGCAAAGTCCTTTTGCAAATTATGACATTTACTTACTAATTTCCTTCCTAAATACGTTTCGGCGACAATGAGGAGAACCCCAAAGGCTGCCCGACTACATCCGACGGGCATAAGTTTCTAACTTAAGCTTTTTTGCCACACACACATAAAGTTTCTGGGCCAGAACAACCCCTTCTTGTGTCCAGTCGGCGGGGGGAAATGAGAAATTTTAAGTGAACTAGATTTTTGGTCTGTTTGTTGGCTTTGTTTGCGTTTCACCTGCCTGCTGCGAACACATGTAGGTGCATGTATATGCAGCCAGGTGCGCCTCGTTGTGCATGTGTCTCGATTTCTGTTTGCGGCCAGGTTACGTATACGCCGCATATGCCGCCCACAAACAGACACTCGACCCAGCAGAGATACCTCAAAAAGCCAGGCATAGCTTGAAGCCGAGTTGGTCGAGGAGAGCTAAGTGACTGACGTCCAGGTCCGGAGCAAGGATTAACCTTGCCAGTGCTGCGGTGTGCCCAAAATCGTTTGGCAAAGCTAAAGAGCTAAGCTCGTAAAATGCAGCTGCTCTGCAAATGGCCGGGCTTATTAACTGGAGTGGGCGAAGAGAAGTCTTTAGTAAAATTCAAAAAATTTAAAATATCCATAAAATGTATTTACTTTCAAGGGAATAAATTCACAAACGGCTGAGTTGAAGCATTGCCAATAGAAACAAATCTGTGCAGCAGGTAAAAACTTCGAGAGTTTTAAAATAAGTTCGACACAAAAAGTTCTCAAAAGGGGTTAATTTACCCGCCATTTAACTGAGCATCTGCCGTGCATAATTTATTGGCCATGCGAAGAGCATTGAAGTGCAAATATTTGCTTAGCCTCCAATTAGCCATGCCAACAAGTTATTAATATGCCTGAATAGCTCTGCCAATGATACCCTGTAGCCACTGCTCATAAGGGAAGTCAGGGTGTAATACAATTGTGCAGAAGGAAAAGTATGTTGAATGTATATGGAATCACGTTAGTTTCTTTTGGGCAAAGGTCAGTTGCAATTCAATAGCTGGACACGCGGTATATGCTAGTCGGGCACGCTCGAGTTGACAACTCTTACTTGCTTCTCTGAACCAATTGAAAATGGGTAAAAAGGGTATATTGTATTTGTGCAAATGTGTATAAAAGGCAAAAGGAAGCATCTCCTATATATATCCTTGATCAGCATCAATAGCCGAGTTAATCTAGCCATGTCTGGCCGTCTGTCCGTATGTATGAACGCAAGGATCTCAGGACCGTTAAGTGCTAGAGAATTGAAATTTAGCTGTAGGTCCTCCTAGTGCCCGTTTAGATGAGTTTATTTCCGATATTCGATAACTTGCTCCGTTTCCAAGCAATCGATAAAAATCGATATCGAAATCCGGTTTAATGAGCAAATCTCGTAAGTTTTAGGGCTAGAGCCACCAAACTTGGCATGTTCTTCTAGAATAGTTTGTACATATATATAAAGTAATGTTAGATTTTCTTCTATTTTTCTACTTTTAAAGCAAACGAGCGCGAGCTGCATTTGGTGTTGGTAGAAGACGATTAAGGGTATCCCCTAGTCGAGAGCTCCCGACTAGAGCCTCTTACTCGTCTTGTTTTATGTGTGTGTGTGAGTGTGTATTTACAAATTTATTTGCTTTTATTTACTGCCGCTGTGTTTTGCTCATTAATTTGGCAATTTGTATGTAAAATGCACACAGAGAGCCCTCCCCCCCTCCCACCACGGTTGAGCCCCCGGCCATGTTAACTGTCACTGCTTTTGTCTGTTGTAATTAGAATCATGTTAATGAATTTCATTTGTTTGTCGGCCTGTCGACGCTTTCATTTCTTTATTTTTAATTCTTTTTAATTATTTTTTTTTTGCTCACTTTCGCCTTCGTTGCACGTTGCGTATGCCTAATAATTTATATTTGTTTAGCCAGCCAGAAACGTTTCTTTTGTTGGGTTGGGTAGTGTAAGCGCAAGTGATAGTTATTTAAATTTTAATTACTTGTGAGCCTAAAGTGAGTGTTTGAATAGCCCAATGAATGCATTTAAATTGTGCATTCAAATGCGAAATTAAATTTGTTGCTCTTGTCAATGATTAAGTTTTTTTTTTTATGTGCACATTTGTTGTTGCTTTTTTTTTTGTTTGCATTAATTTTATTTTGTTTTTTAACACTGTTTGTCCTTGGCAATTAATTGTTTAATTTGGTTATTTATAAATTAATGATGTGTTTTTCATATGTCAATGCACATTTGTGTTCGGCTTAATTTTATTTGTTATTTTTTGTGCTCCTTCAATTTCGTTTTTAAATTACAAATATCGTTAAACATTCATTTCAATTATGCAGATAAGCGCAAATGTAATGAAAGTTGAACAAGCGGATTAATGCGCAAAGTTGCCAAAGCGAACAAGTAAGAGGTTCTAGTCTGGAGCTCCCGACTAGGGGATACCCTGAACCCTCTTCTTTCACCACAAAATTCAGATATACATCCTATTCTAGAAGCTACAAGCTACCAAGTTTGGTGACTCCAGCTCTTATTATTTACCAAAATTGCCCAAAAAACAAGATTTCGATTTCGATTTGTATCGATTACTTGAAATCGGGGCAAGCTATCGATTATCGGAAAGGAATTCATACTGCGCGGGCACTGGGAGGACCAACATTTCCAGTCTCTTCTGAGATCCTTGCGTTCATACATACGGACAGACAGACGGACAGATAGACGGACGGACGGACGGACAGACGGACATGGCTAGATCGACTCGGCTATTGATGCTGATCAAGAATATATATACTTTATGGTGTCGGAGATGCTGCCATCTATCTGCCTGCTACATACATTTGCACAAATGTAATATACCCTTCTGTCCCATTTTCAATTGGTTCAGGGTATAAAAAAAAAGGCTTAAAGTCAATTTAATGAGTTATAAAATGTGCAAGTCTGTGACAGTTAGTGGCAATTTGATTGGACATCAGCATGGCTCAAAAAGACTGCTGCATTAAGCCGCTCGGCTGCACAATTTTTTTGTTTTGCTTTTAACTAGCAATTATTTGATCTTATTTTTTTGACACAAGGCGGACATACGACTCGTGTATATTAAATTGGGTTTGTCGTTGAGAGCTTGGAAAAATGTGCAATAATTTTTAGAAGAGGTTTATCCTCTCAAATAATTACAAACATAAAGCTCTAAAAGAAATATTCTAGTTATAAATTTCAAAGATTTGAAAAATATTATATACAATTTCGAGATTAAAACAAAACAAAGTCGTAAAACTGATTAAATCGAATTTATTTGTAACAAATAAACATACACACATACATATATAGTATATAGATAACCTGCAAGCGCATTCAATACTTAAAAAACTTGACTTTATTGTATACTATATATACTTATATACATACATACTTATGTTATATATATTGCATTTTTTAGCTGATAATTCAGATTGATAGAACATTCTGTAAATTTTGAAAAAGATTCGAAGTGCCTTACAATTTTACGCACAAATAATTTTTCATTCTTTTGCTTATTTTATAGATTATATTCAGTTACATATTTTCATTTTGTGACATAGATCTTCATAGACCTTTTAGGCTTTTAGCATTTGATGTTCATAATGTGATGTATTGAATGATTAGGGTAACACTCGCTTTTGTCGACCATTAAAAAACTAATAAACAAATAATAAGTAAATAAGAAAAACCAGTAATAATAGTTGGGCCAGACGATTTTGATCCTGAATAAAAAAGTATTCTCTCTAAAGTTAATCTAATTTATATGTTTCGTATATTTTTTGAATTGAAACTGATTCATACCTGCCTGATAACCATGTCGTATATACGTGTGGTAAGGATCTGTTGGACCCAAAGCATTCCTATCATTTGGTTCACCTTTCTCCAGATCAGATTGAACTTGAGTTTCTACTTTAGCCACTTGGCTTGTTAATACTTCCGTTGCCTTGCGTTCTGCATAGTTTGAACACGCTTCACTATTGTTCTTCCCATTTTTCTCGGAACATTCTTCGAAGAACTTAATCCTGTTATTGTACCAGCTAGACCACATAGCCTTGCAAGTTTCAAAATTCTGTTTATCAGCCTTGTCGTCACATTGGGGAGAAGCTCCAGAGATAATTGTCAAGAGAAGTGCAAACGCGATTAATTTCAGAACCGACTTCATTGTTCGGCTGTTGTCTCGCGACTACTAAATCAGCGAACACTAAACGTGTAAGACATTCAGACTCGAAGACGCTCTCTATTAAAAAGTTCGCAATATAATTCTTATACATATATACCGGTCGCAGCGTTCTCTTAGTAAAAGTGTGTTAAAAGCGTTCTCAAGACAAGCAATTTTTGTTTTTTTTTTGTTTTCATTATCTCTACCGGCTTGTTGCATGGCTAATCATGATTAAAATACAAGTTCAAAGACCAGAATGTTTAACAGATAACTAAATTATACAAAATCTCGTTTATGGCGGATTATTCCCACATCCACATTTAATAGACTAATCTTGAATGTGACTCATGTAAAGGTAGCACTAAAATCCAAAATGTTTTTATACAAAAGCTGCACATTATTTCGTTTTTATTATGTCTGCTGGCTAATTATGCAATATTATTAAGGCGTAACATTAAAAACTTTTGTAGAATTATGACTTTGCAGGCTTTGCAGATATATGAGTAGAATAGTGCGCGCTTGGAGAAGATATCTTAAAAACTTAAAACTTCTCCCTACGATATCTCATTATCGACCGATTGTTCCTATACAATTCCATGATACAGTAGTCTGAGACATAGCTCAGATTAAGGGAGCACAATGGAATGGAAAAAACAATGTTTGTTTTTTTTTTCAGATGCAACAACGTCCATTTATATGGCAGCTTAATGATTATGTGGTCCATATTTTGACATATATACTGAGGCATAGACCAATATGAACTTTCATGACGATAGCTTTAAAGATAATGTACAACTTGTCAGAGGAACTGGCAGGCGGACATGGCTATATAGGAACATTCCCTAAAGAAATTATATATTCCAAAAAGCGTAAGCATTTCATAGTATGTTATATATTATTATTAAGGTGCATAAGCTGAGTTAAGAAATCAATCGGCATATACATATATAATATTGATAATTTTACTGTGCTCCGATCGAATTTCGTTTAGCGGACACCTGACCCTGCTTGGCTATTTGTTGCGATTGAAATTGCGATTGCATTGGCTCGTCTTCATATGATACATTGCCCAGGTTCTGGGCAAGGGGAAAGAGGCATGGGGGTAGGGGTAAGTTGAGGGCAAGTAATTACGTTTTACTTATTGCACTTCTTTTCCTGCTTACCTGCAAAATGATAAGGGAGAAGCGAGCTGGGAGCAGAGCAAACAGCATGTGGCCCGCATGACGATAACGACCCGGGATAAGCAGCATGAGGAGTAGACGAGGTGCAGGGGGGATTGGAGTGAGGTATATGGGGTTGTGGCAGCCCCTGCAGTGCAGCTCAGCGCTTGGCCCATTGTTTGTTTTTACAGCTGTGATTGAGGTGAAATTGCATATTTCTGTGCGCTTCCTTAATTTCATTTCATTTCCAGACGATGTGTGTGCGAGTGTGTGTGTGTGTGTGTGAGTGTGTGTGCGAGTGTGTTCCCATAATAATAGCAAACGTTTTATTGAATGTCGTGTAGCGTGGCCCGTCTTCAGGCTGACTGCACTTGACCGAGTTGCTCACTTGCCCCGCCCCGTTTTATTTGCACAATATACTCGTAAATGTCAGCTGAGGAAAATGCTCGACAATGGATACCAATTTCCAGCTAGGCAAATTATTTGTTTAGTCTGGCAAATAAACATACAATACAAGCCACCACGAGCTAAAGGCAACTTGTTTGTCAGTTAATCTCTCGGAGTTTGGGAAACCTTTCCCGAAACTGCAATTGCTTGCGAGCAGGCTGGCGGATATCTGTCAGACAGGAGCTGTTATGTGTAAATACTCGCATATTATTATCGAAGCAGTCAACAGACCGTAGCTTTCCGACTCGTATTATATATTGCTTAGCTTTCGGCACAGTTAAGTATCGATAGAACGTGAACTTATCCTTAGCCAGGATGCAAAACTTGATCAAGAGTCGCGCCGTTTTTGAGATATTGAAGAAGCCGCTGCCCGAGCTGCTGCGTTTCTACAGAGAAACTGAAAGCGAAAGCGATTGCGAGGAAACTTCAGCAGATCCCGGAGACTCCAGAGATGCAGCAGCTGAGGCAGAAGCAGCTGCTGAGGCAGCCGCAGCCAAGCTGAATGTGAATGCGAGCGTGTTTGTGCCGCGCTCGAAGGACGCCAGCGTCGAGGCCGAGGAGCTGCGTCTGGGCGAGCTGAAGCGCCACTTCGAGGCCCTGGACGTGCGCAAGCCGCAGCAGCCGAAGCTGATGCTGCCCTGGAAGGGCTTTCCCAAGCCGATACCCGCCGATCGAACCAGCAAAGCGCGTAAGTAATTCGAGTAGCTCGAGTAACTCCTCCCCCCAAATCCCTTCCACTCCGCCACACATCTGCAGCCTCGGCCCAGAGCAAAGATCAGAGGGTTGCCGTCATGGGTGAAGAGACAAAAGGCGAGTCCCGTCTGAAGCGCGCTCAGCCGGACAAGGAATCGACCTCGCCGCCGGGCAGTCGCAAAAAGCAGCTGAAGGAGCGGTCCCTCATAAAGTCCGCCGTGCCGGACGAGAAGCGGCGCGAGCAGGAGCGCAAGGTTGCGCTAGAGGCGCTGAAGCTGGTCGAGCAGCGACGCATGCGAGAGACACTCGACCAGCCACAGATCATAGTCCATCTGACACGTTCACCCGTGGACTTTTCGCCGGAGGAGCGCGTGCGCGTCAATCGGCTGCGCATCATCAAGCGCGAGCACATCGAGAGCGTGCTGCGCGAGATGCGTGACGAGCTGGAGCTGAAGCAGCAGCAGCAAAAGTCCGACGGCGTCCAGCCATCCAGTCGCTACATCTGCCTGCAGCGCGCCGCCAAGCCCGACGCCCAGTCCTCGCCTCAGCCCGAGCAGCTGCAGTTGCAGCTGCCGCCGCCGCCGCCGGCTAGCTCGACACCGAAGCGTTATATACCCACGGTCAAGCAGTGGGACGAGCGCTGCAAGGCCAAGGCCAACGAGGCGGCGGCCGGCGCCAACAAGGAGAACAACAACATGGCCGGCCGGACTCTGATCAAGCTCGAAGAGAACGCGCCGCGCGCCATGGGACCCTTCAGCCAGGGCAACATCATGCACACAGCCACAGCTATGGGCCACAGCAAGCCGCCGTCGCAAAGCGGCGGTAAGGATCGCGAGTTGTTTGTGCCGCGCTATTGGCCACCGGCTCCGCTGGTGGCCAGGGGTGAGAGGCGTCGCGGAAATCTGACCCACGCCCGCAATATAACGCGCGCCTTTGCCAATTGCGGCCTGTTGCCCACGCCGTCGCCCGCCTGGGAGGTTTCTGCCAAGGAGGACTATGAGTTGCCGCAGGGGCCGAAGAAATCGGTGAAACGCTACGGAATGGAGGAGCTGCTTCAACTAGAGCCACAACCACACGAACTGGAGAAGCCCCACATCGCTGAGGCGCTCCAAAAGCTCGGATTCATATGCGAATAATTGCCAAATACCTTGCCCTTGGCTCTGCCTCGGCATCTGTCCGTGTATTCTATTCTTTGTGTATTCAGTTAGTTTGTTCTTGTTCATCTTCTTTTCTCATTTCAACCAGTTGCATTTCCTGCCACTTAACGTTGAGCTCTTTGTCTCGGCTAAATACGAGCTTTACCATTTATATTGAGCACCTTCGGATTTGCAACTCAATTATTATTAATAATAAAGTCTATCTGCAACAAACTACAATTTCAAATGCCTTGGCTGCATTTTGAGACTCATTAAATATGTAACGCGAAGAAGATATTAAACCAAATTATAGATCAAGCAGAAACGATATAAACCTGGTTAAGAGCCAGAATTTTAGTTAGAAACCATGAACCAAAGTATTCTTGCCCAAAAAGCTGCCAAGATTGAAGCAAGCCATATTTTTTAAAAACTTATTAGTTCGAAAATATCTGATATTAATATTAATTAATGATAAAAAGTGTACACATTTTTTAAGAAATTTAATTAAGAATAAGCGAAAAAGTTTTTTTTTTATAATTATACTAAGTAGCTTTTCTTTGCTATATATGGACTACAACTAACGAAATCTTAATAAATTATGCTTCTGAGGAATTCCTGTGCAGCTTTCTAATCGCAAAGTCTGGAAACTCGCTTCGGGCTGCAGCGTCAGTCACTTGTCGCGACGAAGAGGATGTGTGCATTTGTTGGTATTTTCTTTTAAAAGGTTTCATTAAATTGATGTCGACCCGTTGATGCATCTGAGCTACTCAGCAGCCAGCTAACGGAAGCGGAAACGGCGGGGGATGGTGCGAGCGGGGTAGCGGGTGAGGGGTCGCTACAGTGAAGCCATAACTTAAAAGGCGCCGGGCAGTGCATCCTCGTGGATGGCCAACAATTAACAGCATAAATTTAAATATGCAATTAACGAAACAGCTTGAGGCTGAAAAAGAAAAATCAAGTGAAAGGCAAAAGCAGCAGCTACTATAGGGACGCAACTAAGTATGGGTAAGGAATGATCGACAACTAGATACCCATTAACTTACTCAATTAATTTATTTACTAACTGCTTCTATAGACAGTCTTTGCTAGATTGTGCTCTATAGATTAATCTCCACAAATCCATATAAAGACAAATTGTCTACCGTCATGTTTTTCGTTCTGTCACAAAGTGTTGCTTGTTTTGCATAAACCCTTCATTGCGGTATTGTCTATAGGGCATACAAATGTTTGCACTGGCTGTGGCAGTGGCGACAATGAAAGCCAAAGGTCATTTTAACACATGGACAACCACACACACACACACGCACACACACACACAGTGAAATGTATTTGATTGTTTGTGTTTTCCATTTTTTAAATAAAAACACACACAACAAAAAAACACACACACAATTTTACGCTTTATTTACGCGATGGCCAGCAACAATACTGGTCATGTGATACGCTGGCCAGCCCCACCAGCAACACCCACCAGCAACATGCAACACCGACACCAGCAACACCCAGCACCCAACACCCAACACCGACACCAGCAACAACTGTGCAGCACATGTCAATATTTTAACGCTCTGCCACAAGGGAAGCCTGGTTTCTGCCACATTCACTCTCTCCCGGCTTCTGCTCGCCTTTCGTTTGTGGCAATTGGAGTCGCGGCGTTATTGATGTGTAAAGTGGACGCCGTTGTTTAATAAAATTAAAACACAAATTTAATATCGCCTCCTCCTGCTGGGCGCTGATTTCGCGCAACAACAACAGCAACAACAACAATAAACAAGTAAGAGGTTCTAGTCGGGAGCCCGACTAGGGGTACCGCTCTTCCACACATAAAAGGGGGGGGGTAGATAAAAGAAATTTTTTTTTTGGTGTGGGTTTTTTTTAATTAAGTTTTTTTGGTGGTTCCGTCCCGTATTTGGGGCTAGGGATAAAAAATAATATTAATATGGCCAGGCAATGCATGCGAAATTCGCCTCTCTCTCTTTCTCTCTCTCTCTCTCTCTCTCTCTCTCTCTCCGTGCAGCTTCAGCCAACGTCTGTCCGCCCCAAGCCTGGCTGCAAATTATATTTTCATGCCATGAAGTCAAAGTGCAACTGTCAACTGGCTCATTATCAGCGGGTTGTTAAGCCGCACAGTTAGTTAATGTGGCCTCGAATACGCTTCATTGGGTTTTTACGGCCAGCCGCAAAGACTCAAAGCAAACGAACAACTTTTCACCCCCCCTCCTTTTCCTCCCCTGGAGCTGCTTTGGCTGGCTCCTGAACCTTGCACACGCTTCCTTTCTATAATCATAACATGGCAATTTTATTCAATTTCCTGCCTTTTGTGTGTGCCACAAACAGCTGAGACTCAGACCGCGAGCTAAATGAATAAACGCGGCCAGCTGGGCATTTTCGACTCAAAGATGCCCAATAAAAAAACTAGCCAAGAATTGAAAATAAGAGGAAATCATTTTATTTCTTTAAGAGGTAGTCGATAAAGTAACATAGTAAGCAAGGCTTCGCACCCCAGAGAAAAGGAAGATATAATATTTTTCACCCTAACATTATCTAGGCTAGATTAGTCTGTCATTTTGAGACTACAATTTGTATATACTCGTAATTTTTAAAAATTCTCTACCTATTTTAACTGGTCTAGATTTTCTTGTATTATGCTAATTAAGCACTAAGTCTAACTCTTATCACCTTGTGGATTACTCTGCTAGCTCATTTAAATTTTACAGGGCAGCTGAAACTGGCTTTAAGCGCTTCATAAGTCAAAGGCCATTAAATAAGCTACGTCGAAAGCGCCATAAGTTTTATTCTTTCAACATTTCTATGAAATTATCAGAAAAAAAAAAACTGAAAATAAAAGGACTGAGGCAAAACTATGTGGACCACTTTGTGGCAGACGCGGTTGCAAAGCGCAGCCAACAGTCCCACAGCCAGCACAAAGCGGCTTAAGCATTGGCGCCGGGTCCGGCTTGTGGTCCTGGCGAAGGTGGCAGACCAGGTGCACGGCCAACACAATGTGCTGTAAGCTGATTAACGGCTATTCGCAAGACTTGTACGCGGGCTGCTCAGAAAGATAGTTCAATTGGCCAAACACTTTGTAGCCCTAATTAAGCCACTTAACAAAATTGTGGCCTTCAAAATCAGCACGGCGTATGCGCAATAAATATTGCAGGGTAGCTCGCTCTTCAAACTGGCCCCAAGTTTTGGCCCTGCATTTGGCATTCCCTTTTTCGGCGTACAGTTTCTACGTGCGCCCGAACTTGCCGGCTGGCACTTAAATTCAGCCCAGCGAAACTCTTAAAACGACGTGACTTTTCTCCCATCACAGCAACCACCTTGAAATGGGCATCATTTTAGTTGCCCTTTGATACAACGCGCTGCGATTGCACTCAGTGCAGAGGTAGTGCATCACGCATTCGCCCCGACAACTTGGCATCAAAAACTGACTGCAATGAAAATTCGCATTTGCCTACGAAATCAGGATGTAATGCGAACGTGTTAATAAAGTGGGCTTTCAGTGCGAATAGAAAAATAATTTCATCTGGCATCTAAACTGGTTCTGTCTGAATATTAATTTAAATGATTTTGCATCCGCTTTGAACTCAAATGGGGATTAGTTAACAAGAGCCGAAGCTTAAACAAAATTAGTTGCAAAGGAACAAAAGTAATTAAAACTAACCCAAACCATATTTTTACAATAGCTTAATTCGTACGGAAACCTACTATCGATTGGCATTCAAAAAGTAAACCAACGGAGGATTATCTTTTGGACTCGTAAGTTTGGCATTCAAACAAATCAAAAATCGAGGGGTTGAAAAGAGTTGTGGAACAAAAAAAGCGATTCGTTTGTAAAGTCAACCTTTCTTGATGGTTTTTTATGTGAAATAAGTTGTATTAACCAGGACTACCAACTTGCCAAAATTCATTAGGATCGTCCTGCTAGTTTTGAAGATATTCAAGGATTTGTGCTTTCGGGCCATTTCCGGCAATGAAATTTTCTAAGTAAAAATACAAGTCTTGTGGTTCCTAGATGACCCCTTATTTTTTTATGCAGATCGATGCAGGGAGTCTATGCGATCCTAGCGCACCATGTCCTTTACAAATCTGCAAGGATATGACCGAGTTGTGTCCTATTTTCCTTGCAAATAATGCCTGTATATATTTTTTGCCTTGTTTAATTCAAATTTGTTATTATCTTTTCAGACTAACAAGTTGTGGACTACAATGAGCTCTAAGGACCTCCACGACTGACGAATCGAATTTTTCCAGGATCGGACTTTAATTAAGCCAGATATAGTTAATTTAAGTTTAATAAGCTAAAATTATATTTTATGCTCGTTTTGTATAATTTTAAGAGAAATAATTAAGAAAATTAGCATAAAAAACAAAAATTTTGTAAATTTCAACATAAATAAATCAATTATTTAAAATAAAAGAAGAAAAACCTGTTTTTATAAAAAAGTTAATAAATCAACGGTCTTTAGAAAAATATCATTGCATATCCAAAAGGAACGTCTGTTGGCAGCCGCTAGCTGCCGAGATTTTTCTTACAATCTGCTAAAATACCAGGCGAACAGAAATGCCCAGAAGGTCGACAAAAAATATTTTTAGCTGCCGAAAAATGACGTAGTACAAAGGGGCACCGTCGTCGCGGGGCCAAATTTGCACTAAAATTCCACTCGAATACCAGGCGAACAGAAATGCCCAGAAGGTCGACGAGTGGTTTGAATAAAAATTCTCATTGCATAGCATTAAGGGACAAAACTGTAGCTCAATTAAAATGAGCACTGTTAGGTAGCAGTTTATATAAAATGAGTGCTGTAAGGAGGCTGTTAAAGAACAGTTGCAGCTGCAGCTATTGTAAAAGGGTTCCTGATAAGAAAAATCATACATGTTTTTGGACCATTTCAATGCACATTTTGCAGGGATCTGATCCTTTAGGTTTCCAAGGACTATATCGATGGTATGGTATGACCAAGGATATGTTAGTCAACTACAAACCATCCAGGGGGCGAGGCTGCTGCTGGGGGCGGCTGTAAAAGAAGAGCATACATATTTTTGGACCATGTGCATCCGCATTTCGCGAGGACGTGGTCCTTTAGGTTCGCTAGGACTATATCCATGATATGAAATAATCAAGGATATATAGGTCAACTAGGTATCATGAAAAGCGATCACTTGCTGATTATATGTTGTCTATGGGCGTGGCAGATTTGGCTGAAAAATACAAAACAAAAAGATTGTTTATTTAAAATACGTGCGATTTTAAAAAGATAACGATTTTTTTAATATCTGAGGTAAATGGTTACATGCAAAATTTTTAACAAAAAAAAACATTTCGGTCATGATGTTTACCTTTCTTGATGATTTTTTGGAATATCTCGGCAAAAAATTGGCAGATTTCTTAATTTTATACCATTTTTACACGTAAGGATCAGAACTATCGATTGGCATCAAATTTGAGTTTTTGTGACACAGCCGACATGCCAAATGGAATTTGGCGACCGTTAAATTTTTAATATTAATTGCAACCAAGCAACTGCCCTTGAGTGAGATACGAAATCAGCTTGATATCTCGTAAATCTTATACAATTAAAGTACTCTCACAAGTCAAAAAAAAGCATGTGCCCAAGATCGGCCTTAATTTACTAAATTTGCAGACTTCCAACAAAATAAATGGCTAAATTTAGCGGGTACCGCATTATTTAGCCAAATCCGACGCATCACTTGCGTGTCTACGCATCACTATTAGGCAATCCTTCTTTTATACATTTTTGCGACAACAACAATGCAAACGGTCGATATGTATTTACGAATGTGCATAGGAAGCAAAACAAAAGGATAGTTACAGTTATTGAGCCGATCAGCCATCATGCATTTTCGATGTTATACATATATTTGACCAATGGCGCGCCGGCGCACAATCTGTTTTAATTCTGGTGTCTCCGACTTTTGGCTACCTACTGGCATTGCTGTTCGCCTGGTAATTCAGCTGAGTTTTGTTGAAATTTTGTGACACACCGACTTGCCGAATGGAATTTGGCGACCGTTAAATTTTAAATATTAATTGCAACCTAGCATCCGCATATGGGTAAGATTTACTAAATTTGCAGACTTCCAGCAAAATAAATGGCTAAATCTAGCGGGTTCCGCATTATTTAGCCAAATCCGACGCATCACTTGCGTGTCTACGCATCACTATTAGGCAATGCTTCTTTTATACATTTTTGCGACAACAACAATGCAAACGGTCGATATGTATTGACGAATGTGCATAGGAAGCAAAACAAAAGGATAGTTACAGTTATTGTGCCGATCAGCCATCATGCATTTTCGGTGTTGTACATATATTTGACCAATAGCGCGCCGGCGCACAATCTGTTTTAATTCTGGTTTCTCTGACTTTTGGCTACCTACTGGCATTGCTGTTCGCTTGGTAATTCAGCTGTTGAAATTTTGTGATACAACCGACATGCCATGCCGAATGGAATTTGACGACCGTTAAATTTTAAATATTAATTGCAATGGAATTTGATACCATTTTGCACTCGTAACATCAGTAATATAGATTGGCATAAAAGAGCCAAAGAGTCGAAAAATAAGCATGGCGACATACAAAGTTTTCAATTGGTATAAATTTGTTAATATATAATTTAAATTTAAATTATGATAGACTTAAGGTTAACATGCCGTGGCTTGAAGAAATACAGAGCTCATACATGTGGAAAAGCAACTTTAAGTCGAGGAATTGAAGCATATTATGATTGTACTCTTCCCGATAATCCGTCACCCAATTTACCGACACACTCAGTTAACTAGCGTTTAAATTTGGTATTTTCGGTCAACCTTGAGATATCCAGAAAATATACTTATGGAAATGGGGCTTTTCTGTATATCGAAAGCTTCTATGCTAAGATCCAATGTATATCAATATATTTTTAAATAAAGAAATCAGAATAATTTGAATGCGAAAGCATATTTATAACGATGTTTAACATACTTCAAGCAAGTCGTCGTGCAATAACCCATTCGATAAATTGTTAATATCCTCGTTTGCTTTGAATAGGCCTTGTTAACTGCATTTTTAAGCCTTTTAGCGAATTTTAGACGAGCTGTTGTTGCTGTTGTTGTTGTTGTTGTTGTAGTTGTGATGTTGCTCGACTTATTGGCTGGTTGTTATTGTTAGGCAGGATGCCATCAACAACATCATTGTCGGCGCCATCAACGTTGATGGCCTGTTAAATTGCCTGTTTTGTGTTTGTTGTCTCCGCGTGCCACGTGTGGCACAGGCACAGGCAGAGGCTGCGGCCGTGGCTGTGGCTGTGGCACGTGTGCTGCTGTTCAGGTGTGCGTGTCGCCTACATTATGTACATTAGCGCACATTATGAGAATGTTTGCTGACCCCTTTTTGCCAGCACGAAAAACAGGCACACCCACCCACAAGCCCACACACATACACACACACAACTGTAGCACTTTTCGACTGGACACTGAAACATTTCGTGACCCGTTTGGCAAGCATCCAGCGGATGACAAGCATGGAGGCTGACGCTGACATTTGACATCTGACATGCTTCAGCGTGGAACAAAATGATTTTTGACTCAAATTAGTCGCTTTGCTTCGCCTGTGGCGGCAACTGTCTCATGCAACACGCTGCATGCTGTTAATCCAATGAAAGCAGTGAAAAATTAAGTTAATTACGACTCACCTGCACACTACAAGTTTCTCTCTGTGTGCGTGTGTGTGTGTGTGTGGTTAACTGACCCTCGAGCGTGCTTCTTGCTAAGTGTTTACGTGTGCCACATGCCTAATGCATCCTTGTACAGCACAGAGGCGTGGCTGTGGGCGCTTTGAACCAGAAAAAGCCTTACAATGCTGTCCAGCGAGCACGACAAAGTGCAGCAGCATCTACAGTGGCTGCTGAAAGTAAATGCACGCTTTTAGGCTGCCACTTGATATGCATTCTACGGAGCGCATGTCCTGCATTATATCACGGAATCGGAGAGATGAGCTTGAAACTGGCTACTTATCTGCTGTTCCTAAGGATAATGCTCCTTAGGCGTGGAGCTGTGCTTCAAGCGGAATCCTCTTCAATTTCTTAAGCAGAAACTTTTAACAGCAAGTTGAGGGTTCGAATCTGCAGGAGAAGTTGGCCAAAACTTTGCTTGCGATTGACGTTGAGTTCTCAAAAACATAAATTCCTTTTAATCGGGAAGCTATTCTTCTGCTTTTTATTGTTTCCTTCTAGAATTTCTTTCTCTTCTTTTCTCCCTCTCTTTGTCTCCTTTACACTCTTAACTCATATATACTCATATTTTTTGTTCCTGTTCCATATTCCAGCTTAAGCCAGTTTCAATGTAAGCATTTATCTTACGTCAATCGTGAATACGAAATTCCTTTGATTAAAAATATTCTTCAAAGAGCTGGATTGATCTGTCAGCTTTTTATTGTTTCCTTCTAAAATAAAGTATTCTATAATTTCGATATCTTCTTTTTTCTCTCTCTCTCTCTCTCTCTCTCTCTCTCTTTCTCTCTGACACTCTCATCTTATATTTTCACTATAATATATTACCTATCGCTGTTTCCTCGATTTCTGTTTCTTTAATCCAGCTTAAGCCAGGATAGATATGAGTAAATATCTCAAGTATTTCGTATAGATGAACTTCCCTTGGCCAAAATATACTCTGTACTATTTGCTATAAATTTAAGGTCTCTCTTAATGCATTACTCCACTTGAATGTGTACAGTCAGCGATTAACATAAATGCACACAACGCAAAGTAATTTATAAATTGAGTCTTACAATCCAATAATTTATGTGGCAATACTTTATTACAATAATATTTATGTGTGTGCAGTCTGTTGCACTCTGTCATGTCCTTTCAGAGAGACTTGGCTTGACACTCGCTGATCTTTTTATTGCCCACGCAATCAGCCACACACACACACATACACACACACACGCACACATAGAGAGAGACACATGCAGTGGAAATTGTGGCGCAACTTAATGACCAAATATTGTTGGTTGTTGGCTGTTGATTATTGTTGTTATTGTAATCCATTTATTAAACATAATTTTCACGCATAAATTTAAACACCATTTGAGAGAGTCAGTTTTTATTTCTGTTATTTTTTGCCCAACAGCAGCTGCAGCTGCTGTTGTTGTTGTTGTTGTTTTTGTTGCTGCCTGCAGTTGCAATTAAAATTCATTGTTATGTGCGGCTCATTTTGACTTTTTGTTGTCCTGTCGTCCTGTCGTCCCGTCGTCCCCCATTGTCCTGCGCGCTGACCCAACGTGGTCAACTTCGCGTTGGCCAACAATTTTCAGTGCCATAATTATAAATACGTCGTCTATATGCATTTTACATACTCAGAAAGCATGGCACATAGCCATGCTTAATGGAGAGTTACATTTAAATGCATTTAAGTAGCTGCCCCCTCCCCCCCCTCCGTCCCCGCAAGCCCAGCCAGCCTCTTTGTTGCAGTTGTTGATTGGCGCTTTTGATGATTTCGGCTTAATAAGCGATAATTACATGTCAAGCGCTCTGCAAGGGGCATGCAAAAGCCAGTCACAGGAATATTATCTATAAGTGAGTGTCTGTGTGTGTGTGTGTGTGTAAATTGAATAACGCACACACATGAAGGCATTCAAAGTAGCTTAATGGAGCCAAGCCGATCAGAAGTGCTTTATCGTACTCCTGCTGCCAGCCAGGCAACATAGTAAGGGAATGTTCTGACTAGATTTCAACTCTTTTGTCAATTATTACCGACAACCAATTCCCATTCTAAATGGCCATAACGTATTTAAGGGTGCTTAAAATCCCTAATGTGACATGTAACCAACACTGAAATGAAAAGTAATTTTAGTAAGCGCTTTAAATAGATCTGTTTTGCATTAATTTTAGTTATAGCCATGGCCATAAATGCCTCGTTGAAATTTGAAATGTGGTTAACCAGCGCAATGTTTATATAGATGGATAATTGGAATGCCAATTAATATTTATATATACATATATATATATATATATATATATATACGTGTATCTTTAAATTTAGCAACTGTTTTCCCGCATTTATATCCGGGTGAAAGTGCACACTAATGCATTTTGTGGGCAACTCAAAATTGCCCTGCAACTGAGAGACAACACACACAACAGTCGCATAATTTTAATAATAAAATTGTTAACAGAATTGTGCTGTGCTTTTGGCCAGAGAAACATGTGTTAGCCTTGTTAGGGAGTATACAAAATGCGATGCCTCTCAATGCCCTTAATGTTGTCTCTTGTTCTTCTTCTTGTTGTTGTTGTAGCTGTTGTCGTTTGGCTTTGTTGCGCAATCTAAATAAAATGGTCGACGTGTGTACGCACAACTTTTGCCATATTTAATCGCATTTGCCAAGGCAACAACAACATTTCTAAACTGGTTTTGAGAGGGGAATGAAGGGGGGGGGGGGGGGGATCGGGCCCGGAGTTGCCTGTGGTTTTTAGTGCCAATTGTAGCCGGGCGGCTGAAAGTTTTTGGCTTTTGGGCATTTGCTTATTATTGTTAAACTTTTTGCGCCCACAACAGGACACAGTACAAAACACAACAACAACAACAACACACATTGCCCTCTTTTGGGTCGTCGCTGCATATGTGGGAATTTTTAGAAATTTGTAGCACAAAATCACACCCCGAAAATGCAGCTGCAAATAGAGGTGGCAACGTGTCAGCAACTATTACCTGAAACAAAAAGAAAATCTATATAAAACAGATATTATAGGCATATTAAAAGTAGGATATATATAATTCCTTTTTGTCTTGAAGAAAAAACACCGCACCTTGAGACAGCCCAACAAATAATATTATTATAAAATTTACTCACTTAATTAATTGGTTTTTAAATTAGAGACTGTACCTACCCCTACACAGTGACAATCACGAAAATGATAATCAAAGCGTTGCCACCTGGCCCAGCTCCGAATGAAATCGGAACACTTGCTTACCTTTTGCGTCAGAGCTGAAACATGAAGAAATTCTATATGATACAGATATTATAGGCATTTATATTAGTATGCATACATAAATCCAATTTGTTTTATAAAAAATTCGAAACTGTACCTACTTTTCACAATAAAAATACCGATAACGATAGTCAAAGCGTTGCCACCTGGCCCATCTCCAAATAGAATTGGAACAGTTGCTTACCTTTTGTGTCAGAGTTCCATTCCTCTGCTGTGCTGTTTTGAGTTTTTTAAGCTTGTTTGTGACTCTGTGGGATAGCTTAAAACGTGCAGCTGAAACTTTTGCCAGGATGGAAGTTATAAGGCACAAATTTATGCCACACATAGACAGAGTGAGCATGTGTGCATGGAAAGTGATTAAAAATTGGGTCAAGTGGCATATGCGTGCAGGGATTAAGCAATTTGGCACACAAATCAAAAGATTTGTCCATTTTTATGGCCCATTTAAGACACACTTCGATAGCCGAGTGACCAACTAACTTCAATTGAGCACCACAGAAAGTTGCACTTAATTACGAAACGAGACCTCCGAAACTAAGCAACAGTGTAAAGTACTGTGACTGTAACAAGTTAACTGCCGGCCAAATCAGCCGCTGGCTGTTGCCAAACCTCAGCGTTTTGGGCAAATGCAAATGCAAATGCCATTGGCCTGAACCAGCCACGAGCCGGCTCAAACCATTACCAATGTGTGCCTTTATGTGTGCACAAGGATCTACGACCAGCACTCTCTGACTATGTAGTGGGTGTGTGTGTGGGTGTGGGTGTGGCTGTCACTGGTTTGTTTTGGCTGCGGTTGCGATGCCAGCGGCACAACAAGAGAGCCAACATTGACAGCATCAGTCGATGCTTTGACTTGTCCACTTGCCAGTTGCCGCGTTTCCACTGTCCCGCATCAAGCCGCATCTTTGACTGCACAATATTTAAAATTAAAGCTAAAATATACTTTTGGCCGAGAATTTATAAAGCTATAAATATCATATTATATTTTAAATATTATATTAAATATTTTGTACAATATGTTATATTTTTTTAAATATAAATGCTAAAATTCCTTATGGCCGAGAATTTATTTAGGTATGACTATCATATTATTTATTATGCTTTTTTTATAAATTAAATTGTTTACTGCTTCGCTGCCTGCGAATGCAGCTTGCTGCCAGCCGATGGAAACACTTTTAGATGCATTTGGCAAATGTAAACAACTTCATGCCCCGTGCATTTGCATATTTTATGGGCATAGTAGGACCTCACGAGTATAGAGCTGTGTGTGTGGAGCTCTGACCACATTGCAGAGACCCTCTCTTTGGGGTTTTGATGGTTGCTTCAGCTGTTGTTTTTGTCGGAGTAGGCAGAATTGTGTGTGCTTGTGTGTGTGTGTGTGTGTGTGTTAAGCGTGCCTTAAATCACATTTGGGCTGTAATCAAGGTAAATAAATATGGGCTTGGGTGTCCAAGTGCCAATGTGCCGGGTTTTCGTTACATTTACTAAATTTAAAGTACTCTTCCTCTATCATCCTCTCTATCTCTCTCTCTCTCTCTCACTTTCACTCACTCTCTCCCTGTCACTTTCTCTCTGTGCTAACTGGGTCAATTGCTGCACTAAGCTCGACTATCACGGCATCAGGCAGGCTTCAAGTATGCATATGGCTGTGTGCCGCTGCGGAAAGTAAACTATCTTCAGCCTGGCCAACGTCAACATTCTCATAATCATCATTATCATTGTCGTAATACTAATTGTGATATTCCATGGAACGGAAAGATAAACTATGTGCACAGGAAGGGCACATTGCGAGTCCGATTGAAAAATCGCTATAAATCGCCGTCAATTCAATTAACATAAATTGTTTGATTAATGACTGATAAATGCTAAACAGACAGTCGCTGCTCCCGCAACTAATTGACGCATAATTCCTTTATCATGGCCCTGATGATGGCGTTCTGATAGCGATAAAGATGGCCATGACGATTACATTGGTGGCGCCCGCCATTTTAAATTTGGCTACAATTTTGGCTCAAATAATTTTTTAATTCCCGCACCGACAGCTCTCTCGCCCTCTCTCTGGGTCATTAATCATGCATTGTCTGGCCGAGCGACCATTCGACTGACTCACTGACTCATTCAGTCAGTCAGTCAATCAAACAATTGAATACATTTCAATCATTCCATCCCTCGCCCATCCCCCCTGGCCACTCAGCACGAGTGACTGACTAGACGGCAACATTCGGCTCTGACCAGTTTCTGCCACAATTTGATTTGGCCTGTCTTGAGTCCGCCGGAAATCAAGGAGCTAGCGACACGCTCAAACTGTGAGACTTACCAGTATATATGTGTGTGGTTGTGTGTGGGGGGGGGGGGGGGTGTGTGTGTCTTCAGGGGGCAGTCACTGAAGTGTTGTTAATGACTGGCATTTCATAAAGTAAGCTGCCATAATGGTTTGTGCTGTGAATTAAAAGATTTGCTAATCAAATTTGGATCATTATAATTGAAGAATAATTATAAAAAGAAGAATATTATTTTTAATGAGACGGTTAAAAATTATACTATAAGACAGAGAATGAATTGGAGAGTATTTAAGTTTGAGTGCAATATTTAATATGCTAACCGTAACGCATAATAAAAATACGAGAAAAAGAAAGAACAATAAACAATATGAGATATATTGGGAAAAAATGTTTTCGCTAATGTAAACTAAGTTTAAAAGGCAGGATCAATCAAGTCGAGAGACAATGGTCAAAAAGGCTTCAATAATGAGAATCAGTTAAGTTTTTAATAAGTTACGTTTGTTTATAATGATAATAACATAAAAATAATCATAAAAGGGGAAAGGAGCTAGAATATCCCGGTCAAAGTACTTAGAAAATACTAAGAAAATAATTAGTTAACCAGTTAAGTTTTAATTATGCTATGTTGGTTTATAATGATATAAATATAATACAATAATAAAAGGAAAAGAGCAAAAGAAGATCCAAGTATTAATTGTGTCAAAATACTTAGTAAATAATTATTTATTAAACAATTCATTAATTATTTATCAAACATTCGTTTTTTTAGTTTTCACTCAATTGGCCACAAGGTAAACTGAACATCAATGCACATCATTTATTCATACATTGTATGGCTTTAAAGTGTGCATGGTTGGTTTGTTGTTTTAGCCAAAATATTCGAAATTTTCGATTGCATAAATTAATTTTAATAAGTTCGTTTATGTACGTAATAGCACGCATTATTTATGCCCATTTGAAAGATCGTTAATTTGCCAAACATTTTAGCGTGCCATATTCAATGCATTTGTCCATTATGTTGGACCCCACGCCCCCCGCCCCCCGCCCAAGGGTGCAAATTTATGCGCAATGGCAGACTGCAATTGCAATTGCATAATATATTTGTGGCCAATTGAAGAGCTGTACTGTTCCAAAAATTTGGTGTGGGCCAATATATAGACATGACATTGGCAATTAGCATTGCATTAACTCTTGTAATTATTGTGTCCATTTAGCTGGCTTTTAACGCCCGAGAACAGCAACAACAGGATGCGCTCGAACTGCCCGCAGCAGAGTCGAATTAGTCGCGAGAAATTTGCATTCGAGCAGTTCGAGTAATTTGAGTAAGTTCGACAAACCTGCAAATGGCAGCCAGGCAGGCAGGCAGGCGAATGAAATGATTGGGCAACCCTTTCAATCAGGCAACAATCTGGCAGCCTCGAGTTGTGTATTTCTTTCCCTCTTTTTTTTCACGCTAATTTCCTGTGCGCCTCTTTTGTCAAATTAAAAAGCACAAGGAAGAAGTTTTTCCTTTGCCTTTCTTCGTCTTCGTCTTCTTCTTCTTGTTTGTTGTTGGTTCATTTATCATGATTTGTTTGTCGAATTTGACGTGGGAGAGTGTGTGTGGGTGTGTGTGTGTGTGTGTGGGAAGTTTGATGAGCGGCAAATGTTTGTCTTGTTGTTCTGAATGCCAGCAGCAAATCGCAGCTGCCGATGGCATGCGACGACATAAGGCACCGATTGCCGCCCAGCACACCTCCCCCCCGCCCACGAGATCCGTCTACAAAAATAGCTCTTTGTTCTTTGTGTCAGCCAATTTCTTGGCGCACTTTTTGTTTGTCTTCTGGCAGGCACCGAAAATTGCAAAGTGATTACTTTTGATTAGTTGTAAAAAGAAGCGTAATTTGTTTAACGTTTCTCATCCTCCTGTTGCTCTGCTTGTTATTGCTGTTGTTTGCCTGTGATAAATGTAATTTCGCCCAGTTTGCTGATTAGAGAGATCGAAGTTTTACTTTCAACAGAAAACACAGCCTAACGAGCTCCAAGGCAGAGCAAGAGTTCTTACTGCACTGAAAACAACTCGATCCACCAGCTTTTTAGGGCTTATTGTGGAATCTGTTAAGCATTTCTCCATAAACAAAGAAAGCTGAAAAAATATTCTTTGGAATGTGAACTGCATTGGCCTGGGCGCAGGCATAGGCTTCCAGACCAAGTTTCCCTCTTCGACAAAAGAGTTTCACTTAGATCTTTGAATAATAACAAAACATATTCAGAGCTGAAGGCCGAAGTTCTACTTATAATATAGGTGTTTTATAGTAAATCTCAATAATAATAATAAAAGAAACATATTCACAAACCTTTCACAATTTTCCGGTTCCAAATTATCATCAAGAAAATGGAATACGAGCTGCATTAACTAGGACTTGAAAACAGTCTCTCCCTCTCCCTTTCTGAAAAAAAGTATTACATAGATCTTTGTAGGATAATGGAACATATTTACAAACCTTATTTTGTTATTCTTTCCGGCCGGTCTCATTTTATTATCAAGACAACAAAAGGGTTTCTCCTGAACGTTTAGAAATCAAACCTCGCTTGTTTAATTAAAACATCAATATTTTCTATACTGCAATAGGTAAGAGAAGTTAATGAGAAGTTAATGAGAACTAAATAATAAAAATCCATGCCACTTTTGATTTCGATATAAATTTTGCATTTCCTGCAGTTAATAATATTTCCATTCCATTCAATATTTGCCCAGCTGTTTACCTAAAGAGGGCAGGTTTGATTGCCGTCTCTCTTTCCCCCTCTGTCTCTCTCTAATTATCCTTTAAGGACTTCTTATTAAAGAAGAAGCGAGGCTTATGCAGATCCATGGAGCAGCAACTTAATCTAACTCGGCTGTGCTCACACATTTTTAAGCAGCTGTCGCAGCCTGCATGCAAAATTATTACTTAAAACGCAGCTGGGTCTTCATACTCATGTACCCCTGTACCCAGCCACACCCCACCGCCAGCCCTAAGACGGTCGACGCACAGTTGCATACATCACGCTGGCAACAAAAGGATAACATTGGAGTAAGTTATTCATTGTGCACGCAAACATTACGGAAGTCATATGTTAAAAGCACAGAGCCCAGGTACGAACCAAAGCAGCAGGTAGGCAAACTGGCAGAGGGAGAGGGGGGTTGAGGGGGTGGCCAAGTTTTGCTGTAGCTTAAAAGAAGAAGAAGAAGAAAAAAAATATGAAATATGACTCCAAGTCGAATTGTGAAAACTTGCAGAAAGGTACGAATAAGCATATCTGGATCATAAATAAAACAGAGAGCTGGGAAATTAAATTTTCGACTAGAGCACAAAACCACACACAACCATCCCCATGTGCGTGTGTGTGTGTGTGTGTGTTGGGGGCGTGGTCGAGTTGGGGCTGTATTGAAATGAGTGCAGATTGTTAATATACGCAACGCGCTGCTAACTTTGATTTGAGAATAAATTATTTTTGTTCATTTCGCGTAGCATTCCGGGCAAGGTAAAACGGCGCCAGCGCGTGCTAAATTTACAATACTTTTTATAAGCTGGCGAAAGGGCACCGTGCGGAGAGGGGAGGGGCTGGGCTAACCAGAAAGTTAACTTGAACTTAAAATAAAAGTTTTGCCTTTTTGCCCGGGCAAGGCTAAGAGCGGGCGGTCGGGCGGTCTCGGCCTGACTAGGGGGGTGGCATTTGAGCGTCGCACAAAGTCAAACATCATAAAGTTCGCCACGCCTTTTTGCATATTTTATTTGCGCTCATTTTCGAAACACATCAAAAAAAATAAAGCAAAGCTGAAAAAGTTTTGATTCTGGTTTTATGCCGTTGAGTTCTCAGTTCTCGGTTCTCAGTTCTCTCGCGGTGCTCGGCTTCTGTCAAGGTTTTTCGGCTCGCGTCTCTTTTGCAACAATTAAATTATTCAACCGAAATTTGTTCGAGTCTCCAAAAGTCACGCGCACTTGACGGCCAACAGAAAAAAAAAGCAAAAAACTAAAAAAAAAAAAAAACAAAAAGAAACTTAGTTCGACCTTGTTGTTATTGTTGCAGTGTCTTTTATGCTCGGTTCAGGTTTTATTTTCCAAATGAAATGAGTTTCAAGTGCATTTGGTGGCAGCTCTTGTTCTGCTTCTTCTTGCTGCAGCGCCGGCGTGCGCCTTGTTTTAGAAGTGGGCGTGGCAGCAACTTTGGCACTGGCTACGCCTGCAGCAACAACAACAATGGAAGCAGTTGCTTTTGTTGTATTAAGCATTTTAATGGAAAAGTTTTTCAGTTGAAGGCGCTTTTCCAAATGATGTTTTAAAAGCTTTGCCCAGCCAAACACAAAAAACACAAAATATATATATAAAATACAAAAAAATAAGAAAAAGTTGCAAAACCAATTAAACAATTTGTGAGTTTCTATGCCAAATAAAATGATATTCCCATATTTAGTTTTTATCTAGACTTGCATTGCCTTCCGCATTTATTGGACTATGTTCTTTGTTTAAGGCCTTAAATGATTTTCATTTTCAAATGTAAATGTAAGAGAATCAAAGAAAGTCAACTTCACAATTTGATTTATTCTTAGTAATAAATAAATTATATTGCAAGAAAATCATATACTTTTCAGTTAAGTTATAGCTGGAAGCCGAATTTTAACCATTTTTTGATTAAGTTGATGCTGTTTTATTTTATAAGAATTTGTACTTGGTTTCTTTATCTATTTGAAATTGTATTTAATAATTAATTAATAATAAGTAATAATTATTAATTTGATTTATTTTCAGGTTGAATATTTGTTTGTTAATTAACTTTGTAACAATTCTGATTGTAAGAAAATCAAATTCTTTCGGCTTTGGCCAAGTTTGGATAATTAATTAATTAAATTAAAGCTGTTTTATTTGTTCAAAAAGTGTACACCTTTAGACTTTACATATTCCAGGCTCCAACTGACATGTAATCTATTAGAAATTCCATTTCATTAGGCACTTCGAAAACAATTTGTAAAGTACATTTGCAATCTGGAAGCCCTTCAGCGTTTTTCTCCTGCATCTAAAACTAACCATTGGCACTTTTCACATCCGCTTCTGTTTCCTTTTTTTTGTGCTAGAATTTCCCTCCGTTCGACTTGGCTGTGCTAGGCTGTTCTTGTCGGCAGGTCGGAGCATGTGTCACTCCATTCCATTCCAATTGGCTGCACGCATCTCTCGACCTGACTGTGCTGCACTTTCAGCTCCATACACCTGTTAACACACACACACACACGCACACAGTAACACACCTGTGCTCTTATCGTCTTTGCAGTTTACTAGGTTTTCCCCCCGCCTAATGGCGCATCGTCCTTTTGGGCCTTTTTCGAGCTGTCAGCAGCTTTGTACGCCTTTCATTTGGGTCTCAGCCTATTTGTGGGCGAGTGTGTGCGATATTGGCTGACAAATGAAATTAACTTTATTTGCACATTTTATTTATGCGCTTCATTAAAACTTTAAGTCCTCTTTATTTATATGCGTGCTGTGACATTAATATTAATATTAATATTTTTATGCATTCACAATACATTATCCTTGTTGTTGTCCTTGTTGTTGTTGTCGCCGTTTGAATGGCCAAGCAGACAATTGGCCCGACTCTGGCTTTGGTCAGACAGTTCTGGCTGGCGGCGTCTGCTGTCGTATAAATCGCACTCAATAAACCATACACAAGGCATAAATTATATTTTCATATAGTATTTTGTAGTCCATTTTTATTGAACGTCAGACAAAGAGAGAGAGAGAGAGAGAGAGAGAGACAATGAGATAGAGAGAAAGCGCGAACAAATTAAAGTACTTGAAACTTGAATGCAATTTGAAGCACTTGCTGTCGGCTCTAGTATTTTTATGCGCTTTTGTGTGTGTAAACTGCCAACAACAATAACAACAACAACAACAACAAGAGAAAGTACAACAACAACAACAACAACAAGAACATCCAGAGCATTTGGGGCACTCGCAGTCAAAAGTCGAAAAAATTAATGAGCGCAATAAACATTTTAAGTGGAATTGTTTGTGAAGTTGTTAATTTTTAGTGCAATTTATTTTTGGCAAGTGTAATAAAATTGTTTAAAATTGGCTAAAATTCGTAGGGGCGTGTGGGGGCGTGGCTGTTAGCCCTTTCCACTCGCCTTGGCGATCATAAATAATCAGTTTACAAGTAAGTTACGCAGTTAATTTCTTTGCGCCTCCCTTTTAAACTAATTTCCCAGCGGATGGTCTCGGCCAAAACTGTCGGCCCTGGTTTTTGGGCACGCAGCCGATGCGTTTGCTTATTGTGTAAGCCGGGCACGTCACCTGGCCAAAAACATTTTTGGTTTTTGGTCTAGTTCTCTGCTCGCAAAATTATTAATATTTGATGCTGCCACGCCCCCAAGCTGCCACACGGCGTCAGTTCTATTTGTGTTGCATACTTGATGCCGCTTTCATCTTGTTAAGTGCTTAAAGCCTTTCCTCAGCACATACATGTGCTGTTCCTGTGTATGTGTGTGCTTGTGCTTGTGCTGAAGCTTCCTGTCATAATTGCGCAATCTGGCTGGCGTTTATGACATTAGCGGTAAGCAATTTGCGGACTGCGGCGCACACACGTGCCAAACTCGTAGTCGAAATGGTCTGAATGGAAGTTGTCTTCGAATTTGGACAGTAAGGGGATGTTGTTATCCAGTAGGTTGGCTAAGCACTCTTTCTTAAATCGACAAATTTCTTTCTACAATTTATGTTTTACCAAAAGCCGGAACTTTAACTAAATCCGTTGCACTGTGTTTTTATCAAAAATAATTGGATCCAATTGAAAAATGTATTAAATGAATGCAATAAGAACATGGATCCCAATCCTGCATTCATTTGCAAATGACAATTTAAGGCAGAAAGCAAATTAATCATTAATTTAAGAAATAAACATTGAAATTGTGTTGCTTCATAACATTTTTTCAACTATAAAGCTTTAAACTAAACAATGTGAAGGCGGGACTTGGATCTTGGACTTGGAATGTTCTAGTGTTAAACGACTTTTGGATTTGAGAACAAAGCGACCTTCTCCCAAGCCCTAACTTTTTGATCTATTCTCAGGTCATAAATAGTAGCTTGCCAGATAGAATATATATTATCCCGGGTCACATCTCTTTATCCTCACTACTTAACACTCTATATATCTAGTATAAAGTTTCCAATTAGTTTAATTAGAGCGTTTAATTTTTTTATAATTTGTAGTATTTATTAATTAGAAAGACCCCCCTTTTTGATCGACCATATAAAAATAAATATATTCAGAAAACGATCAAATTCTGATTCGCTTTATGACCCAACATATTCAATATAAGCGAGTGCTTTGCGCTCTGCCCTTGGCTAAATATTAAAGTGTTATGCCCGGGACACCGTTTGAGAACCTTTAACCGCCTACAACATCTGGCTAAAGTGTGCACGAATTTCCTCCAAGTTGACACTCAGCGGGTCGTGAACCGAGTGTCCCCTCGTGTGGCATTGTTTTGGCTCCTTCGCACGCATAGCTTAGTCCACACAGTCCGTTAAGCTTTAGCGTAGTTTTGCTTTTAAGCAGCTCTTTTAATTTCTTGCCCAGCTCACACGCAACCAGCCTCGTTAAGCAAGTTGAGCCGCCTTTCCACCTGCCACCTGCCACCTGCCACCTGCCAGCGACTGCCGACTGGCGACTGGCGACTGGCGAGGCCACTGGCTGTGAGCTGCTGACGGCGTTAGCCTTGGTATTAACACTTTGTCATGTTTGCTAAATGCTTTCTGAGTCCGCCTGGCCGCAGTCTTAGAGCTCGATTCGTGCGGGGGCCAGCTTAGAGTGCGTGCGCAGGCGGCAGCAATTAGTAAACCGGGACATGTGTGGGTGTGTGTGTGGGGCACAGATTTTGGTATTGCCTAACACGGCCTTTGATTTCATTGCTGATGGACTTTTTTCGTACTCAATAATATTTATTTATACATTTATTGCCTATCACAGCAATCGATGGCAACGGTAGGCCAAGTATAAATAAGACTTAATTGGGTGTAAGCCTAACGGAGCCGGCGCTGGCCCCGAAAAGGCTGCTTTATGGCTTGCAAATGCGGGCCAAAACCATTTAAAGGTCTTATCCATGGCATTATTTTATCAAAGGGAATTAACACGCATAAACAACAGCAGCAAACAGCAGCAACAACGAGCTCGGCTCTCGGGTGCTCGCTTATCGCGCGTTGCAGCACGCGCCCGCATTGCGTGTCCCAAATGCAGCCAGAGCCGCAGCCCGAGTCGCAACCCCAACATCACGCATACGCCGTGTGAGCTCTGAGCTGTGGCCTGCAGTAAAAGCGCAAATAAATATTTGTGCCCCACACCTGGCAGCTTTCAAGAGGCTTGTCTATAGTTGCACTCGTTTGTCGACAGACCGAGCCGAAGTAAACACAATTAAATAAATCGAATTCAACTGAGGCACAAGCTTTTTCTTTTAAATTAACGTATTGCGTTGCGTATACGCCCCGTTTGAACTATGCTAAACAGACGCATGCTGCAGCTAAGCTGTCTCAATTTATCACAAATAGTTGGAGACCTTTTTGGTTAAATGGGGTTTAATGGTTGAGGCATCTTAGACGCCATTAAATATATATATATATTTGGTCAGCTTTAACAACAGAGTCGATTTAAACATGATCGCCCCTCGAACTTCATATATGCCTAGTTGATCTCTTTAAAAGCTAAAGAATTGAAAGTTTAAACCCAGCTCCTCCTATTGAGATCGAGTTTGTTTAGGGACTTTATGGAAAATTTCATAAAGATCAGACCATAAATAAAGAAGTTAATCTCGAAAGCATTTCCAGCTTTGGTAGAAATGATCAAAAATGATAGGACAATAAAAAAATAATAGAAATAAAGAATAAATCTCTAATGATTCTCTCGACAGCAGCTGCTGAGCTAGGGGTATCTCATAGTCTAACACGCCCCACAAAGCAAATTCACTTGTTTTTGGTTTTTTTTTTGGGGGATTTTGCGTGTTTAGTTTGTCATAAGCAGACGTCGCCTGCCAGTTGCAGGGGCGTGGCAATCAAGAGCCGAGTTGCCGAGATGCTGCTGCTACAAATTGATCATAATCTGTGCGCCATTTATCTTGCGGGATGCGACGGGGGTGGAGGAGGGAGGGGGGGGGGCAGTATTGGTCGGGACATCGACTGGTTGGGATTAGATGAATGGCCACGGAAGCTCGCACGATTGGGCAGCCGTATGAATGACACGCTCTGAATGGATGGCTTTGTTTGAATAGATGAATTGCTTGGCCCGCAGACGCCGCCGCCGCCGATAGCCAAGGAAGAAACCCAACCTATCTGTTATCCTCTTTTGGTATTCCTTGCTTTTATCTGTTTTCGGGTGCGATGTGCTAATTTGGCAATTTGTTTATCGATTTGTTGTTCTTCAGCTTGTTGTGGTCGATAGGTTCCAGCGTTAAGTGACCAATAAAAATCACTTAAGCTTAAGTGCTTGTGCAACACAAACTGTTGAGCCACAAGTTTTCGCATCGTCATCGTTCAAAACTTGTGCTCATAATATAATCCAAGTCGTTCACATTTCATGCCAAATGAAGGCGAGCACTGCAGAACTCAACGATGCCAGAGCAAAGCATAAGCATACTTAAAGAGAAAACTTCTTCAAGAAATTTAAAGTTAAAATATTAACCAAAATTTTAATATGACAAGTGAATAATTGGGGAGGAAATTGAAGCTATATTTAAGCCGAAGAACTGAAATTTGTACTTAAACTATCTTCCAGGCGAAAATGGGCAAACGTATCAAAGAAAGGCCGAGTTATTTCTTCTAGCTTAAAATAAGCACAGCTTCGCCTTTGTTAATAGTCTACATAATACAATAATTGGGGAAGAGATAAGATCCATATTTAAAATAAAGAGTGACAATTTATACTAAAGCTTTCTTGCATGCGAAAATGTGTAAATTAATCTTAGTAAGGTCAAGTTATTTCTTCTAGTTTAAGCACAGCTTCACTTTGGTTAATACTTAGTATACATAATAAATAATTAAACTTTCTTCTAGGCAAAAATGATTAAATGAATCAAAGGCCAAGTTATTTCTTCTAGTTAACAGAAACAATAGCTTCCCTTTTTGTTAAGAGTATAAATAATACCTTTAGTTATTTGTCGCTTAAGCTTTTGATGATTACACAAATGTTGCTTATCGCATCGAAAAGCAATGGAAGCACTTTACTTAGACAAAACATGCTGAAGTGAGCGTGTGTGTTCGTTTAATATATAAAATATATAATAAAATCATTATTCCACTACATTTGTTGCACTTGCTGCTGCTGTTTCTGCTGCTGTGGAGCTGTGTGGCGTCAGCTTGTGTTTATCCATGAAGGGTTGAAACTGAAAGGTTGAAAGCTCGAAGACGTGGCTCAGTTTTGCAATTTGCCAGCTTAGCCAGCCTCTTGACCCAACCCAACCCAGCCAACCAAGCCACCCAGCTTTTTGCCGCAACATTTGTGCGACACAAATTTGGCGCAAGAAAACAAAGTAATACACAAAGCGGCGATGTGGGCGGCATTTTATGAGCACGCTATGCACATATTGATCAAGTGACAGGCTGAGTGACAAACAACATGGCAACGGGCAACTGCCAACTGAGCCTGTGCTTATTATGCAAATGTGCAGGGCAAATTGAACTGTGTCAGCGAAAGTCGAAAACAAAACGCGGCGTATGCGCAATTTCCACAAAGTGGGACCTGGGAAATGTATGCAAATATAACGCGCATACGCCACGTAAACAATATAAAAAGCAAATCTCACGCTAGGCGAAAATTGAAAAGAAATTCCACAAGAAATACCTGGCTGCCGTTAGCCAAATGGAATGATGAAACTTGAGGCGCACCGCCAATTGGCCAACAAATCGACATCAACAGACCCACCGATCCCCACCTGAGCCCCACCTGGGTGGCTATAGAAATCTCGGCTTAAACTAATTTTTTGCTTGTTGCATTGCGGTTGGGGCTGTTGTTGCCTTTATTGTTGTTGTTGTTGTTGTTGTTGTTGTTACTGTTGGCAGGCAACCGAAGTCGCTTTTGAATATTTAATAAGCCACGAAAGCCAAAAACGCGAGAAAACCGGCAAAGAGAGAGAGAGAAGCTATGAAAAAGCAAAAGCAACGAATTTTTTTATTTAGCCGCCAAAAACTTTACCCTGCCAATGTGAAGAAGGGAAATATGTAAGAAAACTACCTAGAAGGAAAAAAATAATGCAAATATATCTGGCTGAATATTATACTTTGATTGATTCAAATAAAAATCGGCTTATATATATACATACGTACATTTGAGCTTGAGCTGGAAAATCATCGATAGTTCTCAAAACACCAAATATATCGATATAATCGATAGTCCAATCGATTCTTTTCCAGTTCTAATCAGAGCAAAAGACCTATACAAATTTTGCCACATTGCCAAAATCTCTATTATATTGTGCAATATTTTCATGTATTATATTTTCTTGCGACTCACAACCAAATCTTTGTAAATGTTTACAATCTGTACAATTCGTAAAATCTTGAACACGCATTACTCGATATATCACAGACATCCTTAAAATGCAATAACACCCCATTTAGCAAGGGCAAATCGACAACAAAGCGTTGCGCAAAACTTGTAACTCGCGTGCAAACACACACAAACACACACGCAGACACGCACACACAAATGTCCTGGGGGAAATATGAATGAACGCGCAAGTTAAGGCAGGTAAGCTCCCGGTCCTGCCATTGTCCTGGCCCCGGCGCCGGCCCACGGCTTGTGTGCATTGGCAATGCGTGTTGTTAGCTTGTTCATGGCCATAAAGGGACGCCCAGCCCCGAAAATGTGTTTACAAATTATTGAACGCAAATAAATATATGTGCAAAGTTGGCGGCCAGGGCCGCGACACATAAATAAATTTTGCGACAAAATAATTATAAAAAACGGGAGCTAAAGAAAAACCCCGAAGTAAGAAGTAGCTGTGGTCAGCTTTTTCGATTACAACTTTTGCAGCGCGCCCGCAAAATAGAAATAAAATTGGCCGCATTGTGAACGCCCACGTGCTCTAAATATATGTGTGTGTGTGTGTGTGTATGTGTGTGTGTGTGTGTGTGTGTGTGTGTGTGGGTGTGTGTGTGTGTTGACTACCTACACAATTTCAACTTAATGACACAACAATCAGAAATGCCATAAAACATTTTATATGTTATATCCCACGTATGTGCTGCATCTGTGTGTGTGCGTGTATCTGTGTGTGTATTTTGTTTTCAAAAACTATTTTTGGTTGAGCGAACGCTGTGTGAATTTTGGTTTATTTTTGCCTTTTTTTTTGGCCAGCTCGTGCACATTGTTATTGCCGTTTGGCTTTTGGCTATTTGCACTGCAAAGTTTTTCTATTATATTCAAATTAAACTTTTTCGCCCCCCAAACTCGGCGATCCCAGCAAAGAAATTGTTGCTTCAGGCGACACGTGTATACGTGTGTGTTTGTGTGTGTGTGTGGAGGTGTGTCTGCGTATATGTGTGTGTTTTATTGCGCCACATTAGATTGTGATGCCTGTCTCTGCGCAGGAAGCTGCGGCACGTTCCGTCATTAAACTGCCGCCTGGCAACTGGCTTTTTTCTGCCATTTGCAGCTTTAAAATAATAAATTTTGTGCACTTGCGCGGAATTAAATATACAAAAAGCGAGTAAGAAGGGCTATTTTTGGCACGCCGAAGATTTAATACCCTTGCAGACCCAACCTTTTCATAAAGCTAAAAAAATGCTTTGCCCGTAGAAACAGAAGCAGAGGGAAAATAGTTAATGCCGCTTATGGTCAAGATATCTTGAAGATCAAAAGAGTTTTCCATGCAAGAGCCTCCCTTTCGACGGATTGCTCCTATGGTAGCTATATGATATAGTAGTCCGATGTTGATAGACAGACAGACGGACATGTCTATATTAACTCGGCTGTGTACTATACTTTTTGGGGTCGAAGATGTCTCCTTCTATACGTTACACATTTCACGTCAAAATTTAATACCCTCTGCAAGGGTATAGAAAAAGAGGAGCTGAAAAAATTGCAGGCTGTGCTAAAGTAGAAAAGCGGCGCATTTAGCAAGTTATCAAGCACTTGACTGTAATTCAGTTTATTGCTGCATTCGCCATTAAGCTCTGACTACGGTGTGCACTCGCTAAATGCGCTGCAGCAATTCAGATGGCCATTAAACGGGACATAAACAAGCCAAGGCAACTAGTCCGAATCCATACTTAAAGCTCAACTGATGAATTCAGCAGATTAATGCACTTTGTGATATATATATTTTTACAAAAGTTGACCAAATGTTCTGCCAGCTGGGCTCGGCCCAAAGGCCTGGCCCTGGCAATAGCTGCTGCAGCTGCAATTTTAAGCTGTCCTTTTTCTCTAATTTCCCTCCCCCCTCCCTTTGTATAGAGGTTTTTAGCACTTGCGCTTTTCTTTAACTACCACTCTCTCTCGAGAATAGACGACTGCCAGCCTCAGAAGAAGTTTATTTAGTTGGCGAGCAATGCTTCTTTACACACACACACACACACACACACAGGAGTCACTTACACTGACAGCCGTTGTCCATATTTCTTATTGATTTATCTGTTAATTAAAATTCTTAGCACGTAGCTGGGTGTGTGTGGGGGGAGCTTAATGGCAACGTGGCAGTGGGAAATGGCATTGGAAATGGAGATACATACAATATGAAGTGCTCGTCGTTTCTTGTTTTGCAGGCAGGCAACACGAAATACGAAATGCATTTCAGCTGCATGTCTTCAAATTGCAATGCCAATGTCTACGCACATTTATTTATCGCTCTGTGTGGAGGTGTATGTGTGTGTGATCTGTGTGTGTATATAGATACATTGGCTGGCTTTTAATTTGATCAAGTTATACACCCACAGGGCAGCTATTTGATTGATTTCTTAAAAAAAAAAAAGGAAATAACACACACTCGCAGGCAAAACCCAACGCAATAATAAATAACATGCTGAAAACTTTCAACTGCTGACAAAGCAAATTTGCTTACAAGACCCAACCAGACCCTACCCTCTGCCCCCTCCCCCACGCTGTATCTAGCGAGCTCTCGCTTCCCATTTGATAGTCAGGCATAGCCATATCTGCAGACAGGCAAACAGACAGAGACATAAGCATATTACAATATTACGCTGTCACCGGAAGTAGCAAAAAAAAAAAAAAAAATGAAAGTAGAAGGCGAGGCAAAGAGAAACACAGAGAAAAAGAAGGCAAGCAGATTGTATGCGACAAATAGCTGATAATGTTGCTGGTACCCAGGGATTGGCATTGCGACTGCGAATGCGACTAAAACTGGGTCTTGAGTTGGGACACGATACCGACTGCCACAAGCGGGGGGCGGGAGCTGAGGGCCAGCTGATGAGCATGTGGCGCCACAAGACCCGTGGCGCATGCAGAACTGTTGATGCGGGCGCTGCCCAAATAAAGACAGCCTGTCTATGACTCTGGCATTATTTTAACATTTTATGCTGGCACAACGCTAAATCTGACAGTTGACTAGCGCAGAAAATATGCTACACACACACACACACACACACACAAGCACAAGCACACATATTTATAAGGCTGACACATGGCAAATATTGTATTACATGCAGAAAACAGGCGGAAACGAGACTCGAAAGTGTTAACTGCCAGGCGTTGGCCCTTTGTGTTGGCCATGCTGGCGTTCATATTCAATCAGCGGCACTCATATTCATCATCATCATTCCCTTCATCATCATCATGATCACTGTCATCATCATCATCTTTGCCTGCATCTGCAGCTTGGCTTCTAGTAATTGGCCAAGCAGCTCACGTAGTGAATCAGTGATGAATGTTTTTATGCTTATTGTTGAGTTCACTGAGCGAAATGAGCTGTTTGTCTGACTGTGTATGTGTGCCAGTGTGTTTGTGTGTGTATGTGTGTGTGTGTAGGTGCTCACAAGTGTGTCAATGTGTGGGCATAAAGCATCAGCCCGGCTCATTACCTGGGGCCGTATATCTTTTACACGGGCAAAGGCTGCCTGGCATATACACAGATTAGATTTAACATATAAGTTACACATTTATCCTATAGTAAAGAAAATATATACTTAAAAGAGTTTTAAATATGTTTTTAAAGATTCAGCTTGATCAACTTTAATTTAAGCTGGAAATGTGTGATCTGAAATTTTTAACTATTATTCAATTTTAAATATTTGAATGTATGGAAAGGTCGCCAAAACCAGCACTATTATTAAATTTAATATATACTTTTACTTAAATTAAATTTGATTATATATATTCAGATAAGATTTATAAAGCTAACTGAAATGTGTTATCAGAACTTGTAACTTTTATTAAATTCTATATATACATTCACTTAAATTAAATTGTTTTATTCAATTTCCCGCAATTGAAAAATGTTACAATTGGTGTGTTCATAAATCAGCCGAAAATAATAAATAGTCAAATATCACGCATACGCCCCATGCAATATGCGGCGCTCAAATGTTGTGGTTGAACTGTGCACAAAATATTACTAATTGTCATTATTGCCATCGACTGGGGATGCTCGAGGGCTTACTCTGCAAATGCCGAAATGAGCCCAATAAAATAGAGTTGCCGCAACAATTGTGGCGGGTCGCAGCTGCGCACCTGTGCAGGTGGGCGGAAAGGTGCAAGTGCAATTGCAATTCGCAATTATGTATTAATATTCATATTGAAAGTAGCGAATAGGCAACGTTTGCGCCACTTTAGGGCGTGTTGTTGTTGCCACAGGTGGGCTAGGGAAAACGGGGCGTGGCAGGGGCTGGGCGCGGGGTAATAATAAATTAGGTTGATTGCCGTGAGGCTTGCACTGCAGCTCTTTGAGGCTACCCTTGCACAATTGCCTGTGATTTTTTGTGTGCGTTTTTTTTATACCCTGAACCCATTAAAAATGGGTAAAAGGGTATTATGTTTTTGTGCAAAATCCAAATGTATGTAACAGGCAGAAGGAAGCATCTCCGACCCCATAAAGTATATATATTCTTGATCAGCATTAATAGCCGAGTCGATCTAGCCATGTCCGTCTGTCTGTCCGTCCGTCCGTCCGTCCGTCCGTCCGTCCGTCCGTATGTATGAACGCAAGGATCTCAGAACCTATAAGAGCTAGAGACTTGAAATTTTAGACGTAGGTGCTCCTAGTTCCTACGTAGATCGAGTTTGTTTCCGATAATCGATAACTTGCCCCGTTTCCAAGTAATCGATAAAAATGTATATCGAAATCCTGTTTTTTAAGCAATTTTGGTAAATAATAAGAGCTAGAGTCACCAAACTTGACATGTAGCTTCTAGAAAAGTATATATATATCGATTATCTTTCCTTTTATACCTATCGCCACCTCCCCGCTATTCTCTATCTATAAGCGCGCGCTGCATTTGGTGTTGGAATATGAGGGTTCAGGGTATCCCCTAGTCGGGAGCTCCCGACTAGAACCTCTTACTTGTTTTGATTTGAAAAGTCACAAAGCAAATGGAAATGAGAAAATGGTTTGTTTTGCGGGCACGCCCGCACAAAAATAGCTCACAAAAGGCGAGTCAACTCTTTTGGAATTTGATTACCGAGCCTCGTTGTCGTCAATTATTCAGGCGTCATCAACGGGCCGACCAACTGGCTGGCCGCGGGCAACAATTGCAATAATTAGCGCATGATTTAAAACCGTCAGTAATCATCATTACCGTTGTCGTCGTTGTCGTCGTTGTCGATGTCGTCCTCCTAGTCGGCATCATTAGCCAAGGCGGCGAAGCCGCAGGCATTTCATTTTCAACTGTTGAAAATTTCAAGTGAAAATTCGCTGCGGTTCGCGCTAATGACGATAAATTGCGTCGCTCGGCCAACTATAAATAAGTTGCGCTCGGCTTACAGTTGCCAACCCATCCCCCTTTTCCCGGCCACTTCTCAACCGTGGCCGGGACTCGCAATTGCTGGCCAACCGCCGAGCCAATGCGGCAGTTGAATGCATCAGAAAGCGGCTTAAAAATGCCTCGCAATGCATTTCCATTATTGCCCTGACATTGCATTAGCCCAACAAAATTTCGGCTCAATTTAATCAAATTCTGCTGCAAACTTTACATTCCAATTTGGACTTTGGAAATAGTGTCCGCAAAATGTGCACTGTTAGCTTTTGAAGGTTGAAGAAACAATGGCCATTTCAACTTTGATGAACTGAATTATAACACTTATCTATGGATGTATTGAAGGTTGAAGATAAATCCTTCTTCTCAACTTTGATTATTTGAATAATAAGAATTTTATAAATTTAATATTTATTTATGTGCTCTTACTTAAAAGGATTTTTTTAAATATTATAATATTTTTACTGGATATATTAAATATTGAAGACCCAATCTTCATTTGAACTTTGGTAAATTGAATAAAAACTAATTTTTGTATATTATATTAATTGATGTGCTTTTACTTTAAGGCATATTATTTAAATATTATACTATTTTGACGGTATTTATTTTTTTTAATTTGGTCAAGCGAGACTTTTCAAATATTTTACTTAGCTGTTTACTCTAGCTCTCTCTGAAAATATTTGTTTGCTACAAATTCCAACGGAAATTCTATAAATAATTAAGTTGAGTTAAGCCCATAGCCGAGCTGACAGTGGCTAAATTTCATTTCAAAGCCTTTGCTTCTGTTCAGAGGCAACTTTTTCATCAGACACACATTCCAAGGCGATGGCGACGGCTCGGTGGCCACTTCTGGCATAGCTGAGTAGTGTGGATGGGATAAAATTGATACGCTTAAGTCTATTAGCAGGGCATCATCGTCACACCCCGTCACACGTAGTTCCATAAATCGCTCACCAAGGCAACGGCAATGGCAGCAACAACGAAGGGCGTTTGCCAACTTTATTTAGCTACTCAATCAGGGCCGCAAACAACACTTCACAACACTTGCCGGCTGTTGGCCAGTTGGCAAATGGCAAACGGCAAGCGGCAAGCGGCAGGCGGCAAACGGCAAAGTAAATAAATGAAGGCGAGCTTCGCACTTTTGTCACAGCCAACCGTCTGAGTCGACCCGCCCCCCGCCCTCCGCCCAAACTCTCCGGCGACCGACTCTCGGGCGAGCCGGGCTCACCGTCACCCACTTGGTCAGTCACTTGTGCTGCACATTCAAGTGTCACTGATTTGAGGATAAGCACTTCACAGGCAACTTGATAGCCCTGCTGAATGGGCCTCCCTGCCCCTTCCTCGGTGGGACCAGTTCCGTCAGTCAGCCAGTCATTCAGCCAGTCAGCCAGTCGTAGTTGAAATATATAACAGTTGTAGTTGTCGTAGCTTTTATTCGAGTGGCAACTCGTGCAAAACGAACTAATTTGAATATATAAAATCAACAACAACAGCAACAAACGGGCTAAGAAGCCCCGCAGCAACAGACATCGCAGGCAAAGGGCAGAGACAAGAGCAGACAGCATAGCAAAATTAATGAAAACAAAAGCAGTTTTTATACTCGAGTGTCCTTTGTGCTCATGAATGGTTCAGTTTAATTGCTTAAATTTAAACACTCCACACACACACACACACACACACACATGGGAGTCAGTTCATTTAGCTTGAGTTCATAGACAATTCATGACATAGTATAATAATATTTAGAAGGAAAGAACTCTCTTCGGCTAATCACAGTCTTTCTTACAGGGTATTCCACACTGGCTTAAGGAGAATACGACGGCCAGACTTAGTTTATAGGAATTGAAAGCTATTCGACCCAGAGGAACACTTCGAATACCAAGAACTCAATTATAGAGTGAAGTCACAACAGATCCAATAGTTCGCAGTGAAAGCAGCTTCAAGTGGCAATAATAGCCCTTTCGTACCCAGAATTTGAGCAACAAATGTTGATAGGGATAAATTAATTCAAGGAATTTACCTAATAACCTCAGCAAATTCTATGCTGTATAATTTTTGATATTCATAGGAAAAACAATCAATGAGAAACCACATGAAAATTTCTGAAGAAAAAGCTTCGAAATACTGACGAAATGTTCTATAAATTGCTGAATGCTGCGCTTTAGCGTGAATTGTGCTCTATCACATCACGATGCAATATATTTTATGTTAGAACAAAACGAAATATTCTCAGTGCATTCCAGAGAGTCTTTCTATAACCCATGCATTATGGTATTAAGATCTTTAAGATATAATTATTAAATTTTATAATTTGCTTGCATTTTCTAATTCATTGTTGAATTACATTATTTAAATGCATACAGTTAAATCAATTGCCTGTTAATAGTTAAGTATATATAAATGAATTATTCTGCGACACATTAATTTAGCCTTTTCCCACATTGCGATTAAAAGGCACATAGTACATAAATAAGCGCTAGTTATTTGTGCAATTAACTAAAACACAAAAAAGGGTGCCCATTAGCCATGGGCTTAAGCCAAATGCACCGAGCCGGTTAATAAATTGCCAACATGGCTAAATGGTAAACAGCTAACAGCCGGCGGCTCTTTAGGAAAGCGGCGCATAAATTTATGCTTCTAACGGAGTCGCACATGCAAATTAGCAGTACGAATGCAAATATTGAAGCCAAGTGGTGAGAGGGAGAGGGGAGGAGGAAGGACTCATAAAGAACCCAATAATGGGTTCAAGTTGGGTTACCAACTTGGATAATGCGGCTCTGCGGTGCAGGCAACAACTGTTGACAAAATGAAATCAATAAATTTAGCGCAAATCAATTAAAATACTCGTTAGCCGTGTATGTGTGTGTGTGTGTGTGTGAGAGAGCGAACCGGTGTGTGTTATGCAAACTAAAATATTTGTCAATTTGCGGTTTGAACAAAATTAAATTTGTCACACATACACACACACACACACTACGTACACACACACACACGCAGACACCCTTGGCAATGGCAAGCGTCAGGCATTTGCATGTCAGACTAGCTCTAAATGTAACATATATGTGGATTGGGAAATTTATTTAAATTCATTTATATGGCTTATTAAAATTGTTGTAAGTGCATTATTTAATTAAATTTTTGTCAAATTTGATTTGCGAAAGCAACGCAAAGCCATAAATATGCAAATAAATTGTTAAGCTGACAGCCAGACGAATGAAAACGAATTTGTTTATTTAACCAGATTAAAATTACCTAAGACCTGCTTCTAATGCTTAACAAATACGTTAGTTAAATCGATACAGGTGAGATATAAGAGCAGACCGTTGTGGAGCATTGGGAGGCCAAACAAACAAAAAGTGTAGCATACTTTTGCGCGTTCTGGATGTGCAGCTCGTATGGGCTGTCAATTTGCAGTTAGCACAGCTGCCAGGCTCTATGCGCCAGCTGTTTTTGATAACTCAGACTTGCTATCATCAGCTTGGAATATTCAAATACTTATTAAAATAAAATCTCGACTTGTGCATAATTAGGCTACCTTGGCAATAGTAAATTTTCCACACACACACCCACACACCTACACACACGCAGTCGGAGGTGTTGCCCCTCGACTGCGCTCGTCTAATTGAAAAGCCATTAAAAAGCTTTCAGCTGCTCATTATACATTTAAATATTTGTGTGTTTTTATTTCGGTGTGCTCGCAGCTGACTGCCACGCCCCTCGGGCCAAGCGTCGCTTATTTTTAAAGTTTATGTACATGCGGTATACAAAAAAAACACACGCACACAACTAAATAAGTTACAGTTGAATAAAGCCGACTGTGCAATACTCTGATCATTGCGGGAAAAGGATTTCGGAAAGATAGGTCGAAGGCATAGTCTTTAAGACTTAGATATATATAGCATAAAGATATATAATATTGTTTCAACTTATTTGGATATAGACGTACATCGAACGTTTTAGACTGTAAAAGTTGGTAAATCGGGGTATTAAAAGGCCCAAGTTACAGAAATATACTCCCTTTACTCCATTTTATTGAAAGGGTATGCAACCAAACAGAAAATTTGGAATGCACGTCGCTTAACATGCAGCAGCCGCATTTATTCAGAGGCTTCACTTTTTCTGCTACACATTTTGCTAATTGCATAGAGAGTGTAGCTGGTTGCGGTTGTGTGTGTGTATGTGTGTGTGTGTGTGTGTGCGCGGGCAGGTGGTTGTTCTTATGCATAAATTCGGTTGACTTAAATATAAGATGATTAAATTGTGCCAACTGTCTCAAATAGCGGCCAAAGAGTCAGAAAAAATAAAAAAGAAACGTGGAATTACTTAAATTACATTAAGTTTAAAATAAAATTAAATTAAATCAATTAAATCAACTAGGTTTCACTCGAGTAACGGGATATTCAAGTCCAGACAGAGTTTTTATTTTATACAAAATACAAACTCTAAGCACAACCCAAAGTTTTAAGCCCGCAGCTGGCTGGATGCAGGGCAAAAAGCTAATGCCAACTGCCAGCTAGAAATGCGAGACTTCAATAGCTATGCAAACCTAAATGATTAACCCACAACACATCAAGCAAGTGGCATGTGGCAAGTGGCAAGTGGCAGGCGAATGAGTCGCGCTCAACTGGAGAAACTATTCAAGCCAGCAAGTAGAAGGAGAAGAAGGACGAACATTTGGACTCGTGCAAGAACTAAGGCAAGCAGCTGCTGCTTAAATTCGAATTATTGCACTCGTTATTGAGGTACGGCTAAGAGCTGCAGTTCCCAGCTCCCAGCTCCAGCGCCATAATCATTCGTTTCTTGTGTCTAAGTGCGGTTTGGCAGCGCCTTAATGCCGAGCAATTTGCGTTGAATGCGAAAGAGATTAAAACAATGTTGCATTTCTAATTGTTTTAAGCAGCCAGCGACGACAACCGCAACGAACGCCAGAGCCACACATGGCGTATGCGCAATGCTCCAGTCCCCGGCAATTGCAATTTAAGTATTTCCTATTTATTGCACCAGATACCCCCTCCCCCAGACCAGACCCCACGCACACACAGACACTTGGTAGCCATGGTATTTTCGCAACCAAAATCAAGTGTTCCAATGGCAATGCCTGGGCAAACAAACATATGCAGCTGCTTCAACAATCCGGCTCGAGACTCAATTTGCGCAGCTTAAGTTTCATAGTTGCAATTATGAGATTATTAAACGCACAACGTTCTGTCTCTTCCACTCTCCACAACTGCTCCCAATTTGCCGTCTTACTGTGGTTTTTCCGAGCATTGCTTTTTGATATTAATGCAGCTGGCGTCTGGCTGTCTCGTTGCCCCAGCATTAAGCATACGCCATGTTGGACGTTCTGCTTGCCAAAATCTGTAAAATGGTCAACAAAAGAGACGCCAATCAAGCGAGTTATGAAAAGTCATTCATTGCTGCACAGATTTGTGCCAGCTCTTTGCGCACTTAATTAAAATCATTTTGATGTTAATCAAATCTGACTAGGGATTGCTCAAACTGAACCAAAGTTCACAGTTTGAAAGGAGTACTGTACAAATTATTACTAAAAAGGAAAGAAGAAAGGGAAGGACTAGGAAATACCCTTAGAATTGGCTTTTGTTTATCAAACTTTGACCCCAACTATTATTATATGCCAAATAAAGATTCGAGCCCAATGATTCCTGAAAGGCCCAGCAATGTTTTCCAGCTGAACAATTGATATCATCATAATTTGTTGAGCTTTTAATTTGTTACAGTGCCCATTAAAGGTCGACAGAGACAACCGACAGCGAATGGCTTTTAATTATGCTGGCCAAATGCTGATCAAATGTCATTTAGTGCAGAGCTGCACTCAACACAGGCTGACCGCAGAATTTGGAAAGTGGTCGATAACACATTTTGCCACAAATTTATGAATTGCTTTGGTTTTCCGGTTTGTGCGGCTTGATATGTGGCAATCGTTACGAGCGCCGTTAATGAATAGGCAAAATTAATTGAAGCAATTTATCTATATATTTTAAGGTGGTGCGTTGTCAAAGCAAATCAACATAAATGAGCTAATTACAAAGGCGTGTCCGTGTGTCTGTCTGTGTGTGTGTGTGTGTGTGTGTGCAAATGTCCAACTCTGATTGACTCAAATACAATCACAAATTTTGCTAACCAGCCATGTGCGGTGACACAGATTTGAGGTGTGAGAGTCGGGCCTAACAGGCCGCTCAAGCCAGGCAACTGATACGCTTGGTTAAGCATTACTATGCACACACGTACACACACACACACGTACACACACACACACACACACACAAAGCTCTGCAGTTGACAAGCATGTTGCATGCAAACAGAATTGTTTTGCAGGCATTCGAATTAAACAAACCACCAGTGAGGCACTCTATGAGCCCCAAACAACCAAAATTATGTCCATAAAGCATAATAGGCTCACTCAAGCAACTTCGTATGCTATGCTCCTCTATCTAGTCATTCAAGTTGGGCAAGAATGTTGCAAAGGTCTTGGAAGTATAACAAATACCCGTCTGTGTATCTCTCAAAAACTTAAGGAAACTTTGCTGCAGATAGAAGATATGTCGGATCAGATATGTCAAATCAGATACAAGTATCATATAACTGCCAAAGAAAAATACTGTCAGAAAATAATTCCTCATTTTAACAACTGTTCTTCTACTCTCAAAATCTGAATCAATTTCTGCAAATAGGGGCTTGACACATGGTCACAACCTGATAAACAAACGTAATAAGTTGAAAGGGTATTTAAACTTCAGCACACCGAATTGATCAATAAATAATTAAAGTAAAATTTAACCTATGCTATTGTTGCGCAATTGCCTACAAATTAAAATTGCTAAAATACTCAGAAAATATGTTTAATAAATGGCAATTTAAATAATAAATGCCCTGCATTAGTTAGACGCAGGAAATAAGAAAATTATACACATAAATGTTCGTCAATTAAAAACGGTTAATAATGTAGGAAAGTTGGCCTGTAATTTGTTGCAGATATTGCAAGTCAGTTGCATTCGGACGTGTAATAAATTGAATTCTCAATGCAGGGAAAGGGACAACAAAGGACAAGGGTCAGGCAGCTCCATGCTGAGTAAAGAAAGCATGACTTAAAACAAAATAATGCGGTCTGGTGCCCAAAAATCAAAGCAGACAACACACACACACACATACACAACAGACACAGACAGAACACATCTCCCTATGCATATTTGATATATTTTCTTAAGCTAAGAAAATGTATTTAATTTGTGAAGCATAAAATAATGTGGTAAGCAGCAAACTTGCGGCTTTATGCGAAAACCTCAAAAACTTATTGCATACCTATTTGGGCAAAATGTTGAACAATTTGGCCAAATCGCAAAACCGGGGCCTGAATCAGTCAGCAAACAGCCAACAGTAAAGGCAAATTAAATTGCGGGCACTTGAGTCAACACATTCAAAGTTGAGCTTGGGCAAAAAGTGAAAAGCATTTGCGAATCGAGAGAAAACTTCCTTACAAACGAACTCCAAGCGAAGCAACTGATTTTCCGCACAAGTTTCATTTGATGCTTTCAAAGAAATGAAAACTTGAGCCCAGAAAGCGAGAGCGCTCGAATTTTGCCGCAACCAAATGTTATTAGCCTAGTCTTTAAACTAACTATGCTTTTATATTCGAAGCGTGCTGAATGAGAGCTCTAAATACACCTTATTCATAGGAGAAGAGTGAAAGTTCAATTCAAAAGATAAAACAATATTCAAAAAAGATCGCTAAGGCCTTGACTTAAACAAGAATTATTGAATCGGAGATTAAATACCCTCGCTGACATAAACTTGAAGTATAAGAGAAAGTAAAATAAATAATTAAATAGTTTAATAGTTATTATAGGGCAGCATTGACAAAAGTTTTAAGCTCTGCCTCAAGATATTTATCATTTAATATAAATCTGCACTGTTCTCCGTTTATTATCTTTGATTTGCCATCAAACTTTAGTTTTAATAATATTTTTCTTCTATCCCGCAATTATTGACTTTGAATTGTGGATTCTCTTTGGCTGCAGTCCACAGAGAACAAAGCTATTAGAAAATTAAAAAAATGGGTTCGGCTGACCGACTGCCATCTGAAAGTTGTCTGCAGCAATTGTCAGCTGTCAAGACATGCTGCGAAAATGTACATAAGGATAATTGCCTTTAATTTAAAAGTCGAAAGAAATAAAGAAAGGAATCATAATTGTCTCTGAGCATATATGACTGCCACATGCCGCACACTTCGACAGGTTCCACTCTGGCTTTATTGACTGCTGGCCGTGTCCTTGTCGAGGCATCCTGACAATAAGTTGAGCTGTTGCTGGCGAACGCAAAACTGGGGCTGACAATGCTGTCGTCGCCGTGGCTGAAGGATCTCATTCATGTCGATTGTCATGTAGGGATTTAATAATCTGGCCGCTTTTCCTGCTCGCCACGCCTGACAACTTGAATGCCTTTTTCATTCTGTTGATTTACATTTGCTTATTGTTTTCGCTTCTCCTTCGCCCCCTCCAATAACAATTTCACCTTGCGCAAAAGTTTCCCTTTCCTGGGAGCAAATAACGGAAATGACATGAATTCACTTTTAAATGATTCATCAACGGTGCCAAGGACAAAATGACGAGCGCGCGGCAAATTGCCCGGCAAAGGTCAAATGAAAATCAACCGAATACGTTAAACATCATAAAAAATACATAGCCATAATTGGCATGTGTCATTGAGACACAGCCAGCGCCAAAGGGTCACAACTGATTGAGTTACAGTCAAAACAAAGTCGAGCGAACCAGGCCAATCGAATGCCGAATGTGCGCGTAATTTGAGCTGAAATAAGGTTATATTTACACACATTTCACTTTTTTACCTGTACACCAAATGTTTTATAATTTATGGGGGCGGCCATTTAAGCAAGGGCCAAGCCTAGCCAAAATTGTGTCATTGTCTTCAAGTGAACTATTAAATATAACATTTTTTTTATACAAAAAGATCTGTGATTTCACGGTGTATATATTTAAAAACTAACTTAAAGACACGACTTAAAGTTAAAGGCTTGTCAGGCTAGCCGAGGCAAATGTCATCGGCTGCTCCTGTTGTAAATATTTGAAAAGTTCAAAACCATTTCCAACCCAGCCAAAGCATGCGAGCAACTGCAGCGAATGCGTTCTATTTGGCCGGAAATTGCCGTGGACTGCCGAGCATTTCATAGCTATGCAGCGCACCGAAAGGCAATTGGCAATGCGTTGGCTTTTATTTGGCCACCAGCCGTAGCTGTTGGCTGTCCCATGCGGCGTATACGCAACAAATTGACATGTTGCGGGCAGCCGTCAAAGTGCGTGTGTCGAGAGTTGTGTATACACTGTATATATTTGGAATTTTCGGGGATCTGTCTATTCATTGATGGAACGCCAAAAGTGCCGCACAGTTTTGCTGGCATCATTGGCGCGCCTTCTGGACATGGGAGCATGGGAGGGTGGCAAAGAAAAGCAAAAAAGGCGGCGACGAGTTAAACTTATTGTTGGCAAAAAGTTTGCAGTCACTTCTGACAGTTTCGCTGTTTACATTCAGGTCTCGGCCAGAGCCAGTGTTGTGCTCAAGTTTGTGGGCGAGTTGGCTGAATTGAACCTTTGAGATATTTTCCCTTCACACTTGTCGGTGCAACCAAGAAAAGTAACAGAAAGAAAGTGTGGCTACAAGAAGCAGCAATATAAATGTTGATTCTGTGAATAACTTGCGCAAAGTTTGCCCAGCAGTGTTTCAAAACGTTTCAAACTGCAAGCACCGCATTCATCTAACCCACATATCGATTGTTTACGGCCAGCAATTCTTCTAAGCTGCAATCAATGGCAATTATATTCAATTTGCCGGCATTTTAAAGCTGGCAACTGACATTTATAGTGGATGCAGCCAATTTGACGGCAATTTATTTTAATTAAAATTTCACTAGCCTGCTAGGCGCATTTGCGTGATTAAAAAGTTGAAAGGACAATGGCAACTGCTTCCGTTTCAATGTCATAAAAATAGCTCACGTGTCACGCCCATAAAAGTCACACATAAAACAACAAAAGTTACTATAAACACGGCGCGACAACAACAAAAGCAAATTTAATTACAAACAAGCAAACATTAAAATTTGTAATTCCATCATAAAAATGTTTTTTTTTTGGGTACGAGCTTGGGGTTGGCCAACGCCACCTGCTCGGCAACAGATATTTACATTCAGCTACTTGTATTTCCTCAATAAAAGCGCTGCAGATTAGCCAATTCTCAAGGGGGGGAAGGCTCTCGATGGGTCTGGAAATTGCGGTTTTTAATTACTTTATTTTATTGCGCAAGTTTTTTGGGGCTAGCTGGCGCATTGAAGATTCCACAGTACATAAAATCTACGCAGTGTGAAATGGCAGCCAGCCGAACCGGACAGCGTTAACATGCCACTTGGACATGGCACTTGCCACGTTTCCCCCCCTTCCCCCTTACGACCCTTCAGCCGGTTGTTGTTGCCGTTGTTAACTGAAACTTGAAAGTCGTCGGCAGGCAGGCAGGCAGCAACTGAATTTGAGTTGTCCGTTGGCAAGGCTTTGTTCCATGCGCAGTTCATTTTACTCAGAACTCGCAAAACATGCGTTGGCATTTGCTTCCTGCTCCCCCTCCTGCTCCTTCTCCTTCTCCAGCTCTCCCTTCTGCCGTTTGCTGCAGTGCCACATGACACGTGTCACATGATACCGCACCCACGAACAGACAATCTCTGTCTTTACACCAAAAATTTGTTGGCAAAGAGTTGATGAGAATGGCAAGACAATGGGAATAATATGTTGCTTAAGACAGTTAAGGATAAGGATCAACGAGAGAGAAGGTCTTAGGCACACCAAAGATTTAATACTCTTGCAGACACAACCTTTCCATAATGCTCAAAATGCTTTGCCCGTATCCAAGAAGCACAGGGAAAATAATTAATACCAAGTATGGTTAAGATATCTTGAAACACAAAAAAGTTTTTTCATGCAAGAACCTATATTCCTATGGCAGCTATATGATATAGTGGTCCGATCCAGCTGGTTCCTACATATGTACTGCGTGCAACAGAAAGAAGCACTTCTGTGAAGTTTCATGACGATAGCTTTATAACCGAAAGACTAGTTCACATAGAAACAGACAGACGGACAGACGGAGTGAAACGGACTATGAAGCCCACTGTGCGACTCGAAGCTTAGATGCTGCACACACACACACACACACACATACACAGCCTCTTCAGTTTTACTGTTATGCCTCCTTGCGAGACTTCGACTTGGCAGCATTGGCAGCTGCCAGTGTTGTGTAATGCATACTCGGCTAGCCAGCAGCTACGTCGAGGTATTTGTCAATTAACGCTTATTGTCTTGGGCCAGAGTTTTATTTTTGTGTTTTTGATTTCAAATTGTTATTCCCATGAGTTGTTGCCAAAATTCATATGTAGATAGGGTTGAGTGTGGGGCGGCGTTGCCAACACGAAAGATGCGAGGAACGAGCAACTGCAGCGTTGCATTTCAAATTTCAATTTACCGACAACTGTTTCGATTGTTTACATTGATTTATTTACGTAGTTGTTTATGCGGTTTCGCATAGTTTTGGCGCTGTTGTGAGTTCGCTGCACTCCCTAATCCACTAATACTCTCAAATTCGCAGCGATTCATATCGATTCGGATCGGGTTTCGGTTACTCAATATAACATTTTATATATTTTTCGACTCTCTCTCCAGCTCGCTCTCTCTCTCTCTCGACGGTATTGCAATGGATTTATTTGGCCTGGCAAAATATTTGGCAAGTCCCGATGCACGGCATTTTTATTTTATGCTCCGTGTTGGGCAACGGTTTTACATGCAATATATCTATATACAATGGTTGCTGTTTACATTTGTGGGCGTGGCAGCTGCCCCAAAAGCAGCTCAAACAGCACAAAAGCATTAAAACCAGCTGCATTGTGTCCTATTGGAAAACCCATATATATGTATATATACAAAAGAATATTATTTAGTTCAGCTGGCAACAATGGCGCAGTCAATGAACACGATTTCCGAAAAAAATATAATTTGCTGAGTTTTCACAAATTCTATTCACCTGAATGTGGCAGCAAATTCTAAGGATATCAGTTTTTCGGATTGTTTGTCCAAGTGATTTCATTAGAACAATAATCAAAATAAAATGTAGAGCCGGAGCAGGATCTTTGAGCTCAAATGTATATAATACTCTTTTCTGTTCGTATCTAGCTTTGAAATTGTGCTCAAAAAATTGTGAAGAATATGTAATTCAAATGTAAAACAAATCGAATACTTTTTTTTTGTTAAGCTCCCAAACATTGGGAACTTGAAGCGTTTCGAAAAATCGGCAACAAGGGAACTGCGTGCAGATTGTGATATCATAAGGCGCACCTATATTCAAGGATTTAAGGGTCCTTAACATACACTTGTATATTTATATATATATTCGGGGTAACGTGTGTCCTTGAAAAAGCTGCCAACATTAGCTTAGGGAGAATTCGAATGTAAGTAGTATTAATTGGAAACTTTTTTCCAGAACTGCAAGCAATAAGAATTTAGGAAGAATGCGCAACGATAGCGAAGGGATTGATGTAGGCACAACCACTGAGGTGGACGAACGTTCCGAGCCAGAGGGGGGCGGCGTTGTGTCCGAAGAGGACGAGGCCTACGTCCTGCCCAGCGGCAGTCGTACTCTGGACAAACGCCTCAATCCAGAGGCGCCCGACTTTGTGCCCGGCGTAACAAACCGCATGCTGGCCGCCAAAATAGTCGACGAATGTGGGTAGCCTTCCATCTCTGGATTCCGATTTATATATATATATATATATATATATATATTCTCTTCCACTTTAGTGGTGGGCTATACACGCTGGAGCAATGCCGCAGGCGAGGACATCTCGTACGGAGCGCGTTATGATGGCATCTGGAGCGAGAGCTGCATTCAGTCCCAGACGGAGGCGCAGCTGGAGCTGGCTCCGCGCGCCGACCATGATGTCACAGGCATGCAACAGCTGCCCAATATTATCGAGACTGTGGGCGACCTGGAGCGGCAGCCATCGATGAAGAAGAAGCGATCCAAGAGCCACAATCAATGCGAAGTCGAGCCAGTTGCCGAAACTACACCGACTGGTCGCTGCTGTGCCTGCGAAATCATGTAGTTGTCCTTGTGTTCCTTTTATCTATAATAGTTATACTTATTAAAGCATTGTCTCACTATATTTAAGAGAATAAACGCCTAACTGACACGCCCAACCGACACCATGGCATAAATCATGGCCCACAGTCAGTCAGCCAGTCAGCCAGTCAGCCGGGATACTTTGTCCTGACTTTCTAATGATGTTGAATATGCATTGAAAGTTTCGCCTTGACGCGAAAATTGCTGGCACAAAACTTGGCTTCTCGCCTGTCTCCGCATCGAGCCTCACCTGTCTCCAGGTGCCCGCATCCTTGACTTGCCCTCAAGCAGGCTGCACTTGCATCCCCCTGCCCAGACCCTGCCTGCACCCTGATTGTATCTGTGCGACAAGTTAGCCCATAAGTGGCTTATGTGTGCGTGTGTGTGTGTGTGTGTGTGTAATGAGAAAAGTTTCGTGTCTTTTCATGTCTCATTTAGAGCTGAAAGCAATGTACGCTGAATTGTTGCACAACTTGGTTAAACGACATCGGCGCGTTATGCACAAAGATGACAGGCCCCGAAAATGGACGCAGCTGCCCTTTTGGGCTGACGGCCCGCTGACTTTTGAATGATTAAAATGGGCCCGCGGCCATAATTGCACTCGGTCCGGGGACCCAGCCCCATGTGAGCGCAGCTGTAGAATTTGGCGGAAACAATTACCAACTTGTATGCAAAAGTGCAAATTGCCAGCAAGCAACTTTGCTCAATGTCACCCACACACGCACACACACACACACTTGCAGATACACAGAAAGAAAGATTAGCTAGAATATATAAAGCTTGTCAGACAAGAGTTGGAATTTCTTAACAAGTAGAACAAAATTCCTACTTATTTCTTTCTTTCATCTTTCAATTTAAGAATTTTCCATAGAGCTTCGTTTTAGCATGAAAATTCTTGAAAAAATATGCCCACCAACTTTATCTTTATCTTTACTTAATTGAGGGAAGTTTTAAAATTAATTGTACTTAACATAAGAAGTCCGATATAGTATGCCTGTTATCCCATATAAAGCTTGTCAGACAAGAGATAGAATTTCTTAAACCAAGAACAAAATTCCCAATTATTGCTTTCTTTCATCTTATTATGAAGAAATCTTGTTCTTTCATTGAGCTTCTTTTTAGCACGAAAATTCTTTATATAATTAATATATATCCCTTTTGATTGCCTTTACCTAATTAAGGTAAATTTCAAAATGCATAACAATAGCCATATAATACGTCTGTTAGCCCCTTCAAATACAAAACTCAGTCCGTTTTCTCTAGCAGTGTAGCCACACGAACCAATGAGGCACCTGAGCCAAAGGCATTGTCAAAATGTGTCCTGCAGCCGATGTCCTGACGCTCCTCTCTGTCTCTCTGTCTGGTTATTCGCCACCTACGCTGGCACTTTCCGTGCAGTTTTGCCTGCTGTTTGTTTATGAAACAAGTCACGTAAACGTCGACGCTCGCTGCGGGGGCGTTGAACTGAGCACACGGTCTAAATGGGCGTGCCGGCACCTTTCTGCTGCCAGACCCAGTTGTTGCCACTTTTCGGCAAATCGAAAACGTAGCAATTGTCAAGTGGCACGTCACCTGCCAGGCAATTGGCCATGCCAAATGTAAGAAACCTCCTCCCCCACCAGCTGCTATCACATTTTTTCTAGGCCAAAAAGTTTGGTGATCTTTGGGGGCCCCGACGCTGATTGTTGACACTTGGCTGTTTGTTTCTTTGTTCAAGTTGTCGCTGCATGCATATTCATTGGGCAAATGTTTTTGTTAGCCACAGACCGACCATGTTTACAGGCCGCAAGAAAATAAAAATATTTTCGCAGATGGCAATAAATGCTGCCAGCTAACCGACAATGACACCATTCATGATTTATGCATCGATTTCAAATCACAAATGCACAAAAAACTCGCAAAACTGAATGAAACGAAAAATCCGAAACCGAAACGCGCCAATGCAAAATATTATTTAATATATGTATATAAAAAGAAAATCGAAAATATAAATATATACATTTCTGCATGATAAATAACATTCGTTTAAATGACAACCAGTTCAATAACCAAATAGTTCTCTACTCGTTGGCCAATAATCCATTAAATGGGTTATATTAGTTGATGATTTATTGCTTAAGAAATCTGCTCAGAAATTCTATTGCAATGTCGCAAATATTTTTAAACTTGAGTTCAACTGGATTTGGTAATGGAAATAATATATATACTATATATTCTGTTTGATATATGTATATATGTTATCTTTATAGTATAGTATATATTATTATCATTATCACTTTTATTATTATTATTATTATTATTATTATTATTATTATTATTATATTATCATTATCATTATCATTATCATTATCATTATCATTATCATTATCATTATCATTATCATTATCATTATCATTATCATTATCATTATCATTATCATTATCATTATCATTATTATTATCATTATCATTATTATGATCATCATTATTATTATTATTATTATTAATTTGCAATAGTTGACTGGCTTTTGGCAGGGTATCTGTTTAGTCGAGCAAGTGCTTTGTTCGATATATTTGTGTCGACAGACAACGATGCCGGCAGTTTTAGTTAAATTGAGCAACAAACACGTTTGGCAATAAAACTGATTCCACTACCCAAATGTACTCACCCCTTGCTCCTCCTGGGAGAAGCAGCCCTTACCTTGATCCGGCTCCAGCTCAATTTCCAGTTCCAGCTCCGGCTCCATCAATAGCTGCTGCACCCCGAAATGGACGCCGCAATGCGCTGGCGGAGTTTTGCACATTCTAACAGATTTATTTCACTCGAAATAGTTTCATTTTAGTTGCATTATTGTTATTGTTATTTCTTGTTGTTGTTGCTGTTGTTATTGTTGTGGCTGTTGCTCTTATTGCTGCCATTGTTGTTGTTGTTTGCCAGAGCGACTGTAAAAAGTTTTTCTATTATTTTCAAATTTAACTTTGCCATTTGTTTGAATTTCGTGTGAGTGAGCACGGAAAAGGGTAACAACGGCCATCAGAGAGGGAGAAAATGAAGGGCTGTAGCAAATACTTTGCTATCAGTTTGTTTTCGTATATGAATTATACTTACGTATTATTTATAGATATGCTAAACTTTTAAATGCACTCGCATCGAAGTGTCCGAAATGTATGAGGATAATCTGAAAATAAGAAATATATATTTGATTAAATAAAATTCGGAGCTTTAAAGAAGAAAACTTACTTTAAGGCAAATATTTCTCAGCTACAGCTTTCAGTTCTCTTCGACTTGAGGCCTTTCAATATTCATTCGATATGTTAAGCTTTTAAATGCACTCGCTTCAAAATGTCCACAATGTGTGAGAATAATCTGAGAGTAAGGAATATTTCTTTGAATAACGAATAATCGGAGCTTTAAAGAAGAAAACTTACTTTAAGGCAAATACTTCGCTGCAACAGCTTTCACTTCTTCTCTCTTTCTCGAGTCCTTTCAATATTCATTCGCTTTAGATTAAAGCTCTTCACATGTTGTAGCTCAGCTCGGGCACGCGGCCTGTTTACAGATTTCCGTCGCTTGAATTTGATAGCACTCCTAACTCCTAAATCCCGGGTAACCCTGCCCCTGCTCCCCTGCAGCTGACACGCGTCCCTGGGTTCATTTGCTGCCCAAAACAAACACAGCGCAAAGGTGGCCAAATTACTGCCGGTTCGTGTTGCTGTTGTTGTTGTTGTTGTTGTTGTTGTCGCTGGTGTCAGTGTTGCCACCTTGTCGTAGAGAGCATAAAAAAATAGGGGGAAGCTAACAACATGGCCGCACAAACAGTTGCAAATGTTGCATTTGCATGCATGGCCAGTCGCCCGCCAGTAGCCACGGCTACTCCACGTCCCCGCCCCTTACACCTGCGCACGAACACAGGTGAGCTGCGCTGCTATTTGGACAAGTGACATATGCGACACACACACACTCACACGGCTCATGCAACATGCAAAATGGTGTGTCAAAAAGGAAAGCTGCGCAGATAGCAGTCGACTTTGGCGTCGACGCTGCGGCAACACCTGCGGCGCTGCTGCGCTTAAGAGGAAGCGCTGGCTGCGCGCAAATTGCAGGAAACCGGGCAACGGTGAACGGCGAACGGCGAATGGCAAACGGCAAGCAGCAAACGAGGAGCGACAAACAAACGAGCAAACAAACAGCAGGCAGCAGGCAAACTAAACAACAAACTGTGCGCACTCTGTTTCAATACCCTTTAGCCATTGATAATGGCCAAAACAGGGTATATTGCAGTCTTGCATAAGTAAGTAACAGGAGGTAGAATGCAGCTTCTAGCTTGATTCGAGTCGATGGCATGTCAATTTTGGCTTAAAAAACTATTTCTTGAAACCTGAATCGGATCCCCAAAATAAAAGTTTGGGACCTTGATGGAGACCTCTTGATCTTCAAAATCAACAAATAGTATTTTATTTGACGGCAGCTTTGGGGCCAGCTCCAAGGTGCTGAGTAGCTCCGAGTCGGACACTCTCGCCTGACGCATTATTTCTTGTTGTTTTTGCTGCTTTTCTTGTAACTAGCCCCTCTGCTCCCCGCTGCCCCTATGTTTTGACACAGTTCACAGAACTTGCAAGCGCAATTTTTTGTTGTTGTTGTTTTTTGCTGTTTTTAGTTGCAATTAAACATGCAACTGCCACACAGAACGGGCAAATGTACAACTGCAGCGGCGACAAACGACAGACGGACAGACGCATCCGACAGAGCATCGCTCATCAGTCCACAGTCCAATTTACATGTGTGTGTATGCGCCTGTGTGCATGTGTGTGTGTGTGTGTGTAGCCTTGCGTAGCTCTGTTATTGCAACTGAGAAGCGTGAAAAAAATAGTGAGAAAAATAAAAGAAATTCGTGGCAAATTTTTGGTTGGCTGCAATTGAATTACGAGCAGAGCCAAACTAACAGACGAGAAGAGAGGGGGAGAGAAGGGGGCAGGGAGTGTGTGTGAGGTCCTGAGGCCTAAAAAGCAGCATTAAAATATTATCTCCTAATCAAAATTATAAACAATTGTTAACCAGTAAACTGAAATACACACTCGAGTGTGCTCTTTAGCTCGCATGCATCAAAAATAGATGCATTAGGTAACAAATTATTTAGCCGTAGCTCGGTCAATAAATTAACATAAATTTGTGTGCATTTGGATGGCCGCAAAGCAAATTGATTTAAATAATGATAGATCATCGCACGGGGCCATAGTTCATGTCAGCGTTTGTCCGTCAACAGTTTTGCCATTTGACACATTTCAATTAGTGCTGTTATTTGAGTACAAATACACGTAATTCTTATACATTATTATGGTATTAAATTTCAATTAAATGGGTCAGTCATTTGTACGGAAACTCAATCAATGTCCAATTACAGGTGCACTACGGCAAAATGTGTTCATAAATAAATCACAGGCTATTTGTTTGCAAAAGTAAATACTAAAAACAAGTAAGAGGTTCTAGTCGGGAGCTCCCGACTAGGGGATACCCTGAACCCTCATATTCCTACACCAAATGCAGCGCGCGCTTATAGATAGAGAGTAGCGGGGAGGTGGCGATAGGTATAAAATGAAAGATAATCGATATATATAAACTTTTCTAGAAGCTACATGTCAAGTTTGGTAACTCTAGCTCTTATTATTTACCAAAATTGCTTAAAAAACAGGATATCGATATACATTTTTATCGATTACTTGGAAACGGGGCAAGTTATCGATTATCGGAAACAAACTCGATCTGCGTAGGACCTAGGAGCACCTACATCTAAAATTTCAAGTCTCTAGCTCTTATAGGTTCTGAGATCCTTGCGTTCATACATACGGACGGACGGACGGACGGACGGACGGACGGACGGACGGACGGACGGACGGACGGACGGACGGACGGACAGACAGACGGACATGGCTAGATCGACTCGGCTATTAATGCTGATCAAGAATATATATACTTTATGGGGTCGGAGATGCTTCCTTCTGCCTGTTACATACATTTGGATTTTGCACAAAAACATAATACCCCTTTTACCCATTTTTAATGGGTTCAGGGTATAATAATACCAAGCAACTTTTATGCTTTATAAATAATGCTAAACGTAAAGCCAGCTGCAAAAGTATATAAACAATTTTTCGGATGGAAATGCGACAAACCTTTTAAATATTTCTGCACTATTTATTTGTCTGTGGCGACGGGCAATTTGTACGGCATGTCCACACCCGCTGTGTGTATGTGTGTGTGTGTGTGTGTGTGTGTGGTGTGTGTAAATAAATATTTCAGTTGCCCCGTCGCCCTTTGTTACTAATTAATTTATATCAACATTTCAATGCTAAGCCAAACAAAACAATCAGCTTAATGTCGGCCAAAGCATACACACCACACACACACACACACACACACGCACACACGTACACTAAATCTATGTCTTTCCTTGTAAGTGTGGTCGTGTTCGTGGGCTGTTCTTAAAGTTTACCTATATCAAATTATATTCCCTTCACAAATTTGCTTATTTTACATTTCCTTCACATTTAGTTTTGTTAATTGTCTGTTAATTTAGCAGTTTGTTATTAACATTTGTCTGTTAATATATGCAGAGTAAAATGAGAGAATTTTCTAATCAAAAATTGCCTATTTAATTGCTAAAAAAAAGCTCAATAAACTGAATATGCACACTTTACTATTGTACAATATTATTTTATTGAAAATTTATTACTTTCTGAAAATTTTCAACATTTTTAAATATTCACAAATGTGAACATATTATTCCTATTTAAATTTGTTCCAATAAATATTGCTTCGATTCCTTGAAGCTGCCCACGTTTGGGCCGGCTGTGATTGTATTTAAAGGATTAACAGCCTCAAGGCTGCGGCTTTTGCTACTTTCACACGAATGCAGGATTAGCTCGATGGACGGCGACAACGGAGACGACGACGACGACGACGCCTTCAATGTTTATCTTTGCCAAGAAGCTTTGGCCTGGCTCATTTCTGCTGTTGCCGTTGTTGTTGTTGTTGTTGGCGCTCTTCAAGCTGTTGTCTGTTTGTCTTTTGGCTGACTGTTTAAGTTGGCGCCCTGTCTAGGCCCGGGCCGCAAAAACTTTCGGTCACACATGACGCCCCTTGGTGTGATTTAAAGTTTCATTGTCGCATCTCCGGTTGGCCCCGAGGAAATCGCAAATTAAATTATGGTCTTATGTGTGTGCACAAATCGATCATAAAATACTAATTACTCGGCGAACTAAGCACGTTAACACGCTTCCGCACAGATGGACGGCAGGGCGGGGGCAGGGCGATTAAAAGCTTAATTATCCCATTGCGACACTTCATTAGTTTGGGCGTGCAAGGATCTGGGAATCCTGCACACTTATCCGGCTGTCGCTGCCGGCGTCACAAGTTCTCGCCACGTTTATTGCAATTAATTTTCTTGAGTTCAGTTTCAGTTTTCGCTTTTCGGTTCTAGTTTTAAGTGCTTTTTGCGCGCGCCTGTGTGTGTGTGTGTGTGTGTTGCTGGCTAATAAGCCTTCGGTGGACGCTTCGTTGACTTTTGACCAGCTGCGTCCATTGCTCATGTGGTCAGCTCCTCCCCACTCCCCTCCTTTCCACCCCTCACACGTAGAAACAGCAACAAAAAAAAAACACATTTGCTGTCATTGCTCAATTAAGTTGCGAAGCAGCCCCTGAAATATTTAGTTCCATTGTTTGGCAGATTTTCTTCTGTTTAATTTTTTATTTATTTATTTTTTGGGCCTACGCAGCTAATGGAAATTTCCTGTGCTTTTGATTTGAACAAGCCAAAAAAAATAAAGAAGAAGCGAAGAAACTTTAGCTTATTTTCTTTGAACAGATTCAATTTGAAACGCAACATTGAATTAAATTACGTGAGAGTTGGAGTCGGACTCTGAATCGGAATCAGAAGCAGAATAAAAATGATGCCAAGTGATGGCATTGAAGCGTGGTTAACTGGCAACCGTAACAATAATATGGCCCACAAAACCGCATAACAATGAAACAGGCTAATAGTAAAAAAAAAATGCCCTGGCCAGAAGAGAAGCAAGCAAAAACTTTTTAACCATTTCATAGAGAGTACACTGCTTCACGCTTACACTGTCCAGCAAGGTTTTGGCTATGAGCAAGAAAATAATTTGTAGAGGAGAAAGTATGGACATACATATATGATAAATATGATGGTATAAGAGAATATTGTCAAGAGAATATTGTATTTATTTGTCAGGATGTTTTTTCATACATTCCCTGACTTTGATTATTTATGATTATTACTTATATTTGATGCATATACTTGCAATTCATAATATCTTTTAATGAGTTCTTGAATGAACATCACAAATCAGACTATCGTTAATACCTATCTATCTTATACTTCCATTTTATACTACTCTGCATCTGACTTTTGACAATATGTATCTCATATATAAGGCTTATAGCTTATAGCTTTTGTACTTTCAGAGATCGACTCAGCTCGTCGTGCTTATCAAGCACATATTAACTTTAAGATTCAAAAAATCTTCTTTATATCACGCAACTCCATCCAATAATTTATTGAGTATATCGCTGTCGACCTCAACAGCAGGGGCCAATTGTCTGTCGTCTGGTTCATTGCAAGGGTAATAAGATAATATGCTTAGACAACCCAAATTGGCCAAAAAAAAAAAAATCAGACAATTAGCCGCATTTTCTCAAGCAACCGAATAGGGATTTTCATCTTTTGCGCTTGCGAACCAACACAAAAATCGGCATAAATTATGCGCTTCATGCTTGGCCCAGTGGACTTTTTGCATTGAAACGCTGCATAAATCAAAAAATGGTAGCTTAACTGGCAAACACACACACACACTCGGTCGCAGCTTGGGGGTTGCAAGTTCAACCCTCACGTAGTTGCACGCTGGTTTTTTGTGGAGCCGCAGGCGCTGGCCGCACAATTTGGCACGTGTGATAAACTCAAAATTGTTGCTGCCAGCGGCTGCAATTGGCCGCCTGCGACTGCGACTGGAAGTGTCAGCATTTTTCCGGAAAACGGCTAAGCGAAAACTTTGCCAGATTTTTCCGTTTATCTGGCGCATGTAGTTGACCTTTTGGGCGGCGCAAAAGTTTTGCCATTTTGCCGCACATTAAAAACTATTAGCTGCGGGCCCCAAACAAAAAAAATATATCCCAGCTCGCAACGGGTTGCCTTTTGCGTAAGATCGAAAAAGATGACAAATGCTTTTTTCGCAGTTAAACAATTTGAATTTTGAATATTCAGTGAATAATGTAGGCAAAGAGTTCTTGTGTTATAAAAAAGTGTTTGTCTTCTGGCAAGGAGCTAACAAACCAAGACCAGAAGCCATAAGCCAATCAGCATCAACAGCCGAGTCGATCTAGACACAGTACGAGTTTGTTAGAACATTATATATATACATATCAATTATCTAAAGTATTTTAAAGCTATCGTATAGAAGAGGGTTCAGGGTATCCCCACTGCGAGAACTCCCGACTAGAGCCTCTTACTTGTTTAAACTGTATAAACACACAACAGAGATATGCCTGGGCGATAGCTGCCCTGTTGCCCTTTCATATCCATATATTGCTATCTTATTTACATGACTTCGAGTAGGACATGCATTTGCTGCCCGTCCAATGACTTTCTGTAACTGCCAATGGATTTAGATCCCCCGCCATTATTGCGCCCCAGGCTGGCAGCATTTAATGGCAACATGCGCCTGCATGCGCTTCAATGCATAAACGAAACATGTCGCCATCAAGCTGCCACTGCAGGGCCTGGTCGTAGACTGGGAGGCGTGTCTCGCATGTCGCACTTGGCCCTGAGGTGTGCGCGTACTTAGGCCAATTACAGTTGGCCCGGCCAGGGCAGGGCGTGCGATAACCCCTTTGATAGCGAAATCTTCCCTTGCGGTTGAATGAACGACGCAGCCGGACTCTATACGGCTTGTTTGCCAGGCGACTAATTAAAGAACGCGCACGTAACAGGCAGTGGCAGGGGCGGGGGCAGTAGCGGGGGCAGCTGCATAGATTTCATTTTTGGCGACGACTAATGGCTGCACTTTGACCACAGCTGCCGCCCGGAGGGGTAGCTTTACAGGGTTTTGTGTGCATGTAAAGGTTGGGCGGGGGCTGAAATGACGACATGCTGTTGTAATTTGCAACTTAAAACTGTTGTCCAGCGAGCTGGAGCTGGAGCTGGAGCTGGATGCGCTGCTAATGCCAAGTGCTGATGCAGCAGCAAACGCGGCGCGTTATTTGAATGTGATTTAATGTGAAAGCCAGCAGAGACCAAAGCGAAAACCAAGCCAAAACCAACCATGAAAATGAGTCATTACAGATATGCAATCAGGCGTCGACCAGCTCGCTGCTGTTCCTCTGGTTGTTCCTCCCGTTGTTGTTGTTGGTGTTGCCCGCAGCGTTGGCAAGGCGCCGACCACATCGAGTCATTTGTTAACAACCAGCGCGCGGTTTTGTTACACCAAATGCGCGGAAGTGTGTAGTCGGATGTGGTCAAGCATACGCCATGTTGCCCATCAAAATGTATTCCTTTTTTCCAGTTAGTTGTTGTTGTTGTTGTTGTTATTGTTGTCATGCCCTTTGCTGTCGTTCCGTAATGTTTTTATTTTTCGATTTTTGCTGTTGTTGCTTTTTGGCGGTTTTTATTAACCGAAATGCATGGGAATCTATGCACGAATAATGCGAAATTTATGGCACACAAAACGTGACACTCCCCGAACTGTCTGGCCAGCCCCCAACCTCTCCCTGCCTCTCTCTCCCCTCACTCATTCCATATGCCCACAGCTGAGCATATCATTGCGGAAGCAACTCATTTCGCATTTGACTGCGCCCTGCGCCGCATTTGAACTTGGATTTGAATCTGTATTTGGATTTGGATTTGGATTTGCATTCGCATTCGCTCAGCATGCAGTTTTTAATTGTTTTGTCGCTGAATTATATATGCATATGGCATGCTCTCGGGGCCTGGCAGCACAAATTACGCAAAGTTTATTGCATTTAATTTCGTGTGGAACAACAAACAACAACTATTTACACTTTAAACAGACCCAAATGGACCCAAATGGTCTGTCTGCTGTTTTTTAGTTGACCGCAGCGCATTTTGTCAGTATATTTTTTTATTTTCGGCAGAATTTTAGCGGCCATTTTCCATTTGCTGAAATGCAATTGATGCGCTTCGCTTTGATTGTGAATAAAAACTGGCCAGGAATGAAAAGCCAACGATTGAATACACAAAAAAATATTTGAAAAAATACATATTCCTAAATGGTATGCCAAAAGTTCAACGGCTTTGGAATACGCTTTAAATAGCTCTCAGTTAGACAGCACACAAATTATTTAAATAATTTACGTAATTGATTGAAAATGTAAAGAAAAAGGCAGTCGAGAAGATGATTTTGGGTCGAATCCATATTCAAATGTTGAGCTTTTTTCTCGATTAACTTAAGTTTTTTTTAGATCCGATTGAAACTAATATTATAAAAATAAATAAAAATTCGTATATTTACTGAGGCAATTCAAAGAATTGAAAAAATTATAAATGCTATTCATTTATAGACCTTACGATTGGAAGAAGCTTTTTAAAGTACATCAATAAAGTAAACTTATTAACATCCTCATCAATAGAATGCGATTAAAAACATAAGATTTCTGCATTCATCCTGTTCCAATTGTCAATCAAATTAAAATATGCGGAACACACTTTATACAAAGATTAAATGCAGAAACGATAAAAACGTCAAACTAAAATATGCATTTTAGATATACATACCTAACATTTAGATAGACAGTTGGCTGTTCATAACTTTTCTTTTGAGATACCAATTATATTTTGTTTTTGTTTTTTTTTTGTTTTGTAATCGAGCAAGAATAGGGAATTAACTAGAACATTCGAGCTACGTACGGGTTAATCCATCGAAATAATGCAGAAAGTCATTACCACAGAAAATCTGAAACATCATCGCAATGTTGCCAGGCAGATCACAGAGCTGCGCGATCGTTGGAACGATCTGTACTCCTGGTACCCGAAAGAACAGGGCAAACACTATGCGCGCTTTGGCGAGATCTACAAGGAGAGTCTGGCCAAATATGGCGAGGCGGAGTTCAAGAGATACGCCCAGATGCACCGACTGCGTAGAGTCCACACGGCAGCCATCGACGAGCCGAGGAAGGAGTCGCACAAGAAGGTTTGCTGCTACCCCATGCACTACATGGAGGACATCAGGCCGTCGGTGACCACGAATGGAAAGTATGGCCTGATACCGCCGTCGCATCATCATGCCTGCTTCAGCAAAATACCAGAACGCGAGAAGTTCCATTAGGTGTGCATTGCAGGGAGCAGAGAGATCAAGGGGTTTACTTTGCAATATTTGACTATATTTCAGCTCGTGGCATTTGGCAAAGCTCTCACGACACATTTCATATATTTTAAGTTCACAAAATAAACTAGATTTTGTTAATTTAAAATATATGAAATTCGATGGGGCTCTCAATCCGATGCCAGTTGTCAAATTGTCTTTTGTGGAGTTTATGAAATAAAAGCATTATTAAATCTAAATTATGACAATGTCTTTGACTATAACTCAATGCAACTTATTAATGATGTTATTTGCAAAGTTAACGTCAAGATAAATATTTTGAAATTTTGCCAAAACTGCACTCGATGTTTAATTTGTTATTTAAATTTTATACCTTGAACCCATTAAAAATGTCTAAAAGGGGTATAATGTTTTTGTGCAAATGTATGTAACAGGCAGAGGGAAGTATATCCAACCCCATAAAGTACATATATTCTTGATCAGCATCAATAGCCGAGTCGATCCAGCCGTGTCCGTCTGTCTGTCGGTCCGTCCATTCGACCGTCTGTCCGTCTATATATGCGCAAGGATCTCAGCACCAATAAGAGCTGGAGACTTGAAAGTGCCCGCGCAGATCGAGTTTGTTTCCGATAATCGATAACTTGCTCCATTTCCAAGTAATCGATAAAAATCTATATCGAAACACATCAACTTCTGGAATAGTATATACATATATTTGCATTTGGTGTTGGAAGGAGAGGGTTCAGAGTATCCACTAGTCGGGAGCTCCCGACTAGTACCTCTTACTTGTTTTTATATATTTATATCTCAAGCGAGTGTATTAGCTATTTGGTATGTTTTCTTTATTCGCCTGGCCATTTGCAGTTGCCTGTTCATTTTTTTGTACCTTTGCGCTTTGCTGTGATTTTAGGTTTATCTGTTATTTAATTTTTATTGAATATTTGCATTTGAGTTCGGGTTGTGGTTCATTTTGCTCGCTTGAATGGAGCTGATCGCTGGGGCTGGGGCTAGATAACCGTGGCCCGGGGCATTGCCATTTCCATTTTCATTTTCATTAAGCAACAAGTTTTTAGCCAGTCGCTGCTAATGCAGCAGCTCAGCAACAACAACTATTGCAAACACTTTGCCGGAGTCAGCGTGGCAGAGTTTTCCGCTTTTCCAACTAAAGGGAAAACTGTCGGCTGTCGTGCGAAACTTTTTAATCTTGTTACACGTTGCGAAAAAATAATAATAATAAAATTAAAGCTTGACGCTGGCTGGCACTTTGCCAGCTGAAATGCGCTTCAGGTGAAATGTTTTGCGCATTTCAATAAGCCATTTAAACTGATAATTGTTTCGTATAAATCATTTCACCAGCCCCCCCCTCCACCCTCCTACAACCCTCCAGCACAGCTCAGCTCAGCCTCAACAAAAACTGACCTTTGCCGCGGCGCCGAAAGTTAATTAAAAAATTGTGGCCATTGCGCGGGCAGCTTTTGTGTAAGTAGCCACCCGCCAAATAAACTGCAATTCAATTAGGGACGTGGCCATAAATAAGCCACGCCCACACCCCCACACACACACACACTCACGAGACAAAGAAAGAGAGTGGGGGAGGGAGGATGGGGGGCTGTCTGTAGGCATATTTAGGTAAATATTATTATAATTTCTGCGTTTCTACAGGCGTTTGGCTTGCGTTTTTTGCGGTTTAATCTTTTATAAATAACAAATGGGGCAACTTGCTTTCTTGCTCTTCAGCTTGTTGTGTGGGCGGCGGGGGCGTGGCAGATACATAAATGCCTGCACTGTGGCAACTTGGCCAAAGTAATTATTTTTAATAATTGACTCGACGTTGTTCGGCTTTTTTTTTTTGTTACTTTGACTTGTATTTTGTTGTTGCTGGCCTAAATTTGAACTTTGAACTAATTTGGCAAAGTTTCTGGTCCGCACTGCGTGTGGCTTTGGCAGCTGCTTTGGTTACAGCTCCAAGCCACGGCGCGGACTACTTAAACTAATTAAATTTATTGCTCTGTGCGAATTTCAGTGCATTTCAAAAGAATTCTATATTTGCCTGTTACTTGTTTTAAATTACACTAAAGAATTCGAGAATTTCTTTCATTTAACTAACATATATATATAATATAAATTCATTCTACGCCGTGTGCTTCGTCTAGATATATATTTGATTTATATTCTTAATTTATATTATAGACCTAAGCAATTTATTTTATTTAAAAAAATATGTACATGCCATCTTCGTGCGTTGGGCTAATCTATTAATAAACTAATAAATATAAAATATACATTTGGTTTACATTTTAAATTTACTCAACACCGCTAAAACTCTCTCTTGAGCTAGGCAAATAAATGTATAAAAATATTTGTAATCAAACTTTATGTTTAAAATGCATTTAATTAAATAAAAAAACATACACGCACACACACACACACACACACACTCATGCATGTGTACATAAAGCAATTATGCGCATGCAAATTGCCGCAAAATAAAAAAAAATTATTTAAATGCATTTGTTTCAAATTAGCCAAGTTAAACAAACAGCTTGCATTATTAATTTGCATTTGGCCACATTTTAGTAAATCATAAAAAGCAGTTTTTGGCTTTTTTAAGCAAACATTTGGCAATTATGTTGTTTTTATATTGTTTAATTGCAGCAAAAGCTGAACAAAATTATGTATATTAATTTATTGCAATGCGCAGCAATTTTATCGATTCGAAATGCGTTTAATTAATTGAGCGCATTTATTTTGGCTAAGCAGCTGTTGGCCTCGAAATGCAGATGGTCGAAAGCGTAAATTAACTTATTTAGCGGGGCAGCTCAGCTTGACCCCTGGTCGAAGGGTCAAAAGCCATTAAGCCAGGCCAAATATAAACGCAATGACCGCAAAGCCTTTGACCCGGCTAACACACGCGATGAAAATAAATTAGTTCGCTCAAAATCAGCCAAAAGTCAAGGCAGATGATCGCCAAAAGAGACATCGGGCTGACAGTGTGTGAAGTGTGTGTGTGTGTGTGGAGAGAGTGTGTGTGGGAGTGTGTGTGCGTCTTGTATCAAATGTCCCTTTTGGGTTTATTTCTTTATTTTATATTATTTTTCGTTGCCAAATTTCTTCCGGTTTTTATTTTGTGGCATATTTGACTTTTGCAACTCTTTGGGGGCCAACCCGCCTCGTGCCTCGTGCCTCGTGCCTCGTGCCACGTGCCACGTGCCACGAATTAAAGTGAAAGTCTTATTAAACTTTCAGATTGCCAAAAAAACCACTTGACAGCAAACAGCAACACAGGAGCAACATGTTATGTTTACTCTTACGTTTATTTCCATGCGCAATGTTGAACGAAGTGCAAATACTCTAGAGAAATCGTGGTCGCCGAAAACGAACGACTTGTTAAGTAAATTATTGTGAATTAAAAATAATATTGTAATTTATAAATTTAAATACTGCTAATGCCTCATTAAATATTAATCATGAGAAAACCGAACTTTAGATTCAAATATTTGAAATAATTCTTGACAAAGCGTAGCCGAAGAATCTCTTGAAAAATTGTACTTTTTTTTTATCTCAATATATTCTTAATAATTCTTGGCAGTGCTTTGCTTGTCCCATAAAAAATTTACAATGCCCCGTTCGAAAGAATATCAAAGACGTCTCCGAGCAGGCCGCAGTCAAATATTTGCATTACTCATACGCCGCGTGAGCCTTCATTCGCTGGCATTTGCCTGGCGGCAGGCTCCCTGTGTCGTGTGTGTGTGTGTGTGTGTGTGTGTGTGTGTGTCGCGGCTGACTGCGATTTAGTGTAATTTCCGCAATCATTTCCTTCAGCATATTATGCCAAGCCGCGCATTGATACGACACACAACGCCTGCCGCCTGCCGCCCGACTGAACCTTCGAGCGGGAAACTGGCTAACTGACTGTTTGACTGGCGTTTAACCTTGGCAGCAGCTGGCTGATTTCACATTTTATTTGAACTGAAACAAATTGCAGGCATTTCTTTTGGGAACGCACTCTATGAGATAGAGGCCGACTTGGTGTGGCGCTAGTTTTTGGTTTCGGCCTCGGTTTTTGGTCGCCATTCAAAACTTTCAGTTTCATTTCATTTTGTGTGGCATTTAAGCGAAAATTGCTTAAATTGAATTATGGCATTCGCTGCATATTTCGCCGGCTCGTCGTCGTCGTCGTCGTCGTTGTGTCTCCTCAGTCAAATGCTTTTGCATTAAATTTATAGCGCGCAATAAACTTTTGCGGTCGCTGGCAAAACTTCAACGCGCCAAATACCGCAGGGCAATTACAGCACAAAAGAGACGGGCGAAGCCAAGCCAAGCCGTGCCCGGAGAGGAGGGGCGCAGCTAGCCAAGAGCTGAGCATGGAATGAAGCATAAATGGCGAAACCAAAAATCTACATGTATAAATATGTTGGCGGGGCCGCAGGGCGGCAGGGTTCGCTGGACGCCCGGACGAGTCCTGTGCATCAGCTCCAGTTTCTATTCATTTCGGCTCGCCCTCTCTCTTTCTGTGGGACACAGGCTCATGTTGCTTTAAACAACACACCCGAACACAACAACATTGCAGTACACGAGTTTTATGAATAATATCCTTAAGGCATTAATTTTCAAATTGGTTATTTTTGCCCATTTGGCCGTCGGTGTGCATGTAAACAACAGCACAGAGTAGCATGCCCTGGCAATGGCCCTGGCAGCCATATGGGGTAACAGAGCATAAAGAGCGAAATATGTGTAATATGATTAAATTTGATCAACAAGAGCAACAAAGCAAAAGCAAAAAACATATCGGGTTTGCCCGACTAGGAGACTAGCGTGGCTGCAGGGTCTTTCCTGCTTCCCCCCTTTTAATATATACCTTCAGTGCTTTCTGATTGATCCCGATGAACACATATATAAGTATATATGGAACCCAACTATATGTATATACCAACATTAATATTCTGTTTTTACTCTAGGTGAACTTCCAGCTCTTTTACTCGTCGAGTCATGCTTCGATATTCCCTCACATTTTTAATAATATATTGTCATCGATTTTGAGACTTGATTTTTGAAGCATGACTTGAAGAGTAAAAGAACTGGATACTCCCAACTTTGTAATAACATGCAGTTGCTGAGCTCGAAGCGTTTACTTTGAGGAACAAATAGACAGACATGACTAAATCGAATCAATATGTCGTCTTCATCATGAATATATCTATATACACTTTATTGGAGCAGAGAGACCTTCCTCTATCTGTTACATTCATTAAGACAAAGCTATTCTACCCTTTCTACCCATCTGCAATCGGTTCAGGGTATAAACAACAGCAGCCGCATCATCAGCACCCCAAGCCAACCCTTGGCATGAGGCACGTTCAACAGCTTCAACGACATCTATAAATGTATATAAATACATACGTAACATATATATGGCCGCATGCCACATAAACATGTAAGCGAAAGCTTCTTCATCTCGCTGTGTCTGCCGCGTGGCAGCTTTCAGCTTTACATGTGGCAATGTGTTATTTATTGCTCATTTATGATTTGGACGCGTCACATTTGCGAGATATTGTCAAATGGCAACAGATCGAAATCGATGTAAGGAGGCGAAACCCCAACGCAGGGGCCATATTAACGATTCGGAATTTGATATCTGTTCAAAGAGAGCTTGAAGCAAATGAAATCAGGAATTCATATAACAAACAAGTTATGCTGAAATTTGATTGTACTTTTTCCTACTTCTTGGTATTCTTACCAGGCGCTTGATATGTAAGCCAAATATTTGAAAAAAGATAGCATCAGCTTACAATCAAATGGTACTAAAACCCAAAAACTTTTTGCTAATAACCCTGGGCACTTGTTAATGGAAGGTTGAAAAACCAAGACGCGATTAAACAGCTTGTCGACTAACTTGAACTTGATTAAGACTATGGGAACAAGCACTAAAAATGTCTATCTAATTTCTTCGCAAAATGAAGGACATCTTCGAAGAGAGTAATTGTATGAATATTTGATGAGCATCAAAAGCTGACTTAATATAGCCATGCTCAACAAGTCTCTCCGTTTAAAGCTCTAACTGAAAGTTAGATTTACCTTTTTATCTTTTATATATATATAGTTAATCGTAGGGAAGCATTTTGATTTAAAATATATCCCGGCAATACTTCTATCACCACGAGTAATCTTTTTTCAAGCCAAAATTTAACTGACATCAGAAAGCAGTATGAAATAATTCCTTCGCCTTGGCACTCCTTTTTTGATGGCAACCAATTGATATTGATTAAAATTAAATTAATATCAACTGATAGCATGCTTCACGAATATATTATGACACTCTGCTCATAATTTCATCAGACCGAATGACACAGACCCGGAATATGCCCGCATTTCACATGGCATTGTGCGGATAAAAGTTTTGCGTCGACATCGTTTTGGCCAGGCATGTTGCACGCTCATTACAAGCTGCAACATGCGGCAAGCATGTTGCACGAACCATATATAGCCAGTCCACATTATTTCTCCGCATATTGCGCATACGCCGCGTGGGCTGGCATTATGCGTTCGCATTTAATTGACAACTGTTGCTGTCTGATTGAGTTTTGATTGTTGCCTGACAATTTTTGCATCAATTTCAATGGCAATTACTGCCACGACTTGTGGCGGTTTTTATCCCTCCCCGCCCCGCCCCTGCTTTCGTCCCGCCCACGACCAGTTCGCTGTTCGTTGTTATGTAGAACTTCATTTCGCCGCGTTGATAAATCTAATAAGTGTCGCGGCCGTCATGCAATATAAAACCACGCTGCTGATGCTGCCACACCCACGCCCAAAGCCCCTCCCATTGGGCGCACCTTAAAGGTTGGTGCTCAGTGCTAAAGTTGGCAACTTGTCGGCGGCAAAAGTTTAACTTAAATTTTTACCATTATATTGTTTTCTTTTTCCCCCCTGCTTCCTACGGCATACGTCCCACCTATGCAACACTGCACATTGCAACTTTTTATTATTGTATTAGCAAAAGTTTTTTACGCTCTTACTTCTGCCTTCTGCATTGCTTTGCCCCTTGAAGAACACTCAGCTGCGCACCGTGAGCAGTTCTTAGTGCTCGGAATCTAAGGAAACATTGTTTTTGCCAGCAGTTGCCATAAAGTTGCCTTCTCAGACGCACGATTAACATTCTGGAGAAACAACATTGAACATTTTTCTTGCGTTTGTAAAAGGAAAAACTCGGCTAATAACTGGAAATATGTCCAAGCACTTTAGATTTGTATCCAATTTTCATTTTCAATCTACACAAAATATTGGCTAGTTACCGAAAAGTTAACAAACTTTTGTAAACTGAATTAACTTAAATATAAAAACACGAGCTACGAGTTTTTTCTTGAAAAGCCTTTCTTAAAAGACAGCTGAAATTTAGCCGAGAGAAAAGTGATTCCTTATACAAAAAATCTACATGCAAAAACCGCCAAACCTTTTGAAAATCGCTTGAGTTTTGGATTTGGCTTTGGAGGGTAACATTTTTACATGATATTTGACAGAACTTAATGTTTTCAGATTTAATTTAATTAATATGAAATTATATTAAATTTTAATTATAAATAATTTGCTAACTCAGTTCATAACTTTCATGTACTTATTTTAAATCAATACTGGATAGGCTCATATATGGATGAATGCAATTTTTTTACGTTTTTAGTGGACTTAATTTGAAATTTCTTTGAACTTGAGCAGTCATTAATATAAGACTAGAAGATCTAGGACTTACCCATCGTCCAGTGTCAAATGAATTATGTTGGAAATGAAATTGGTATCGAAATTGTTTGTATTATTTGCAACCAACTTAGTCTGACGCAGGCTCTCAATCACTTTCTCCCACGTTTTCTCCACTTTGGAGATCGAATTTTCTTAATTGAATTTTGCAAATGAAGCTTTCGCAAAAACTTTAGCTTCCTAGGATTAACCTTTTAGGATTTGCGTTGATAGACAATCCGTGAAGACACAAGCTTTGATTTATGCATGAAAAGTTTCACTGGTTATTATTGTGATTTTCATAAAAGTTGTTCTCTTGTTGTTTTACCTGAGTGTTCTTTGAAAAGAAGTGTCCAACAGTAGCATATTCCTGTCTCAGTTGCATCTTCCAATCAATCAATCGAAGTCGAAGCAAACATTGTTAGTTGTTCAGATGAATGTGATATAAAGCCGATTTAATGCACATGCATGTCGAATCTTTTGTTTACATCTAATTGAAATGGGGATATTTACACCAGGAGCTGGCATAAAGCGCATTATAAAGCCATTCAATTGCCTACAAAGGCAGCTCTCAATTACAACTTCCGTTACTTAGCAACTAAATCCTTTACCCAGCTCAGACTTTGGGCAAGCGGATGCCTTGCCCTGACAAGGCACACTGGGCCATTCAACGACATCGCCGGCATTCCTTTAATTGAGTGTAAGCCAGAACGAACAACAGCTGCATTTCAACGGGCCCGATGCGATGCCAATTGGCCAATTGCCGGCTGTGCGCAGTGTATATTCTGTTAATTTTTTAATGCCCAGCCCGATGTAGTGTAGTGTAATTTCCATTAATTCAGTGTGCAGCTCAGTTGAAACGTAAATGAACAAAGCAACCTGCCTGCAGGCTCAAGGAGAGACGGAGAGGGGGAGAGGGAACATTGATAAAATGTACCAAGTCAAAGGCAGTTGTTGGTCCGTCAGGGGGAAGGGCTGGGGGTGGGGCAGAAAGGAGGTGGCTATCAGTGGCATCGGGTGTTGATTGTGCTAAATAACTGCACAACAATGGCGCCTAAGTACGTTGATAGAAAAAGTAATGAAAGCCAGTCGAGCAAGAAGAAGCCGAAGAGGAAGACGAACGAGAACTGAAGTGGGGATTAGGAGCTGGAGGCTGGGCTGATTGGTAGCGCCAACAAAGGCTAATTCGAGCACTCCGGCTCCGGCTCCGGCTGACTGGTTGCACTAGCGCACAATAATTGGTAAAAGTCGAAGGAAGGAAAAATAGAAAAAATGCCAAAACAACAAAACAACTCGAGCCAAATCGAAAAACAAAAGACGAAAATTGTGTAAAGTGGTTTTATGGAGCAACAAAATAGAAAAATGGGATTTACCACACACACAAACACACACACACACACATGGACTCTCGCACAGCTTGGCACTTGGATTGCGGCTAAGAAGCGAACGCCTTAAGGTTAAAGTAAAGATTGCAGCAGCGGCTCAAATGGATTTACGTGTTGCGAATTTTAATTAAACGATAAAAAAGGCCAACAGACATTTGCCCGAGTCGAGTCGAGTCGAGTCGAGTCGAGTTGGCAATGGATGACCAGGCGCACTGCGTGTGCTTAGCCCAAGAATTTATGGGGCCAACTCGGAGGCCTTCTCGAGAAGTAGCTCCTGATGCTGCTGCTGCTGCATCATTTGGCCAAACAGAGACGGACTTTTTAGCTATTCATTGCGCCAGCCGGTGTAAAATTTAATTTACGAGCTTGTATTTTCAATATGCCCAGCCATAGCTCCACAGCTCCACAGCTCCACATCTCCCACATCTAACAACCAGCTCCATCTCCATCGCCATCTCCGGCTCTTAAAAGTGATTAACATTAAATCATATACAAGGCACGGGCCATATCTTTGCCGGCCACCTGACCACACAGTTCCCGCCGCAAACAATTACATTTTGTGCACGCGCCCTTCATTCATTTTCACGCACGTACGACTTTTCGCACACAATTTTCACCTTGCGGCCCGGCAAAAAAAAAACCAAGAAAAAAATCGAAAATGAAAATAAAGGCAAAAGCATTTACAGCTACGCATTTTGTTTGCTAATTTCCCAGCGAACAGCTTATCAACGAGCCGCCATTAGCCCGAGACACAAGACACGACCCCAAATTGACACCTCCTGGACGGGGTCGGGGCAGGGCACGGGCACGGGGCACGGGGTCTTGAACTTTTAGCAATTTGTTTGATTTTGTGCTTATTGGACTTGCGTTTTGCATAAGCAATAAACATAAATTATCGACAGCGTCCAGTAACGATGCTGACATTTATTTATGCCCATAACTCATTGAAATCGAAAAGCCAGCGAAAAGCGAGCGCACAAAAGTATGCTATGATATTTTCTATGCAGTTGCGCGGTGTGTACGAATATGTGTGTGTGTGTATGTGAAAGGAAGCAATTAAAATGAGCTTAATATGGATTTATTTTTTAAATTTGCAACCTCCTCTTATGAGGTGAAACCTATCTTAAATATTTAAGATTTAATTTCATTTTAAACGACTTAAATAGATTAAAAATAATCGACATCTGCATTTGGCAGTCCCTAACACCAGACCTGACAGCCATTCTGACAGAGTGTGAAATTCGACCTCGGGGCATACCCTATTTAATATGTACAATTTACAATTTGCTTTAATGACTTTAATGACAAGTTTGAAAGAAATTTCATGAGCTCAACAATTGTTGAGCGTGAATGATACTTCTTAAAGTCTCCGAAAATATGCACCATAAGAAATATTTATATATTCTAGCAGTTATATAATTGTAAAAAATAATTTTGTAATGAAAAAAAATAACTTGTTTTTGAAGGTCTGACGCACAGACCAAGTATAATATAGCTCCATTCAAATATCTATATCTACATGTGTACAGTAAAAATAGACAAGTCCTGTGAACCGAGGAGCACGAGGTATTTTTTTATGAAGTTAATTCTACAAAGAAATGAAGTATTTAGTTAAAGATGACCGATTTTGAGTGCGAATTAGAATACCTTCCTCATATTCTATTATTTCACATAGATTATTTCACTCTTTACGAACGGATCGCATATTGAGATGATTTATTTTCTCAACTTTGAATGCGTGGCTATTTCTCTAGCTTGTCTGATTCTTAGATTAGTTTCAATTTTGTTGCAGCTCGCTTTTTGCGCCATTTTCGTGCCACTTGTTGATTACTTTTAAATGAGTTTTGCTTCGGGGCCGTTTCTTAGCCTGGCGCTGGCCACGTTGATTGATATTTACGCGCGTTTGATTGAAGTGTAATCAGCAGTCGGGGACGGGGACGACGACGGGGACATGTGGGTATTAGCAGCAGCAAAATGGAATGTAACTGAGCAAATCGTAATTAAAAACAACGCAACAAACGACGCTTCAAGGCACAAACAATATGCATTAAGAAAAGGGTCAAAGCACCCAAATGGCTGCAACAAGGACTCCCAGTGCGACTCCCAGTCCGACTCCAATACTGACTGCTGACTGACTGCTGACTGATGGCAATGACGCGGCGCTGCTAATGAAAATGGTTGCATAAACAAGCGCAGCGAGCACATAATGAACAGAGTGGCGGCAGCAGCCAGGCTGGCAAACAAAGGGAGGCAGCCAACAGCAGGAGACGCCGCCCGACAAAAGATGAAAGCCGCTTTGCCACTCATAAATATGTACACTGACAAATGCGAGACAAACAGTGGGACAAAAAGGCAGAAACAGTGCTGCCAGCCACTCGTGTGTGCCCAGATAGACAAAGCGCCCTTTGGGCATGGTTTGTCAGGCCGACTGTCATTCAGACTGTCATTCAGTCTGTCTGTCTGTCTCCCCCCTCGGTTAGTCAAGCACCCAGGCGCCTGGGCGTAAATCAAAGTGAAAAGCGTGCTAATTGCATTAAAAGCATATAAACAAAATGCAATGCAAGTGGCTGTCGTAAAAAAAAAAAAAAACTAAATAAATAAATAAAGAAGCCAACAACACGACCCCCGCCCCCGCCCCCGCCCCAGCTGCACATTGCCCCTGGGCTGTGCCTGCTGCTGATGTCCTTTTGTGCATATGCGCTCTGTGAAATTAAGCAAATAAGCACGAGCTCATGCCGAGCTGTGTGGCAACTTTGTACCCGGAATCCGTGCAAGCGCCTCAGCGCCTTTCACAATTTTTAATTGCTGCAAAAACTTTAAATGTGCCACAACTTGGCCAGGCCTAGTTCTGCTGCTTGAGGCGTTTCATTTCAAGTGATGTTTAATTTGTGTTGAATTTTCGCCAAGATTATTAAAGTTAAAGTGCTTGAAATGCGAGCTGAGTATGCCAATTTTGTTTCCAAGTAAATAAACAAATAAGGCAGCAAATCGTAAAGTGTACTTAGGTATTTAGTATTAACTTTAACCTAAAGCAATTCTTCATCATTCCTAACTATGCGAAAATTAATAAAACAGACCTAAGCTCAAAGAACTTTATGAACAAAAAGTGCTCAAACCTTTGAATAAATGATAAATTAAATAACAAACAGTATTAAATTCCCATGTTGTGCTTTATGGTTGTTAATAACGACCTCATAGTCGAAATTCAATCGTACAATGTGCTGATATATGACACGTCATCAAATGTTTTAAGTGCATGCATGGCATACACAGCCCCGACCCTGGCCTATAAGTGCAACCTCCCCATAAGCCAAAACAAATATGTTCGCATTAAAACAGACAGTATAGAAAGCAAATGAATGTGGGCGGGTGGGCCCTGCAAATCCGACAAGTAAATATAATAACAATAAAAAGCGAAGCAGCGCCAAGGCGAGATATTATGACTGCAATAAAAAACGTATAACGCAGCAGAAGAAACAATGCGAAGCAAGGACAAACGCTGACAATGACAATTCCAGTTCCAGTTCCAGTTCCAGTTCTAGTTCCATTTGCACTTACGTAAAAAGTATTGCCTACGTTTTGGGGCAACGCAGAAGTTCCAATTGCACTTGTGTAAAAAGTATTGCCTACTTTTTGGGACAACGGCAACAGAAGCAGCAGCCGAAAGCAGCTTCGATTTTCAATGCGGTTTTATTTAAAGACTTAATAACATTCATTATTACATATTAATTTACACAGCTAAACATAAATAAGTACTTAATATATTGCCGTTGGATATTTTGCATATTATTCCTTAGAGCTAGACATTCAACAAATACGCATGCAGAAATCCATGGATAATTTTCTCAAGATATGCACATTTACGTGTTACATATGTGTGTGTGTGTGTGTTTTAAGGTGTGCCTTTAGCAGTTAAATATTGCATAGAGGAAGAAGAAATAACTGTACAATGTGTGTGCCTACAATTTTATTAGCCTACTCTGTAGAAATTTACAGCTCAACTCTTGGGTTTGTCTCTGCCATTTTTGCTGGCTTTTCAAATATAGTTAAAATTCGTAAATTGCCTAAAAATTGCATTCGATTTTCGCTTATCAATCTCATTCGCTATGTTTCAATCTAATTTAATTTTTTATGTACTTATCGGTAGTTACAACAATTGAATTTATCCATGTATTTAATGTAGCTTTTAATTGTACACGAAAAGTGTTTTTGATTTACGGTAAGCATCAATATTGAAGACTCTATTTGCAGTTGATTTAATCTTAACTTTAGCTATACTTTTTTCGATTTTCCGATTTGCATTAACAGGCTGCTTAGAAACTAGGCTTGTACAGATTTGGCTAGTTAAGTACTTGCATATCTTGATATTTATTGAATTATTTATTTTCTTTTCGTAACAACTTTGAGCAATTTCTTCCCTTGCCTAAAAGCCCACAAGGAACAACGATCTGCACCCCGTAACTCCTCTGTATCCCCTGCTAAAACATCATCTAATATTTTGGGAATATACGTACGTATGTCTGTCTCATTTTGTATGTACAGTAGCCAAGCAGCTACAGAATTCTGATTTGCCACACGGCATATGCGGCGTATACTAGATGTGCGTATTTTGTGTTTTTCACGTTTTCTGTTCATCGGCTTTGTGCATTTACGTAGTTGAAATATTTACACAGATTTAATGAGTTTGGCGTAGCTCTGGGGTCGGGCCGGCTGGATGGGGGCTGGAGGTGTCATACATCTTCGTTAATTGTTATCTGCACGGCGTGGATGTGCTTAATTGGGCCAACGGGCGGCGGTCATGTCGACAGCAGCTGCTCCTCGGCTTGTTACTCCTCCTGGGCGTGGGCGTGGACGTGGGCATAGCACACAAACCGGCGGCGGCGGCATTACACAGAAATGCTATTAAGACTGGCAGCGCGTACAGCGAAATGCGTGCCATGGATTTGGACGCTAATATCCTGGCGCCCGATGATGCCGCTGCAGCAGCGGCGGCGGCGGCAGAGGTGGCCGCCGCAGGACGACGACTCTTCTTGAGTTGCTTGTCTGCTTTTTCAAATAGACAGAGAGATGGAGAGAGATGGAGAGGGGCAGAGTTGATGAACTGCACTGACAACTGTTGCGCAGATGATTGATGTTGCGTCCACACACTCACCTTGCAGTGATTTGTCCAACTGGCGCACCGTCTCCCTGGACTCCAGAACGGGTATCCGCTGATGCTTATCGCTCTCGACGCTCTCCTCGTTGCTCTGCCAGTAGACCGAGCTGATTTTGGCGACGCACTGCAATAAGAGAAGCCATCGCTATAGTCTCTCCACCAGCAGCTGTTTACGGGCTCGTGAAATCTGTGTGGGTCAGAGGCGGGAAATAAGGGGCGCGGTCAAATGTGTCTGCGCTTTTGACGGCACACTAAAAGTTTTATGCTTTCATTAACTGGCACCAGGCGCCCAGCTGATAACCCAAAATGACCCGCATATGCAAACGGACATTGGCCATGGCCGGGCATCATAAAAGACGATGAAATTTTGTGGCCCCTGCGACACACATTTGCACTCGCCCCCGCCTACACCCAACCCCCTCCCCCGCCCAGATAGCAATCAACATGCGCTGTCATGTAATGTTGCCGCAAATTGAATTGAGTCCGCGTTGGCCAGTGTAATGTTTCAATTTGGGGGGGGTGCTCGTAATCAGCTTAAAGTCGATCCGGGCAGCCATAACTCACCTTCAACTTCATGTCGCCGTGCTTGAAGTGTCATCCGCGCACACGAAACTCCAGGCCGAGGCGCGCCACCTCGAGTCCCTCCCGGCCCACCGACAGCGGCTCGTAGGGACGCAACAGCGAGCGGTTCGCGTGCATGCCGTTAATCAGCCAGCCGAGATGGCAGACGGGCTTTGATGGCGCCGAAGTGCAATTGACGCGCACCATATCGCCAATTTGGTATCGGGGCTGACCGCCGGTGATTTGTGGTCCATGCTTGGGTGTGACTGCAATGGGAGATAAGTGCACAACGTGTGTTCACCACATCGATTAGCCATTATATAAACCACTTTCAAGGTAAGGTCCTGGTTAGCGTAACTATATGTAGAGAGCTGCAGACGAGGGCTCGAATCCTAACTACCTCCTCACGAGCTAAATCCATGTTGAAAGCAAATATATGAAGTTCCTTAATTCTCGATTCGGTTTATAATACTCAACAAATTAGTCTGGGCAAAGCTTCCCTTATTTATAACTTTAAGGTCACTTTTACTTTTTTACGATCTTCCTGAAAATATTCCATGCGTTGCCAACAGGTCTTGATATACCTAAGGTCGGATAATGGGCCATAGCTCCTCACAATCTAAATCCAGATTAAAAGCAATTATTTGAAGTTCCTCAATTCTTGATTCGGTTATAATAATTAACTAATTAGTCCGGGCAAAGCCTTTTGGTACTTTCCTTATTTATAATTTAAATAGTCGCTTTCACTTTTTTACGACCTTCCTGAAAATATTCAATGCGCTGCCAACAGAGCTTAATATAGGCACATCTTAGGTCGGATAATGGGCCATACTCTCATTACTTCTCATTATCTAAATCTAAATCCAGATTGAAAGCAATTAGATGAAGTTCCTCAATTCTTGATTCCTTGTCCGAGCAAAGCCAAATACCAGCTTTTTTGTTGCTTCCATCTTTCACAATTTAAAGGTCCGCCTATTACAACGCTATAAAGAGCCTCTTTATTGAGTTCGATTTAAAGTTGTGCTTGCAGATTTGGCTATTCAAATAGCTCTGCACAAATGCAACAACAATTGGCAGCAGCAATTGGCAACAACAATCGCCAAGTTTCATGTGCAATAATTGCACATTTTGTTGTTGTCGACGTAGTTGTGTCTGAATCTGACCTGGATGTGTGCCAATTGGGTCAGTCAACCAGTCAGTTTCACTTTAAATCCGCCAATGAATCCATATAAATCGACTGCAATGCACACACACACACACACACACACACACACACACACACACACAAAATAATAATCTGGCTTTTAAAAATACTTCCATCTGATGTCGGGCATTTGCTTAAAATTCCTTCACGCTGTCCGTTCGCCTTAATAATGATAAAAATAAGAAAATAATAATAATTTTGATTGCTCTTGTATTATTATTTGCCGCCTGCTTCCGGCTACAGCGAAATTCGCATAATAAATGCAAGGCCTTGTTCACAGCCAGAAATAGAAATTTAAGTGCAGATAGAAGAGAAAAGCGAAATGAAAGAAAAGAAAATCTTGTGTATGTTCCTTTCTCTTGCTGTCCCTTTGTTTGTTTCTGCTTTGTTTTTTTCTTGCGATTGTTTAGCTCTGCTCAACTGCATAAATTATTATTTTCGGTCTTTTATGTCCACGCTCTCTCCCGACATTGATTGAGCTGTTGCTACTTTCTTTCATTATTTTTATTATTGTTTGCCCAGCTCATATTTTTGTATTATTTGTCATTAGGCGCTTTTTTCACTTTCCCCTATCTTTTCAAAAGAAAAGCGAAAATAAACCCTTTTTTTGTTGACCAATTGTTTTCTAATTGTTTGGCCACTTTGATGGAGCCTTGCTCGGACAATGCCCCACCAGTTGCTTGGCCTAAAACAATGCACAAATTCACCAGCCTAAATTGACAAAGCGAAAGATTTCCAGTCCAAAAATAGATAGTATATCAATTTGGCAATATTATCAAAGCATATCTCCTGCATGCGGAAGTAAAACCTAAAGCTGGCCAGGATATTGCCATGCAGCTTATGATAATCTAATTAACTGGGCAATGTATGCGCTGCTCAGTCGACGATATTTTCCGTTTTTTTCTGTTTTTCAATTTCCGCGCTTGTACTTCAATTATCCCATTTCACGAGAAGCTATCAAAGCCATCTGGGCCCCACTAACTGGGTCAACTGTGTTGCGCCTCGTCATTTAGCCGTGCGCCCTTAATCACATTCAATTATTTTCAGCCACATAAAAACACACACACACACACACACACACACACACACACGCATATACACTCGTAAGCTTATATATACTGCCGCATTAATTTCAATATTCCGGTAATTTAAATCATTTGATATTTTTTCGCTTTATGCGTTTCTTTTTTTAGGCGCACGCCATTAACAGGTGATTCATTAACTTTATAGATCTGCAGCTGATTTAATCCGCTTAGGCCTCAGCCCGGGCGTGGCTGCGGGATGATTGCGATTCGGATCGCAGCTTGGCAAACATTAAAGTCAAGTAATCATGTAATTCCCCTAGCAAAACGGAAGCGTGCAGCTTTGATTGCTGCCCCCCCTAAATACTCTTATGCCCCATATATATGTATGTATATAGTATATTCCAGCTAGTTAGTTGGACTAATTATGCGATATACACAGTTTGATAGTCCGCCTCTTGCCTGGCTCCACCTCACGGAAATGAACACAAAATTGCCCGGGGAGTAACAATTGAGACCCAATGCTAATGTCAATGATAATCATAATGATGTTGGCCTCCCCTTTCCCCTTGCCCTATTCCATGCTAAGCATATAGAACAAAATTAATATTTGAAATGGGCCCTGAGTAAACAAGCCTCATTTATTTATTTCGCTTGCGAGTGAGACTTGGAACGATTTGTTCGAGTAGACACAAAAACCCTAACTGCGGACTAAAAAAATATGTTACAAGATTATGGGTTTGGTATCAGATTTTCCTAACTTCGTAAGTTTTTAAGAATTTCTGTATCTCAATGATATAAACATTTAATTACGATTATATGCCACGACAATTTGAATACAGGGTGCCTTCAAGTCGTTCACTCTCTTCGCAGTTGTGTGTGTGTCTGTCTGTCCGTGTGTCAAGCATCAAGTTGGCAATAACTGTAGCTCGGTTGAAATGAACGCTGGCAAATGCGAAAATGGAGAATAGCAACTGGGATTTATTCCTAGCGCTCTTGTTGCTGGCATTTCAACGGCCGCTGCGGCTGTTATTAAACACGTTTATTCTAAGTTTTCCCCAAAGCACTTTTTCATATTGCGTTCTGCCATATTTTCGCCATGTTTTGTTGGATTGCGCAAAAATTTCAAATTAAGTTGCAGCCCAGCCCAGCCAGACCCCAGACCCTAGACCCAAGCTCAGGCCCAGGCGGTCGGTTCCAGGTCTGCAGCTGTAAGTGAGCAACTGAATTGCAGCACGTACATGGGCAATTTGCCAGCAGAATAATACAAACACACACACACTCACACACACACACACACACATACGCAGACAGGCGTGCAGACATAGTGTATGTGTATGTGTGTGTATCTGTGTGAAGGTTGTTGAACGCCGCCCAACTGGCCAAGTGGCTGCGCAGCCTTGCCTGGCATGTTATCTTTGTTTTTCTCTTTTTATTTGGCACAGGTTTCATGCTTGAGAATTTGTAAATCGCAGCGCGAAACAATGCCAAAGCATAAACTATATAAATGCGAAATATTTTATGTGCATACATATATATATAAATATGTACGCGTGTGTGTATTGCACTGAAAGAAACAGATTACTTTTCATCGCTTTGTCCATGCTGAGCAATTAATCTTGCTCTATGCCTTGTTCTCTCGCTCTCTCTCGCTTTTTCGCTCTCTCACTCGCACACACACTTGCACTTACCCACAACAATCATGTCCTCGTGACCGGAAACTGTCTGGAACGAAGGCGCCTCGCCGGACACTTCGCACCGATAGCGGCCCGTCGACTGTAGGCTGACCGAGCGCAGGACAACGGCAATGTCCGTCGAGTTTTGCAACTGCAAAGCAAAGAGAATTGTTGTAAAATAAACGCATATGTAAAAAGTAAAAGTCAACAGGGGAGCACAGAAAACATTGCACATTTGTGCCAGCTATAGAAAGTGAAATTTATGTCATGAAAGATTCTGAATTAAAAAAAAAGTGAGTTCTCTTTTCAATGTTATCTGGTACATGTATGCATGTTTGTATCGCATATATATGCGTGCATGTATGAATACATGTCTGGATACCTTCATACATATGCAGTGACACATAGATACATACATGCATAAATACATACATACATTCATACATACATACGTACATTCATACATATATACATACATAGAAACTGCATTGATTTTAGAAAACAAACATGCATGCGTACATAAGTTCTTAAAATGCAGGAGAAGAAATTAAGAGTTTGCGATGGAGAACTGAACTTTAATTTAAATGCAAATTTTGAAATTCCACACATTTTAGAACATAAACTGAACAACCCGCAATTGTGTTGGACAGTGTTAAACTCAATGCCGGCACCCGTCGCATATATTCTGAACTATTGACATTTTGGCCTCATTTCGTTGGATCTTTCTGATCATATAGCTTAAGGCTTTCGACTTTTTTTTCATTTTCTTCAACATCCGCGGCGTCGTCGTTATCCCCATCGAGCTCATCATCATCAACATCCTCGTTCTCAATGTCGTCATCGTCATCGTCATCGTAGTCGTCGTCGTCGTCGTCATCGGCATGCAGCGATGAGGCCACCTCGGCCAGTTCGTTCATTTCCTTATCGCTCACCGGCAGCACACTGTCCAGAGCTTCCGGGCTGGCATCGAAGTGCTCCATGGCCGCGTGGAGCTTCATTTGGCTCTCGGCATGCAGAATACTCTGCTGCTTGTCAATCTTGCCCAGACGCAGGCCGGCCTCGATGGGATTGCTTTTCGGCTGGCGCACCATTTGGGCAATCATCTCGATGGTTTCGTCGTGGCCAAGAGGCGGGAAGCATTCCTCCAGCGTCTGCAGCACTTTCGATTTATTCTTTGAGTACATTTTGTCGAGTTCCGAAAATGTAAGCGAACGAGGATATATTTATTTCTTACAGCTTGCTTGTAATTGACTTGGGCAACGTTGACGTGAGCTTGGGGGACTAAATGAAAACTACCTGCCTACTCGATGGCATTCAATCGACGATCAGATTAGCACACAGACTCACCTCCACATCGACGCCGGGCAGCGGAAACACCTGTCCAGGTGGCATGTCACGCGGCACATAGCGATAGAACTCGAAGCCATCCTTGTACCATTTCACCGAGTACAACGACTCGCCATCCAGGTCGAATTTGCAGCCCAACACGGCGTCCTCATGCCGCATAATGTGCTTAGGGATGCGTATCTCAGTCATAGTCAGGCTCTCCACTAAAAATGGAGAGAAGGAATAGTTATAGCAGTTGTTTAAAGAGAGACTAGATGATTAACTAAGCTAGTCTTTTTTGAGCGCTTAGAACAAAGACATCGCTTTTGGTCTGGTCCAATGCCAGGGGCCCATAAATAACCCGCAGCAAGTGCATAAAAGTCAAGGAAATCGAAAGAAATTCGCCAAAACAATGCGCTTTTGTTTAGCCCAACAATGCGAACTACCAAAGAATGAAAGCGGCCAACTTGAGGCGTGCGAAACGTGCCGCGGCCAGGGAATCCGTACAGACGTGGCAAGTGGCAAGGAGGCAGGAGGCAAGGAGGCAAGGAGGCAAGGAGTTGTGTGCTGTGTGCACTCGAGACAACGAAACGAAACGAAACGAAAAGTTGCTGACTTTTAAACGTACACAAAAGCCCATACATAGGTAGGCTTAGACAATTTGGGTCAAAGTTATGGCACGAAAATCAAGATATGAAATTAAAATTGCACCAAAACTGAGCGCTGCATAAAGGCTGAAAGAACAAGAAGAAGAAAGGGGAAAATGCTTTAAGAAAGCTATCAATTTTAGATGGCCCAGAGAATAGTCGAACATAAATTTAAGAGCTGTCAGATTTTTATACCCTTCTTCTTAATGAAACTTTGCAGAAGTGCCTTTTTCTGTTGCACTCATTACAAATGTCAGAACTGGCTGGATCGGAACACTATAACATAGCGCTGGCATAGGAACAATCGGTCGAAAAGTAGGCTCTACTATGAACAACTTTATTGTTTATTAAGATATCTTGGCCAAGCTCGGCGTTTATTAGTTTTACTATACTCCCCATGTATATGCAAATAATTGGCATAGGAACGATCGGTCGAAAATTAAGCTGTTGTATGGAAAACTTTTTTGTTTGTGAAGATATCTTAACCATACTCGGCATTAACTATTTTCTCTGTGCTGTAAATGACTTAATCAATTAAGCTGATATTTTTAATCGAGGCGAAATAATTAACCACATTTTTCCCCAACTTTCCAATTGGTCGGAATGGCTTTCACCTGTGACGTCTGCTCGTGATGATGACAGGGCTGCCGTGTAAGTGCATGGGGGAATTCGTTGAATGGGCAACCAATAAAATGGCAATTGAACGTCTGGGAATCAACATGAATTTACCTTGCAGACTATTTTTACGCGGCGCTCTTTGATGCGAGTTCTATAAATATGACATAATGTGCGGTGCGTTGACATTTGGCTAAAAATAAGTGCACATTTTCATTAAGCCCCCAGGAAGCGGCAGCATTAAAGCCCGTTGAGTTTTTGTGTTTGAAATAAACCAGGCGCACCGCGTACCGCATACCGCCTACCCATTCGCCTTTGGCGGCAAAATAAACAAGTGCAGAGCACAATGCACAAAGGCAAACAGCCGCCATTGGGACCACAGCCAGGACCAGACCCGAGTCCAAAGCAGGCGCAGAACCAGAGCCAGGCTCAGAGTCAGGAAGCGGCTCCTTTGAGTGCGGCTTCCGTTTGGCGCCGTTTTTGTTTTTCTTCTTTGTGTGTGCGGCGGACACTTTGAGCCAAGTATTTATGACATAAGTATGATTTAGCATTATGCACTCTCCACTCGCGACCCCCGACCCCCGACACACAACTAAAGATTCTTCTCAAAGAAAATCGCACTACACACACTTTAGTCCGCGCTGCCTTTAAAAATGTTTTCTTAGAAGACTGCTTGAAGCTTTTCTTTGGCATTGCCATTTTTTTCAATCGACTGCAATTGCTGCGACTTGAGGTGCTTTTTTCACAAAGTAGCTTCTGCCAATATATTTAAATTGACTGTAAATATATCTAAGATTTGTTGACATGCTTAGAACAGGACAATAAGCTGCTCACAGCAAGAATATTCCACATAACTAGCAGCTATATTCTGGCAAAATATATAAAATATATAATATATACATATATACATATATACCAAAAATAACGTCAGGTGAGGACTCAGCTCAGCTGGTCCAGTCTGGGGGGGCAACTTGTCTAATTATTAAGCCAACAACTGGCTGAAAATTCCAAATTCCATGCAACATGGAAACTTTTGTCATCTAATGCGGCGCTTAATTAACAAGTGCCAGGCGGGGCGAGGGGGGCGGTGGCGAAAAGTTTTCCATTTGATGTCGTGTAAATGCCAGTGTTACGATCTAAGCACTATTACCTTGATAGAAAGTTGCCACAAAAGTTTCGTGCTTAATTATTGTTGATTTTTAAATGATTTAATTTGCGGCCCGGGGCCAAATGTCGGGCGCAGGCAAAGTCAAATAAAATCGAGTTAGCACGAGTCAAAACAAATCCCGCCACGTGGCCGTGGCAAGTGTCAAACGCAGCAGACTACAATTCGCATACAGCTAGCTACATATTTGTTTTGAATATTAAACTGAATTTTAAATGCCTAACCCAGGGGTTGAATATTCCGGAATATTGTGCATATAAGCATTCATTGAAGGGAGTAAGGGAATAAACCTCAAGGGAGGCTTTAAATTAAGAACTTTACAAGCTTACATTTTTCTCGTTTTTTAGGCTGATTTTTTACTGACCTCAGATTTATTTGGAAAAATATTTTGATGTATAGCCAAGCCAAAGGACAAATGCTTTCATTCCTCAGCTAAGTATTTTGATGAAGTACGTGAACTATGCTAGAAGCTTTTGCTAAAGGTTGGAATCCTCAGAAGTCAACATTTTCAACATTTTTGACTTGAGCTTTTAGCCAAAAACGAGCCTTAAAATTAAAGTTTTAACATTAAAAACGTGGCAGCCCATTTTTGAATATAAATCTAAAAATTTAAATGCAGCAAAACTCTAGAGCTCAAGCTATGGCCAAAAGGTCATCAATCAAGAAAATGTTGGGAATGTCGGTAGCATTTTTGTGATGGGAAATTGACGCATACATTATAATGCAGCTGGGATGATAGTTTAGACTGATTTTGGTGGCTGGACCGGATGCCAGGCCTTGAGCAAATAGAAGATGTTTTTGCATATTTCGCAAACGCCTGCAGCATCAATACGCATCAATTTAGGCCTCCCCCTTTTCAGGCTTTGGCCCCAGCCGGGACAGACAGACGCCTGGAACGTGCTTTATCTGCAATCAGAAGCGGAAGTTTGTCTCAGTCTACAGCGAGAGCAGCAACAACAACAAGAACGAGGACAAGCCGTCCATTGTCTATGTCTCACTGTGTATGTCCTTGTCTGTGTCCCAGTCTGTGAGCCTTTCGGTGTGTCTGTCTGTCTGTCTGTCAGGCTCGTTTTCTTTGACGGTGAGTGCGTTCTTTTTTGTCCCATTCCAGTTGTTGTTGTTATTATTTTTGTTGCTGCCGTTGCCGTTGCCGTTGCTGTAAATGGAGCACGTTCCTCGATGCTTTGCTGCATTGCAGGCGCACTTGCATTTGCATATTTCGTGCGTCCCGCAGGATGAGGAGAAAACTTTGTCATCGATTTGCAGCCAGCTCATAGAAATGGCAAAGCCAGCGTATTAATCGCAGCAACAAACTTTTTATTCCGAAGCCAAACAAAACTATGCCTCGTAGTTATGCCTGTCATTTGTCTATTTGCATTAAGGAGTCGCTTTGCATAGTTGGAACAGGCCCAGGACTTACTTCCTGGTCTAAAATCTAGGCCAACTCAAATACTTTACCAGAGGGTGTATCAGGCATATTGTGTTGTATTTTTTAGTTGCACAATTTGAAAGTTCTGTTAACTATTCCCCCATGGCACAATAACTGATAGAGTGCACAGATTAGCTGGCATAATTAATACAAATTAATATTTAACAAAAATAGCTAAGCTCATGTGAAATTGGGTAGATAATAAATCAAAGCAGCTGTGACAATGTACAAATTGTCATTGTCATTGTCAAGTCGGCAGCCAAATGCAACAATGCCTATTTTCTTTAATTAGGATATCAATTAAATCACGCACACACACACACACAGAGACATAAACATGAACAGTTGTTATAATATAATTAAAATTCATTTCGACTTGTAAATTGGCTGGCGGCAAAAACTGCACACAACTCAACCGAGCGCCCAGCTCATTCATAACAATAATAACAAGCCTTATGAAATCGATTAATTTAATTAAATTGAAAACATCAATTTTGCGTACTATGATTAATTACATGCCCGGTCGAACTTTGACACACGTCAGGGGCAACATTTAAATTATTGTTGCATGCTTTTAGGCGTTAAGTGAAAAACCTGAATATCAAATGCCAAAAATATGCCAAGTATTCTGTGGCTCGTTAGTTAAAACATTTTATATTGACCAAATGCTTAAAGCTGATTAAAGCCACGTTCTTTCACATATATTTCATGAAGTTTGCCCAGCTGGCAATTGTTCTGCGTGTCGTTTAACATTAGTTTCATGTGCTGCCAATAAATAAAAAACAAAAAAAATATGACTGAGCTTCGCTTTGGCTGGACTGCTTTTTGAGTGCGCGCCACGTTTGCTTAATTTCATTATTGTTGCTCTTAGATTTTTTTTTCTTTTTCTAGTTTTTCCATTCGATTTTTTGTTCGCTTTGTGCTGCGTACGTGACCTCATAATAAAAGTAAGTAAGATTTTTATCTATAATTCAGTGGACGCTCTTTCCGAATCAATTAAGTGCCTCACAAATCCCCAAACCAGTCGTAATAATCATTTTCATTTTTTTTTCCCCTGTCTAGACCAAGTTCTATTTGTCAGTTATTGTTTGTGCCACGCCCCCAACAAGCCCCCTGTACATCGAGTAAAGGAAATAAAAGCTGTTACTAAATGGCAAACAGAGAAACATTCACTTTGACAAGTTGATGCAGCTGCAGAGAGAAACGAATCGAAAAAAATATTAATATTGAAAGAAAAAGTTGCGCACATTTATTTATTTAATTAAATGCGGCACCGTGAAAGTTTTGCAAACGAGCTCGAAAACTAGCAAACCAACCCAGGCCAGGCCAGGCCAGGCCAGGCAAGGATCCACTTAATTAGATGACGCACAAAAAGCACGCGGTTCGAGAAAGTCAACTCCATTAAACCTCAAACAGAATAGTTGTTGTTATGCTCGCATTGCGTATACGTCGTGTGTGCCAAATATTTTTTTTATTACTTGGAAATGACATGCGATATCATATCAAGAACTCTTGCATTACATATTTGAAGTGCACTTTTTTTTATTTTAATTTTGGTTTTTTCGATTGTAAATGTCCAAATCTTTTTAGAACAAGCAACATAAAAGTTGCTTTGAGAGAATTATTCTATTAAATATTAACCGAATAATTGTACAAAAAATATAACTTTTTGTTCCCAAATCCTTTGATAGATTTAAAATTTCCATAAATTTAAATAATAATTATTGAAATTTTCATTTTTATCAGAAATATCACAAATATATTTTTATTTTTATTTGTGTTTAACCAATTGGAAATCGACAAACGGTTTTTGTGATTTGTTTGCATTACGTATACGTCGCGTATGCCAGCTATTAAATAATAAAATTTACTTGTAAATATAAACACAAATTGAATATATTACAATGGATTCAAGTAAACAAAAATCTGAATATTATAATCAAATTTTCAACTTAGTCTCAATGTCCCCAAATCTGGGACAAGTTGGCAGCTAATTATACCCTAAACCCATTGAAAATGGGTAAAGAGGGTATATTGTATTTAAGCAAAGTGCAAATGTATGTAACAGGCAGAAGGAAGCATCTCCGACCCCATAAAGTATATATATTCTTGATCAGCATCAATAGCCGAGTCGATCTAGCCATGTCCGTCCGTCCGTCCGTCCGTCCGTCCGTCCGTCCGTATGTATGAACGCAAGGATCTCAGAACCTATAAGAGCTAGAGACTGAAATTTTAGATGTAGATGCTCCTAGTGCCTGCGCAGATCGAGTTTGTTTCCGATAATCGATAACTTACTCCGTTTCAAAGTAATCGATAAAAATGTATATCGATATCCTGTTTTTTAAGCAATTTTGGTAAATAATAAGAGCTAGAGTTACCAAACTTGACATGTAGCTTCTAGAAAAGTATATATATATCGATTATCTTTCATTTTATACCTATCGCCAACTCCCCGCTACTCTCTATCTATAAGCGTACGCTGCATTTGGTGATGGAATAAGAGGGTTCAGGGTATCCCCTAGTCGGGAGCTCCCGAGAAGAACCTCTTACTTGATTTTGTTTATATTTTCAAGTAGTTTGATGAACTTAATTAAAAATAAGTAAGCCAAAGTTCAGATTAATGCGTCAAGTCTGGAGTGAACCGAAGGTCGTGAAGAGGGTTAAACATGCCACAAAGTTTATCGCCTGCCAATTTCTGCAGAGATTTTCGCAGCTCGGGATCCAAGCATTCGGAGGCTTTGGCTCGCCGTTGACTCTGTCAACTGTCAAAGTCTGCCAGGCCTTAAATCGATTAAGAGACTTGTATCAGAATGTGGCACATGGCTCTTAAAGGGGCGCCAAAATGTGGCTGCCAAACTAATATTGTTGGCTAAAATATTTGCACGCCGCCCAACCAAAAAACTCTGTACAAAAACGAGGAAAACTTCTTGGCCAATTTTTGTGAAGCTCGTTTGTTGCTGGCGTTGGCGTTCGCCAAAGTTGCTAATAAATTAAATAAACATTCAGGAACTAGCCCCCTCCCCCAACAAACCCCCTGCTCGTAAAGTACTCACCGCTGCAGAAGAGGGCGGCCAGCAGCAGCAGGCGGCCGAATGTGAAGGATGTGGAGGAGCAGGAGCAGGAGTCGGAGCCGGAGCAGGCGCTCAGTTGCAGGCAACGGCCACGTCGTCGTCTATTCAAAGTTGCACCCATTTTGTTGCATTAATGTGTTCCGTTGCTTCTCCCTCTGCTCCGTCTGGCTGGGCTTCTCTCTTTTGGTTGGCTGTTTGTAACACTTTTGGCGCTTTTTCTTGGCCAAGTTTTTCTTTCGTCGGTTTCGTTAGCTTCGCTTGGCGCTGGTAAAACTTTAATTTTTCAATTTGTTGCGGAATTTTTCGGTTATTTTTCTTTGGCTACAATTTGGGGCACGCAGCGTGTTTTTTTCTTCGTCTTCTACTTATTCCATTTTGTTCTCCTTTGACTGCTTTTAGTGCTGTTTGCTTTGCGTTTTAGTTTGGCTCCGCGTCGTCTTGTTGTTGTCTCATTTGCGCAATGCAATAAATTTCCCTTGACCGCCAACGAGGGAGCGCGTCACCCACCAGGATCCGATGTCCTCCTTTCTTCCTCTATCCACCACTTCCGCTTCCCCTCACTTTCGCCTTTCTTCTTATGGCTGTGGCTTGCGTTTTGTCGTTTGCTATTTATTTTTATTTTCCACGCGCTTCTTGCTATTTGCTCTTCTTATTATGCGCTCTACACACACAAACCAAAAACACACACACACACACACACCTTCTCACACGTACATGAATGTGTTCACAGTTACATTTACATGTCCTGCGTCCTGCCCGTGTTTGTTCAGCAATTTGTGTTTGTCTGTTATTTGCGCGCGTTTGTCTTTGCTTCCTTTCCCATTACAGTTTGTCTACTCTCCTCGTTGTTGTTGTTGTTCTTCTTCTTCTGCTGCTTCCTCCACTTTGTGTGGTTAAATTAATTGAAGCATCAAAAAAATTACAGTTTCCAAATTTCCAACAACATTTGTACTGCAGCAGACTTTGTTCAGTGCCAGTTGCAACTTTTAAACTGCAAAGAATAAAGTACAAATAAAATATTATTAGTTTTTTTATTATTTATGTTTTTAAATTCAACTTCAAATATTTCAATATTTAAAAAATGTTTTTAATATTAATACCGATAGACAAATATAAAAAAACCCTATTTATTTAAATATAAAATTGAGTAGTTCTTGATGAGCTTTTTTTCATACGTTGAAGCATTAATTTTGAGCTATAAAATTGAAGAGATGTTGACGATCTTTTTTCATATGTTGAAGCATCTATTTTGAATCTTTTCTCATATGTTCAAGCATCATTCTTATCTTAATAAATTAAAGAATAAACTGATTTTCATACAATAACTGATACCACAGCTGCTATTTATTATACTGATCTGGTCAGGCTTTGACATATGAACTATTTTGCAAAAAAACAGACAAATAATCGAAAGGATGGATCCAGGTCTTGATGCTGTTTGTCTATTTTTGTTGTAATGTGCTAGCACATTCAATACGTTTTATATGCCCAGCACATTTAAGTCAATATAAAATATTTTAATTGGCCCCACATTGATACCTTCCATTGTTCTTGTCAATTGATATGTTTCCATAACGAAGGTTATGCAGCGTAGTTAATAAATAACAAACAGAATGTGTTCAATGGCAATTATGTTCGCTCCCAAAAGATGCGTCGAGCTGGCGGCTAATTCGAGTGCCATGATATAAACTCAATTAAGCTGCTCGAGAGCCGAGTGAGAAGCACATAAATAAGTGCATAAATTAATAATATTCGAAATCTCAAATGCGAAATATGACAAGAGCTCTGCGTTTTGGTTTTCATTTGTTTTGCTTGGGCAAAAATTGAATTTACATAAAATCAATTAAACAAACATAAGAAAATGAACACACACACACACACACAGAAAGTGAGAGATTGAGAACTTTTCAAATGAAAATCATGTTACGTAATTAGAAGCTATGAATAATTTTAGCACCTTGTTGTCAGCTATTTAAAGCTAGATTCAGTCACGTGCCAGCCATTCGAGTGGCTTATGCAAAATAGTTGTTTGGACCAAGGTGCGTATACTCTATCTTGGCTGGGATGTGTATAAGTAAATGGGACTAGCTCGAGCCGAGCATTTACATAGCCAAGTTCTGTTTTTCTCAACCTTTTGCATAATTAATTATGTGGCTTGAATGGCGACGCCTTGTTAAATATGCAAATAACCAAAGCGAAGCAGCCGAAGGACGCCGCCTCGCAGAGGTCATCAACTGCTGCTGCCCGGCCTACCAGCTTATAAGTTAGCTAGGAGCGCATCTTGGCCTAATGAAATTAAATTACGCATACGCCGTGTGTGCCGCAATTCGCATTTTAAATTTCGCTTCAAGCCTAACATTGCCACACGAAGGCAACGTGGCAAGACATTTCGATAGCCGCAGCAACAAAGCCAACCGCACAGCAAACACTTGCACGCACACACACAGAGACTTACACACACACACAGACGCACACATACACACCTATACACAAACAGGCTAAGCTCGTGCTGCTATGTAGGCCAAGCTCGGCTGAATGCTGAATAAAGAAATGACTGAATGCCTGCACTGCTTGACTGACTAAATAACTGACTCTCCGACAGACAAACCTACCAACTGACAGACTGACTGACTGACAGACTGACTGACTGACTGACTGACTGACTGAACAACGTTGTTCTGCGTCGGGCCATTTATTTTTGTGCTGCTTTTCTGTATGTGCGTTGGGGCCAGGGCCAATGCTGTCCCTTTGGCAGGCTCTTTTGAGCCAGAGATTGCTTTAAACTTTAAGCTCAAATTGCAACATAAACGAAGTGCTTAGAATTTAAATACAAGAGTCGAGACAACTAATTGTTCCTACGCAAACTTAGGTAAAAGATAAAATTTATATAAATATTGCAACATTTTTAGCTCAAAATGTTTGCATTATATAACAATTTAATGTAGGGCATTTATCTATCGAGCTTTTAGGAGTCGAGCACCTGGCTTTCTGTTGCTTACAATTTGTGTAAAATCTCGTTCTTAAAAGACTCTCTCGTTGAAAGTCTTGAATTAAAAGCTGAAAAGCAATTGAACGAATTTTTATTTTTAGCTACATTTTTAATTAAATGCCAAAAATAAAGCCAGCTTTTTTTACCAATGTTACAATGTCACAGCAAATATTTAAATACTTGAAAGTCAGATGAACTGAAATGTAAAATACCTTTAATATCTTATTTTTAGCTACATTTTTAATTAAATTCCAAAAATAAACTCAGCCTTTTTTTTCACAATGTTACAATGTTTAAAAACTTGAAAGCCAAATCGCAGGAAGTCTGAAATTTTAAATACCTTTAATATATTTTGGGCAAGCTTTTCCAATTGCTTTAAATAACAATGTCAATTTTTAAATTGGCCTCATAAACTAACGCAACTTGAGGCAGATAAATGGCCTCCGTTTTGGCCACCATTTTGGCCTCCGTTTTGGCCACTGTTTTGGCCGTTTTATAGCTAGAGTTTCATAATTATTGTAATTTATGTGGACACCTGAGGCCGCACGGAGCTAAAATTTCAACTGAAATTTGTTGTGCAGTCCATTAGAAAAATGTGCAGAGCGTCCGTCCCCCGTCCGTCCCCGCCCCGGCCCTCAAGGGAAATATGGCTTAAATTGTGCGACTCACTGTAATACTCACATTTTCCTTTGCCGCTCTGGGTCTTAATATGCTTTGTGGCCAGGAAGTGGACGATGTTGGCAATGAAAAGGCAGCTTTCCCTCTGAGCTGCTGCGCTTGTTGTTGTTGTTGTTTCTTTTGTTGTTCTTGCTGCTGGCAATTGGCATATTTTTTGTTGTTTATTCGGCTTATGCGAGGAGGCGGAAGGCGTGGTTCACGGCCTTGTCTCACCAGTTTGAGTTGAAGTTACACGGGGTGCAAAGTATTTCGAGCTCTGGCGGCCACGTGCATTAGAATAATAACAAATTATTAGTTGACACGCACGTAACGCTACTTTCATTCATAATTTATGCATTTTAATTTGTCAAACGAGACGGCAAATAAATGTTTGAATACACTCGCTTGAATGTGAATGCGACTCGCGAGTGTTTCGCTGCAGTCGCACACTCATAGACGTCTTTCTTGTTGTTGTTTTTATTTTGTTTCTGCCTTGTCACTAGCACACACTCGTACACCTAGTTTAGCCTTTTCACTGCTAATTCACACACATGCACACACACACACACGCACATTACGAGTCGTCGTCGTCGTCGTCGTCGTCGTCCCAGTCGTCGCTTGTTCTTTCGGGCTAGCAGCGCTTGTCGTCGTCTCAACCACACAGCACCAATAACCGACCAAGACTAAAAGCTTCGCTCTCCTCATTACCTGCTTTTCACTTGGGCCACACGCACGACTTCAGCCGACGGCAACGACCGGAAGTTAGGCTAAGAAAAACCGAGCTAACTTGGCCAGAAAGGAAATACGCTCGCACAAAACCTGTTTCGTATTGTCTGAGGTTGCGAAACCAAACGCAGCTCGACACAGAGAGAGAGAGAGAGAGAGAGAGAGAGAGGGAGAGGGAGAGAGATATTTCGTCACGAGAGAACCTGCTGTTGAGCGAGTTTCTCAATCGTTCAACTCTGCTCTCTCTTGTATTTCGATTCCATTTTGTAGCGCAGCTTTTCCACGTTTGCTGTTAGATTTTGAAAATAGGGGGAAATTTCTCAATGGGCTAATTTAAATAATAATATGAACACCTCAAGAGTCCGCATGGCTTTTCAAAATGATGCCAACACAAAATATGAAGCTGATAAAATATTAATATTAATTAAATAAATTAGGCCACAGTTAAATACATACAAGGCCCTGTCCTTCTAATCAGATCGGTCAGCAAATATAATTCTTATTACTATTAGATTAAATATAAGCAAGAAGAAATAAAGTTTAGAAAAAAAGCACAAAATCGATCATTAATATATAATTTGGCTTTTAAATAGCCTTTTCTTTTAACAATTTGCTGCGTTTTTATAAAAAATCTATTTATTTTTAAAAGAAGAGCAATGCATTGATAAAGTCGTTAAATATTATTGATATAATTTTATTTTTTTGCAATTAATTGTCAAAGATTAAGTGAAATATTTTTCAATTATTCCTTGTTACCTTCGTGCTTTACGTATATTTTGATTGATTTATAAAAGCAATATGAATTGCAGATTTAAAATGCTTAAATTGCAGGTTTCCACATCTAAGTATGTCCCTGTCAACTCTGTGGGACTCTTACTCTTACTATAAATTTATATTTTTATTTATTCTAAACTAACAATTACTTCCCTAAAGTCCTGGCAAGGAAACTGCTAAGCAGGCAAAGAAGAAGGAGGCTTAAAAAAACCTACCGTATAACCCTGGCCAACCGACGCCTTTAGTGAAGCATGCAGACCCTCAACAAAATAATCTAGCCCCAACAAAATAATAACAGCATATCAGTTGTAAATAAAAGAATTTTAATCACCAAAAATAACAACAATTACTTATTAATTAAGTGCCATAAATGTGCACTTCAAATGAATTCTCTATAAATACTTCTGCTGCAAGCTGTGCTCCTCTATAGCTATATCTATGAGCGTATTATACAGCCGCATTCACGTCTAGTTTAAGCTCGCCTGCATCAGCAGCATTTCACAGATATGCACAATAATAGCAACAACAACTCAGGCACACACTCACACACACACACACACGAATAGTTGCCAATAACATGAGCATCGGGCTGCGCATCATTAGGCCAAACAAAAAAGTGCTGACTGCCGCAGACTGAAGCCAAACTTGGCCCACTGAGCGAGACTCACAACAACAACAACAACAACAACAGCAACAATTGTTCTAGTTGTTGTTGTTGTTATTGTTGTTGTTGTTGCACATGCCAGCAGCAATTTGCAGTTGAGGCAGGCAGCAGTTGGCCAGCATCGGCTCATTGACAGTCATAACGCTGAAACGCGCCTCAACTTGGGCTAAAGGAGGCTATAGATAGAGAGAGATAGAGAGAAATAGAGACTGCGAGAAATGTAGAGAATTGAGAATTTGCACTTTTACTTAAGCGAAAAACTTTACTAGCCAGGTTGCAAGGCGCGCTAATTTAGACACTTTTCAACAACTGAGCAGGGAACAGAGATGGCAACAGAGAGAAGGAGGAGAACGAGAGCGAGAGGGAGAGGGAGACAAAGAGAATATGTATGTGTGTGTGAGTGAAAGGGCGCAAATTAACTGAAATTGATTGCGTCAACTTTTTCAATACTCTGTGTGTGTGTGTGTGTGTGTCTCTCTGTTTTGTTGCAAGTTGTTTGCAAATTGCATAAATTTGATTATCGACTCTCGTCGAGCTCGTAGGTAATAATACGTGTCCTTTTCCCAGTGCTCATCCTTTTGTCAGCTAAAATTCGTTTAAATCTACGCAACTCGAACTAATTCATGAACTGATTGAATCTCTGGCGCTCTACAGGCTTCATTATTTAACATTTCAATTACAAGCCTGGCAAGAAGCTGAGAGAGACTGAGAAACATTTCAAAATCAAATTTGTACTCTTGGCTTATTTCGGCAGCTCAGACAATGGGCTCCATTGGGCTCCATTGGGCTCCAAGCCTCGGCAGACAGTCTGAGCGGATTGTCATCAACGGATTTAGCCAGTTGCAGCTATTTAGCATGCAAATGTGAGCCAGTGGCAAATAGTGTGGCAGCAAGTCCTCAGCTCTATCAGGCCCTCCTACAACCTGACAGTCGCATCTATTTTGCATACAAATTACTTTTCTTTATGTTTTTGCCCAGTGCTGAGTGCCTTCTGCTGCCAACAAAATAATTTAAATGTTTCATTTGATTACAAATTGTGTTCCTGCCCAAAACTGACTTCTTGTTTAATTGCGTCTAACCAGATAAAAATATATGCATTTTACCTGATCGACAGATAAGCCCAGGACAACTAATTGGCTAAAACTCAACTCTTTTGACATTTTTATGTTAAGATTTAAGAAATTCTAGTTATAAGCTTTCTTCTGTCCAATGTTTATTAATTAAATGCATGCTAGATATAGAAGCTCCCATAAGTATGCTATAGTTTTTTCTTTTTCTTGAATATCAGTGGAAAACAATTGAAAGTGTCCACAGTCAACAGCAGCTACTTCTAGGCATCTGCACACACTCACACATACAGTCTCACACACACACACACACTCACACCCCAAACACCTACTCAACAAACAAGTCGGTCATTGGGTTCACAAAACGCAGCCAGAGCACGCTCACATTTTGTTCATGTTTAATATTCCAAAAAAGGAAAAAGAAAGGGAGTAGCACGCACAGGAACACACATCACATTTACGCCAAGAAACAAACACACACACACACACACACACATATATACACATACGCACAGTTGTGTGCGGCACAGGCGACAAAATTTTGCAAAGGCGTTTTCGAAAGTAAGAATCCAGTTGCAGTTCAGGCTAAAAAGTGTGTTCAGATAGACCGGATCAGGACTCAAATATGGTTCGGTTCTTAAATCTGGCTTTGCACATAAATTCGTCCACATTTTGTTTAGAGCTTTCGTTACCTAAATTTAGTCAGCTATGTATACACAACAATTTATTATTTACATGCTGGTTTTTAAGCTAATTAATATTTTTTTCATATATGCAACAATATTGGAAAAATATCTAACAACAAGCTTTTATGAGCCACACTGTATGCATATTTTAATTCTATTAAATATAAAGCCTTTGTAAAAGAACACAAGAGAAATTAATGAATGTAGAACTCTACATAATTTACCCTATCAAGGTAATCCTTTCTATGTAGAATTCTACATAATACCTTATACATAATATATTCTTCATAATATTCTTCAGACACCTTATCATTTAATAAATGTGTTTAATACTTTTTTTTTATTTTATAAACCCGCACTTCTGGCTAACACTTTTGCCGCTTTTGTCGGTCGTAGGCACACTGCCTGCATGTCCGGATGATGATTACTGTAGCCTATGTATGTAAAAGAGTATGAGTTTAGGGGTGTGTGTGTTTGAGTGTGTGTGAAGTCATTGCACGCTGGCGTCTAATGATTACAGACATATTATTACTTGACACAGACGACTCCAAGGGGCGGACAACCCGGCAGCAGAAGACGGGGGCAACAATGCAAGAATTTTCTAGTTTTCACTGCAATTATCGCTGGCTTTATGATGTGTAAATGCATGTGGACTCAGCTGGAGAGGCACAGGCGAGGCGGGGCAAACATAAAATTGCCATAAAAATAACATTAGATGCCTCGCGGGATTTGCTCATCAGACAAACAATGCGCCCGTCGCAGTTGGCGCAGGCGACACACATCCGTCGAGCAGAGTTTTGTGCCTCGCAAAGTTCATCATTGTTGAGAGATTTTCATGTGTTATGATTGTTTGTTCGCATTGTGTGCGGCTTTTATTGCACTCGAGCGCTCTAATCAATGTGTGCACCACTGATTAATGTGGCGGCATTCGGCACCACAATTGCATGGCTTTCGTACAGTTTGTGCCGCGCCATTTATAAGCTTGCGGCCTGGCATAATACTACGGCATTCCAATGCATTGCCCTCAATGAATAATTAAGCGGTCTGCACACATTCATCAGCGTGCCGTGGCGCACATCAAACCACATCTTCCCTACACACCTCCCTTTCTCTTACACACCCCCCTCTCTCCACACTCCTCAACAGCCACAGCAACCGCAGCGTCTTTAATTTAAGCTGCGAGTCGCTCGCTGGCTGGGAATTCTATTAATTTTTGCCGCTCTTACACGTGTGTCTTGGGGCATTGCGTATACGACGCATTAGCCGGCTGTGGGGCCTAATGAAATGCGATCTAATTTATAGAACGTGGCGCTGTCCAAAATGGTTAGGGCACAAGAGCCGCAACACATTTCGTCACGTTCGCCAAATGTAGACATAAAATAAAAAGATATATAAAAATAAAAACAAAAATTATGAAAGCGAAACGCCAAACGCAAAGAGCATCAATATTTTCCGTTTGCCTTCGTCTATTTGCGTGTATTTTTAATTTATTTGCATTTGCTCATTGAAATGCTGCACAAATACCACGCCCACGGCCACGCCCACGGGCGCCCACTTCAAAATGCCACAAGCCCCAAAAATAAATGACAATTTATGTGCCCGCTCAACGCACGGCTGTCATTTTTATATATGCGATATATATTTCGACAACACACAAATAATAAAAAGAAGAAGAAGTGGCAAATATATAAAATAAAAAAAAAATATTAAACGAATTTTAACATGCAATTTTTACCTTCACCCAAAACGCTGTCCGTCATAAATTCTCGTTATACAATTTAAAACATTTGCTAAACACGCATTTCCTCCCTGGCAATGGCATAAATTTACTTTTTCGCCTGCCCAATGGTCGAACCCTGCCATGAAGGATGGAGGGGAGGAGGGATTGGGTTCTGTGTGGACAGGATAACTTGGGCCAGAATTGCCTCTCGCATTCGCACAGATAAAATTGTCAATGTTTCATGATGAATGCGTATCGAAATGTATAAACACATAAATGAAAATATATTTGCACCGTTTGGCGTTTGGCAAAAGGAAAAACGAAAACGGAAAAGCGAATAAAATAATATATTCACAATTTCATAAATACATCAAAATGCGTGGCGCGTATCAAATAAACATATTAAGCTAATATGACATGCAGCTGAAATCGATCGGGGTTTGTTGTATATAAAAGTTCGGGAATTAATAAATTATGATAAAGATCGGGTTCTTAGAGGATACTGTGAACAATATTACTTCCTCTTATTTATAAATTATGATAAAGTTATACAACCTATCGGATCTTAGAGGATTCTGTGGACAATATCACTCCCTTTTCATAGTCTCCCAGTTCCTTTAATCATTATCAATCATTCTCCCATTCTATTGACAACCAGCTCACATAAAATCGAAGGGAATTCCTGGCTGTTCACACCTCGGCGCAAGTAAATCCTCACGCTACGTTTCTGCTGTCATAGTTGTGTGCTCATTGAACCACAAAATTAGTGTGAGTTAATTTGCAGCCATCATCAACATAGACACACACACACACACACACACACAAAACACTCCAAAACATGTGTCGGCTTTCACGCATTGGGAAAAATGTTATGTGGAAAATGGCAAACGAACAACGTGCCAAGCTGCGAGCCTTGAAAATTTATTAACACATGCCAATCATAAAAAATGAACGAAAAAAAAGAAGCGAAAATCGTTATTTCATTCAGACAAAAGGCGGCAAATCTGCAATGTTCCCAAAAACGATTTCGACTTGCCGACAAAATACAAAGAACAATAAATAAATAAAAAAAAATATGAAAATCTAAAATAAATAAATGATATAGCATATATAGCATATATGTCTAGCATACAAATATTTTTTGAAAATATTTAAAGGCGATTTAAGTGGGAAAGCGCTTTTTGGAATCGTTTTACAGGCCTATTTTAGCACATTCCTTAATAAAATTTGAAGGAAAAAAAGCGAAAATCATTCCATTCAGACAAAAGGCAACAGATCTACAATATTCCCAAAAATGCTTTCGACAATATATAAAATGCGATTTGGTGGGGAAAACGCTTTTGGGAACTGTTTTACAGGCCTATTTCAGGCTAGACTCAAAATTACGGTCACGTTTTCGATTATGAAAAATTTTATTTCCGTGCCATCTTTACTCACATTTTGCCATTGTTGATTATGCATATTTTGATATTTATTATTTGTTATTTACAGACATCGCCAGAAAAGAAAAAAACATTTGCACAAAACTATAGAAAACTATTTTGCGGCAACACGCGGCGTATGCGCAATAAAATCAATTGCTCGCAAATGCCTGGAAAGCGATGAGAGACCGAGAGACTGAGAGACTTTAAGTGGCTGGGTTGTGTTAGTTTAAATTGTTAATTGATTTTGTCTTGCACTTTGAGCCACGCCCACAGCCCACACTCTAGGCAGCCGCCCCCTTTTGGAATCCGCAAAACGCACTCGAATTTTGCGGCTTTTGTGCAACCGAGCGCGGTATTAGCTAAGCTGGACACTGAAACTGCTTAACTTTCATGCAATTTACAGCTAAAGTAAACTACTTTCAGCTACAGCTACCCCTCGCCCATTGCCACGCCCCTGCCCCGCACACACCGCTGGACATAAATCTAAGGCAAGAGCAGCGAGCATTTTGCTCAACGTACAAACGACAAACAATTTTATTGTACGGGGCGACGCACACACATGCATGCAGAATGCTATATGTGTGGGGTTAGTGGACGAAATTGCAGAAGGATATGACTTTGCTACACACACACACGCACACGCACACACACACACACACACACACATGCACATACAGCCCACATGGCATGCGGTTGCAGTTTTATGCATTGGCATGGCTCTCTGCCACTGCCACGCCCAGCAAAGTGAACTGACCCCCAGACACACGCCCACTGTCACAGTGCTGGGTTGCCGAACGAGGGGGCAAGGGGCAGTCAGAGGCGGGGTGGGGGGAACGTCGAGTGCCGGTAGCGAGCGAGCACAGCTTGATCCTTTTTTATCTTCTATTTGATTTTCATTTTTAATACGAAAATAAGTTTAGCTTAAAATTGAATTATTTGATTTATTTTGCTGGCAAGAGAACGCACACACAAGTGTCCATGTGTGTGCGTGTGTGTGTGTGTCTCTGCAAACTTTTCTTATTTCGTTGCAGTACGCCAAAAAGTGCTTCCTACATTTTGCTGGCCATTTTGTCTGCGCTTTTGACTTTGAGCATAATTTAATCGGATATTTGTTGCTGCCTCCGCCTTTGCCCCCGCCTCTGCCACGGCCTCTGCTGCCATTTTATTATTTAAGTTTATTTTGGCAACTTGTTGTTATAGATTTTTACAGATTCTATTTGCCAACGAGCCGGCCAAACGAGTCAACAAGACAACAAGCGAAATAAATAAATTGAATTCCATATCAAATTTACAAACTACATTCCATGGACTCCCCACCCCCCTTCCATTCACATTCAGTTTTATTGCCAATTACACGGCAAATGCCGGAGGAAAAATAACAGCAGCAAAAAAATAAAAGATTTTAATCATCTTAATTAGTTTACGACTGCGTTTGCATCCGATTTGCAAAAGGAAATAAAAAATGTAAATATATATAAGAGAAAATTGAAGCAACAAAACTATGTGAAACGTTAAAAATTAGCCTGGCAAAGAATTTCAGCAAATGGCTGCAGTTGCTTTTTATAACAAAGTCGACAGTCTGTCTGTCTGTGTGTGTGTGTGTGCGTGTGTATGTGTGTGTGTATGTGTGTGTGTTTGTGCATGCCAAACGTGTTTGTTAGCCAAATTGAATTTATGACCTGTGGCTGTGTTGCACACACACACACACACACTCGGAGAGACAAGCACAAAGAGCCAAACTGTTGAGGTTCAGCAAGTTGACTTGCGACATTGTTAAATTTTTGCTTTCTAATGGCCAAAGTGTTGCATGGACTGTTGCACGAAGGAGGAGTAGCAAATTCTACTGGCTGTCACTTGCCTCAAATGGTGGCATGATTCTGTTTTTTCATATGCTGTCCATGCTTTTCCTTATGCTCGGCAAAACTAACGACTGGACTCTTGTGTGATGCTCAATGGACAGCTGTACAAATTACATTTGCCGCAAGATTTATAGACTCACGCAGAGGAAACATAGTTAACTTTCCAGCAATAAAAGTGGATCATAAATATTAACTGCAAACTAGAAATGGTCGTTAAAAATATTAAAATATATAATATGTTCAAATAAAATTACTAAAAAATTTCTTAGTAATCTCATATACCCAGCTTATCTTACAAATATGACGAGAATATACATATATAATAATATTGAATATAAAAATTGGAATCAGGTTATTTAATGTCCCATATTTATACGGGATGACACATTTATTCCATTTTATCAAAATTCCTTCCCTTTTTACCCATGAGAAGTACACTCGAGTAGTTTTCCACGCTTTAATTAAACGTCAATCATTAGTTTATTTTTTTCTTATTTCCCCCTGAACTGTCTCGTTGTCTACTTTACAAAGCACATTAGCTGCACTTCCTTTGGAAACTCGAACAAGTCTTTCCGGCTGTAGCCTTAATTAAGGCAAGCCCCTCTCACATGATGATATATTTGCTCAATGGGCAACCGCTTGAGGCCAGCAGAAATCAAGAAGCTGCAGCTCTGGTGTCAACTAGCTGCATCGATAGGTAGGCAAACCCTTGGCTGGGCTGGGCTGGGATATATAGCATATTGTCAGTGTGCATAATTTCACATCAACGGCAAAACTGGCTGCTTCCGCTGCGCCCAGGGAACGGGGATCATGTCCAGGCTCAAGCTACCAGGTGGTGCAGCCAAGCCATTTGTATGCATTTGCCCCACTGAGCTGCTGTCTTTGCCTTGCCCGGGTAGCAGAGGTCCTGCCTGATTGTGTGGGCGCCTGTGTTTTTGGGCTCACATTGTTGATTTCAACACAATTTAGTGTCTTATATGCATGTGCGTATTGTTATTGTTGTTGCAACCAAGAGAAGCTTTTGCTAAATACCTGCACGCAGGCAAGGACCCCGTATACTTTACCCCCGCCTGTGCAAACAAGGCACAGCATATGCACACACACACACCCGCATGGAAAACAAAATGAGTTGCATGTTGATTAAGTCACCTGTACACACTTTTGCACAAGCAAACACACGTGCTGAGAGAGGGAGAGTAAGCTTTTCGGCTTTGGCAGGAAGTTGAGTTGTTGCTTTTTATGCAGCTGCAGTTGCCTGTGGCTGCTGCTGCTGCTGCTGCTAAAAATTGCTTCATTAAGTGTTTCTTGTTAGCTGTCTCCAGCTGTGTATTAGCAACGCTTTTATGCTAATGTCCTTCGAATGTGCCAGTCCTCGATAGAACTCAAGCAAAAGAGGCCGACCAGACCCAGAGCCACAGCCAGAGCCAGAGCCCAGCAATTTTACACTCGCCCAGCAAAATATGCATTTTTCTGAGCTAGCTTATGCATGTTCAGAACACCATTACGAATGCTGTATGTGTGTGTGTGTGTATGTCTGTGTGTGTGTGCGTGATTTGAATAAAAGACAATTTTGTGGCAAATTAACTTGGCAACTCTAAAGAATCCACTTCATGCAGGTAAGTTTAAGCAGCTCAATTGGCACTGAGCTCATGCAGTTTTGTGGCTTTCGAATAGGTCACGCACTTGATATTAGCTCAAATAAAATGTTGTCATATTTACAATGGAAATAGTTTAAAATCAAATGACGTTAGGAAGCAAAAATGTTCATCAAATAAAATCAAATTGATAAAAGAAAACTGGACAGATTTTACACATTTTTCTACCCTTATAATTATTATTATTATTTCTATTACTAAATTCAACTTGTTAAACTTCTGCTTGGCACAAACACAAAAATACACAGAAAATGAAATGTAAATTGAAAAATCTGCATGGCGCGAGCAATCAAGATTTTGCCGAGCCAAATTTGCCAAGCCTTGCCGCTAATTGTCTCAATTTAAGCAGCTGCATAGTTTCAATTAGACGCCAGACGCCAAGTCCCTTTCCCAAACGGCCCACATATGTGTAGGTGTGTGTGTGTGTGATTGTGTGGGGTATGCAAATTTTTAAGCTGTTTTGCTGTAAAATTATGCTTACGGCGCGTAGCTAATAAAACGCGCTACAAACTACGCGACGCTTGACTGATGAGGCAGCCGAGCGTTGGCCGTAATTTATGTTGCGGCAAACCGCGAGCACCCAATTGGCGGCACGGGCTGCGAGTTACGAGCTGCCAGCCCAATCAGAATTTCAGCAGCCCGACTGTTTATATTGCTTATTTAATATGTGCACGGTTGCCTGGATATCAGAGCAACCCGTCAGCCCGTCAACCCGTCAGCCAGCGCGTCAGGCAGCGCGTCAACAATGGCTTTTATTGAGTTATGCCGCTCATTTGGAGGCGCCGCCATAACAATGAGCTCATTGCGACGGCCTTAAATAGTGGCGCGTGTCAATTTGGACCAGGTTGCGGCATTAGCCTCACCTGCCACGTCACCTGAGCTCGGCTGTTGCAACGCCCACGGCAAAGCGACTATATTAAATTCCACGCTTGAGCTGCCTTTTTGTGGCACAAAGTGCGCACACGATTATTATTATTGCCATATCTGTAAGCCAAACCAAACAAAGCTGCATGCAAATATAATAATAGACATGGTTGGAGACATGTCTGTTAATGGGGAGAAACTATTTTTAGATTTCAACGCTTGCGGCTTAAAACTGACAACTATTTTTGTTGAATTTTACAATTTAAAGCTATCACAGTTATTTCTGGTATTGTACATGGATAATGAAACATTAACTAATATATCTATCTATTCAAAAATATATCTTTTAGTTAATATTACATTTTTGTTTTTCTTTGTTTTCTTCCTCCTCCGCCACACAAAGTCCTGTTTTTGCTCGTTAAATTTGTATAGTCCGAATAATAAACTTGTCGTATCTTGATAATATGCAATATACTTAAAAAAGCGAACAATGTCAAGGACAATAATCTATTGTAAAAATCCAAGAACTAGCCTTGAATGAATTTTTTTCATAAGCATACTACAAAAATGCAAATATTAATGTATTTCAATCATAAGCCGATGCTTGGCAGCCATGATGTTTTATATATTTGAAAAGAACTTTATTTTATAACATTTTTCTTCAAATTAATCTGGCACAATCATAAAAAATAGCTGAGTCTCTTTATGTGTGCCAAAGAATTGAGTGCAACTTGTGGCCATTATATTATTGTATGCAACCACTTTGAGGCAGCATCAATAGTTGGTTCTTATCAAGCATTTACAGGCACTTGCGCAGCTGCCTGGTCATGGCGAACGCTGCGTATACGTAACTTTTGCCAGTTGGCCATGTGCAATGACTGCGCAAAACGCAGCCTAACTGGCTGCCAGCGACACTTGCCAACCAGTTTCGGGGGCCCAGTTCATTTTTCATGCATTCAACGGCCACACAAAGCGACGCGCCAGACACTGTCCAAGGAGGCAGAAGGAGGGGCAGAGTTGCAGCTCCTTGGCACTTGCGGCCTTTGTGCGCGCACAGAGAGAAGAGCGGGAGGGAGGGGGGGGCCGTGGGACAGTGGCTGCTTTTCATATAACAACAATATTTTATGCTCAGCTGTCTGGCTTTTTATGCATTTGTGCCGGCTCAGTCGCCTGCCTGCTGCTGCTGCCTATGTGAAAAATTATACAAAAAGCCAAGAGTCTAGTGTTCGGGCCAAGTGTTTGCCATGCACTTGACTGTGTTATTCTTTCGCTCGGACTGCTGCATAAATCAACTAGGAACCGAGAGCCAGCCTCATGTCAGCGCCTCGACTAACTATTAAAGCCAGTCTTAAAGTTGGCCAGCGACAAATTTGATTGAGCAGCAGCTCAATGGACCAAATGGCTACAACTTTTCGAAATGTATTTAGGGTTGACTGACTTGGCCATTTGCATGCATGACAAAGGCCATGCCAAACGGAGCACAAATCAAAGCAGCATCTGAGCATCAAATGCAATTGCAATTGACTAACCCAGCAAGATGCCTTAGAGCCAGCGTCCGATTTCAAGCAGTAAAACAAACTTTGGCAGTGCACTTTTTATATTGCTGTCACAGACAACGGAAGCGGAAACGGAAGCGGCAACGGAAACGGAAACCAGGCAGCCCGCAGTATCCCGCCCAAAGCACTGGACTTGCAACTTGGTAACGTTGTGCTTCATATTTATTGCACACACACACACACACACACACACACACACACACACACACACACCCACACACACACCCAACTTTTCCACATTAAAAAAAGTCGAAGTTTTCCCCACCCTTCATTGTTGCTTTGATAGCGCCACGTTTATCTTTCGCTGAGAGCGACATGAAATGGGTTTGGTTTAATTAGCCAACAAAACAAACGGCCAAATTGTCGAAAAGAAAGCGAATGAGCTCCACTTCGAAGACAACACCCCACAATGTTCTGATAAGCGCATAAATTTTAAGCAATACCATATTAGGTTTTGTCTTGTTTTGCAGTTAGCTATACCCTGTGAATAACTTTGAGTAAGGTATAATCATTTAAGGTGAAGACGACTAACACTTTTTGATGCAAAAGTAATTTATATATATTTAATAATATTTAATATATATTGATATTTTCAGCTCAAACTCATCATTCATTAACATCACATACGACATTTGGGTTCAGCCCGTTTTTGGCTATATGCGCACATTTTTTGTAGCATACTTTTCAGCTGTGCAAGTAAATTGTTTTCTTGAGGGAAACTCAATACTTTCATCACACTTCAGCTCCTTTTCTACTTGAGGTACAAATTTTACCAACTCGAGTTGTTTGTTTTTTAATTGAGCTCGCAAAACTTAAGTCAAGATAAAACTGAAACCTGGCTAGCAAGCAATTCAGGTTTAGTTTTCCTGCATTGTCTTTGCTTATGCTTCTTTTTTTGGGATTACAGCAAACACTTGACGAAATTTGAGCACAATTACGAAACGGTTAGCAGCCATAATGGGTATGTACAACTCGTTATTTGCTTAATGCGGCAATTAAGTGGCGGTCGGGTTTGCGCCCTGTCCCAGCGTAAGTCTATCTGCGGGTCGTCCAGGCGACCAGGAAACCCAACTCAACTCGGGCCAACTTCGCATGTGAGCATTGTCATCGGAGTGATTTTTATGCTTACCGAAACTGTAGCTATTTCTTTTGATAATGATTGCCCACATGTTGTGCTCGTTACGTTTCCCACTCTCTGTCTCCATCTCTTTCTATCTTTATCTGCGTCTCTTTCTTGGTTAATTTGCATATTTGCTTTTGCGCTTTTTATGTCTCTTTTAATGACGCATGAAATTTAACGCAGAATTGTGTAAAATAAACTCACTCATGACCTTGAGCTAGATGAGTTTGTTTTGGCGATAAGCATGCCAAAACTACACTCATGGAAAATGGCAACCGTTTACACCATATCCAAGCCATAAACTGAGTCCAAATTAAGGGCAGAACATGAGCAGGATTTAGTCGAAAATGTCATGCTGCAAGTTTCCATAAAGGATTACTGCTTTTGAATAGTTCTGAACTGACTATAAAAATATGTGTTCAAAATTATTTTCTTTTCTCTTCTAAAGTGTTTATTATTTCTATGATGAACCACATATTATGGCTCAAAATTTGATAATAACTGATAAGCATATCATGCAAGTAGAAATTATCTATTGTCGAGAGGGTCAAATGAATAATGCCCCAAATGGAAATTATTCCGAATTTTTTTGTACAATCCGTGCTAACTTCGTCCAGATACAAAACTTCACAAGCTGTTGGCAAAGCGTCCTAAATAAATATTGAAAAATGCTACTGATTTTGAACCCGTGACCTGCTGTTTGCTAATCCGACGCTCAGACAATGCCCATTTATAGGGCTTCGTTATTTGTGTTGTTTTTCATGCAAACAATTTTCTCCACTTGTAGCTCGAATATTCCAAAATCACGTCTTATTGCTCACTTCTGACCCAAAAATCTCAGCTTTGTAACTCAAACAATTTGGGATCTGTGCGCTGTTTTTCAGTCAGTTTATAGATTCGAATTTCTGCCCAATTATTCACTTGACATAACTTTAACTGTGTATTCAATATAAGTTTCTAATATTTCTCCGCTTAAAGACCTCATAATTTCCAACCCTTCCGCCCTGCTCCTTCTAAGCATTGAGCACATGTGCGATTATTTATGTGCACATATGTACATATGTTTATTTAGTGCATATGCCACGCCCACATAGCATATAGCATTTATCACTTGGTTTCAAATTCAGTTTTATCCATTTGGCCACTTTCGGGGCCGAGTTCGAGCGGCCACTTGTTTATTCTCTGTTTAACATTACGCTTAATGCATTTACACAATAACCATGCGTCCAGTCTGTGACCCCACCCCCCACCCACCCTCCGATAACCCCATGCAGAGCCCTTGGCAAAGCTTTGCTAATGGCCTTATAATTACTGTCCACTTCCAGCGCGCAGCCACAACAAAATAATTGCCACGTTTCACAAATGGCGGGGAGCTGCGAAAAAATTGACAAAGAAAACACGAAAGCACACAGCAATGTTCAGCGGGCTACATTAACTAACCCAAGCTGAAGCCAAGTCGCCCCAAAAAGTCGACTCAGGAAAGCGGCAAGCCATAAGAAAAATAGCTACTTGCATCAGCAAGACGCATCCCCAACGCCTAAAACATAAAATAAAAGAGTGTGGACAAAACACTTTGCATGCAGTCGGGACAATATTTCTTATAAAAGAAAATGTTTATGAATGTTAAAATTTAAGAAATTGCAAAAATAGTCTGCTGCACCTAAGTTTTGACTGATGGGAACAGCGACATATATGACAAAGAAGTCCGATAAACAAATAGGATATAATAATAATATATATATCATAAAACAGGAGAGATTCTTCATTCCTATGGTAGCTATATGCTACAGTTGTCCGATCGGGGCTTGTTCGCATTATTTACCAAAATAAAATAATAAATATTTAAGCTCAAATTTAAATAAAATTGAAATTACAAATCAAACTTAAAACAAAGCCTAACCAAAATGCTATTCAGAGTCTATTTCGTTGATGCCTGGCAAATAAGTATCTTATATACACATGCATTATCTATATCGACACAACTTAAAACTTAAGGACATCAAATGTTTCAAAATTAAAGAAAATAAATAAACAACAAAATAGCCAAGCATTTGCATGCTCTCAACTAGCTCGATGCAGAATTATCTAATTTTCAAATGCTGCCAGCGAAAAGAACGACAAATGCCAAGAAGAATGTGAAGAAATTGCAGCACTTGACTGTCATACGAGCAACTGCAATACCCCGTAATTGTCAAGGGTAAACAAAAGGGTATAGTTACAAGTATCTAACTCATATGAAAGTTCAATACACATGTGCATATGTGCACATGTTTGCATGAAAATATATGAACGCCATCTTGTGTTTATATTGTATTAAAGACTGCTACAGGGTATTCGCTAGTCGGGCTATATTTGAAGCGTGCTTTGTTCGTTTTGACTGCATGGTTAGTTAGAGCGTCTGGCAGCGCCATTTTGAATTTGTAACAACATGCGCGCTCGGGACAATTTGCATTTCCGGTTGCCAATGGCTTGGTTGCGCTCGGCGTTTTTTTTCTTTATCCGTGCGACACAGTGCAGCATTTTGTAGCTGTGCACGCTTGGGGGACTTCATTTCACTTTGAATATGTTGCGAACATGGAGAAGGCCGGAGAAGGGGTCGCTTTAAAGACGTCCGCTTGCCAAACAATGCACTGAAGCCGAAAAGTACAAAGCAACAACAGGCTGGATCAGACACAAACAACCAAACGCAAACAACAACAAAAACAAATGCTGGCAGTTTATAATTGAACTGTGTGTCACTCGAGCGGATCGAATGGGCCACGCCCATCTCCCCCCCCCCCCCCTGTCTGCTGCAAAAATAACAAAAATTTAACTTTGTTTTCAAGCAGAGCCTAGCAAGAGCTACAACATGCAGCCAACATGGACAATTGTGACAATTTTAAACGTTGTTTGAGCCTGGGCTTTGGATCGAGCTCAGGCTCTGACACGGACTCGTGCCCAGAGTGCATCAATAAAATGTGGCTAGTACGGCTTTCAGCCAGCCCGCAAAGAGCTGAGCATAAACTGTGCCCACGCTGCGTATACTTGATGTGTGTAAATATGCGCCTGCCTGACTTGTGTGGGTGTGTTGTGTAAGTGGGATTGTGTGTGTGGGCTTTGTAAGTGTGTGTGCTTTTGTGTGTGTACGCAGATGCATTGCCGGTTTGTATACCCTGCAGGAAGTAGTGTATAGGCAAGGTAGTATAAGCATTCGGCATGTTAAGTATTAGGTAAAGCTCAGAGCTCAAAAAGAGAACATTTTCAACTCTGACTAACTCAGCCTTTGGTCTTCATGTTAATAAAGAGATAAAATACTTGACATTGTAAATATATTCAGAATTTATGATATGATGATCTTTTTTTTAAATTTAATTTATCCTCTTTGCGCTGGAATTGATAAGTGCCTTCTGATCTCTACCAGGCGAATGAATGAGGGAAGAAGTTATAGTTACAAGTATGTAACCTATATGATATTAACATATTAACTATGAAGGATATTTACAATGATGGAATATTTACAATGAAGATAAAAAGGAATTTAAATGATTGGAGAGACGGGACCCTATCATATTCAAGCATATCCTTGCCTGAAACTATAATTTAACCCGAAGAGCGCTAAGCCCATAACTAATTAAATATAAAGGTTCATTTTATTCTTTGTACTTCCCTTGAAATTCGAATACTCTATAGAGGGTACCTTCTAGTTCCAAATTGATCATATCTGCTTGTTTTGTGTCACAGTTGTTTTGATTGTGCTTGGGCCTCTGATCAACTAGTGCCTGGGACACAATGGACACTAACTAACTGCGCTGTCTGATTTGAATGAAATGGCTTTGGTTTTGGCCAGCTGTGGTCGTCGCCTCACTTCACTTTGACCAGCTCCAATTGCTAGCCAAAAAAAAAAAAAATAACAATTTGCGGCTTGTACTCAAAATGCATATGGCAGACACGCACTTGTCGACTGGCTGCGGTGCTCAATCAGTTGTTGTTGGGCCTTTGACTTGCCGTTTTTGCTTCCAATTTTCATTGCTCTCCCTTAAAGGCCACTTATTGGTTTCTGCTCCTGCAGGTAGGCTAAATTTACGAGCCAATTATTGTTGTTGTTGTCGTTGGACACGACACGCCTTTTCTGCTGCCATAAAAATTTTTATTATACATGCTTCTAGTTGGCGCTTTTGTTGCCGGGTCAGCTTCTAATTGGAAGTTCTAAAATTCATTGTTTGGCTTTTAAGCTTCAATTGTTTGCGGTTAAAATGGTCATAAATATTGAGAGTGTTGGCCATTCACGAGAGTGTATTTATTTTCGGCCATCTGTCCATCGAATGTCCGGCTCTTGTGGGCGGGACATTATAAAAAGAACCCGTTTATGTGCACGCCAGTTGACACAATGGCTCCCCTGGGCGGCTTAACATTGAGGAAATTGGCCCGGCTGCTTTAATGATAAGCAAAGGCTCAAGCCCAAGGCGACCAGTTTCCAATAAACTGGATTGACTTGAATTTATAGGAATTTACTCAAAAAGCAAACGAAATATTTCCCAATTATAGGTTAACTCTGTCGTATACGCAATATGCGCTCAACATTGCGTATACGCTACGTGGAACGGAAAATTTAGTCTATATCAGATTTCGACCGCAAAAACAGTTCGGAGCAGTTTTGTGCGTTTCTGGCAAATGTAAATCATTGACCCCTTATTAAAAACTTGAACAGCCACAAATTATCTACAGTGCAAACTTTTGAACTTTTTGCCCCGGGAACCACAATGGCCATGACTTGGCTATTAGCGCACAAAAGTCAACATTTAATACACACAAATATATTATATTCTACAGTCGAATTCAAGGCGCACTTCAAACAAAAAACCAAATAATCCAAAAGCACGAAAACTTTTCAATTTTGTAGGCTGCTCCACAGAAGTCCAGAAGTCGACTCGGGTCTTGGGACTCGGCCGTGCTCGAACTTTCTGCACCTTCCGCCGGATGTTGCGTTTGATTCCTTGCGAGGCAGCTGAAAAATTTACACAACCACTTGGACCCGCTTTTGGCCAGCCGGCAGCAGACCGCAGAGCACACGCAAATTCTGTTTGCCCAAGTGTAATTTCTTAAGTAAAAGGTAAACACTTTTAGCAACTGTAAATGTAGCCAGAGCTGCCAGCCGGAGCTCAATGCAAATGACATTGCCATACGGCCGGGCTGGCCAGGACGCCACCACCCCCAAGTGCCCTCAGCACGTCACCGGCAGCCTACTCCTTCGACTACTTTACAACACAGCAAAGTTCACTTCGCAACACTCCGCAGCACTCCGCAGCACTCGGCCACACTTACACTATTTGCAGTTCAATTTGTGCTGTGCAAAGGAAATGGCAAATAAAAAAAACACTTTTTACAGATTTTTACACTGCAGCCAACGGAATCGCATTACAAACTGTGCGCGGGGGAGGGGGGGGTTAAGAAGGGATGCTTAAGCGAACATTGTATGCCAAAATGTGTCGTAATGTGCACAGCTATTGATAGCCGTATTTACGTAATACGTAGTACATAACACGTAATGCGTAATGCGAGTATTAATGATGCCCATTTTGTGGCAAAAAAGTAATACATTTTGCGAGCTATTGAAATGTACGAAAGATGTTGCATAAAAGAAAAATTTCCGAGCAAAAAGTGCAGCTGAAATATCTTAAAAGTCTGAATGAAAAAGTCTTGACATTAGACATTAAAAATACAACTTTAATATTGAATTATTTTTGCAGATAATGCATTGAATAATTTTAATATAAAGACTGTGAGACTCTTACAAGAAAAGTAAACAATTTAATTTAAATACATGTTCTCTTGAAAAGTTCTCTGATTTGAATTGATTCAAATTTCCTGAGATGCTGTACTAATTTATACACTTTGTCTGTGTCTGAGCTATTTATGTCATGATCAAAAATGTTTACATTGTAAGCCGAACGCAAACAGCAACAATCACAGCAACAACAACCTGCTAGATATAGTATGCCTTACTCAAATATACAACATTCAATGAATTTTCAATTAACTTTGATTGGCACTTTTCCTTACACACTTCACTGGCCACCAGGCCGAAACACAGAGCTTCTAGTTCCTGGGCTGTCTATCTTAATGGCCCCGGCTGCGGTTTGGTCTCCGGGAGCTACCCATTGAGTCGGCCACAGACATGTTAAAATGATAGACTTTTACACTTGAGAGTTTATGCAAAAATCATGTGCGTAGGCGAGCTGCCAAATTTAAAGCAGAGCAGAGCAGCAACAACAAAAACAATCACAGCATTTGCGATTTATTATTTCACTTGGCGAGTCAACAACAGGAAGGCATGTCAATTTGCACACATATATATGCAAACATATATGTATGTATATATATGTGTATCTGTGTTGCATGCTAACAAACACATTGGCTTGCCGGGCAAAAACTTGCCAATAAATCAGATTACATATCAAAAATTAATACGACAATATCAGGTAACGACATCAAGCAAATAATGACTTTTCTGCCGGCCACACACACACACACACACACACACACACACACACACACACACGCACACACGCTCACACACTCACAACTATTCGCAATGTTCAGCTTAATGAATTTTGCATTGTTTTACAATTGCATATACCAGAAAATGCATTGACAGCTCAGTTTCGCTTCCTTCTTTCTGTTATATATTGGCTTCAAAAAATGGGCAAAGTTAATCAAACAAATAAAAAAACATTAAAGTTTCACGCAGCGAATACTTTTGTAAATTTTCAAAAATAATTCCATAACTAAAATGTAATTATTCAAAAAACTATAAAAGTTTCGATAAAAAAAGCCAAAATATTTACATTGTAGAAGGCCTCAGCTTTCTTTTATCAAAACTAAATAAAATAGTAAATAATATAATAACAATATTTTCATTGATAACATATTTTGCATACCAGACTTTGATATAAAAAATATTTAAAAAATATAGTATAATTTTTTTGTAAATATTCAATTGATATATCGGTCATGGCTAAGACTAAACGCCTAATTCACAGACACGACCCAAATACAAAAACAAGCGCAGTTGCTGCCATTTCAAAATTTCACGCTTCAAGTTCACAGTTGAACAAAAAATGCATACCGCATTCAAAAAGCATGGCTGTTAATGGAAATCATATTTGTGTGTGTGTGTGTGTGTAAAAATGGCGGAAAACCGAGCCAAAAGCAGGCACAAAGCAACAGCGACAAGCAATGCAAAAAGGCTTATTAAAAACGCATAAAAGAAAACGGAACGTTTACAAAGCAGACACACACACAAACACACACACATAGACACAGGCGCGCAAACACACGTGCTAGCCACACACGCTTATATGCACAGCACACAGCTCAACACACACCCGCACACACACCCGCACACACACACACACACATGCACTTAACCATGAGCATATATGTATATGCATGACCCTTAATAGCGCCCGCCCCCTCCCCCTGAATCCAAAGCCATCTTGTATGGGGCACTCGGGCGCATAAATCCGCGCTAAATGAGTTTAACACTTGGCTTAATAGTTTGGTTTTATGAAAAGCAAAAATAAAAGAAAAACCAACAACAACAACAACAGAAATATGGAAAACGTGCGAGAGGAAAAGAAAACGAGCATGTTGAGCAAAACGTCATGGGAAAAAATTTTCCAACAGCATACTTTTATGCGCAATAGAAAACTTGCAAATCGCTTTTTGTTTTCATTGCAGGCAACAGGACGAATGCTTGGCTATATAGAATAGAGGGGCGGTGGGGAGGGGGGGCGGGGTAGGGTTTGAGAGGGGAGCTAGTTGAAGCCTTTGAGCATTTAGCTTGGCTTAGTTTGTGAGCAGTTTTGTTTTTATTTCTATTAGCAAACCAGTTGGCCGACTGGCTAAATGAAAAGTGCAGCATGCCGCCCTCCGACCGCCGCATGCCGCCCGCCGGCCTCCACATGCCGCATGCCGTTTGCCACATGCCGCATGCGAGTGCGAGCGGTGGGAAAAATGCGGCAAAATGGGGAGAAAAAAAAGGCGAGAAAAATCGTTTTCAATGAACGAATGAACGGGCGGCTGGCGAATTTGCTGCGGCCAAGGCAAATCGCTGTTAGTTAAATGTTGCAACAACAGCCAGCGGAGAGCTCATTTTAAATATTAAATTTACACACGCACACACACGCACACACACACACACACGTGTGCATGCATGCAGCATGTGGCATGCAGCAGTTAATAATTTACATGCATTTTACTTTCAACATAATTACAGGTGGTGTCTACGGAAAGTATCCCTACAGCCACCTTTGCTCAGGCACTTTGAAAAACTATTTGCGCATAGACACACACACACACACAAAAACTCTCTCACACACACACACACACACAGAGAGTAACGTATACATACATAATTTAGTAGAGCACTTGGACAACATTAATGTGTGTAGCTCTGGCTGTAGCTGGCGCTGAATGCTGCGGCTGCTCGACCAAAACCGGATGCACCTTACGAACACACAAACACTACACACACACACACACACACACACACACACACACTACACACGCACATGCACACATAAACTCAGGCAGTCAGTAGCTCGCGGCACCTGCTGTGCATATTTTTAAACTAATACATATATAATTTTTCGCTGCTTTCAACGTTTTTTCTTGCACACTATTTTATTGCCTCGCTGTCTGCGAGTGTGTGTGCGTGTGTGTGCGCGTGTGTGCGCGTCTTTGGTTGGCCGCTCAGCGTGTTTGTTTTTAATATTGTTTGCCTTAGCTACTTTATAGTTAAGTGCAGCTGGAATATGTATTCTTAAACAGCACAACTTAAAAACCCGTTGACAGCGCACAAACATTTGCCATTGTTTTGCTTAAGTCTTACTGCACTTCTTTTTTGCTTCTTCTTTATTTCATTTTTATGGTTCGCGCAAATATTATTCATACAAAGAGCTTAAAAGCGTGTGTGCAGCTTCCACATTTATCATAAATATAAATATAAGTTTAACGAAAAGAAATACATATTAAGAAAGGACTTCAGGAAACAAAGGGCAGAATATTTGACACTAGATAATAAAATATATTTTATTATATAAAATAAAATTTTAATTAAAAACTTTTTTTTCTGCGTTTTTAATATTAAAGTTGATGTTTGTATAAAAGAAAAAAGGAATAATAAAAACTTGAAACTAAACTTTTGCCTTCGCTCCTCATGAAAGAATTCAAAAGCAAACAATCTCAGCTTCATATAATATATATATAAAAGCCAAGACACTTAAAATTTTGTTGTCAATTTAGTTTCTTAAGACTTCATTTTAGATCCATTTGTTGTAAAATTATTTTATCTGAATATTTCAGAACCTTTAAGTAAGCTCCTCATATTTATATTTTAGTATTTTTTTCTTGAAATCAATTTGTTGCTTTGTCCATTATAGTATACATTTTTTTTGGATTTCTTTGTCCCAAGTGAATAAATGAAATGAATCTTACTGGACAATTTTTTACTGTGTATGCATTATAATTGACTTTTTTTCGGGTCTCTGCGAATTGTCGCTGTTGCTGGCAATGTGCGTGTGTGTTTTAAATCTTAACAGCTAACAATTAAGTCGCATCATAGCGAACGTTTTGCGTAAATTTAAAAACTTTTTAATGCCATACACTTGCGGGCTTGTTGAACTTCGCTTCAGTGGCAGATAAGCGGCTTGAAAACTTTTTCCCATATACAAACTATGAGTACAACTGCAATAACTACCACAAATGAATGGGAGAGACAGGCAAAGGCAGCGAGACAGGCAATACAAGCAAAGGCAGCCCCAACTACAGATGCAATTAATTTCTGTTCAACATTTTGCACCCGCAGCTGGAACCAGAATCAGAGCCATAAAACGTGCCTAGGCATTATCCTGATGGCACATCTAATGCCACTTAAATAATCACCAACTAACCAAACTACAACTGAGCACAGACAAGTTAGTTTCGCTTGAGGCGAGCCCAATTCAAATGCAGCAAACATAATAATTGCCCCTTTGGAGCTGTTATCATTTGTCATATTACTCAAATATGTTAATTAGTTGAATCTCTATTCCTACCTTGGAGCTCCGAGCCAGCGCAGATGATCCTCATTGTGTTGTTGACTTCAGCTGAGATCTGTAAGGAATATGCATTAGGTAAGCTTTTAAGTCTATGAACCAACAAATTACCTGATCAGCTGGCGATGTATTCATCCATTCTTGGTTTGGGCCACTCAAAATTTCTTATCTCCGGCGGATACGCGGTATTCAGTTCGTATGACTAATTCAGATAACAAAGCTAAGAAGTGCCAACAACTTTCAGTCAAAACAAATACCGTCTGGCGCGCACAATTAGAATATATATCTATCTATTAGCTTTTCAATGGCCCAACAAGATTGTTAGACTTTTGGCTGCGCGTGCCTTCAGTTGAGGTAGTTCTTATCCATAATATTAGTAATAAAGTTATCACAGTATGAGAAACAACTGGTTTGTCAATAGCTACGTCACGCGAGAAAGTGTCAGAACCTTATCAAAATACTCTCAAGATAAGAAACTTATGAAAGTCAAGAGCCTGCCGTGGTCAGCTCTGAGTACTTAAGAAATTGCATTCTCAAATAACTCACCAGCTGATTGTTCGGACGTCATAAGCCTTAATGGACATTATCATGGTACTTCAAAATGTTTATATACAAAGAAATCTTCGCTTTCAATCTCAAGGTTTCATTTTGAGTGCCCCCACGAAGAGATATAAAAAAAAGTGGTATGTAGTCTATCCTCGACTTAATTTGTTATATCCTGCTCTCTTAATCTCAGCAAATTGATAATATTGAATATTTAACAATTTTGAGAAGGCAGGAAAGTAATCGATTTAAATAACCCTGAACTGCATAAGGCATAGCTCAATTTTTCGTTAGCTCTTATTCGACCTTAGACCAAACTGTTTTTCTACTTAAATACCCGGCTATGATTTTTGAAAATTATCAAGAAATCAGTAACTGATAACTCTTAATATACTTGAAAAATATATATAAACAACGAACGGAAATTTTGGAGTGATAACTAATATTTAATAGATTATTTTATATTTAATAAGTACCTGAACAATAATGGGGTGTTAAGAGAATATTCAAAAAAATTGTTTACTCTTTCTTATTCAGCTGCTGCAGGAAGTGCTGCTTGGTGGCCTCTCGATTCGTCTTGCCGTTGGGACTGCGCTTGATATCGGTGACAATGAGGCAACCGCCATGTAGCTGCAGATAATTGGCCTCCACATTATCCTTGACATACTTGATCACATCCTCGGCAGTTATTTGGACACCACGCTTGGGCACAACCGAGGCGGCCGAATCGTACATATTGATATCGCTGCGAATGCCAAAGACACAGACCTCGGCGACGCCGGGCATGTTGGTGATGACGTCCTCGATTTCGCTGGGGTAGTACATGATGTTCTGGAACTTGAGCATGTCCTTTTTACGACCGGATATGAACAGGAAGCCATCGCTGTCCACGTAGCCGGTGTCGCCGGTATGGAACCAGCCCTCCTTGTCGCGCACAATCCGCGATTCCTCGGGATTCTTGTAGTATCCGTCCCAGTACTGGCAGGCATGGAAGCACACCTCGCCCACTTCATTCGGATCCAGCGCCTCACCCTGATCGTTGACGATCTTCAGCTTGTTGCCCGGCAGCACGCGACCCGCCGAATTGGGCTTCTCGTCGTAGTGCTTGTTCAGGGTGCCATTCGAAGAGCCGAGCTCTGTGAAGCCAAAGGCGAATTGCAATACGCCGGGATTGACACGCTTGCGGAAGCGCTCCTGCACCTCCAGAGAGCAGCACATGCCGCCATACAGCAGGTGCTTCAGACTGTCGATCTTGGTCCTCTCGAACTCGGGACAATTGGCCAGCACGGCCAGGTGGGAGGGCGCGATCAGCAGCCAGGTGATCTTGTACTTCTCGATCTGGCTGAGCAGGAGCGAACCGTCAAACATCTCGGCATTAATGATGCGCAACGTGCTGTGCACTCCACTGGCTATGGTCGTAGTCAGACCCGTGACCCAGTCCAAGGTGCTGTGACAGTATTGTACATCCGCGGAGGTTAAATAGCTGAAAGATGGCAAATCGGGAATTCGTGAGACTGGATGCTAGCTGAAGCTAGAAATTCCCTTTCTTACTTGGTGGTCGTGAAGAACTTGTGGGTGCTCGAATTGGGCACAGCCTTGGGAACGCCTGTGGTGCCCGAGGAGCAGAGAATGGCCATGGTCTGATCGTTGCCTCGCTCCAGGCGAACAGGTGCAAAGTCCTTCTCAATAGGCGTGGCCAACAAATCCTGAATGCTAATGGAGCCAGGCTTGTGGTTGCGCATGGTAATCAGCTTCACATTCAACTTGGCTGTGGCGGCCTTGACCTTCTCGTATTCATCGCCATCGCAGAAGATGAGCTTGGGCTCGGTTATAGCGAAAAGCTTCTCAATGGTGCCCTGCACATAGTTAACGTTGAGCGAGTGGAAGGCGATGCCATTGAAAATGCACGCGTAGACCACGGCGGATATATGCGTCGTATTCCGGGCAATGATGCCCACAACATCCGACTGATGCAGATCCAGGTTGCGCATATAGCTGGCAATGCGCTGGGAATTCAGGAAGAGCTCCTCACGGGTCAGCGTCGTATTCTCCGAAACCGAGATCTAAAACAGAAGCATATTTTGAGAAACTAGTTAAATGGAGTATACAGAAACTTACCTGAGCAATCAGCTGGGGATGACGTCTCATCTCGTTGAATGTGATCTCGCCGACGGACAGATCGGGCGAGAAGTAGGGCGCCTCATACTTGCCAGTCCAAACCTTCAGGTCCGGCTCGTAGCTGATCTCTGGCTTGAAAGGCATACTGTGGACTACCAATTGACTTAAGCGAATGCTGAAGAATCACAGTTTTCGGCGGGTTTTATACGATGGCGCTCCCGTTCAAGATATGATTTGAGGGGGTTCGGCTATCAGCTCGACCGGAGGTTACGTGAGCTTAATCAAAATATTTCAATAATCTGCCATAGGCATCGTCATATTTTTTTTTAATTAACGCAAAGCTTAAAGTCCATTACGGATTCACATACAAAAATGGTTCTTATCAAATCATCCCACAGGAAACAGGCCAAAGTGTTAGCCAAATAGCGCCATTGTCTAGAACTGCGATTCGATAAGGAAAACTAAAATCTGACGTTTTGGACCTTAGACAAGAACTTGCGAGTACTTTGAGTAAAGTTTGCACTTCCTCTATTTGGGGGGACACGGAAATGGTTTATGATAACTCTATAAATAATATATATAAATAATAGTACGTTTCTTATCTATTCAACTGGAAGTTACAACAACAAAAAAGTAAATCTGTATTCTGTTTTTGTTTTGGTTAATATATGCACATTATTGTGCACTTAAGACTTTAGGAATATTTTCTTATTTTAAAGAGGGGAATATTTATAGTTATGAAATTCTTCGACCTAAGTCAAGAACTAAGAAGCTCTACTATGCTCTATATCCCTCGGCAACTACGCTCTGATACTCATCTATTTGGGGGCTTGGAAACGGAATTGATAATTTCATTTATAATAATTCGTTTCTTATCTATTTAACTGGAATTTACAACAACAAAGCATAAACTGTATTCCGTTTTTGTTTTGGTATGAATATACTTTTATGTGCACTTGAGACTTTAGGAGTATGTGCTTATTTTTAGTGGGAAATATTTATAATTATTCTTGGACCTAAGTCAAGAACTAAGAGGCTCCATATCCCGCGGCCTGGCAACTACGCCCTGGCACTCTATCTATTTGGGGGCATAGAACCGGAAACAGTTTTGATCAACTTATTTATAATCGGGCGTTTTGTTATCAATTTACCTGAATGTAAACTTTGTATTTTTATATATATAAATGCACCTAAATATTAAGATTACAATTCTGGGCAGGAAATGTTCCTAATTATAAGATATCATAAGATAAATGACCTCATCGAAGGCCAGGCTGCCAAATGGGAGGCTATGAATATAGATATCCGACTTTGGAACAGTAGTCATAATCATTTTGTATGAATGAATTGAACGCAGATAACTAATTGGAATTCAAATTTTAATTAATCTTAAGTACATTACCAAAGATTAGATAAATTGTGAAATTGAACCAAAAGGTCTACCACAAAGCGCAGTTGTCTCTGACATGCCATATGGTTAGTTATGTTCGTGTTTATCTGCGGATGCTACAAGGAAAATAAATAGTTTAAGCAAACAACTATGTTTTTTAAACAATTTCTGTAGTTTTGAAATCTATTTAAATAAATTAAGCTCGTTGCAGTGAATAATATGATAACAGGAAAAAAACATGCAAGAGCTGAAAGCTGCATGCAATATTTTAATGCCAAAATTGACAGTGCCGCACAAAAGTGTTGCACGCCTCTCAATGCCACAATTTTCTCTTGTTTTCCTTGTTGTTGTTGTTGTTGTTGTTGTTGTTTTTGATGCATTTGTTTTGCAACATGTCAGGCTGGCGAACGATGTGCTGGGGCTGGCTGGGGCCAATTAATCATGCAACTTGCCCCAATAGATTTAAATTGTCACATCGTTTATCAAGCGGCAGTTGCAAGTCGCAGTTGCAAAAAAAATCAATATTAATAAATAAATATTTAATAATTATTTTGCACACAGAAGCAGGTATTTGCCGAGCGCCTCAGATTAGATATCCTCGCTGAATAATTTATTTAATGCAGCTAAACGATATAACGAATATTAATCAAAGCCAAATGTAAATATAAAAAATTATCAATATTTAAGTACAGAAAAAAAAGTGCAAAAACAAGTCGAGAGTCAAGGTTGAGTTTTTGAAAGAATATTCATAAAATTCAAATGTAAATAAAAGTATTATCAATATTTAAGTAAAGGAAAAAAAAAGTGGCAAAAAAGAGTTGAGAGTCAAGGTTGAGATCATGAACTTTTTGAACATGCAAAAGGTTTCCATCATTTGGTACATATAATATAATTATTTAAAATATAATTGAGAATTAAAATACAATTTAAACAGCCCTGGCTTAAATCTCAAAACAATCAAATATATATCCGTATTAATCAGGCAGAATATTGGAATCGACATTCAACGAATATGCCATAGAAAATCGGTCAACAAATTGGTTATAATCCGCCTAAAAGCAGTTGGGCAAAAAACGTGCCCAAGCCATTAATAAAATGTGGGCGGGGCAAATGGGAGATATTTAATTGCCATTAATGCGACGATGGGAATAATAGAATAATTTATGCGGCTGGCCGAAAAGCAAACGATCCGCAGAACAGAAGAAATAATGGAGAAAACACAAAACCGGCAAATCCGTTTGGCAAACAGAAAACGCAAACGGAAACGGAAACTAAAACCGTTGCCAAAGTGCCTAAGCTGGAAAATCGAGAAAATGTGTGCTAGAAATTAAAAGATAAAATACCAATTAGTGGATCTCAGCTGCAATTTTCCAGTTAGTATCTGTTAGCTAATTGAAAAACAAACGAGAATATGCTGCAATTTATGCCAAAGACACGCGCCCAGCTTAAGGAAGGCGGGCCGCAAAACAATTTCTAATCCAGTTGCATAAAAATAATCTCGTCCATTCGCATATTTAAATTATGAAATATTTATGAAAATATGCAAATGCATTGCTGGCCAAACAAGGCAATGCAATCAGCAACAAGAAGTGTTAAGCAAGCATTGTGCTTGACACTATCTTACCACCATTCTATTCCAAGCCCTGCACACACACACACACACATACACTCTCTGTGTCAGTCAACGGAAACGGAAGTGTGGCACAAAAGCGAGCTGCATTTTAGCCTTTGCTTTTGATATGCAACTCAATGAATACTTTTGCTGCTTCTGCCTCAACACATACTTTTGAGTAGTAAACACACACACACACACATACTTAGTATCTGTGTACTTCCGTGCATATATTTCTAAACAATTTTTCTTTTCTTATGCGCTCATCTAGCACGCACTGCAAATATTTCAATATATTTGCATGATGATGCAGGAATTGAAATTCAAATGTGCTACGATTAGGCCAGCAGGACTTTTGAATGCGCTTCGACAATTGGAATAGAAACTTAAATTAATTGTAATAAATGTTGCTAAGTTATGAACTTTGTCTAGTCACAAAATATTTCTACACTCTTCAAGAGAAGCGCATTAAAAAGGGGTTGATATGCCCGACCAATTGACCTCAATACCCTGCCTCGTCGAAAAGAATGCAACACGAATGCAGTGCAGGCAGCTGGCGAAGTGAGTTATGCAATGGCAACGTGTCAGCAGCAATCGCCATTCGACAAATACACAAACTGGAATCCACTTATGCGAATACTTAAGGTGGCATCAAGCCAAAAAGAAGAATAACAACAACAAGCACTCGGCACACACGACGTATGCGCAATTAATACAGAGTCCGTTATAAATGTGTGTGCGGGGAGAAACAAACAAAAACAAGTTGCCAATTTGCTGGAGGTCCATCATTTCAAGTGGACATATGGCCAAATGATTACGACTTAAGCTGAGTGGGGCAGGGTGTGGAGTGGGGACTGTTATTGCAGTGAAACGCGAAATATGTGCAATAAAAATGTTTAAAATAAACGATGCTCAACTTTACCAAAGCGCACAGAGAAAAGCAATACACACGCATTTCATGGAGCTGCTGCCGGCTTTCAAAGGATGATAAATGAGTGTAAGAGTTGAATGCCGGCGCACAAGCAAAAGACGTGGCCATTAAAGTTATTTTATGGTCAACAAAAGCAGCTGAAATAAAATATAAAACAAGAAAAACGACTGCAACATGCTTAATTGAGCCGGGCAACGAGCCATTGGCCGAGCTGCGGCCATTTGCCAAGTAATTGACATTTTAAATACGCAAGAACGGCTCACATGGCGTATGATTGATGTGCGCCACGGCATATGGTATGCTCGCCAGCATGTTGGCAGCGGCTAAGCAGCTTACAGCTTCAAGTTTACAGCTTACAGCTGGCAGCATGCATAAGTAGCTGAAATTAAATTTTGGTAAGCGCAACAAGCACGCTGGCCCCATGTCCCATTTGCTGACGCATGTTTATGAAAAATTACTTAAGCTGCAGAAACATGAAAATGAATTTTTCAACAGCGCTCAGTCTGCTTCCGACCGACCTGGCTGTCTTAAGCTGTCTTAAGCAGACAGCAAAACAAAACAAAACACAGAGACACACACTCTCTCAGAGACAAGTCTGTATGCGGCACGTGGCGGGAAGCTGCAAGGAATCGCAGCCGCAACAGAAGCTAATAAATAATTGTCTGGTTAGCAAAGACAAAGCAATGCCTATGCGGAGCAGGAGCAGGAGCAGGAGCTGGAGCCGGGGTGGGTCGGATGGGTTGAAAAATTCGCCTTAGCAATGGCAACATAAATAAGCACATATAAATCATGCATGCTTTGGGTCTGGGCGCCTTTAGAGCTAGCTGTCTTGCGTATGCCGCATATATAAATACGCAGCAACAGTCCCCATTAAAAGTTAACGTCTGTGGCCTAGCACATAATTCACAGCTGAATCAAGCGAAGGAGAGAGAACATTTCAGCTATTGCTGCGCTGTTAAACACTGGAAAACAATCGATAATGTTAGCATTGCTTCGATAACTGGAATAGGCTGGGAAACAATAGATGCATCAACGATTACCATTGAAAGTATTAGAAAAGAGTTCATAAGGCCCAAAAAGTTAACGTCTGTGGCCTAGCACATAATTCACAGCTGAATCAAGCGAAGGAAAGAGAACATTTCAGCTATTGCTGCGCTTTTAAACACTGGAAAACAATCGATAATGTTTGCATTGTTTCGATAACTGGAATAGATGCATCAAAGATTATCCTTGAAAGTATTGTATTAGAAAAAAGATGATAAAGCCTTGATTGATGAAAAGGAAGCTCCTGTAAAAATATTAGATACCTCAGCCTACCAATCCTCAATTCATAACTCAGTCAATCAGTCAATCAATCAGGACAAACTCCTTTAAATATAAACATAGATATCTTTGAAACTAAACAATAAATATAAAGCCACACCTTTTCCGACTTAAATAAAAACAAGTAAGAGGTTCAAGTCGGGAGCTCCCGACCAGGGGATACCCTGAACCCTCATATTCCAACACCAAATGCAGCGCGCGCTTATAGATAGAGAGTAGCGGGGAGGTGGCGATAGGTATAAATTGAAAGATAATCGATATATATATACTTTTCTAGAAGCTACATGTCAAGTTTGGTGACTCTAGCTCTTATTATTTACCAAAATTGCTTAAAAAAAAGGATTTCGATATACATTTTTATCGATTACTTGGAAACGGGTTATCGATTATCGGAAACAAACTCGATCTGCGTAGGAACTAGGAGCATCTACATCTAAAATTTCAAGTCTCTAGCTCTTATAGGTTCTGAGATCCTTGCGTTCATACATACGGACGGACGGACGGACGGACGGACGGACGGACGGACGGACGGACGGACAGACAGACGGACATGGCTAGATCGACTCGGCTATTGATGCTGATCAAGAATATATATACTTTATGGGGTCGGAGATGCTTCCTTCTGCCTGTTACATACATTTGGATTTTGCACAAAAACATAATACCCCTTTTACCCATTTTTAATGGGTTCAGGGTATAAAAAGTAAATGAAATTAAAGCGCAAATCTCATCATTAAAATATATATATACTTAACACGACGCATAAAAGAAAACGCGCTCAGTCCACAAATGTCTTTGGCTCAGTGTATTAATTTCCATGGCAACTTTTAATTAATTCCAAACCATTTAACTGTAAACAAAGACGGCATAGAACGTGCCCACTTTAACGTCGGACTTATCTCATATTTTACAATTCGGCTTGGCAAATAATATGCCAGCACTTTAAACGGCTTTAAGAGACGACGACGGCCAAATAATTAGCGCCAATTGTTGGTCATAACTCAAGTTACAGTCCGAACAAAAGGTTAATTAAGCAGTTAGATTTGATTGTCCAAATAGAGTCACCACCAAAGGAGACTAAAATTGTTTAACATCTTTAAGAAAGAGGATTTGGGCTTAGTCCAGAATTTTAAGTCTTATGCCATTGGCCTGACCTGAGCTATATATGCCCAGGCTTTTTGGTTGGCCAGAAAAGCTTTCTAGTTCATATTAAGTTACTTCTAAGTAGTTAACCAACACTTAAACTTGGCGCACAGTGCCAAACAATGCCATAAAGTACTCTCATGACAAAGCCCACAAGCGATTTATGGCCATGGAGCAGCCATACTTAATTAGATATTTTAGTCGGCGCATTAGCCGTAACACCTATGCGAACAACAACTTAGACAACAACTAAGACAACAACTGCCACAACATAGTCCATTGTCCACCGAGAGAGAAGCCAAGAAGTTATGGCAGCTCAGCAAAGGCAGCAGCAACAACAACTGCTTAGGCTGGGCTTTAGCCACGCCTATTTCCTGGCATGTGACCGTGTGTGTGTGTGTGTGTGTGTTTTTAGCAAATTAAGTTAGCAAACTAATAGATACACACATGCAGCGAATAGTCGGGGGGGGAGCACAACTAGCACTTTAGTGGGGCATGAGCGACTTGTAGATACCCTGTAACAAGCTTTCTTCTCTCTTCTAATTTATCCCTCTGATATTAACATTAAAATGCTTTTAGGGCTTAAAGATGACATTTTAACTTGTGATATGTCAAACCGAAACAGCTCGTTTTTAAAGAGGACGAGGAAAGGGTATACACAATATTTGAGCTTCCTTCTTCCTCCAAATGTATCCCAATGCTTTAAGCCCAAAAAGAAACATTTCGTTTCTATCAAAGAAACGGAAAGGGTATATTGGATATTTTAGAATTCCCTCCATCTGTGCTAAAACTGCAAGATGGCCACTTTAGGCATTTCATTACAGGGTATAACAACAACTAGCTACAACTTCATTAGGTAATTCAATGCGGCCTTTACGTCCTACTCTGCCAATAAACACAATTTTACGCTAATTGGGTAACAAATATAATTGCCAAGAGCAGCGTAATAAACCACACACACACACACCCTTACACGCACTCTCTTTCACACACACACACGCACGCACACTCTCACATAAATATGTGAATTGTAGCGAGTATTTTGGTTAGCATCTTGCCCAGTTTATTCGCCTGTTGATCTAGCGGAAGCGCAACCTCAACAGGTTCATTAGGCAAGTAGCTGGCATCGCATCCTCGTGTTGTCCTGGCAACCCGTCCACAATACACACTCAACGTGCATTCTGGAGCGCCATTGTGATTAGCATGTAATGGTCGGGCAGGTGGGCAGGTGAGCTGGTGGGCAGGTGGGCAGACCCCCGCCGCATGCCGCATGCCACAATGTGCTACCTGATGCTGCGTTTGTTTGCTGCCGCGTAATGAGTTTCTCAATTCATTATTAATTAAAGCCTAAACAAACTCCGCTGCTAAATTATTTGCAATTCAACAGGCAAACAGCCGAAACGAAACGAAACGAAAAGCAATCCCCGAACTGCAGAGTGAGAGAAAGGAGTGGAAAAAGAGTGGAAAGGTGTGGGGAAAGTGGGAAAAACTTGCACAGATCCCTGGTTTGGTTTTTTTTTTTTGTGTTTCTGTTTGTCTAACGCAGATTCGATTTATTTGCATTTGGTTAATTGAAATAATTGTCCTTAATTTGTTTGTGCCTGCGAGCAGCTCCAACACCCTCCACCCCCCCACACTTTAACCCCTGCTCAACCACCTCCTCTGCGCAATTTATTGTCTGCGATTTGCGGCTCTAATGCCTGGCAAATCAATTATTTGCGAGTACTTGGGCATGGCAGAGCAGCAAAATTGATTAAAATTGATTTGCCACAACCCTCAAGAAAATCCAAAAGGCTCGACAAAATTCAAACAGCGCGTTGACTGTGCGACTTGATTAAATTATTTAACATTATTTCGGATAAAAGTCGTCTCCGACATTTCGCGCTGCCAGCCTTCTTTGAGGAGAAACACGCCCAAGCAAAACATTTGTATAACAAATCACAAATCAACTCGGCCCAAACGAGCGCCAAATGGCCAAGTTAATCAGCTTAATGGCTTTTATTATACGATTTGCTTTTTATTAAAATAATACGAGCATTAAATGGCAACTAAATAAAACAGTTAATAATTATTATTTTGAGCATTTTAATTGTTATAATAATCCGCAAAATAATTCATTCGATTAATTTTTATTTCATATTTAAGCCTGATTTGCCTTATTTTTTTAATTGTAGTTACAATTTCTGGTTATATTTAATATAGAATTTATACCATTATCTTGGGCTTAACGAATACACAGCTGTAAATATAACAAGGAAGAGACTCTAGTCGGGAGTTTCCGACGGGTGAGATACCCTTAACCCCTACGAGCTCGATGGCTATAAAATGAAATATACTTACTTAATATATAAACTATTCGAGAAGCTACCCATCAAATTTAGTAACCATAGGTCTTAAAACCTAAAGGATTTCCTTAAAAAATAGGATTTTGCTAACAATTTTAATCGATTGCTTTAAAACAGGACAAGTTATCCATTAGCGGACACAAATTCACACTGTGAGGGCACTTGAAGGACCTATTTTAAAAATGTCTCTATCTCTTATAGGCTAGAGAAGCTCGAACATAAGGACAGATGACGGACGGATGGACTGACTGACGGACATGGCTGAAATATTGTTTGGACCAAAGATCAATTCGGCATCTAAATCTGCTCAAAATGGTACCCTCAAATATCCCATACATACAAAGGTCATAATTTCCCAACCCCATAACTCGGTCAAAGCTCAACAGATTTTATAAGGGTTGGCTTTTTGTTAATGGTTTGGCCTCTAAAATTATTTGTTAAGTGTGACCTTTAAACTGTTCCTTTTATATGCAGAGGCAATTTAATTTTATCTTTTAGAAAAACTTACCAACACTAAGATTTCATATTCGATTAACCATTTCATGACATACTTTCAATACAAATCAGATTTTACCTCCCTTAACGGCTTATGATTATTTAATATCGTATTATCGGCTTCAAGCAATGACCTCTTTTTGCACTCTGCCTGCAATTATGAAGCACTTACCAACACTCACGTCAAATTCAGTCTCGTTCACAACACTTTTGCTGAGTGCTATACCCACTGGCAACAGGAACGGAAACACATCTACCTGACAAACAGCGAGTGGATTATTTGCTAAATTGGCAAACAGCAAATATTCATTTCAATTTATGTCAATTTGAATATGCAGCCCTCCCCCTCCCGCTGTTCACACGATCTGTACTCAGAAATGTGTTAACGGAAATCAGCTAATGCGCAGACATCAAAGCCAAAAAATTTCGAGAGAGGGGGGCGGGGGCGGAGGCGGAAAACCGCGGAGCACGCACCGCGCCAACGCCACAAAAAGAATAACACATCACGCATACGACATGTAAGCCGCATTATGAATATTTTGTCAGCTAAGCGCTCGTTGGCTGCATTTTTGCTGCAGCCCAGCCTCCCACTTCCACCTGCCACGCCCACAAATAACAAATAATGATTATGAACATGCAGGGAAAACATTGAAAACGCATTTCAGCTCATTTGATTTATGAATGCAGCGCGACAGTTGACATTCGCATTTCATTTTTTTTTCCTGGAGGGCCGCTAAGGACCCCAATATTCCAGCTAATGCATCAATTATGTCCCTTGGCATTTGGTTTGGCATTAGTGCGCGAATAGCAAATAGAAATAACTCTGCACTTTGTGGCAATTGCGTTTTGCTAAATATTACACACATATTATTATTATTATTGATTTTGCACGCTGCGCCCTACACTAAATGCATTCAATTGCATTCAATGTACCCTAACTGCAGGCACTACACTTTTGTCAGACGATTTGGAAGGCATCTTTAGAAGAATACACTCCTTTAATATTTTACTATGTTTATATGTTTCAATAAGTTGTCATATACATTGACATACTAGATTAAGTTCTAAAGAGGGCTACGAGTTGGCACACTGAGCAGGTTGTTAAAGGTTCGAACCCATAATTTAAGGTAAACAAGTTTATGAGCAATATTTACATGAATTCTTGTATATAATTACTCACATGACTATCCTTCCAAGATTTTATGTCATGTTGTTTTAAATGTTTTCTCCTCTATCAGAAACCTGGCCAGCTAAATTAAATATAAAGCAAAAGTTTAAGTAAATAAAATTCCAATAAATATTCTCACACAGACAATAAAGGAGGGCATTCCATTTCCGGCACAAGCCTAACCTTTTTCCCTTTTTCGGCTCCGCAAAAACCGCACAAAATTATAATTTTCTTTTTCCATAATGCACATAATGCGAATTGTGCAAATTGTCTGAAAATGTTTTTAGAAAGCGCAGCCAATTTTATTGTGTGTAAGCCCAAAAATGCAAACGTCAATTGCCATTTCGGCCAAATCAGCGCAATTTAACGAACCGAGTTGTTAAGTTTATAGCGAAGGCTTTAAATTTACATTTGGGTATTAAATGCGACCTTTTGGCAATTTCCAGTTAATTAAATATTATGAGCTCTTATTTTTAAATTAAAATTAGCTTTAGAAAGTGAATTTAAATGCAATTTTAAAATTCCTACATGGAAAGGGAGTCGTATAAATTAGAATGAAAGCCAAGCTTTTTAGCCCAGTTAATGAAAACAAAAAAGCCAAGAGACCTTACTTGAATTTATGAGAATCGCATAGAGAGGCGACATTTAATTATAAATATTTTCTTTAATTTGCAGACTAAGGAGCTATGAATGATGAATGAATGATTATGAATGATAAATGAATGACTTTGAATGATGAATGAATGATTAATTTAATACACACACAAATACATTCACACACAAACATACATAAATAAATGCATTCGAGAAAGCGAATAAAGCTTACCACAATATAATCTACTCGCATTAAGCCCGCTTCTCAAACATTTGAAATTGAATTGTTGAAAGTTTATCAAAATCTTTGCTTTGCAATTTGAACTCACATTTTCTGCAGCAAATTAAACACAACTTTAATGTGGCCCAAAAAAAAACCAACAACAACAACAATTCGACACACTCTTCGCTTTTATCAGCTTCAATACAATTTTTGTGGGCCATGCCAAGTGAGCTGCATAATGGACTGCCATAGTCCTATCAATGCACAGCCATCGGCACCTGCCCAGCTGCCCGACAACACACACAAGCCAGCCGGAATGCCTACAGCTGTGTGTGTGAGAGTGTGTGTGTGTGTGGCTGGCCAAGCAGGCAGCCGAGTATAAAATCGTAGCATACTTTTCTGCTGGCCGCCGACAAATACCAAATAAATACGTTGCCATTGCATTCCTTTTTCAGACACACACAGACACATTACTTTTGGCCAAAATGCTCTCTTTGTTGTTCTTATTACATATACACATATATAAAAATGTATATATATATATATATGTGTGTGTGTGTGTGTGTGAGGACATCTATCTATATATTTATAGCTTACTTTGTTGTTGCTTCTTGACTGCGCCGCATATTGCTCGCTTGGCCCGCATATTGCGCAATCACATAAACCGCTGCAATCGTGAATTTTCAGGTGCGCCACAGCAAAAAAAAATATACAAAATAAAGAAGAAACAACTACAACAATGCGCGCACAACATGTTTTTTTTCTTACACACAAAAAGCAAATGTTTTCCATTGCCTTGCATTGTTTTTGCCGTCGATGTTGTTGCTTGCGTTATTGTTGCTCTTCATGAAAAGGCGCTCACTTCAAATGAATTTAATCGTTTTACAAAAAACTCGAATATATATTAAAAAGGTATGTAAGTCCATCAAGAAAAAACGTATTGATTTTAAAATAATTTTGTAAATATTATTTAAATCATTTTTTGAGTAATGAATTGTTGTAAGTAGTTGAATTTTATTACTATATGTGTAACGCTTTGCAAGTGGAGTATTATATGAAAAAGTTCGACAAAAATGAGTGTCAATGCTTTAAAGATGTTTGATTAAACCCTCATATAGATATATAAAGCTATAAAGATATTTATAAGAAGCCTTTATATAGATCTGCAGGCATAACAATTGAGATCTTTCATATAAGAACCATAATCTGAACAGAATCGAATATGGTTTCTACAAGAACAATTAACTGGAAATGGAGTTGTTAAGAATATTTGATGTTTGATATTCATTTATTCAATTTAACCAAAAGAAACCTATTTAACTTTTTAAACAGCAAGATGCCTTTGGTATAAGATATGCATATATATAAATTATATTTAACACTCAATTTCTGCAATATTTATATATTTTTTTTATATTTGCATAAAAATCTGCAGTTTATCCATAATTAAATCATGCATTTATACGCGTCAATACTTAATTATCAGCCAGAGGCACGCGGGCGTATACGTAATGTGTTAGCAGCCAAGTTAAATGCAAATACGATTACGCAGCTGCTTGAAAATTAATTAACTGCCAAAGGGAAACTGTGCTGAGCTGAGCTGAGTGCCAACTGTTTGTGGCCAACAGTTTCGGGCCATAGACAAAAAGCAACGAAAAAAATAGTACCTGGCTTCAAATACAAGGCAAAGGCAAAGGCAAAGGCAATGCCACAAAAATTCGGTTTTACCCCAATTGAACGATGAATTCGGATTAACGAGCAGCTGCTGCTCGAGCTGCACACACACTTACACACACACTCACACACACACGCACGCACACACTCAGCTGGGGGTAAATCGGTTTTAATTGATATTTACCAAAGTACTTGATGTAAGCAAACACTTTGAGCTTTGCGGCTAAAGCAAATTTCGTTGCCTGGCAAAAATATGCCAAAATTGTAATGTTTTGGCCAACTTTCTTAAATAAAAGTAAAAATTTGTTCATATATTTCTCTCTTTTTTTGTAATTGCCTTTGTTGCATATCGAATACAGTTTGCAACTGAAATTTTCAATTTTCATTGGGTCGCAATTGGCACAACAAACCGCGCTGCTGCCAGTGTTGACAAGTGCTCGCCGAGAAAATTAACGTTTTACCGCAAAACTGTGCGCCTGGCCAGCGACCAGTGCTGCACATTCCAATTGCACTGTCAACACTCGCGCAGACACACACGCACACACACACTCGCACACACACACGAATTGTTAACCGAAAAACTGCAGTCGTTGAGTGGTTGAGCTTCTACTCCCATGTGTGTGCATGTGTGTGTTTGTGTGTGTGTGTGGCTTTTGCGGTCTTGCCTTTGCACACACATTCAACGTTAATTGATCCAACAGCAAGCAGCAATAAAGGATTTGATTTTCAGCATGACAAAAGGCAATCCCAGTCGATTGCCGGCTCTATCATTTGCTCTGCCAAGTCAACCAGTCCATCAGTCAATCAAACAGTCAGTCAGTCAGCCAGTCAGTTAGTCAATCTGGTAGTCAGTCTGGCAATCAACTTGTGAGCCATTGCCTTGTAATTGAATTTTAAACTTTATTTACTGTTTGCGCACGGTGCGCTCGTCATTTGCCTAACGCCAGACAATTGCTTTTGGGGGGGCGGCTGTCACTGAGGTGGGCGTGGCACTTGGCTACACAAAAATCTCAAATCTCAACACTACACAAAAGTACTTACAGTTCAATTACCCAAAAAACAAAAGGACAAAAAGATGCCAAGCAAGAAAGCGCCTTAGTGAATGAGTGACCGAACAGGGGATACCCTGTAATCAGCTGAGCTTCTTCTTGCCTTAGACGTAGCATCCTGTGAGACAGGGATTCGAAATGGCATTCAAATTCAGGGAACGAACTTTAAGTCCGAAGTCCCGAAAAGACGGAAGACTTGGGCAAGTCAAAAAATTCGCCTTATAAGGTATGTCGCTCTGAGACAGACATCGTTCCGCTCAGAAATATATATATACCCTTTGCGATTACAAATACTTTCTCTTGCCTTTAACATACATCATCTCAACTTAGGCAAGCCCGTCGTTGCCCTTCTCAATAACTGCAGGGTAACAGCGGGGAAAATAAGAAAGCCCATGTTTTTTACTGCACTTCAAAAATACAACACTCGGCAGTTTTTTTGGCCGCCACTTTTCGCTGTTGCCTGTCAATCAAAAGCGCGCGCAGCAGACACCAGACGCAAAAGTGGTAGAGGGGAGAGGGGCTGCGGGGCAGAGGGGCGTGGCTGGCATCGGTTGGCAGACAGTGTGAGTTATGGTTATCTGCGGCGCAACGTTTAGACAAAAAACTGTAGGCGGCAACTGATTTACAGTGGCTGCAATCGGTAAATACTCAAAGGCTGTAATTTGGCTCAGCTCAAAAAAGGATTGGAAATGTGGTGAGGATTGTGTATAAAAGTGGTTCAAAAGAGTAAAAACTGGTTCAAAATGGGTAAGAAAGTGGTTTAAAATAGGTATAAAAGATATGAAAGTGATTTAAAATAGGTGTAAAGGTGGTTTAATAAAGAAAATAAATTGGTTCAAGATATATGGTAATGGTAATTTGAGAGTATTTTCAAAATGGTTCTTAAGAAAAAACTGGTTCAAATCAGGCATAAAATTCGGTTAATAAAGGTATAAAAGTGGTTCAAAAACGGGAAGGCAAAAGGTTCACAATATTTAAGGTAATTTAAGAGTATTATAAAAGTGATTAAAAGGAAGAAAAAAACTGGCTCAAAACGGGTATTAAAGTGGTTTAAAACAGGTATAAGAGTGGGCTTATAAAGGCATAAAGATGGTTCAAAAAAGGAAAGCAATAGGCTCAAAATATATAAAAAATTTAAGAATATTGCAAAAGTGGTTCAAGCAAATAAAAAACTGGTTCAAAACGGGTATGAAAGTGGTTTTAAGCAGATAGAAAATGTTGTTAATAAAGGTGTTTAAAAAGGGGAAAACAATAGATTTAAAGGAAATTTAAGAGTATTATAAAAGTTGTTCAAAAGACTATCATAATGTTTCATTAAATCGGTAAAAGTCATGGTTCCAATGAGAAATATAAGTGTATGCAATTGATTAAAAGGAGCCTCAATTTCAAGTCCGATAAAATATTCAAGCAATGTTAACGGGGCGTATGATCTGATGGAATTTACAATATTTTACAACACGATTAACTTTGCTTTGTTTAATTACACGGACGAAAAGTGTAAAGTGACAAAAAATAGATGGCTATGAAAAAATAATTTGAACACATAAATGCTTTTTTCGCCAAAATGCGGATACGTTTGTTGTATGGTGTTGTACGTGCTGCCAACTTTTTATAGAAATCCACAGACAGAACATAATAATTTTGTGCTGACTTATTGTTGAAATTTGTAAATTTGCGCTGAGCTAGGCCCAGACATGGCAGACAGACAGACAGACAGACAGAGAGACAAGCAGACAGACAGACAGAGAGACAGGCAAATAGACAGAAAGTAATTCGGATAATCACAAAATTATTGACAGTCGAGATTTGAGCAAGAAGCTACTATTGCAATCAATGCCAAAAATGAAATACACTACATGCAGGCCAATAAATAAGTATATATGTGCATGCACATTTCTACATTTGTACATTTAGTTGTATAAAGATAAAAGCTGTCTTTATTTGGTCTCGGCCTGGTTGTTTGTGCTGGCAACTGGGCAAATTGTAATGGGTAGCAAGTCAGCAGGAAAAAAAACATGCATTATTAATAAGCTGTTAAATTTGCTGAGCAAACAGAACACAGCGTATAAATAATTCACAGTGTGGGCAGAGGGGGCGGGGTCCGGGAGGAGCAGCATGTGACATTTTGCATTCTGCACAAATCGAAGTGGAAATTATGCACATCGAATGCTGCAATTTTTTCAGCAGCGGCAACAGCAGCAGCAGAAGAAGAAGCAGCAGCAGTTCGGTTCACGCTGCATTCAACGTTTACAATATTTTGAATATTTAATGGCCAGAGCAGAGGGGCATGCCGACGAGCAGATACTCTAGTTTGCTGTTGACTCGAACATGTTTGCCATGTCGCCGTGTTTGCCTGTCAATAGCTGTGACTGTCCCATGCCTCAGCACACACACACACACAGAGAGAGACACACACACAGAGACACACATGTATTTCCATGTTGCGTCAGCAGGGATTGGGGGCAAGGGCAGGGATTGGGTAGGTATTCAAAGTGCGCAGCTGGCAATGGAATAATATCAAACTGTGTTTATGCATTTGCAATGCAGCAGAGCAGTAAATGCAGAGCAGTAGCAGCAGTGGAAGAAGCAGAGCAGCAGCAGCTTCTTCTTTTTCTTCTCTTCTGTGTGCCACTCGAGCGCCTTGATGTATGCAGCAAAACTCTCGCCTCGCCTCGCCCTCAGCTCGCTGCGCTTTCTGTTGCTTTTTATTAAAAATTCATTTTTCTGCGTGTTGTTTACATTGACATTTCATTTATGTTTGCTTATGCAGCTGCAGATAGTCTTACACACACACACACACACACGCACACACACGCATGCACATTCAAAGTCCTTTCGGGCTTTGCTCGATTCGATAAGTAATTGATACGGTTTTCAGGTTCGTTGCTCGGCTGCTGCTGCTTCTTGCTGCACTTCTTGGGACACCGCCAGCAGCTGTTCCGGCACAAAGGTGCCTTCAGCTTCAGCTTCAGCAAGCTGGCCAGCTCCTCAAATACATAAACATAAATGTTTAAGTGGCGGAAGATCCTTTGGTTTGCTTTCAACTGAGCTATGTGCAAATAGTAAATGGAGCTTGTATCCCCTTAAAGCTTAAGGACTTTGACTGATTTGATGGCAGGGCTTAAATATGTTAGAAGTGATAATAAATCCGAATAAAAGTCTGAGGTTAGAGGCAACTATAATATAAAGATGTTAGCTCCAGTTCGCTTAAATTGGGAATAGTTGTAAGAGCTGATTTTACCAGATTTAAGCTTAGGCAACAAAAACCTTGGAAATGTTTTAGTTTATTCCTAACATCCGAATATTTGTATTGTTTTATTTCGTATGAATCTTCCTACATTTGATCCACGTGCAATGTCCCAGCTTGAAATCCATTCAAGTCCGACTTAAAACAGACTGGAATATTTACCAAAAAATATGGCTAAAATAGAATTTTTCAATTCACAAAGATCATTTGCCATTCCAAGCTCTAATAAAATGCCATCAATTTCGCAGCATGCCGCTGTCAGCGAAGGATTCGAGAGAGCGCGGGGCGGGGGTCGAGGGTCGAGGGGTCACTCGCATGTCGAAGGAACAATAACAAAAAGAAGTGGAGCAAGTGTCAATTACGCTTTAATAGCCAAAGGATAACCGAAAAGGCCGCAGCAAAGTGCGGCATGGTCAGAATGTGGCGGCAGTTGACAGCTTTTTTTTCCACCGACTACTGTGGCAGTAGCTGCTGCTACTGCTGCAGTTGGTCGCAGTGGAAGTGTGTGAGAAGTGTGCGACAATGAAAGCGCGGTCAGACGATGATATTATGGCGCTTTGAAGTGCCCGACATGATGACACTGCTGCTGGCGGCGGTTGCCAGCAGCAACAGCAACAACAACAACAACAGCAGCAGCAAAAACAACAACAAGTGCCGCAAGTGGAGCTGCAACAACGGAAGCCAACAAAAAGGGAAGCAGGAAATGTCGCAAACACTAAATCAGTGAAGTGCATTAGGAGGCGTCTCTCTCAGTGTGTGTGTGTGTGCGTGTGTGTGTGTGTGTGCGGCCAGGAAGTGCTTGGGGTCTGCAGATAGCAAATATTGATTCGATTATGGCAAATGAAATGAAAGATCTGCCATTTTATTGCGACACAAAGCTCATAAATCACTTTGCCTTGCCTTCGCCGCGCGTTTCAAATTGACTTCGAGTCTTCGCTTATCGCACGCTCTCAACTTAAAGGCACACACACACACACACACACATATGCAACGTGTGATTGCATGTGGCATGCAAAATGGCTGATGTCAAAATTATTCGCAGACAACGCGCTTTGCGATTGTTGCGATTGTCCTGCTCTCATCAGCGGCAACAAAGACAATGTTGTTGTTGTTGCTTTTTTTGTTGTTGTTGTTTTTGTTGTTATTTGACATGTGTGTGCTGCCAAAACTGCTGCGAGGCGTGGCAGTTGCTCATTGTCAGGCGGCTCATCAACGAGCTGCAATAAAGCCAAATAGGAAGCCCGGCCAAAACAAAGTTGCAATGTGCGTAGAAGAAAGACCAGAGGGGTGAGTAAGTGTGGAGAGGGGGGGTGAGTTCTAAAGTTCTAGCAAAATTAACAACAGTTTTCTAGACAAGTTGCCATAAGAATATATACAATAACTATACTCTGAATACTTATAAAGCCCTACAGAAAAAGAACTTTTTGTACTCATTAAATACTCTAGTCAACCAATTTTACCTGTTAAAAGCTTAGCTAAGCTAAATATATCACCAACTTTCAATAAGACTCTACTCTCTTCTGCTTACACTTAACAGTTACCTTCGAGTTGTCTTTTCATTTAAATTTTAAATACGTATTTATATTTAAGAAACAAAACTACAGCCACAATCTGCTCTACTACCACTCCATTTATGTCGCGCAAGAAGCTCAGCGGCTCTTCTTTCTGCTATTGTAGCCGCACAGTTTTGTCATTCTCTGTGGTCAACCCGGCAGCCGCTAAGTAATCACGGACTTACGCAAAAGGGAGTCGGCAAAATACTTGGTAACATTTTTCGGGAACTTTGATATACAGCGAGTGCACCGAGGACCCCATTAAAAATACAACAAGAAACTAAAGACAACGCAAAAGGGAATGCAAAATCAAAGTGTGATGAGGTCGCTTACCTGGTCAGGTCCGGCGAAGGACAGCAGGACAATGGCTGCAGGACGACTGGCCGCAATGCGGCCGCAACAAGAGCAAGCGCCCAAACCCAACCAGGCGCAGTCCATTAAACGTGTCAAAAGACGCTGCGCCCGAGGGATGCAGCGCAGCAAGCTGAGGCAAGGACACAAGACACAACCAAAGAGTAAAAAACAAGTCGGGAGCTCACGACTATGGGGTACCCTGAACTCTCTTCTACCAACTCATCACAAGTAATAAAAATAAATAAAATAAATAAACAAAGAAGCGCATAAATGTGTGTGTGTTCCTGTATACAGAAATTCTTGCGCTTGGCGCTAGCTGTCGCTGACACGTGGGCTACCAACGGATCTTAATCGATCTTGATGAAATTTTCAACAGTAGATCCTATTGTGCTATAGAATATTTTTATATATTCTCAACAAGTAAATTGCATTGAAATTGTGGCTTAAATTGGCTTATTTACTTGATTTATAGTTATGAGATGGTAGCGGGAAGGTGGCGATAGTAATAAAATGAAAGATACTTGATATATTTAGTATTCTAGAAGCTACATGTCCATTTTGGTGACTATAGCTCTTATAACTTACGAGATTTGCAAAAAAAACAGGCTTTCGACATCGATTTGTATCGATTACTTAAAAACGGGCCAAGTTATCGATTATCGGAAACAAACTCGCGCGGGCACTAGAGAACCTACATTCAAAATTTCACTCTCTAGCTCTATATACTGTACCTCATGGGGTCGGAGAATCTTCCTTCTGCCTGTTACATACATTTGCACAAATACATTATACCCCTTTTACTCATTTTTAATGGGTTCAGCGTATAACAAACTGAGCAAAGTTGCATTTAAACACCCCTAGATCCCCATCTCTCTCTCTCTCACTTCCTCTCGCTCTCTCTCTCCCTCGCTTTCTCTCTCTCTCTCTCTCTTTGAGTCCGCACTTTTATGGCTATCGCGCTCAAGTGTCATTTGCTTTTGGCCAAGAAGACGGCCAAAATGGCTGCTGGCCAACAAGCGGCGACCACAAGAATCCCTATACATTTAGGTTTGTGTGAGCACACTTAGAGAAAAAATCGAGCACAATGCGTCTAAGATCAAAGTCTTTTAGGCTTAATTAAAAAACATTTTCCTAGCTCTAAATTACTCAATATTTTCTCAATCAATTGAGAAAATTTAAAACATTCTATTTGGCACACAAATTCTCATAATAAAATTTCGTTGTCACGTATATTTTGCATGATGTTTCAATATTTAAGGAAATTAAAGGAAATGTGGGTCAAATCAAACTGTTCAGTCTTCTATTTGCGAGTGTATGTGTGTGTGTTTGTGTATTTGTGAGCGCATTGTGACACATTTTCCCAGTCAAGTGTATCGCTTGCTGTTTTTCTTTGGCTTTCTCTTCGCGTCTATGTCTCAATTATCGAGCCATTCGCTGACAGCTTCTCTAGGATAAAATAAAATAAGCGGACTCGTTCTAGTAAAGTGCTTCGATACACTGAAACGCATCGAGATGAAGCTATAGAATAGAACTCGAATGAGAATATTTATATTTATTTATAAGTTTCTTTCAGCTTTTAGTCGCATATGAGGATTTGATTTCAGTATAATAAAAATTAATGTAATATTTTAATATTATTGAAGACTTTGTTAACCATTGTTCAACATAAACCCAACCTATTTAAATGCTTAGCATTGTATTCGCGCGCTTAAAAGTATGCCATGAATAATTTTAAAACATTCGCAGGTAAATTTGTAGGAATTACGCCTCAGTCAGTCATATGCTATTGTTTGCTTTATCAAAAAATTATGCAGCCACGCCCCCTATAAACGCCTACCAATCAAAACAATAATAAAACAAGGAACAAAAAAAAGTAGCTTGTTGCCTCTCATATAAAATGAAAGATCTTATAACATGCAATGGCACATGCCATGTGAGTGTGTGTGTGTGGGTGTGTGTGTGTGGGTGTGTGTGTGTGTTGAATGAGTTGTTTCTTAATTGGTTGGCTGGGTATACTCTGCCCTTGCGTTACCACCGTCCCTCCCCTTTCCTTTCCCTTAGTTCACACTTAAAATCGAATGTATGAGCAAACGCTTGGGGAAAGACTTTTTAATTTGAGCTGCGCTGCATAAATGCACATGTGTGTGCGTGTGTGTTGGTGAATTTTTTACTGTTATGTTAACTGTGATTGCCTGTCATATGGGCTGCTGCCGCTGCTGCTGTCCAAGTGAAAGCATTTTGCGCTCGACTGCAGAGCAACGGCAATTTTATTGACCATTTCGAAAAAGGGCCAGAAGACAAAAGAGAACCGACCGAGCTGGACACAGAGGCCAAAACAAAAGGCATATCACAGTTAACAAACACGTGTAATGATGCCAAATAACACACACACACACACACACACACACACACGCACACACGCTCACATGCCGCATCAAAATAACAATGCGAACAACTGGAGAGCTGGACAACTATGTGGCGCAAATGTATAACTAAGATTTCCTATTTCAGTTAACAATTTGATAACAGCAACTGGTTTTTGTGTCAACAGACGAAACAAGAATTTCCCTGGATTTTCAACTGCAGCTGCACCTGCTACCCCCTCAACCCCTTCCCCCGCACAATGCACTCGACCATGAGACAACAATGGCCAACAATATGCCATAACAAAAAGCATATACTATATATCCAAGCACTTTAGACGAAATGTGAAAAATTTAATGCCCTAGCAGGGAAGTTTTTTAAGTTTTGCCAAAACAGAAGAACAAATTAAAATATTATGATAGGTAAAATTGTATCATTCGATATTTCATATACAATATAACTCAATCAAACCTAAAAATAAAAAATTATAGTTGAAATAGCTGCGGGGTTCAGCTGGGCTTTCTTTGGTCCTAGTTTCGAACAGGTTTGATTTAAAGCCAAGCAACTAAGAATATCCTATCCTTAAATAATAATCCATCTACAAATTGGTTTTGCATATGGACAATTCGCGTCTTTTTGTTGTTGCCGAGCTGATCTTCAGTCAATAAAAGCATAGAAAGGGTATACAAAGGAAGCAGAGATCCAAAGCACACACACACTCAACGTCTAGCTGGCTTCCTTTTGAGTGCAATTTTTGGACTTTTTAAAAAGGTGCAGTCCGAATGTGAGGCCCAAACACAAGCCAGACAAACACAAAGCATTCAAACGAATTCATTTGAGAAATTGATATTAGAAAGCAATTAGTAACATTGCGTACTCCCTGGGCCCTGGATTGTCAAGCCCGGCTCCGAACAAGCAATTGCAATTAACGCCTGACAGCCCCCAGGGAGCAGCCCGAAGAAGGGCTATGGACCAGGGGCGTGGATTGGGAGGGGGAGGAGGGGGGGGGTGGGGGCTGAAAAAGGGCCAACCTGCGGCACTCGTTAGGTTTAAATTTATGCCCGTACAGTGTTTACTTATTTCTGATTCTCATTGCGCTTTCTTTTATTCATTTATTTTTGTTGTACACGCAATTGTCATTTATCACTTTTTATTGATTGCCGTGAATTTATCAATATCCGCTTTTGCCAACAGCCCAACCAACCAACCGACGCCCACTTGGCGTATACGTAACAATTTTTAATGCCTTTCGTTGGAATTCCTTTGCTCTCGCTTTTTCTTTTCTTTTCATACCCTGAACCCATTAAAAATGGGTAAAAAGGGTATATTGTATTTGTGCAAAGTGCAAATGTATGTAACAGGCAGAAGGAAGCATCTCCGACTCCATAAAGCATATATATTCTTGATCAGCATCAACAGCCGAATCGATCTAGCCATGTCCGTCTGTCCGTCCGTCCGCCCTTGAAATTTTAGCTGTAGGTCCTCCTAGTGCCCGCGCAGATCGAGTTTGTCTCCGATATTCGAAAACTTACCCCGTTTCCAAGTAATCGATAAAAATCTATCGCGAAATCCTGTTTTTTGAGCAATTTTGAGCTAATAATAAGAGCTAGAGTCACCAAACTTGACATGTAGCTGTTGGGAGAAGAGGTTTCAGGGTATCCCCTAGTCGGGAGCTCCCGACTAGAACCTCTTACTTGTTTTATTATACATACATGTATGTATTTACTTTGTTGCTGTATTTTTGTTCAAGGCATGAAATTGATGCGCTTTACGTACGTACGTTTTCCTGTATCGGGGGGCGTTATGCTTAATGTGATTATTTAAAACATTTTCACCGGGGCAGAGGAAGGGGCGGGGCACAGGTGAATTTATTAAGAGAATTAAGTAAGCTAGCGCAACGAGGCAATGTCTGCTAAAAAGCCGTAATTTGTCTAGCCGAATTGAATGTCAACTGGCAGACAAATATTCTTGTTTGTGTATTAATTATGGAAATGCCTTAAATAATTAAAAATCTGCGAGGCATAACAAGATGGAGAAAAAAAAAGAAAGACATTTGCACATTTTTATTTGTGAATATTCATTTTTGTTATTGTGCAAACATGTTTTTCTTATTTAATTAAAAATCATAATGGAAAAGAAAGAAGAGCGTCTATTTTTGGCATGCCAAAAATTGAGTACGCTTTTATAAATATGGCCGAGGAGAAATGTGAAGGTCGAAGATCCTTGACATTTTTCTATAGAAAACTCATTTCCTCAACAATTTCTCCTTGAGTAATATGTGATAAAGTAGCCCGATATTGGGAAAATATGAATATATATGAATTAAGGTTAGATTCAATACGATTTAACTTGTTTGTTGAGAGCTCAATGAAACTCATAAGAGACTGGCGTACAAACGCCAGCTGTTAATGCTGATCAAGAACATATATACTCTTTATGAGGTCAGAAATGTCTCCTTCTATGCATTGCTTATTTCATGACGAAAGTTTAAAACTAGTTACAGCAGCCTCTTGATGCGTTTCAAAATAGTTACAGCAGCAGCTGCACTAGTTATTTTTAATTTATTATCATTATAAGCCTTTGTGGTTCAAACTTTAGCTGGACAATATCCTTGGCCCCTAATAAAATCCTTTCTAGTGTACTCTAATCTGTTGTAGCTCGCGCAGGTTTGTTCACACAAACGACATACTTTGAGATAAGAAAACTGGCTTAAAAAACATTACCGATAATATGCACGATGCGGATTACTTGCTTATAAGCACTGACATATTAGGTCGCAAGTTGTCCCAAGTTGTCCCAAGTTTTGCGTTGCGCAGGACACATTGTGGCCCAGTTACCCACATGGCACATGACCCTCTCAACATAAATATGCGCTACCCTTTCGCAATTTGAATGCCCTTTCCTCCGAGTGCCTGGAATGGCAGCTTAAGTCGGTTGAAATCCCGAGGACTTTGCGTTAAGACCTGCTCGCATGCAATTTAGCCAAAATGTATTACATTCAATTTGAATACTAAGCCGCTTACCAACACTAAAAGTTTGATGTGCACACAATAAACAGGATTTCTGGCTACAATTAGCATGTAAGCTGAGGCAAAGCTAAGGACATGCCCGACTGAAAGTCATGCATAAAAAATGTGAAAGGTCAGCCGGGCAAACGGCACGGTTGAAGTACATGAAGCTCGAAATTGGCATTGTGCTCGGGCTGAACAACCGCAAACTGGCAGTCAAAGTCGAGCCCCGACCCGCACAATTAACGCACAAAGGCAATTTCAAAGGAGTGAGTGCGAATGTGAGCGTATCCTGTGCGAGTGCAAGAACGCAAAGAACCAGCGAAAAGAAACGGATACTTATTTAAAATTTATGTAGCGTAATTACAAGCGATTTAACCCATTGCTTGCGCCTACCTCCCACCACCCACCGCTCAAAGCAACCCGAATCGTAGGCTCGCAATCCTTTCGAATTAAAAAACTGAAATGCGAATGGAAATGGGAATGGCAATGAGAGTGGGAAAATGTTTATTTTTGTACGAAGTGCCCACGAAGTGCATAATAAAAGGGGCATAAAAGACTAGAAGCATAATCGACAACAACATATGACTTGGCAAATCCGATCGAAAGGATGGAAGAAAGGTGAAAATTAAAAATAATTAAAACTATTGATTCACACTTTCCGAAAATTCCACCCATCTTGTCGAAAGGCGTGGAGGAAAGACAATCTAGGTATATATATTAATTTATTCAAAGATATTCTAGATATATTTTAACTTATACACATGCGAGAAACGAGAGGAAATTTCAACAAAAAAATAAATATGAAAGACTAGACTATTTAAAAATATTGATTCACACTATTCGAAAATTCCACCCAGTGTGGTGAAAACGAGGTGGAAAAATAGCCTAGATACATATTGATTTATACACATGCGGAAATTGAGTGAAAATTTCAACTATAATTTTAAGAAAAGACCATGAGCCCAATAGAGCCATGTACTGGCGTTCCTATATCAACAAAACGGATTACAGGGTATACTCTGGTCGACTACCCTCCACTATTCAATTGCCATTCGTTTTTTAAAAAACACAGCTAGCAGTTGGGTTCGCCAGTTAAGCATCTTAATGACGGCAGCATGAGGCAGACCGCACTTTCAACTAGTCTATAATTTTTATCGAATACAATCTGGGACCCCGAAAAAACCACAAAAGTCATTTGCCCTTGGCCGTAGCTTTAATTAGTTGGGTGGACGGTGTTTATTTTCGAGCTCATAGTGTCCAATAATGAACTTAAATTATTTATACATGAGCCGAGAACAAAAGCGGGCACAAATTTATTGCATTAGGCGCGTTTTAATTACACCTGCGGTAATACACACACGCAGACAAGCTGTAGGATCTGTTCAGTCAAGTGCTGCCGGCTTGTTATGTGTATAATTTAATTAGTGACACCCACGACTACACACACACACACACACACAGATACACAGATACATAGTCGCAAATGCCGCCCCTTCCGCCCCCTGTTCTAATGATTTTCATGCCTTCGCATACTAATTTCGTTCAGGTAGCCTCCGCGTCTGGATCTGCGTCCTACTCCCTACTCCCTGCTGGTAAGTAATGATGGCATATTAAACCGACACAAAAAAAAATTACTTAACATTTGATGCTGAAATTTATTGCCTGTGGTTGACTATGCAACTGTGGTTGGGTGGCGCCCGATAATGTGATTCAAATCGAATGCTGATTAATGCGTCACACAAATTGAAACTAAAACAAGTAGGAATACTCCTCTTTCGGAGTGCTCGACTTGCCAATACCCTGTACAGGTGTAAACTAAGAGCAAACCAGAAACGATTTGAGCCCGTTTTGAAACCAGGATTAAATGAGGACCGAGATAAGGGGTTTCTACAAGTCGTGAATGTTGATTTGCACCCTAATCATATTTCTCACAAAATCATTTTCTATTTTCATATTTTGATTTTCAGAGTTTTGCATAAACTAAACAATGTTGTTATATAAGTTACAAGAGTTGCCAACAAATATTAAATTCAAGGCTTGGTTAATATTTAGTAATCAAATTATCAGGCTTTCATATTCTAGTCATCAACTCTTGATTATATATAATTTTCCAGGGTATAATGATATTGTATTACCTCGAAAATGCTTGTTGATTGCCAGCTGTCGAATTGCACGAACATTTTCGGTGCTTGGCAGCCCGGCAAATGGGCTTTGATGGAGTATTATCTGTTAACTAAGACTAAAATAGATGCTCAATTACACGATTGAAATTTGATTACTTTTTATTAAGCTATTACCCCTTAAAAAAAACTGAAAAGCTTTTAAGAAATTGGCTTGAAGTTTGTCAAATGTAAATATTTCATTTGCTTCTCATGGGCAAGTAACGAGGACTTATTTATTCTTTGTTTATTTTTTATAAATTTTATTTAGATTTATTTTAAAAATGGTTTTTTATATAAATGTGAATATTTGCTTTTTATTCAAATATATTTTCACACAAAAGTTAGGTTTAGCTTTCAGCTTGTAGAGAAAAAATAAGTTGAATAATTTTAAAAAGTGAAAAGTTTTAAAAAGAATCGATAAATCTTAATTCAAATAGCAAATATTTCAATAAGTCTCAAAATTTTTAACATTATTATTTTTGCTATTCCCATGGGAAAACTTGTTTATGCTTTGTTGATTTTTATGAATTTCATAAATTTTACTCAAATATATTTTCCCACAAAAGTTAGTTTTAGCCTTAAGCTTGATAAGAAAATAAAATGGAATGGAATAGTTTAAAATTTGTAATTTACACTGAAATAGCAAATATTTCAATGCGTCTCGAATTTTTTAACTGTCAGCCCGTCCAAGCTGGGAAATTATTAAGAAATAAAAATAAAACGCATTTGAAGTGCGCTCCTCTAAGCTCTAAACTTGAAGTATTTACCATTTTTCACTTAACGCTGGCACTTTTTTAACTTGCTTCGCATTTTGGGTTTTCTTTCTCTTTTTATACCCTGAACCCATTGAAAATGGGTAAAAGGGGTATATTGTATTTGTGCAAAGTGCAAATGTGTGTAACAGGCAGAAGGAAGCATCTCCGACCCCATAAAGTATATATATTCTTGATCAGCATCAATAGCCGAGTCGATCTAGCCATGTCCGTCTGTCTGTCCGTCCGTCCGTCCGTCCGACCGTCCGTCCGTCCGTATGTATGAACGCAAGGATCTCTAACCTATAAGAGCTAGAGAAATTTTAGATGTAGGTGCTCCTAGTGCCCGCGCAGATCGAGTTTGTTTCCGATAAACGATAACTTGCCCCGTTTCCAAGTAATCGATAAAAATCTATCTCGAAATCCTGTTTTTTATGTAATTTTTGTAAATAAAAAGAGATAGAGTCACCAAACTTGACATGCAGCTTCTAGAATAGTATATATATTTGCATTTGGTGTTGGAAGAAGAGGGTTCAGGGTATCCCCTAGTCGGGAGCTCCCGACTAGAACCTCTTACTTGTTTTTTTTTTTGTGGAGCCAGGCAAATGCCGCAGTCACTTTGCGCTAATCATCATATAAATGGTTTGTAAAATATTAGATAAGAGCCAAAAACTGTTAAATGTTTTGGAATTAAATGGGTGATTTACCCCGTTTTGCCGTTGGCCCCATATACAAAAAGGCGGGCAGCTCGTTGCGCGATTTTCCATTAAATCCTTGAACAGCTAACGCGCTTAGCTCCGGCAACCACAGGGAGGGCATCCTCCGGAGCCGGAGCTGAGCACCCGTGGAGAGCCGAAGTCGAGGCGAAGCTGAGGAACCATCGCCAGAGCTTATGCAAAAATTTTGTTTTATAAAATTTTCCAAGTCAAGCGCCTAATCCCAACACTTATTCTTATACACTTCAATGTCTTGCACTAACTGAGTGCTCCTCCGGCTGTCAAGGGAGCAGAAGGAGGGCGAGGAAAGGGGGAGAGGGAGGTGAACTTGGGCTGTGGTTCGTCTTCTTTTGTTGGGGAGAAGGGAGGACATTGAAAAGTTTTTCTTTTCTTACCAGACAATATTTTATGACAACTTGCTGTAAGGGATGGAAGGACGACCCAGCCGGGCTGACTTTCGGGGGCGTGGCAACACATTGGCACATTGCCGGATTATACCACTGAAAAATTCATTCATTTCCTGCTTACTTTTCACCACCCTCCCCCCAAAACCCACCCCCACACCCTCGCACCGAAGCCGCAACACTTTGTAATATATAATTAAGATTACAAGCGCCTTTGGTTTAAGTATTTCGAGGCTTATATTTTATGTACGTAGTATCTCTTAGCTTGACTGATAACCGAGCTGCCCAAAATTTATTCATGGCTGGCGGTTTCTGCTCGGCACGCGGCCGTTTTCCAGCTTATTTTGGCTGTTAATGTCAACCCGGGCGAGTTGGCCCCCTTTTTGGCTGAGCTCGAGCTAAGTTCAAAATATCCAAAAATGCCTAATTATTCAATCTAAACTGTGGGCCAACACTTCAACTTTGACACTTTGGAATCAATTTATACAAAAAATTCAAATATCAAGTTTTAATGAGTTTCCAGTGTTTATCCTAAGAGTTCGTTTTCGTGTATCTTTAAGCCTTGAATGCACAGACTCTAGTTATTAGAAGATCCTTGAATAATATTCAATAAGAGTGGTCTACATATAGCCCGGCCTTGCCCGTGGTACGTATAAAATAACTAAACAAACAGCCAAACCTCGTGGAAATCGGACGAGATTTGACCGAGTTATGGGGATGGCAAACTTTATCTTATGTTTATATGGGATAATAATAGTTATAACCCGGCCTTGCCCGTGGCACGTTTAAAATAGATTCTCTCAAAACAAATTTATATATAGAGATATATTTGTAACAACGTACTCACCCGTAAATTCACACGCACGCACGATTATTTCCACATTACTGAAATAAGAGAAAAGCAGAGATTATGTTTATTAGTTCAAAGACTCGCTTGCTAAACCTAACTTGAAATAGAGAGAAATGCATGGAAGAGCAATATTTGAATATTCATACAAACAAACATGCATGCATTCGACTGAAATAGTTGTTACTTTTATTTTAAATATAAAAGGTTATGTTTATAATACGTACCAGATTTTAAAATAGTCACAGCCTCCATCATAGCTAAAGCCGCTCTCCTTTTAGGAGGAAGCCGCCTTCTCTACTTAATGTGAATCCTATGAGGCTTAGTTGAGCTCATGAGAATCACGTAGTAGGGTGTTAGTGAAATGTTGGTGATCACCAATTAGTTAGTCTGTCCGTCAGGACAAACCGTTTTATTTGTATAGAGATAGATTCTTGGGAATCTCAACTGTTGTCTTCAGCTCTGTAGAAATAAAAGATTTTTCAAAATTCACATACCCTAAATGAGCAAAGCTATATATACGCGACACCTTATAGAGTAAGCTCGTAAATACACACCAAGTTTCAAGTTTCACCAACAAACGAACAAAGTGAAAACTTTGACAAATTTTCTTAGCTACATAACTTGACCTATACAAAATCTATTTAAACTCCACCCTAAGCAGGGCTTCCAGTTGCAACTTGTATATAAAACGCGATGCAGTCTGCCCCTTCATTTTTTCGCACAATGAACAATCTTAATGTCTCCCCCCTCTTGGACTGCTCATTAGTCTAACAAACTATGCACATGCTTGAACTTCATTGTGTTTCTTTTGGAGCTGCCCAGTTTCAGCTGAAGCCCCTTAGAAAATGAAAGGGGCAGCAGCCCCGTCGCCAGGCTTTAAGTGGAAAAAACTCTGCTTGCCTTTTTTTTATGAATGAACCCCATTCATTTGCATATTAACGGCTTGTGCGTCTAATGTGCGCACCTCCCCCTTCCTTCCATATTTGCATAATAATTTTATGGCTCGCTGCAGTCGAATAAGAAATCCAGCCGCCTTTTTGGTATTGTTGCCCATAATGGCAATCCCCACCCCACCTCTCACCTGTCTAGTCAGCGCAGCGCAGCGGGACATGAAAAATGATGCAATGCAGTTGATCGCCTGACGACTGTTAATGAACTTCACACGTAACGAGCTAACCTTAGTCAGAGCTGAGCACAGGTACTTAGCCTTAAACATGCAACTTGCCAAATGGCCCATTGAAACAATTCGAATCTATTGAAAAGGAGTGTAAAAGGCAATTGTGAGTCTTAGTTCCTGCTGTTCGTAAAGCTTAAGACTAAATTAATCTTAGAAAATTAGCTAAAGATACTTATGTATATATAGATATATATAGTAGGTGCAAAGCTTGCCGGACAGGCTATAAATTTTCCCCAACGGGTCGGGAATTTCCCATCTTCTTATCCTATCTCTCTCTATATAACTAGTATAAACTTTCTTACATTAATAATAAAGGAAATTGTGAGTCGTAGTTTCTGCCATATCTGAAGTTCGTAAAGCTGCCTTGCTTAAGACTAATTACATCTTGAGTAGCTGAAAAGCCAAAGATAGAATATAGATATATATAGTAGGATATATAGTATACTTGCCGGATAGACTATAAATTTCCCCCAACGGATTGGTGTTTTCTTTATCCTACCTACTTAACACTCTAATAAATAATACATATACCAATAGTTTGAAGTCGAGCTCGACTAATTCCTATTAAAGCACAGAGGTTACATCCTAACTTTGATGATAGAATTTGCAAGATATTCAGCAAAATTAATATAAGTACTTTCATGCCTCCCTATGTATATATATATATTTATATATACTCGCATTTCTTATATACACACTGAAGTGCGAATCACAAAAGAATGAGCTAAGGAAGTGCGCGTTGTTTGCCACTTGGCGGCAAGTAATTTTATAATTATGCAAGCGCAAATGGCATTGTGTGACCTCCGCACACTAACTAACCCACACACACACACACACACTTACACACTTACACACACACACGAAGTGCATACAAAGTGTGTAATTATTTTTTTGTGCCTTGTAATTTTTCACTTAATTTGCATGGCCGGGCGACATCCGCTTTGGGGGCAAAGTGTGTAATTATTTCCACCATTATTGCAGATTATATAGCAGAACCCTCGGACTTAAATAATGCGTGATAAGAACTAAAAGGAACTTGCAAATCTTAGAGTTAAAATCTAACATTAATAACAATAATAGATTTTAGGAAAAAAAACTGACAGTAAGAAAATTAAAATGATATGCTTAAATTTTGTGTACAAAAACTTAAATTAAAATCCCAACACGCCCTATAAATAAATAAGAAAATTAAAAATTCTTGCTGGATTTGAACCGGCAACCTCTAAACCGGCAACCTCTAAATATATAAAAGATATAATGTAAAAAGATTAAAAACAATTTAAATCAAATTCCCAACAAAATTAAAAATTTCTACTGGATTTGAACCGGCAACTTCTAAACGCTTAAATTTATACACAAAATACGATCGTAAAATTGAAATAATTAACAATTTCTTTAAACTTAAGATGAGAATTACAATTCCCAGTTGCGAATAGAAGAGCGCACCATTAAATTTGATAATGTCCCAGTTGTTGAGTGCTTTTTATGGTCCGGTCCAGTTGATTATATGCGGCACATAATTGTGATGGGAGGGAAGGAAGCTGGCAGCTGGAAGATGTGTCCCCAAAAGTGACACACATTTACATAATTATTAGAAACAGTTAAATGTCCACAAATTGTAATCGTGGCACTTGGTCACTGGCCACGGGCACACGGGGGAGTCATTATATTGGGCAGTCGGGGGTCACATTATTCAAAGTATGCGGCGTCAATGTCCTGCTCCTGCTCCTGCCCTTGTTCTTCTTCTTGTTGTTGTTGCTGTTGTTGTTGCTGCCCACGCAATCTAAGGACAAAAATAACTTGGCGTAATTTGTGAGCGAAGGCGAGGGACTTGAGCCTGCAGCCCGTAGCCTGTTGATGTGCGTGTGCCTCGGACTATGTATTTAAAAATGTTCTATACTCACAACAACAACAACAACAACATCAGCAACAACAACAACAAGAGCAACAACTCGTAGAAATAAAATAAAATGTAATTTTTATTATGCTTCGTGGTTTTTATTGCCTGCTTTATCGTTCTACAAGTTCAGCGTCTTGTCTTGTCTGGTCTGATATTTGTCTATGGCATGTCCTTGTGTGTGTTTCGGCCAGGCCACACACACACACACACACACACATGCACACACACAGCTAGACAAATAGACTTGGCCTTTTGCGATATTTTCGTTTTTTATGGCTTTTTTATTGACTTGATTATTATGTTGCCTCTTGTTTTCGACCAAAAGCAAGCCAAGAAAACAACAACAACAACAACAACAACAAAAAAGAAGTTTTCTTAGGCTTCAACCCAGGGAAATTAAAAAATAATTTAGCGCCCAGCTCGAGGGCTGTTGCATAAATTTACCAAGATCTGGCTGGCACAGGCTGTGTCTGATTGCCTTACGGCTGCCGGCCACATAAATAAAGTCCCGATTCGAGCAGCAGTTTCTAATGACGCCCTTTTTTGCGAATTTATACGTACGTATGTGTTATGACAGTGCCGGACTCATATTTCACTGCAAGCAAATCACAAACGTTTGCGTCTCAATAAATTTTGAAGTTTTTGCCAAAAAACATTTAATTGAAAAATGTTCAACACGCCCCAGTTGCCAGACAACAGGGCGTTCGCAATTTATGTGCACACAATGCGAAATCTGAGCAAATTCTCGTTAACACTGAAAACTAATAAAGCTCTGTACGAGTATATTGTTTCACCAAATTGCCAGTAAAGGGCATCAAATATCCACTAAAATGACAAGTTTTGGCTCATTCGAAAAATCAAATGCCCAGCAGCTAATGTTTCACGTTGCGTATACTTGATTTAAAAGCAATTGAATATTGTGAGAGCTGGGATTTGAGCTTAATTTCTTAGCCATGGTGAACTGACTTTAAAAGCTCAAAGTATATAATGCAGGTTAATATTGCATTAAGATATATTTAAATATTGACAGGCGGAGATTGACAAAGAGAGATAGAGGTAGCGAGTAAGAAAGTGAGAGTAACTTACAGTGCGAGTATGAGCAGAGCTCAAGTTTATTACATTGCCAAACACAACTTGCAAGTATTAAATAACTTATAATCAAAGCAAGAAAACCAGTAGGTCTTACTTGAATTCATGAGAATCGCATAGAAGAGCAGGGAAGAGGGAAATAAACTTGATCAAATGTTAATTTACATGCATTCACACAGTCCACGAGCCTAATTTGTTTGAAAAATATTTATTACATGTTTACACTGCACCATGCAGATAACTATTGCATTAAGATAAATTCTTATTTAATTTATACGGAACACAACGTACTTATATAATACTTATAATAAAAGCAAGAAAACCAATAGGGCTTACTTGAATTCATGAGAATCGCATAGAAGGGCAATAATTGAACGTTGCTTTTCAGCGCAGTATGAAATAAACTGGAACAAATTCATAGAGTCCACGAGCCCAATTTGTTTGAAAACTATTCGAAAATCATATTAAAAAGAATTTCCACAGCACAGCCAAGCTGTTGGACTAATTTTATGCGTCTTTGTATCTATTTCTTTGCCACGAATTTTAAAAAGCCAATCTCTTCATTTGGTTGCCTTTAGAAAGGCATTTTATAAGCCCGAATATTGCCTGTGGCTCTGTGCCAAAATGACAAAAATTAAATGCTACAACGTCAACGGGCGAAAAAGAAAAACAAAACAAGCCACAAAAATGTTAGGAAAGCAGAACAGAACACGAGGGCTGAACGAGAAACCAAGTCTCATAATTAAAAATTAAGCCATTCGCCTATTAGTTTTAACCCTCATTAACTTTAGATAAACTAATCTCCAAAGTAAACCACTCGCATTCATGGCCTTTTGTGTTCGCGCGACCCTGCCCGAGGGTGGAATACCCTAACCCACCCCCCCACCTCACTCTAAGGTCCCCTCGGTTTTCAGGCCGCGCCTACAGTGCGTGAAAAGCTCATCACAAATGGGAGCGCGCTCTTAGAAAATCGCCATGAATTTTCTTTTTGCTTCAGTCGCTGCACAAAATGATGTAGAAACAGGACGAACCTAATAGTATGCAGGGCAAGAAAAAGAAAAACCAACACGAAGACGAAGACGAAGATGAAGCTGAAGCTGAACAAGAAGCAGCACAAAAAGCGGAATGAACCGGAGAAAAGAAAAATAATTAAAAACGCAACCTTGATAAAAATGAAATGTTTACAAAGACACACAGGCGCACAAAATAAAGAACTGTGACAAGAAAAAAAACCCCCCGTTGAAAGGCTAAAAAAAGCACAAAAAAATACAGAAACATTTCCACTGCACAAAACGAAAACAAAAAGCGGATACACGCAGCGGATGCAAAGTTTACTCAAGCAAGCCAAGGAAATGGGCAGAAGGATGGGGAGCAGCTCCTGCCACCCAACCGCCCGCCCACCCAGCCGAAGGAAACTGAATCGCAGAATGCAAAGTCAGGCGAAAGAAGAAAGCCTTAACTGAGAATTTTCCTCTTCGCCAAGCGCCATACAAAACGCCAAGCCATATGCTGCCCAAAACATGTAGTATAAAACTAAAAGGATTTTATGAACTGCGCTAAACTAAAACTCAACTTGGAGCTCGAATCAAAAACTTATACAGGATGCTTAAGACATATAGACTTTAGACTATATAGACACAAAAAGCTTATCAATTGTCTATCCTTAATAATCTAGAGAACAAACCAGGTTCAAATAGATACAATTGCCTGGAAGGGTAAACATAAAATAATTAGAATCTAGGTAGAGCATTTAAATGGGTTTAACGAACTCCGCTAAACTCAACTTGGAGCTCACCACTTGAATCAAAAACTTATGTAGTATACTTAAGTGCTATATGGACATAATTGACTTAGAAAAATTCTGCAAAACTTATCAATTGTCTATCCTAAACAATCTAGAGAACAAACCATGTCCAAATCGAAGCAATTTTTGTCGAGCATTTATCAAAGTTAACTAACAAATTTATTTGAATTCCAAGAATATGTAGAGCATTAAGAAGGGACTTAGATAATACACATATCAAATTTTTTGGCATTTTCCAGAATGATTAATATTTAAATTTAGTATCATACATAAAATCTAGACCCCAAGACCCATAATTTAAATAGGATGGCTTATAACAAAGTTAAGGGAGCTAGAAGTCTGGGAAGAAATATATATAAATATATTTTGAAATAAGAGTTTCTGAAAACTAATACTTAAAAAATTTCTTCTACATTTTAAGCTACATAAATCAATGGAATTTTGATAAAGTTATGGGAATTCCAAGTCTAGGTAGAGTGTTTATAAGAGACTTGGACAAATATAATAGAAATATAAAATATTTTGTGTTAGCGTAAATTTGAATTAAAGTATGAATAAAATTTAAATAAGGTATGAATTTAGAGATAAAATCTTAATTTTAAACAAATTTAACAAAGGCTCAAAATTAATATTTGATAAATTTCTTGAACAATTTAAGACAAGTATTCAAAGCAGTTCCAGTTAAAGGAATTATATTTAATTATCATGATAAGTATTTCCTTTTAAAAGACGACTTTATTGCCTATTTAGAAATATACACAGTTTGTTTAAATAGTTTAGTTTGTGTATATGTTTTAATTAGACCTACTTAAAGTTTAAACATTGGCTCTGCACAATCACTTAATAAACAAAACGTTAATTACAAAGCGCTAAAAATTGAGCAAACTACGCGAAGCACTTGACTTTACACCTAAATCGGAATAGAAGACGCGAGCAAACAATTTACAATTGAACAAAGCTGCCCGATTGGCCAGTTATAAGAATTATATCAATAATATTACGAGTATTTTGAGTGTAATTAAAGAATTTCCTATGCAAGGCATAGGAAATGTTTGCGATCTTAGACAACGAATCGAAATACACTCAAATTACACAAAAATCACACAGATTACAAATATTACAACAATCACATTGACTAAATAATGCTAAGCTAACTTTCTAAACATACACAATGGCCAATTGTCATGGATAAAGTCCTATTCGGCTCTTAACTGGGCCCCAGCTAATTGGCAGCTGGTCGTTGATTCTGCTGCTGCTGCTTGGCATGTCCCGCGTCGGATTTATTCTCGCGTACCAACAGCAGCAGCTGCAGCATCATCAACGCCTCCACCTTGTCGAGGGGATCCATAAAGCCGCGCTGCAGCCACTTGGGTATGGTGGTGCGCGCATGACTAAAGCCCAGCTTATTGAGTATATAATCGACGCCATATGGCTCAATCGATTTGCCAGCCCAGGAGAGCAGCCGCACCGTCGGCTCCAGATGCCATGTCTGGCAGTCAAAGTGCCGCCAATCGCGCACAAACGACTCGATATCAAAGCTGGGCAGCTCCACGTCGGGCTTGCTCTGCCCGGCCGCATCCTTGGCATCGCCTGTGCCGGCACTCGTTGTCGTTGCCGATGTCGTTCCCGTCGTGGTCGTCGTTGGTATTGCTGCTGTGGCAGCATTTGCCGCCGTGTTCGTAGTCGTAGTTGTCGCCAGATTCGTATGACTGCCCTGCAGTGGCTCCAGGCTGGTCTTGCTGCCGCCCAGCTGCTGGCTCTGCACAGTCAAATTCGTATTGGATGCGGTTTTCTTATCCTTGAGTATCTCGTCCGTCAAATATGGCTTGAGGTTGGCCTTCTGCGACAGATTTGGCGACGCTGCGCGCGCCGACTGAGCGCCAAGCTGCAAAAGAGAAAAGTCAAGTATTGGGAACTGTTTCACGCGGAAGACTTCTCCTGTCATACGCACCACCTTCTCCTTTTCGGTGACATAGGACGTTATCAGATCGTGCAGGAAAAAGAATGCATCCGCATCGACCGTCACAAATATGTGATCATCGAACTCCGTTATGAAGCTGCACAAAACTTCCGGCTTGGATTCTAGGGAGAACCAAAAAAGGTTTATAGTACACTTTTATATATTTGAGTAAAGATGGGTTACCGCTTGGCTCTGGCGTGCTGGAGCCCTGCTTGTGCTCGGTCTTGAAGTGCAGCTGGAGGCTGGGCAGCGCGAAGATGACCTCGCGATTGTGATTATGCTCCTGCGATTTGGCCGAGCTGGTGCCCGTGCTGCTGCTGCCCGTGGCGCGTGTACGCTCAATCGAATTAGAGGCTATCTCGCGCTCGCACTCCAGCATGGGAAAGCGATCCACAGCTGTTTGGGGGGAAAAACGCGAAATAAGCGAAAGGTAACCAACTGGAATTCCTTGCCAGACTCACCATCGATTTCGCTGTTGGCGAACGCGTAGTGGAACCATTCGTTGAGTGTCTTGAACTGCGGCGGAAAGATGATGTTGCGCGTGATGCGGCTGACAATGGCCATCGAGTGATTTTGCTGCTGCTGCACCTCCGTCGTCTGGCCGAGGCAGGAGGTCAACGTCTGCGTGACCAGCACCTCGCTGCTGTCCTCGATCTGTCGCGCCTCGGTGGCAAAATTAATCGACGGCGACTTGAGACTAAACAACGCCCAGGCCTTCGACTTGAAGTTGATGCCATGGAAACAGGCCAGCGAAATATTTTGGCCGCGCAGCTCCACGGTGCCGCCCAGCACATTGCCATGCCGGGGCAGGCGCGTCACCAGCGACGGCACCACCAGACCAATTGCCTGCGCCAGCGGCTTCTGCCAGTGCCGATGATGCCGTGCATCCGTGTTGTCCACGCCGCAGTAAATGGGAGCGGCTTGCGGCAGCTCTCCGTTGGGCTTCTTCTTGAGCTGCTGGCGGCGCTTGATGCTCGCGGTGCGATCCTGCAGACGCGGCTCGAGGCTGGAGAAGACGCGCTTGGACGACTTGAATTGCTGCGTGAAGAACTCCTCCAACTTAAAGTACATTTTCATCAGATCCGCCGTCGTCGACTTGGATATCATGATCTGCAGCTGATCCCAGCTGAGATCGCCATGGATAAAGATGAGCGCACGCGGCTGATCCTTGCCGCTGGCAGCCGCCTGCGTGGCCGTACGCCACTCGTCCTTCATCGCAGCCGCAAAGGTGCTGATGCGCGTCATTAGCACCGAGGTGCCCATATAGTCCAAGCGCAGCTCCAGCGCCATGAAGCTCAGACCCAGCGTATGATACGGCTCCATGCCGGCCTCCTCCTTGATGTGAAAGCGTTTATTGATCTTGTTCACCTCAAAGCTTCCGCCCACAATGCCGCCCTTGGCGTCCAGCGCCGAGCCACCCAAATAGATGCCTGCGTACATGTTCTTGTAGCCCGTGCTGCCGATGGACAACCGTCCGTCCGAACGGAAATCCTTGGTCAGCCAGACCACATTGCCGCACACATTGCCAATGTTCATTTGCACATTCAGCTTGGTGAAGTTCACCGCGAAGATGACCAACGTGTCCCAGGCAGTTATCTGATTCTTTTCCGAGGGCGGCGTGCCCGACGACTCGGCGCTTGAGGATTTGCCCAAGGATTTGAGCTTGCGCACGGCGCCAAAGTGGCCCAGTTGCTGGGCAGGCTGCTGTCCCTCAAAGTCCAGGCGCAGTTTATCCTTGGAGCGACCCTCGCTCGGCGTGGGCGTGGCCGGCGCACAGCCCGTGGGCGTCTCCCCGCCCGCCTGTTGCTGCTGCTGCTGAACGCTGAGATCACCCAGGAAGAGACGGCGGACAATGCGACGCCTGTACCAAGCTTTCGGGAAGGCCAAAATCTCGGTGAGGCGACGCATATCGTACTTGAAGCTGGCGCTGCCAATGTCCACAATTGTGGAGAAGCGTATGACGGCGCGGGATTGATCCAAGGCGCGCTTCGAGCTGGGCAGCGGCTCGATGTAGACCTTGCGGCAGCGCGTGATGTGAAACTTGACAAACTCCACATTGATGCTGAGCGAATCCTTGCGCTCGGTGTCGCTCAGCGGAGAGAACTGCGTCTCCTTGGAGGTCTTCTTGCCCCCGTACGGATGAAAGATGTACACATTGAAGTCGGCCAGGCAGCCCGTCACGCTCAGCCCGCCCTGCGGCAGCTGCGACGGCTCCGCAGCCGGCGGCTGCTGCTGCTGTTCCTCGTCGCCGCCGCTGCGCTTGGAGCTGAAGACAATGTCCAGGCTGGGCAGCTGCAGCATGCACTCCACCCGGGACACGGGCAGGCAGCTAAACCTAAACGTCGACGGCTGCATATGGAAGTAGACAATGACATCCACCGGAAACGAGGCGTAGGTCGCATAATTCGCTGGCAATATATCCAGATTAACAGGGGCTGTGTGCGTGGGCGTGGCCGGAACACTGTTCGCCTGGCGCGCGGGAATCGGCTCCAGCGTCTGCTCGAGGAACTCGAGGATGTGCGGCGATATGATCGTCTCCTCCGGTATGCTCTGCAGCGTCATCCAGGCGCTCAGCGTCGCCCGCTTGTTGCCCAACACGCGACGCACATGAGTTCCAGCCGGAGTCGCAGTCGCCGCTGGCAGCTCTGCGGGATCAGGTAGCGTGCGCGACTGATAGTGCAGCTTAACATCCAGGCCGGGTATGTGAAAGATGGTGAGATCCGCGAGCAGAGCATTGTTATGGGCACTGGCATTGAAGCGCAGCTTGCTCTTGTCGCGCTGCCGGCGCGACGGCGTCGGACTGCCCCAATCGTTCCCGATGCTCCGCTCCCGTTTGTGCGTCTTAACGCTGGCGCCGGCGGCGGAAGCTGAGGCTGCGCCGGCTGCGTTGTAGGCAGCTCGATCCTCGCCGCTGTGGTTGTCCTTGGTGTGGAGGACGCATTTGCCCGAGTTGACCAGCACCTTGACGTCCAGCTCGAAGTCAATGTTCGGCTCCGGCTGCTGTTTGAGCGCATGGGCATGCGCATGCTTGCGCCGCATCTCCACGGAAATGCCATCCACATCCATTTCGCTTGGCGTGCAATCGCCCTGGAAGCCAATGCTGCGCCAGTCGAGCTCATTATCCGCCGTCTCCGTGTCGGTGTCCGCATTCGGCAGCGATGTCTGCCGCATCGCATCCGTAAAGGTGACCCGACCCACGCCCGTTTTCAGCGAAGCGCTGCGCGAATGACACGAAGCGGGCGTGCTCTGCAAGCTGGAGATTTCATCATTGGAGGCGATCGTGTCCAGGCGTCGACCCGCATAGCTGTGACCGCCATTGTCCAGCGGCAGCTCTCGGACCGGCATCCCGACAACAACTCCGCCGCCGCCGCTGCCCATGTACGACTGGGAGCGATTGTAGTTTTTGAGGGATCGACGCAGCGAGGGACGCTTCCACTTTTGGATCATGTCACGGCGGAAGTATTTGTAGCAAATGGCCTGCAGCTCCTGGAGGCGACGCTCCTCGTGCGCGACGGTGTTGTGCGAGGCGCCCAGCGTGCGCAAATCGTTGATGATCTTCAGCTGCTCGGCCATTTCCTTCTCCATCATGAACGAGCGCTTCTTCGAATCGATCGTGGGATCGAACACAAAGGCGGGCAGATTGTCAAACTCGCCGCGTCGCCGGACATACGTGTCCCGGCTGCTCTGGTCGCCCTCGTCGCTGTCGGGCGATTCCATTTGTGTGTCGTCCTCCTCGAAGCCCGTCAGCATGGTGAGCGTGTGGCCCAGCGACGACAGCTGCTTGCCAATGTTCACATCCAAATGGATGTCCACGCCCTCCATTTGCCATTTCACGTTCAGCAGCCATTTGGCATTCTCGCCCTTCTTGGCGGCCGTGGTGCGCGAGCACACCTCGAAGGTGCCCTCCGAGACGACGCACACGTTCATGATGGGCTCCACGCAGCTCGGTTTCCAGTCATCCAGATTCGTCTCAAAATCATCGGCAAAGCGCAGGCACAGGCCCTGGAACTTGCCCTTGGACACCAGCGAGCCCGAGTTGCACGCCGAGATTATCGTGTTTTCCAGCGTGATGACCACCGCGCCCTTGGCATCAAAGTCCTGATACGAACGGCTGCCGTACGACTGTGAAGAATATGCGGGATATTAGACATGGGCATCTACTAGCTGACATTTTGCACATCCATCTCTAGACTCTTCCAATTGTAGACTATGGTTTTTTACATATTTTTCCGCCCTTGGTAAATTTAAAGCTACCCTTACTCTAAATATAATATATTAGCGGGCATTGCCCGGCCTTGTCCGTGTGGTCGATTTGTGCTTACAATTGTGGTACACGCCCGTGGGAGATTGAAAACCACCCATCTTGATTTCCACTTCCATTTAAAAATATGTTTTCGATGCATCGAATAATGAACAAAATCTTGGAATTGGAGGTTTCTTGAAGCTAGAAAACCTTTGACGCGCAATTGCCAAACAAGAACATATCGAATAAATTCTGACAAAGACCTGTAAAAAGTGATTTTAAAGCCGGGTGGAATTGCCCAAATCGCAGAAACACGCGAAAAATAAGTTTGACGCAAATCAGACAAAACGTAAAACTAATCACAATAAATCTTTGAATCGCCAAGCCAAAAACGTATCAAATAAATTCTCACATGGATGGTAAGTAAAAAACATTCATACAACCGTTTTCCACCAATTTCTCACTGTTGCGGGTGGAATCGCCCAAATGGTCGAAACACGTATTCATTAAGTTCTTTTCGCATTTCCCACAGTGAAATGACATTTTACATAAATATTTGAAACAGAGCTCGAAATCCATTTCAATTTTGTGATGTAAAACTTGAAAGCCGAATAAGAAAATTTGAAAGAGGTTTGGAATTTGCGAAATGTATGACACACGGCTCAAATCGGATAGTTAACAAATAAAAGTTTCACAATTCTCAAGATTTCTCCACACTTTCTATGTCCCAATCCCAAAGGTAATTAAAGTTTAATCTAAAGCTTTCTATATCTCCCAAATAGTCAGTCGAAGATTCAGGACAAACCGTTTTACACATATATAAAAGATAAATATTCGATGGATTTTTGACTCACCACCGTGTTGACCTGCTTGAGGGGTAAACAGATGCCCATATCCTCGACGGTTAGTTGCAGGAACAGCGTGGATAGATTCGAGCTGGCGATCTGGCCAAATGCAACGCGATCGAAGACCTGTTGGGTGTCGCGATGGGGCGTGTGCTCGTAGCAGAGATTGGCACGCTTCTCGGCCCAATACTCGTAGGCGTTCTTGTAGTTCAGCCAGACCAATATGGCCTTGTCCACGGCTATCGGCTGGACGTAGACCAGGGGACGCTTGAGCGTCAGCAATATGAGCTCCTTGTCCTCGTTGGGCAGCTCATCCTGGAAGGCGTTACGCAGTCCGATGGTCGTATGAAAAAAGGCATATTGCTGAAATTCTGGCTCCGCCTCGTCAAAGATCACGTTCCGTATGATCTGACCGAGCGACAAATTAAAATCAATGTGCGCCTTGAAAAAAAGCTTGCGATTGCTCAAATCTCCCAAATTCTTGACACGATTCGACAACTGCAGCTCCAACGTGCCCGTCTCGAAGCGCACCGCCGACGAGCACGGCGTGGTCGCAGTCAATTGAATGCGCTTCATCGATATGTTGATGGAGAAGAGTATGCGCTTCAGCGTCGACTCCGGCACGCTGGCATTGTCCCCACTTTCCTCGGTCCACAGCGGCACCGGCTTCTCGCCGCCATAGACTTTCTGCAGCACCTCGTTGATCTCGCGCATGAAAACCTTCTGCACAAAGACCAAATGGTTGAGCAGATCTGTGGTCAGACAGCGCTCGAATTCGCCAATTTCGGCGCTGGCATTCACATATCCGCCCTGCCGCAACACAATGCCCTCCACGCTCTCCGTGCACTCCTGTCGATTGTCCGGAATATATTCTGCCAGCACATGCACGGGCGGCAGCCCGATGCACGCCTCTGACGGCAGGTTCATCTCGTTCTGAAAGAGAAACTAGATTAAGTTTTGTTTTAGGTACATTGTCCCTCGACTCACCTGAATCTTGGTATTGAAGCTGAGCGTGTGCGTGGGCAAATCGATGACAAACTTAGCGCGTTGGCCCGTGACGCCCATGGAGCTGACATGGTTCATGCGGTATTGCGCCTGCAGCGAGGGCAGCAACGCCGCATTGATGGACAGGCTCTGCAGCAGCACGTTGAACTGCATGACCAGCGGCTGCAGCAGCCCGTTCTGATGCACTGGACCTGGCTTGGCCTGGACGAGGCGTGCGGCGCGCCGCGCTGCAAACTGTGGCTGCGGTTGGGTTGCACCGCCGCCGGAGATGGTCCGTTCGCGCATTTCGCTGTTGGCGTTAGCCACGCCAACGCTGCCGGCACCGCCCGAGTTGCGTGCATGAAAGGGCGACTCGGGCTCCTCGGCCGTGTGCGTGCGCAGCGTGGATCTGCCCGAGTTGCGTTTAACGCGCAGCTCCTGCAGCGTCGAGGACAGCTGCTTGGAGCTACGCGTCATCATGCCGTGCAGTGCGACCGGATGCTGTGGTATGTCTATGTTGACGGGCCCGATGGAGACCAGGCCGCTGTTCTTGTCCTTACCGCGCTTCGAGAGGCTCGAGTAGAGCGTCTGGCTCTTGCCCACGGTCACCTTGACGACGGTTCTGCGGGCGGGAATATCAATTGTTAGCAAGCGAAACTAAATTAAGGATCTCTTTCTAGTACTTACTGCTGGCTGGGCGCCACGCCCTCGAGCAGCACGATCATGGCGCGTCCGACCTGGCCGGTGAGGGAGCATTCCAGGGAAACGGGTCGCGCCTTTTTGCGCCAGGTGGCCGTGCTGTTCAGCGTGGTGATCTCCGACTCGAGCTTCAGGCCCGACAGCGTCGCCAGCAGACGCGTCTTGTGTATCTTGGCCACGCCGAAGACAATCAGTCGGGTTCGCTCCTGCGGCACGCCATCCACCAGCTGCATGTCGCGATGCTGCGGCAGCGGCGTCGGCGCATTCGTCAAATCGTCTTCGTCATTGTTGCTGAAATTGGGCGCGGGTTTCTTATGCTCGTTGAGTGAGCTGCGCTGCACCACGGTCTTGGTCTCCGGCATGGTGCCGTACAGCTCCAGCAGATGGTAGATCGTCTTCCAGCAGTTGGGCGTTTCCAGCAGCAGCGTCGGCGGCAGCGGGGCAATGCCCGACTTGGTCAGCGTGTTGTTGTAGTCGCCGCTGACGCTCGTCGCGCAGCCGCCATTAAGCGAGGCCTTCGACTCCGTCGCCAGCTTTAATATGTTCTGTTCGTGCAGCGACATGGTGGGACTGTCGCGCAGCGGCGAGGAGCTCGACTCGTTCAAATTTGTGTAGCCCAGCTTGCCCTTGACCGATTTGCCCGTGGAGCGCAGCTTTTGCGCAAAACTCTGCGGCCGATTCTTGGCATTCGGCGACGGCGTCAACTGTATAATTGGCGCCATGCCGCCGCCGCTACGACTACGTCCCGTCGAGGGCATGGTCGGCATGGTCTCGTTGAACTTGTCGTAGCGCTCGTCCGAGAAGCTCGCGCCATGGCACACAAAACGCTCCGCAACCGAGGCAAAGGCCAGCATATCCGTGGGCTCGGAGGCTGTAAAAAAACCGTTAGGCAAAAATATTAAATTTGAAATTATTTTTAATAGATACCCAAACTGCACTCGTCCTTGGTCTGGCTCTTTTTGCTCAGCTCGGGATGCTCGTGGAACTCGTTCTGCGCGTCCTTCACGTTCTGATACATATTGCAGATCTGATGGAGCAGCCGGAGCAGCGGCATGTTGACCTGCTGCGAAATGAAGCGCACATTCAGGCTGAAGTTGATCACGGTGCTCGTGTGCTTCTTGAGCTGCCGGCGGGACATGTAGATGACATTCTGACGCGCCTGATCGACCATGCCGTCGGACATTTTGAGCACCTCGAGCTCAACGCCGACGCGCTCGCACAGAAACAGCGGAGTGTCCATCATGATGGAGGCGCGTCCACCATTCGATTTCTTGCTCAGCTTGGCGGCGGGCTTTGAGCTGTTTGTGCTCGTTTTCTTGTCGCCCGCCTCGCTCACGACAATGTCCACGCGTATCGAATCAAAGGTGCCAATCAGGGAGAGATTCGTGCCAAAGTTCTCCAGCGATGAGATGTCCGTATTTGAGAATTTGTTGATCATCTGCTGTGGCATCACGCCCAGGCACGTGAGCAGCGGCTCAAAGATCAGATGCGCGTCCAGCAGCTTTATGGAGTCCTGCATGATGGCGCTGCGCGAATGCGTCTGGCCATTCAGCTTGGCCGGCGCGGGACGGGCGTGCTCCTTTTCGGCGGCATGCTCCTTGCTCTTCTTGCTGTTGTCCTGCTGCTTGGCCATCCAAAAGTACAAGTCCTCCTTGTGATTCTCGGCGCCCAGCCAAAACTTGTTCACCGAGTTCGTCGAGCTCAGCGAACCCTCCTGCAAGGCGCCGTACTCTGCAAGGGATAAATCGATTATATATGAATTTTATTTATATATTTTAGAACTTACCAAACTCTGGCACCTGTTTCTCGACCAGACCCGATATAATGGGAAGCATTTGTATGCTGGAACGAGACGAATTGCCATGTGAATAATTCGAGGCTTTGCTGTGCACTTTGCTCAGACTTCAACACATATTTATATATTATTATATTTATGCGATGGGTAATTGATAAAGAAAAGAAAAAAACACGAACACAGGCAAAGGCATTAATATACGAGACATGCATGAGCACAAGGCAATCAAATGGAGAGCTGATGAAGCACTTACCCACGACGTGTGTGGTGCATGTTGGGCGATGTCGATGTGGATCGCTGGGATGCCGGTCCATGATGTGCTGCCTCATGGCCATAGGACATGCCACCATATTGCGTATTGTCTAAATGGGGAAAGGTAAAGGTATTGAGTAAATGCACATAAGATAAAAACAAATATCACAATTTTGCGCTCAAGTGGAGTTAGAGACTAGAACTGAATTTTGTTGAGTGCAGTGTGCGAAATAGCTGAACGTGGCGAATATTATAAATATAAAGGCAATTCCCGAGAATAAAAGAGAAGTAAATTAAAGATAGAATACCCCTGTAGACAAAAGTCTGAAGGTTTCGATCAGATATGCTAGAGGAAGCATGGAAAATTAAACGTTTATCCAAAAATAAAACTGATTCTTCGAGCGAGATAAAAAAGTCTGTATGACAAAATAGTCTGATACAAATAGGATATGGACCATATATAAAGAGTGAATATGTGATATAAATAAGAGCTCGATTGTCGTCCAATAATTCCTATGGAATCTATATGAGAAAGTGGCTCGATCCGAACTTCCCATACAGAAAGACGGATCCATGTAAAGTATCATGAAGATAGTTTATAAACTAAGAATCTTGTTTGCATAGAAACAGACGGACGAAAGGGGCTATCTCCTCCGTTCATACTGATCAAGAATATATATACTTTGAATAAATGAATATTAACTAATTAATAATATATATACTTTAAAATTTAAATTAAAACGCGCTTATTAAGCACACTGCACAACATAATTGTAGCCTTAATTTTAGGACAGTATAGCCAGAAAGAAAAGTTGAAGTAACATTGAATATTTGGATAAAAAAAAAGTGCAAACGCAAAGCATCAAAAACAACATGAAGTCATGAACACTTAAAGCATTTGGAAACAGAAAAATATGTATGGAAAAAAGTTGGAAAAAAAGACAAATAAGAAAAGAAAGTTAAGTATGGATACAAGTTGCTGAAGGAGCAGCAGAAGTAGGAAAGAAGGAAAAACATTTAAGACCAGACAAAAAATGCCTGTTGAGTTCAGGCACCTTTTGCGTAGCCCAAAAATTAACAACAGTAACGTGCATAAAAAACAAACGTATAAAAAAATATATCGACTATGTCTATCAGTAAAAAATATATATATATTAGTTATAACAAAAGGGAGTTAACTGCATTGGTTGCAGTTGAGCAGCGTTAATCAAAGGAATACCAATGTGAGTTCGATGATGCTGTGTTTGCCCAAGTAATAAAGCATTCTCACTCTCTTCCGGATTCTCGCCGGCGCCAGCATAGGCGCCCATATCAACATCACCTTCACACTCATCCGCCTCGCACTCCTCCTCGTTCTGCGGGAACGAGAATGTCACGTTAATTGGACGCGCCAGCTTATTCTTGTACTGATGCTCAAACAAAATGGGATTATACAAGGTGTTCTTCCACTGACGACTCAGCACAATGATGCCCTGTTTAAATGGAGATGCGATTAAATTATATTTATATATAGGCATTTATAGATATTGCACTCACCTGTCGCAGTGTGTTCAGATGCGGGACCTCGCCATGCTGGAAGATTTGCTCGATGCGCTGCACTCCCTCGTCCAGGACCAGTTTCTGCATAATGTAGCACAGCTGACAGCTGGGATCCTCCTGTAGCGTCTTCGACAGCAGCGTATAATTGTTCGCATAACGACTCTGGGAAAGATGCAGAATATACAATTAGCGTATGCCATGTAAATTACTCCAACTGCCCACCTTCTTGATCTTTGGATTGCGCTGGATCTTCTCGTTTTCCATGGCGTCAGCCATGAGGCAGGCTGCGACAGCCGTTTGGCGCGTGTGCAGCACCTTCATGAGGGACACGATTTTGATGGCCAGCCGATTGCTGGGATTCATCCAGGCTGTGATGGCCGGCGAGGCGGTGCTCAGCAGATTCCAGTCCAGGCGCGTCAAATCGATTTTGCGCGTGATGGGCACACAAGGAGGCGCCGCAAAGTTAAACCACACGGATTTGAGCTCGATCACGCAGGAGGAGGTCTTGTCGGTGCCTTTGACATTCGAGAGCGCCTTGTCGTAGCCATCCTTGGCGCCATCTTTGCCCGCGCCACTCTGCTGCTTCTGAGCGCCTGCTGCCTGTTGCGAATTGGCGCCCGCTCCGCCCTTCTCCACATCCTCATCGGCCGGCTGCTTGGGCGTCGCCTTGCGTCCGTGCTCAGCAGCCGCTGGGCCGCTCTCGCTGACAATAACACTGTCCAGAGCATGATGGAACTTCTCCTTGGGCGTTTTGGGCGTCGGCGGCTTTTTGGTAATCAAACGCCAAGCGGCCTCCGCCTTCGAGGTGGCTCCGCTGCCATCTGCAGTCGCCGCTGCGGCTTCACTGCCCGACCCGACGACTAGCTCGTTGAGATTGAAGCCGCCGCCGCCGGCGGAAGCAACGCCATCGGCTCCGCCTGTCATCTCGGCGAGCTCCTCTTTGCTGTTCTCCGATTTCTCAAAATGTGAACGCTTGACAATCTTGACGCCCACACCCTCCAGGCCGCACTCGAACATGATGTACCCAATGCTCTCGATGCCCGTGCTCTCCGGCATCTTCAAGCACTCGAAGAGCACCTTGCTCTTGTGCTCTGGTATGGCTGTAACGATGACGGGCGTCTCGGGCGCACACGACTGGCCCTCGGTCTTGAGGCGACGCAGCTGCGCATGCGCCCGGCCGATGTCCAGCGTTATGACCAGCTCCTCCAGCTGCTTCTCTGAGGTCTCGATGAGTATGGGTTCGCCCTGCACATTGTCGGGTCGCGTCTGCGAGGAGAGATGCGCCAGCAGCGCCCGCGTGCCCTTCATAATGCCGCCCTTCTTGTGGCTGCTGCCCGACTGAACTGTCTGCTGTATGTAAACATTATGCATGGAGGCGCGTGTGGTTTTCCCCAGATGAAACTTTGTGGAGATGCCCTCCATATAAAATGTTAGCAGCGAGACGCAGCTGAGATCCTGTTCACAAATAGATAACTTGTAAATGGCAGTTCCTTTGTATATCATGTCCTCCACTCACCTGGACATTGTCCAGCGCAGCGACGGATATGATCTCCTCCACAATGGACGACTGCAGCATGGTTATGCTCACCTTGGGCAGCACAATCAGTCCCTGGGTCTTGGTCGATATGCTCTCCTCGTAGACATCGCTCAGGAATGAATCGCCGGGCCCCTGCAAATGGCGCTCGGTTGTCGAGCGCTTGGAGTTCGAGTGCACCTGCGACCAGTAGCTGAGACTCTGATCCCGCTTGAGTATATTATCGTTCTTCACTTTGGCTATGCACGAGGCGTGGATAAAGTTAACCACTGACAGCAGATGCATTGACTGAATCGTAGGTACGGCGGCCTCAACCATTCTGCAAGGGATGAAAGTATTTTTATAGTATGGATAACCTTACACAAGAGCGAAGCTTAAGGGAGAGAAGCTTTAGTCAATAGTTGACCAAAGGCAGCAAGAGAGCAGTAGAGTAAGACGCGATAAGAGGAGAAGAGACAAACAATAAAAAAAGCTAAAAATATTTAAGCTTAAGATAATAAAAGAAAGTCTACATGGTCGTGAAGCGAGAAGCGATATGTGATTCGATGGAAAATTAAAAGAAAGTCCACATAGTTCTCGCTTTCTCCTTTTGACTGTTCAGACTTCTTCCAGATGTGGAAGGTAATTATATTACCTACCGATATTATAAAGCCCTACCCACATTGACATTTAGTTTCGTCGGATTTTTGTTTAACCCAGTCAACTAGTCAAAACAAAATCATTGTCATTCGACCAGAATAAGATAATATATATATACTACAAATTTAAGTGCCAAAGGTTTCCGAAAATATGTTTCTACTGCAGATTGGTTTGCTCTTGGCCTTGCTGTCCCTTATGGCAGCGTATCCCTTGGTAGGTAGACAATACTTTTCTAGCTAACCCATCAGGCTAAAGGCTCGACCAAGCAGGAAGGTCAAGGGAAACCCGGACAGAACGCGGCTCTTGATCCGGCCGACTATCCCGATCTGACGCATGGGCTGAGCGATGCCGAAGTGGAGTCCACACTAAACGGCCTGTCGCTGGACGATTTGAATGCGCTGAATAAGCTCTTGGATGATGCTGGCAATGGACCATTCGATTTGGAGGGTATGTAGCATAGAGAATCGCCATAGAGCCCAGTCCATAATTAATTCCTTTCAAAGCAAGCAAGCCTTAGGGGACACCATAGACAGGCAAAGAAACAGCACTACGACGACATGGATGCCGTCGACGAGGACCTGGAGGTTGCTTTGAAGTCGAACAAGCAATCGCTGGACGATAGCTGCCACGACGAGGATGACTCGGACAAGGAGAAGGACCAGTGCACCGAGCGACCCAAGTGCATTAAGCGACCCACCACACGACGCTGCACCTCGACCACCCGAAGATGCGCTACCACGGCGTGCAAGTCCCTGGATGGCTTCCTGGACATCCATGTGGATGGTGCCAAGTTCGAGGGAGGGTCTAAGAAGAACTGCAAGGACATCGAGGAGTGTGATCCGGAGGACCAGATGTGCCTGCAGCGCAACCAGCAGCGGGCCAAGCAAAGGTCGAACATACAAGATTTCTCCGATCTGGCCATGGACCAGGAGCCCAGCAGCATGGACAGTCTGGAGCGCTTGGCTGCCCAGGCGCACCGCGACGAATCCCTCAAGCTGCACAAGCAACTGGACGGTTGGAATGGCAAGGACGACACTTTGCCGGATGTGTTCAACATGGACTACGGCAAGCTGTCCAATGCGAATGCAGCTGGGAATATGAATGACTTTAAGGAGCTGCCCAAGCTGGTGGCCGAGGACGAGGGCCAGCCGCAGCAAAGCGTGGAGGAGTCCAAGCAGGCGGAACTCCAAATGCCCTACGAACGTCATCAGCTCGCGCGCACAGCACACGAGCAGCAGCAGGCGCTTCAGCAGGAGGATAAGGAGGAGGATGACCTGGATGGCTCGGCGCTCGATGAGAATGCGGCACCAGCTGCCGTTGAGGAGCGTGGAGCCGGCGACGAGGTCGAGGCCGCCGAGCCATTGCCGCTGGCCAACGACATGGCAGCCAACGATGGCGACAGGTTGGCCGCATAAATACACATACGAATGCAATCGAACTACCTTACACACACACACACATGCACACGCACACGTTCCTGTTACCTGTTAAATTTTGCAGTTTTATTGCGCAAAATGCGCGCGAACCCTTGCGCTATTTTATCCAAACCGAGAACGGGGTCATCAAGAGCGAGGACGAACCTGCCGAGCAGCAGCTGCAAACGGACAAACGACACAGCGAAATGCTCAACTATGACGCATACCAGCTCTCCAATCCTGGCCAGACTCGGCTGGAGTCAAAGCGCTACAAGCGCAACAGCCGCAAAACCGACGATGCACCCGAGGTAAGTCGAGCCCGGCACATTTAACAGACAAATAAAGACCCGCTGTAGAACACGAACGAAAGCTATCTGAAGAAGCTGATGGACTCGTTCCCACGTGATCAGGGTGGCCAGAGTAATCTCAACATGGCCATAAGGCTGGCTAAGCGCACGCATTTTCGCGTCAAACGAAGTTAAGTTTTTCCACAATTCCATTTGTTTAATTGACTGAGGTGTCTATTATATATATGATTGTATATATTTTATAAGCCTGTGCGAATAAATTCGTTAAATCGCTTGCAAATGAACGAAAGCAGGGATTACCCGGCGTTAACCGGGCTTGGTTTTTTCTTCACATTCACATCGTAGTACCAAAGACAATATACAACACTAAGATAAGTTAGGCCCATAAATTTGAATGCGACTCAAAATTTCTAGCTTGGCTTTTCAACTGGCTTTCACTTGGCTTTGCATTTGGCTTTTCAACTGGCTTTTCAACTGGCTTTTCATTTGGCCTTTCAACTGGCTTTTCATCTGGCTTTGGCCACTTCTAACGACACGCCAGCCGACTGGCTCTTCGCTCTCCAAAAGCCAGACGAACGAATGCCAGCCTGCCTTCAACAAAACAGGTCGGGAGGGATGGATTTAGCGAAAAGTGCGTCACCCCTCAAGCGCATTTTCGCAAAGCAGTTAAAAGATTAATAATGCGAGAAATACTCGATTTAACAGCTTTCCGCCCATTTTTCACTTTCGCAGGTGGATATTTGTTTCTTTTACATTCGACTCACCTTTGCAAGCCTTCTGGCAGAAGAGGCGTGAGAAATATATTTAGCTGTCCCTTCAGCCTGGCGACCACCGAGGTGCAGGCCGCGCCGCCCTCCGATTGAAGACTCATGAATTCGCCGTCGTCGAAGCCGTTTGTTGTCTTGTCCGACTCCTCCTCCTTGAGCAGGACACTGGGATCCCAGGGATGCGATTTGGGACCGCCCATAAAGGTGGCCGAGCTGTTGCTGCCGGTGGTGTTTTCATAGCGCGGCACCACTTTAATCTCACGCCAGCACGAGTACAGATCGAAATGCGGCAGCATTTTGCTGCCTATATAGGTCAGGCCGCCGTCCTCGTTCTCGTGGAAGAGCGGGGTGGAGAAGACGTCCGGCCCGAGCGGAAACGAGCAAGCGTTCCAGTTGAAGCACTTGACCTGCGACAAATGATTCAAGTAGCTGGCCATCAGCAGCGGCGAATCGATAATGGGTCGATTGACCTGCTGATGCAGGTTGACCAAAGCGACGTCCTCCTGCGAGGACATGGCCGAGATGAACGAGTTCGAGGACAGCGAGGGCGTGCCCGACGACGAGCCACGCGAATCCGCCTGTGAAATGCAGAGCAAAATCAAACAATTACAAAGGTGTATTAAAAGAAGTCCATGGCTGAATGTCTACAAATAAAATCGAAAGTGGGCAGACCAAGGCAAAAGGTGCAAAAGGTGGTCAAACGAATACTTAAAACTAAACTAGAAATCATTTTGCTTAGACTAGCTCCAAGTTCCATGCAGAAGGTGAGACATGCAGGCAACATACGTATTAGAAACCCTTGCAGAGAGTTGAACCACAATCAAACGAATTTTTGGAAGCTGTAAAATGCATGATTCGAAATTTGTTTTATAGAAAATGATTAAGAGGGCGCTTGGAAGAAGATAAAGAGAAAACCTTGGCACGGTTGAATATATATTGATATTTATAAATCAAGGTAGCGAAACACTTTTTAGAAGCGGTAAAATGTATGATTATAAATTTGATTTGATTTTATATATAGAAAATGAGAACAAGATCTTTTAGAAGAAGATACAGAGAAAAGATTATAAACACGTTTCCTCTGCAGGAGCACAGGGGAATAAATATATTTCCATATTTTATATAAATTGAGGTATCCAATTTCGACGATTTTATACAGACGGACTAGGCTAGTTGGAAAGCAGAAGGTTCTCTCTGCCCGTTAAATATATTCTAGCATTTCCTACTTTTTTATCCATTTATATAAGCAAAGTGTATCCCAGGCAGGTATTAAATCACCTTTGCTTTGGCTTTTCAAGAAAAGCTTAAATTAAGATAAGAAAAATGTAACTCTTGAAGTTCAGACTGTCTGCAAAGGTATACTTAGCATCGGTATTCCGAAGTTAATAGCCTTTATTAACCAAAATAATACGCGACAATGTTTTAAAGATTAACAATTGGCTAATAAGGAAAATAATTGTTATTTTATTGCGCTACATGTTTAAGTTTAAGGATTTTGAATTAGTTATTGTATTTTTTGTGCTTTGGTTTGCTTTCGCTAGGAACTAAGAACTACTCACGTCGTGAACAAAATGTCGGTACTCGGGTCGTGATGATATATTTGTTAGTTTTCTTATAGGTGTGGCAAGACCGTGAATGCGTCTCGCGTATTCGTTCTGGATTTATTTTTATTATTTTGGTTTTATTTTGATTTTAGCGATTAGTTTTGTATTGATTTTCGTTTTGGATGAATCGAAAGATTGATTTTGTGGAGAGGAATAGAATTTGGGTGTGGATTTATGTTTATATAAAGCATTGATAACAGTTTTTGAGAGAGTTGAGAGCAACATATCTTAAATATACTTAGAGAAGCATGCAAAGTTCTTCAGAACTGGGCTGCAATTTTAGTTTGTGGTGAGAGTGAAACATTAACTAGGTCCCAAAAGCAGTAAAGCCTCAATGTGTAGAGTATATAATATATATCGCATATAGATTTGAATACGTAAAGACCTAACATAGAGATAGCGAAGTATTTTGGAGATTTAGCTCAATTGTTTTTACCAGTTCCGTGGTGCTCTGCGGCCGCTTGGGCAGCGTCTTGTTGCTCTCCGGCGCATGTATCTCCAGATCGCTGCGATAGGTTGGCAACGTGTGGCTGCCATTCTCGCCAATGCTGCAAAAGATTGGGAATCGGATTTAGCTATTGGCTGTGGGCTACAAAATTCTATAAGACTTACCTGAAGTCCGAGGAGAAGCGTTTTCTGCCCGACAATATGATGGAGCCGTTCGCGCTGCGCTGCTTCATGGAACCGCGCTGTGAGAGCACATTGGATATGTCCTCCTCGGCGGAGAAGAACATCTCGGAGGGATTCTCCGAGGTCAGCGATATGGTGCGCTGCACCTCGCGCGGCATCTGTTCACCTGAATGCAGCACAATGTCCGCTATCTCGAACTCGAGAGGATGCGAATGTGGCGCCGAGTGGGACATCTCGTCGGGCATCTGTGTGGAGAGGAGGATATGATGAAACTATACTCAAGATACTTTTCGTATAGCACATGCTTACCTCATGCTCATCGTCGAGCGCCGCCTCGCCGGTCAGTCTGGAGTCCGAGATGCTTGTCTTGGGCGGCGACACGCGCAGCCTGTGCGAGTCCGAGCCGCGTCGCTGACTGCTGGCGCCGCTGCTGCTGTTTTCAATGGAATCTTGCTGCAGCTGCAGCTTCTTGGAGGGACTGTCCAGCAGGCGAGCGTAGGGCACCTCCACGGAGGTCTGGCGTGTGCATGTGTAGCGCTTACTGCGCCGCTCCAGCGTATTGGGCGAGGCGATGCTTTCGCGCGATCTGTTGCGGCTGCTGGCCAGCTCCGGCTTGTCCACGACGGCGCCGCCGCCAATTTTGAACAGTTCCGACTTCTTCAGGCTGCCGTTGCGCAGCTCCACGGCGGGTCTATAGAGCTTGCCCTTGCCATTGAAATCGTCCGCATCATAGAGCGAGACGCAGTGCAGGCTATAGGGAGGCGTGTGGAAGACCAGCTGGCCCTGATGCAGAATGCTCTCGCCAAAGCCAAAGTCCTTGTTGTTGTTAATGATGCTAAAAAGGGGAAATAAATTAAGGTTTAGCGTGAGCCAAGTTAACAATAACTATTCTTCTCCTACTCACAAGTAGCGCGCAATGTTGTAATTGTCCTGCACATCCTGCGCTGTGGGCTTGAAGAACTTTTGGCCATTGCGATTGGTGCCAAAGAAGGCGCAGCCACCGATGCAGCCGCAGCGCGAGGTCTCCGCGGCCGAGCTGAGCGCGTTGCCATTGTTGGACCATAGGAACCACAAACGCTTAAACTTGGCGTCGTGTTCGCGCAGAAAGCTAAGCAAGAGAATAAAAAATTAAACAATATAACGAAGATTGAATGAGGAGGTATATATTGAAGGACTTTTTAGTATGGAAACAGACAGATGGAGTCTCCTTTTTGCATGATGAAGCGGATGTCATATATTGAGGGACTTGTTAGGACAGAAAGGATGAAGCAGATGTGGCAAATATTGAGGGACATGTTAAGACAGAAACAGAAGGATTTGGGTCTTCTTCTTGCATGGATTGAGAGACTTTTTGACATAGAAATCCGTCTGTTTCTATGTCAAAAACTCTGTCAATATAACCAATAAAAGATCGGCTGAAGGATAGACGGAGTCTCCTACCCACACATTTCAACCCCATCCTATAGGGTATTAACAGACGAAACTCACTTGTGCTGGACGAGATGCAGCTCGTGGTCGGGTATGGGCAGCGCAGAAGCGCCTTCCAGCAGAATGGGGCCCAGCGAGGTGCAGCCCACCTCCACCCAGTTCTCGCAGAGCTCTGCCGTTTCCGGCGTCCGCTTGGCGGCATTCGCATCCGCCACGTTGTCGCGCAGCTTGCTTTGTCGAGCTTGTTCCTCGCGCGAGTCGCGACGCTGCGAGAAGGAGTTGGAGCTGCGCTTGCCGCCGGCTGCCTTGTGGTGTCCACTGCTGGGCACATCCTGTGACTTGAGCGAGTCCTGGTCGGCGCGTCGCAGCTTGCCGGAACGATTGCTGCCCGTCGTGTTCGTGTTGTAGCTGCTGCTGTTGGGCGCATTGCCCGCGTGCAGCATGAACAGGCGCACCAGGATCGAGGGCAACAGGCCCGAGATGCCCGACTTGACGCGCTGCCCGTGCAGATTACAATTGGCCAGCCGGATGGGCGAGATCCAGGCATGCAGCGCCGTGCCGCTCTCGATGAGATAGACATCGACGGCATCGACCGAGACGCGCGTCATCTTGTACTTAATGTCCTCGGCGGAGGGGCATTTGTATTTGTTCTCCTCCTTGGTGTGCGGGCACAGATTGCTGGGCACCCCATGATGGCAGTTGCGCACCGTCTTCGGCGACTTGAGGCAGTTCTCCGGATCGATGGCGAGCAACACCAGGGTCTCCAGTCCGGTGACCACATTTACCAGCTGTGGCAGCGTCAACTTGCCCGTCAGCTTGCCCAGCTGCACCTCGACCAGCCAGGAATACTCCAGCGTGTCCTCGTCCAGGGCGCAGCCCTCGTTGCTGAACATGGCATGGCCGCGTACCTGGACGGCCGACAGCAGCAGATGGCCCTGCTGGATGTGCTGCTCGCGCTGCTGGCGCTGCAGCGTGTCCGCGGTAAGGAGATACGAGGGGCTGACGAGCACCTGCAGCGTCGTCTCGTGGTAGCGCTTGTTCATCTCGAAGCCGAAGCGCTCGATCAGAACCACCGGGCAGGGCGGATCATCCGGATTGCAGTTCTTCATCACGTGCGCCTGGATATCATGGACGATGACCGAGACCATGACCTCCAACGGGCGATAGAGGCGCGGATCGAAGGGTTTGCGCTTCTCCTCGGGCGCCGTTGTCTCCGATATGGACTTGTTGGCCAGCTCCTTCTCTTTGGCCAGCAGCTGATCCTTGGGATTGGGCGCGACGCCCGGCTCCTTAAGGCTCACATTCGACTGCTCCATATCGGTAAAGTTCTGATCCTCGCCGAATATGTTCTCCTTGAGACTCATGAAATTGCGCAGCACATTGCCATAGGCCATCAGCACGGAGCTGCCGATCTCCAGCTCCACGGTGACATGGTCCGCGGTCAGCGTGCCCGGATCGAAACGGTTTTGCTGCTGCTCCGACTGCTGCGCCTGCTGCCAGCTTACAGGAGATTTGCGCACCTTGGGTATGCGCATGGGACTCAGAAGGATCTCCTCCTTCTCGGGCGTGGTGATGTCCGCCTGTGGATCCGGTCCGAGCGGCGGCACCGGATGATAGACATACTGTATGGACAGCGCTAGGATGGGCACTGCCCAGCAATCGATCCAGCCGGCGCTGCGCTGGCAAATCTTGCGCCATTTCTTCGTGTAGAGCTCCGGCCGGCGGATCAACTTGCCCTCGCGGGTCAACAGTCTTGCGTTCTCGTCTATGGCTAGGACAATCGGTCGCACCGAGGAGACCTCCGGCACATACAAACTCAGGTCGAGACCCTCGCCGTGCATCCAGAACTTAAGCGTCACAGTCTTGGGCAGAAAATCATCGAAGGGCAGAGCGAAGCTCATCTCGAAGACATCGCCGCAAAAGCCCAAATGATTGTTCTCCTGGTTGGCGCTGCTGCAGTCGATCCAATTGTACTCGTTGCACAGCATAAGGATCTCGAATTCGTTCAGACGTATGTTGAAGTTGCAGGTGTACGGCACAAAGCTGAGTATGTCGGGTCGCGCCTTGTTGGCCCAATCCTCGATCAGGTCCTGGAAGAAGCACTTGTGCTTGTACACAATAAACGCGCTCGTTTTGCAGCCGGCCAGCGAGATGTTCCAGTCCTGCGGCGCATTCCACTTGGTCGGATAATGTATGCGCACCTTGTACTCCAGCGACTCGAACTCGGCCAGGCTGCGATACTGCAGCGAGGTGGTGGCCTCCACGTGGAACAGCTGGCCCTGGATCTTGGACGTGTACCCGTCGGGCAGCGTTACCCAGGGTATGGTCACCTCCACATAGGAGGCGGGTCCAACGGTTATGTGCATAGCGTTAGTCTCCTTCTCCTTGGAGAAGAGTATGTCAATTGTCGCCTCATTCAGCACACACAGCGTCACATCAAACGATTGATAGCTGCGCAGTTCGCCTGGCTGTGGGGTGGGCGTGACCTCGGCCTCCTTCCAGTCGGATGGATAGAAGTATCTGTAGAGATGGTCGCGCTGTCTGTCCGCCCAGGGGCCGTAGCTGAAGTCGGTGCCCTTCAGGCAATGCGCATTGATGCCCCAAACGGGCGGCGAGGGCTCCACGACGTCGCCATTGGCGAGCACAATCTGTACGGGCTCCTCGGGCACCACGCCCGGCTCGTCCATGTAGAAATACAGATCCATTTGGTTGGACATCATGACCACAAAACCCTCACCCATATAGCGCGGCGGCTCATCGATGAGGCCCGTATACTTGGGACTGGGACAGAAGAGCACCTTGGCATTCTCCACCTTCGCCTTGACAAAGTGCATGAAATGATCGAGTCGACAGACCGCCGGCTTGGTGCTGTACGTGCAATGGGCCTCCTCCATGGAAATGGACAGCGTCGTGGGTGTGAGGCGATTACCAAAGACAAAGCGACCGGAGCTGATGTCGATCTTGATGACGGGTATCAGATCGCGCCAGGTGGTCGCCTGCATGGCCTCCGAGTTCTTGACGCTGTTCACGCGCCTATTTTGCCGCGCATTCTCCAGGTTCATGTTGTGCTCCTTCAGCTTGTTGCGCTCCTCGTTGCTCGCCACGTCCGTGGGTATCAGCAGCGACGGCTCCAGGCCGAAGGTTTTCTCCAGCTTGTCGTACAGATCCGAGCGATTGTAGATGTGTAGCTCGTAGCCGTTCAGCTGCACCGACAGTCGTGTGTCGGAGTGCGAGAGATCTGAGCGGAGAAAAATGACTTTAGATTGGATTTCTCTTGCAACTGGCCCAAAACTCACCCTCGGAGACATCCTTGGGCACGTAGGAGCGCCACCAGCGAAAAATGAAATAGCCATCCTGCACGCGCATCGTGTAATCGTAGGTGATGTACACGAAATCCCGAAACATTATCTTGCCAGCGAGAGGATTCAGCGCCACCGAGCCGATCTTGAAGTAGGCGCCCTTGATGAACCAGCGATTCGCTATCTTCGTGATCAGCATGCCGATTACGCGCGAGTTGTAAAAGTTGTTGTACGTCACCCACGTGATGGTCGTCAGCAGCGAGCAGAGCAGCCATATCTGCAGGTTGATTAAAGGAGGATCACAATTAGGAATCATATTAAAGGGTACAAAGTGAATGTTGTTGTGACCCCAGCAATGAAAAGAAGGATTTGAAAGTGCCCGACTAGGAAATATTGACTATCGATTAACAATCGAATATTTATCGATACACCAAGCAATCTGTAGCAATCATCCAGGGTGAATCCTCATTAGGCATCATATCATAGGGTTAAAAGTAAATGTTGTTGTGACCCCAGCCATGAAAAGAAGGATTTGAAAGGTTCCCGACTAGAAGATATTGACTATCAATTATCTATCGAATATTTATCGATATAGTTGGCAGTTGGGGGAAATTTATAGCCTAAAGCCCCTAAATGATATCATATTTGGTTTAAGGTTCAAAGCGTGATCCCGGCATGAAAAAAAAAACATTCAAAAGTGCCCGACTAGGAAATACCCTGCCGTCACATTCATTCTCCCGTAGCCTCGCTCCGAAAATACATTCCTTCCAAACTCAGCTGTTCACTGTGCGATCTTCATAAAATTTGTAGGGCCTTAATATGGCACACAAATGTGCGCAAATACCAAGTTTCAAGTTTTCAGCTCTCACAGTCTCTGAGATCGATGCGTATATATAAATAATATATATTATATTATATAAAGGTAAGGTAAAACGTCTTTGTTACGCTTGTTACTCATGCTTTTGGCAGGCTTATAAATTCTTCGAGTTAGTCACAGCTCTTGAATATAGCTCCCGCTGATAAGGAAACACACAAAGCGTGAACCAGATATTGTGTTGGGTAAACAAATTGAAATCCGTATTGGATTTACTTTACACAATCGACAGATCGGATTAAGGCCGAGATATTTACCAGGTTTGGGCTAGTCCAAAGTTTTCCCTGAGACTTGAGGTCTTACTTTTCCGCCCACCAAATTTTAGCCCCATCTCTAAGGTTAGACCTGGTCATGGATATTTCCATAGTAAAAAGTTTTTGGACTTTTCCAAATAAAGACATTGCTGGGCTACCGATTTATTAAACATTTTGTACACGTATTTTCGTTGGACAAACGCTTAAAGGAACTTGAATGTGGACAAAGAACCAAGAAAGAGACACGCCAATGCATTGGATTGGAATTAATAAAGTGAGATTCCGTATCAATCAAAGTAGTTGACCGGCACGTCGCTGAATATGGCGCCGGCAAAGGTGCATTTTTTGGCCTCCTTGATGACAGTGCAGCCGTGAACGTCCTTGAAGATCATGTTGTGGCCCAGGCAGCGGGCCTCCTGGCTGGGCAGGCTGCGTCGGGTCGCGGGCCGAAAATAGGCGCGACCCGTAAACGGATTGACAAAGTCCGACCAGTAGCCATCCTGCATGAATTCCACGGAATACTGCGAGGCAATCAGCACAAAGGCCTTGATGGCGCTGTTCACGTCGCTGTCGAAATACAAATTGAAGATGCTAAAGTTGACGGGATCCTTGAGCTTGGCACAGGGTATTGTAAAGAGTCGCTTCATGTGGGGCAATAGCAGCTTGGGGCAGCGCACAACCTGGGCCCTGATCGGCTGGATGCCGTTCCAGGCAATCGAATCGTGATATTTGCTCAGATCAAATTGATCGGCGGTCGTGAACAAATCCTGATAGGCGGGACCGACGCTATGCGGCATATAGAACAGATCCGAGCAGCGATTACCCAATATCGGATAGATCGGATTTATGCCCAGATTGTCCTCCGACTCGACATCCTCCTGCTCATCCACGTCGACCAGGATGAAATTGGGCAGGCTGCTGCTCGTATAGCGACAGCCGGGCTTTACGCATGACTTGTGCTGGAGAAACTTGCGGTCCTTCAAGCGGCGCATTAATGCTCGCAATGTTTGCATTCTGTGTGCGTGTGTGTGTATACTTAAGCGTGTGTGTGTGTCTGATGGGAGGCAATCGGTTGTATCGGGCGAATCGGGTAAGAAAGGGTAACCAAAATTTGAAACTACAGATACTAAAAACAATTAACGTGTGGTCGAAAAATTGTATATTTTGATTAGATTTTATCGATCTGTTCTGTTTTGTTGGCAAAAGCGACGTCCAAAGACCGCGCAAAAACAGATTTTAAATTAAATCTGTCCGTTTTTAAAAGAATTTTGAACGTCTTGTTCATTTAAGTAAAAACAAAAGGCTGTCCGACTAAAATGTTCGTATTGTATGAATGAGGCACAACAACTTCCCCCCTCTACTGTTAAGGCGAAATAAAAGCCTAATTGCTATGTTCAAAACTTATTTTAGAAAAAAGGAAATGAATATCGGATCTGGATATGATAAAAATATACTACAAATTCCTTAAGTAGATTATCAATAGTTATCGAAAATCCACTTATCGAATTGAAGCGAATCGAATTAAAAAAAGCAAATGAATATCGGATCTGGATATGGTGAAAAATGCTACAAATTCCTTATGAAGAAGAAGATTATCAATGGTTATCGAATATCCACTTGGCTTAATCGATTAGTTATCGAATTGTAGCTGAATTGGGTATACATTCACAACCTAATTACTCTGTACTTAATGGCAATCGAATGGGTATTTAAATATTGTAATCGAATATTTAGACAGTTGTCGACTATTGGCTATCGATTTATTATCGAATATTTATCGATACGTTTAGACAGTTGTCCAGTTGACTTGACTACTAAATAAATTATTATGGTTAAAATATTTTAGATTTTTACTAAGCAAGCCGTCGTTCTCCTATCGAATGGCAATCGATATATCTATTAATATCGGTTTAACTGGAAAGTAATCGAGGGTATCGATAAATCACGATTGCACAAAAAACTTGCTCTAAATATGTTTCCGTGTGTGTCAATGACCAAAGCATCATAATTGATTGATAAGAGAATGGAAATGGAGGCGAGAAGCGAGCGGCAGATAACGCAGTCGACTGCGCTGCGCTGATAAAGCGTCGTCCTCGACTGATTCACGCCCAACGCATGCCATATTAATCAAAATGCTGTTATATGTATGTATGTATATATGCATGTATGTATGTGTGTATGCATGTATATACATGTATGTAGTGCGTTGCCAATTCAACTATTTTCCAGCTAAATTAGGCTATTTACTGCGTGACAAACACTTCCTGCTGACCCGGCAACAGTTGAACTTTTAATCTGATTTTGCTTTTTAGAGAGCTTTTAAACAAATCACGTACCTATTTATTGCCAATTTGTATTCAGCAAGATAATTTAATTATTTTTTGACCATATTTAATATTCATCTTTTTTTGAAGTGACGGTTGGCAACGCTGACTTAAATCTATATATGCATATGTATATGTATTTATGTGTGCATGTGTGTGCATACCATGGGTGCATCGATTTTCATGTTCTCCAGCGGCACATTGTGTGTGCGGTTCCAGGTGCCGACTTCTGGAAAGCCCAGCGGGAATCCATTGTCGCTCGTCTCCTCCACGTCCATTTTCAAGTTGTTTTTTTCTGCACGTTTATTAAATTAGCGGTTATTGCTGCGTAGATGCATTTCAATTGCTTTGTACTCTATGAAAATCAATTTGTGTGTATAAACATTTCATGTTTATTTGATTTTCTTTCTTAAAATTAATTATTACACACACACACACACGCGCGCACAAAGTTCGATTTTTCCCACTTTGTATTGGAGGTCGTCGTTGTCTCAACTTTTCGTTTACTGTTTTCGTCCGTTTTCAGCGCAGCGACGCGTTTGCCGTTATGCTCATCGACTGCGCGAAGCGTTGGAAACGCGTTTTAATGTATTTTTCACTATTGGGTGCAACTATTAAGCGCGGAAATAAAATATAAAAAAAATATAACACGAAACGAAAACACTCCCATCTTGTGCTGCTTCTTGCCACTGAACAGCTGTTCGCCGTCGATAGGACCTCATCAACTTGTTTGATTTCGATAGTAACCGATATCGGTAACTGTTAACATTTGCACACAAATAAGTTACAACTACTCAAACATAATACATGGGAATTATGGCTAATAATATTTTTATTTATTTATAATATGAATTATTTCTTTCTTAAAATATTAAACGAAATATTGCGGTTTACGCATCGTTATGCCATGATCGGCCAGAGCTGGCACCAAATCCTCCATGGCCAAGGTGTACTTGCGATCTTTTGGGTTCTTTTTGTCCTGCAGAAATGAATTGTTTAACATTTATTTATTAAATAATTCAATTCAAATGAAATACCTTGCTGGAGCTGTGTCCACTGGAGTGTTGAATGTTCGTTGTGCGCGTTTTACAATGCTGAAGAGCATCATTCGCAATGTCCGAGATGAATTTCTGTGCTGATACGGAAATTATGCGCACGATCCGCGGGTCGACGGAGCCAAAGCCAGACTAGACATGATATTTTTATTATTATCAACAAATTTGCTGCTCTACTTTACTTACGCTATTTAAAATACGCAATGTGAGCGCGTCGGGCACCGTTGGCGTATAATCCTCGAGTTGTCCCAATAATTCTTCCATTTCTGCTTCTTCATTCGACACGGGCACAGCTTCGACCTCTAAACTTTCATCGTCTGTTTCCAGTTCGGGCAGGTGCGCATCATCTGCCTCTGTTTCAGTTTCTGCTGCAGAAACTTCACTTTCTACGGGTGTTACATCCATATCTTCGCCATCAGAAGCCATTGTTTAATTATTTGTTTATTTACTTTACAGTTTGTGTGCTGACGGAAAATTAGTGATGAGAGTTGGCCAACTATCGTGCTGCCAGTGTTGCTGAACGCTATGCGATAGATATACGATGAATACAAAGCGCCTTAAATCGATATGTATAAGATGTGACCAGCTGTTCGAGCCGCTGAACTTATCGGTCTACCACCACAGTTTAGCTGAATAGGTATTAAAAAAATATGACACAAGTCTTCAGAAAAAAAAAAATTGAAAATTTTCGAAATTAACTAGCTTAAAATACAAACAATATGGTTATACCAAAGGAAGTGCTGAGTGACTACAAGGAGGTGTTCGAGAAATCTAGTCAACTGGTCGAGCAAGACAGTCGCACCGATCCGCCCACAGATCCCTATCGCTCCCACTACAAAGCGCGCGACGTGCTCCTCGATTTAAAAAAGCAGCTCGACGATCAGCTGATCTCCGTGCAAGCAGCCGAGGAGGACGGCGGCGAGGATGAGCTGCTGTACAAGGCAACGCTGGCGTTCACCTGTCGCGACCTGGGCCGCATCTACATCTACATCGAGGAGCCCGCCGAGGGCGAAAAACTGCTCATCCGTTGCCTGGAGCTAATCGAGCCGCACAAGCTACGACCCGAGGGCATTATACCATATGTGGGCGCGGTCAATGAGCTGAGCATCGTGCTGGCCTCCCGTCAGGAGTATAAGCGCGCCGTCGAACTCCTGCTCCAGGCCGACAAAAGCTACGACGACTTCCAGGTCAGCGGCCTGACAGCGCTTACCATGGCCGATCTCTACAATCCACCCGATGACCTAGAGGACGCCAAGGGCGAGAAGGAGCTGGAGAATCTCTATACGCTCTGCTGCTTCTATCTGGCCCAGATGTACGGCCACCTGGGCGAGCCGGAAAAGTCGGCCCAATGCTGTCATCGCACCCTGTATCGCCAGCTGCAGCACAAATCCTACGATGCCGTTGACTTTGCATTGAACACGGCCACGCTGTCGCAGTACTACATCGGGCAGGAGCGCTTCCGCGAGGCGCGTCATCATCTGGCCGCCGCTACGATCATCATGGCCGAGTACGAGGAGCACATGCTCCAGCCGGAGCTGAGCGAGCAGCAGCGCTCGGACGTGGTGGAGACATTCAAGCATCGCTATGCGGACGTGGCACGCTGCTGGGCCAAGTACGGGCTGCTCCTGCTGCAGACATCCAAGGAGCGGCTGCTGCGCGACGACGAGGAGGAGGCCCAGCGCCTGATCCGTGCCGCCGAGCAGTTGTCCCTCATGGACGAGGACTATCGCTTCGTTGACCTGGATTTGACCGCCTGCGAGAGCCGTGTCAGCTGCGACTATTGTCTGACCTTTGACGACGCCAAGCTCGTCTTTCACTTTGTCAACGAGTGGCTGGACGTGGCCAAGGATTACTACAAGGCGGAGACCGAGGCCACCGAGTATGCCAAGATTATACAGGACTATGCCGAGGCATACGAGCACATTGCCTTCTTCGAGGAGCTGCCGGAGAATCAGGCCAAGATGCACAAGCGACGCGCCAAATACCTGGAGGACCTGCTCGAGCTGCTCGACCCCAGCCACTATCTGAAGATCTGCCGTGAGTGCTGGTACGTGGCGGGCACAGCCCACGCTGCCGTGCTCGACGTGCGTCTCGACAGCATGAAGCTGAAGCAGTCGCCCACCCCGGACGAGATCAAGCGCGTCAACCAGAGCTGCCTGAAGGCCATCAAACATTTCGAGAACTATGTCAAGTCCTATCTGGCAGAGGGGAGCAGCCCCAGCGCCACTGGAAGCCAGCAATGGCGCCCGAATATGGACATCGAGGAGCTGCGCACGATGCTTTACGCGCACTTCCATATCGGCAGGCTCTACTACAAGCTGATCAGCGCCCATCCGCAGCACCAGCTGGAGCAGCTCAACCAATGCCTGGTCTACTACAAACGTTTCAGCGAGGGCTGCGAGTTGCACAAGGAGCCCGCCGAGCAGCTGCACGGCGAGATCGGAGTCGTGCGCGAGATGCTCGAGCTGTTGCCGCTCAAGATTAACACGGTCAAGAGACGTCTAGAGTAAATATATAACCCCGCCAATCCCATATTCCAGTATATATGCATTCTCAAGCTTTATGTGTTTATTAGTCAGCATAAAATAAAATTAGTCCATGTTCAGGTCTAGCCTAGAACGGAAGTCCCGTGTTTGCTGTTGGCTTTTTACTCGCGATCCGCACGGCCAGCGGCGATTGGCAGCTGGGCGGCTTATAATGGCGCCTCTTGAGCAGCTCGCGCTGGATGCCGTTGCCCAGCTGGCGGATGGGCAACGCCGTAATCCCGTCCAGCAGATTCTCCTGGGCGTGGCGAAGTGTGCTGGTTATCAGGTCTTCGACGTTGATGGCACGCGGATCGGACATTGGTTCGCGCTCGAGCAGATCGACAATGATGCGCAGCGTCTCGTCCGCCTGGAACTCCTCGAGAGGCAGCACCTCGATCAGCTCCTTGAACATGTGCAGCACAATGTACTGGGTGCGATTGACCACCTCGCAGACGCCGCGGGCGCACATCGAATCCTTGGCATGCTCGAACATGCCCGAGATCAGCTCCTCGGTATTCACATCGGAGCGCTCGTAATCGAATACGGCGACCACCTCGTTGAAGAGCTTGCGCAAATCCTCGGCCCGTATGTGTATAAAGTACTTCTTGGGCACAATGCTCTCAAGATGCTCCGTAATGCACTCGGCAATGCGATCCGTATATCTGCCCTGGAAGCTATACGCCGCCTGGCACAGATAGAGCGAGGATCGCTGCGCAAACTTGCGCACATTCTCGGCGGTCGTGTGCCGGCCGAGAAACTGATTGAAGCTCTTCGTGACAATCGTGTGCACGCGATCCATGATGAAGTCATCCGGCATCGGCGGCAGCATATACGCGTCCACATTGAGTATGGCCGGGCACACCTCCGTCTCGCTCTCGAGCGCCGGCGGCAGCAGCTCGCTGCGAACGGCGTCCGGCGGAGGCGGGACCAGCTCGTTGATCTGCAGCGGCTTGGCCTTGAGGCGCAGCGTGCAGATCTCCCGCTCGAGGCACTCGATCTGCTGCAGCAGCTGGTTGTCGATGCCCATCAGCTTCTCGATGTCGACGCTCAGGTTGAGCACCTGCGGATTGGCCCATTTGTTGTAGTTGCGCTCCTGGTTGTCCAGCAGCACGTCCAACACGTTCTTCTGCTCGAGCAGCACCGTCTCTATATTGACCTTCTCTGTGTTGTTTTGTGTCTCCTGGACCAGCTCCTCTTCGCAACGCGATAGCTCAATCTGGAGGAGGAGAAAATCGTTAATTTTGACAAGCACTTTGACATGAGCTCAACTGTGTGTCAACTTAAAAGTTGAGCTATTACTTAGTCTAGAGGAGACCATATTAAAAGCTCATGTCAAGTGGTTACTAATTTTGACAAGCACTTTAACAGGGGGTAAGTGAAACCTAATTTCCTATCAAATATTAGATGAATTCGAGTTGAGATAATTTACGAATTTGAGAATTTCGAAGCTCCCGTTAATCTTGACAAGCACTTTTCAACTCTTAACTCAGTCTGAAGGGGAACATGCTTGTTTCAGAGGATTTAAAATGTTGACAAGCATTTTAACATGAGGAAGTCTAGATTTTGACTGCTTGTCAAATAGATGCTGAATCCTTATAGAGAATCAAGATTGTATTAAGTTTGTGAAAAATTATAAAAAGCGTGAACTTTAGCTTAAATCTTCATGTTAAAATTAAAATGCACTTGAACATGAAATGAAATATTACTAATCTAACTGCATGTTAACTAGCAGTTAAGTCTTCGGAAGTCACATTTTAGTCAACTCGAACCGGCTGCTTGTTAAGAAAGCTTCGTCTTGAGGAGCACTTTGGCTAAATTTAACTGCATGTAAGGGAAGTTAAAATGAACTTGAATACAGACTGAACCAGCATCTTTCCCGACTCAAACCCACCTGCCGCTCTCTCAGCTCCTTCTCGAGTGCGCGCAGCTCCTCCTCCGCCGTCGTCTCCAGCTCAAATATGTAGCGCCGCAGCACCTCCTCCTCGAGCTCGTCCAGATTGATGATCAGGCCGAAACGCCTCATCATGGCCTGCTTGATCTCCTCCTCGAGCCGCGTTATCTCGAAGCGCATGAACTTGATGTCCCGATTCATGCGGCGCAAATGAATAAAATTGATGCGATGCCAGCGCCGCGTGGCCAGCGTCTCCTCGTGCAGCTTCTCCGCCCGCCGGCGCAGCTCGACCAGGATATCCGCATCGAAGAGTATGGCCTTGGACACATCGCGAAAGTCGTCGCCCTCATAAAAATGCTGCAGCTGATCCATGCGCAAGATCGTGCATATCTGCACCTTGTTGATCTCGTGCTGTCGATTGCGCTGCAGATCGGAGTGAGAAAATTTATATATATATAGGGGTGGGAAATTTTGAGGGTTCACTTGAATTTTAACCAACAATTAGATGCTTAATTTATCTAGAGGATAAACCATGGTCAAAAAGCCAAACCTGGTGAAAATCGGATGAGATTCTCTAGTCTCTACCCACAAAACACACGCTTCTTCTTTCCTTAGCTCCCAACTATGGAAAATATAATTCCTAAATATCTTCAGTATTACCTTTCTATATATGAATGAGTTCTTCAGGGCCTTGAAGCTGACATTCAAATGTGTCTATATACCAAAATTTAAGACTATAATCTCTAAAAATTAATTGCTTTAAGAGAGTGAGAAAAAGATATCCACAAAGTGAAACTATGCTGCCCTTAGTCCTTAGTTTAGTATTGAAATATGGGCATACAAACACTCAAATAATTCGATACATATCGCTCTTGAGTATGTGCGATTGTTATCGATTTTTGAAAAATTGATCTGCGTGTGATATCGGAATAAGTTCATTTCGTATATAGAAGAAGGACCAGAACAAAGTTAAAAAGTCTTTGGCAAAGTTTATTTTATCCACTTCCAGAAATCGATATGAATCGAATTAGAAATCTAAAACAAAAATCGATATTTATCGACATCGAGTGTATGCTGAATTTTTCGATATTTTGCCTGTTATATAGGAATTGTTACGTGAATTTTGCCTTTGACTCATCGAAATAATTTTATAGAACCAAGCGTTAATCGATATTTTTCGATTTTGTGGCTCTGAAAGCCCTTGGGGTCAAGACGGCCTTTAAAGAGATGAAAGACCTCTTCTCCTGTCTTTCAAACACATACGCAATCCAATTGATCTCCATGATTACAGGGTATAAGACATAGTTATAGGAATTATTTCCTCGACCTACCCGAAATCGATATATATGTATCGATATCGAGATCCGATATTTTGCCTGTAATAAGGAAATTAGTGTAGGAATTATTGCTGACGACCTACCCGAAACTCTAGCAGCGTATTCTTCTCGCGCTGGTAGACCTCCTCGTGGTACTTCATCTTGGTCTGCATTTCGGCAACCTCCCGTCGCTTACGCTCCACGTCCCGATGGCAGTCGGCGAGGGTGCGCTCGAGAGCGTGTCGATCGGCGCGCATGGTGAAGGACCATTCGTAGAGGGTGCGATCCAGGCCGGTGGGGCAGGTGGCCTCGTCCAGGCGTATGGTGGTCATGTCGAGAGAATCGACGCTCTGGGCGTCGGCGCCCTCGTCCTCGCTGGACGATGACGAGGAGGAGGACGATGAGGATTCCTCGTCATCGCCGTGTACACGCTTCGGCGGACGCCATTTCTTCTTGAAGATGCGACGCAAAAAGTCATAGAACTTGTGACCCTTCACCGTGTTCATGAAGGTCGTCTGCAGTCCGATAATCTGCTCGTTGATTTTGTCGATGCTCTTGCGCAACTCCTCCAGCTGCCGATTGGTGGCATTGATCACAATCTGCAGCTCGTTCCGGATGCTCATCGCCTGCTTGGCGTTCTGCAGCAGCTGCGACTCGATCTCCTCGCTGTCGCGCAGGATGTACAGCTCCTGGTTGAGCGTGATCAGGTAGGAGGACAGGAATTCCGCGTCCATTTTGACGTGGAAGCGCTGCGCCTGGATCTGCTCCAGCGCCAGATCGAAGAGGCGTATCTCCTCGTCGACCGCGGACATGATGTGCAGCTGCTCGACGACCAGGAGCCGTAGCCAGCGATGCCGCATCTCCATGATCATGGGCGAGTCGCCCTCTTCATTCAGCTCGAAGTAGGCCGGATCGGTGACCGGCGGCAAGCTGTTAATATACTCGATCATCTCGTCCTGCGGCAGCGTCGTCTTCAGCTTGGAGATCTGCAGCGCTTTGAACTTCGTAACCTCGTGCAGCTCGGGACTATGCAAGGCGGCCATCTCATACAGACTGATGTTGTCCAGCGTCTGCTGCGGCCGCCTGGCGGCAATCATCTCCTCGACGTTGCAGTCCAGATAGAGTATATCATCGACATTGACACCGCAGCCGGGCATGCAGTGCTCGATGAGATTCAGCTCCGGATACTCCGTTTCCATGTCGATCTCCTTGATCTCCCGGATCTGTATGCGATTCAGCTCCGGCAGATATTGATGTATGACCTCCAGTCGTTCGCGGCGCTTCTGTATGAACTCCATGAGCTCCTTTTTGCGGTCGCGCAACATGATCACGCGCTGATTGTACGAGTCCAGTATATCGAAATATCTCTCCCGGCACTCCACGATCTCAATGTACTTGGCCGTCAGGGTCTCCGATGTCTTTGGCTCGTAGTCCGGCCCAATCTTGAGCTTGTAGTCGCCCAGACTGCGCATCGCGAGCGCAATCTGTGCATCGTCATCGGGATGATTGCGGTTCGGATCGGGCTTCTGGCGTTCCAGCTTGTCCCAGTCGAAGATCCGTCGCACCTCGTACAGCTGCCGCTTCCGATAGCGCAGCAGCAGGCGCATCATCTTTCTGCTAAATCTGGGCGTTATGTTCATCGGGTCGCGTCCAAAGAAGAACGTCTCGGGCGGCGGGCCACCCATCAGATCCTCCTTCTGTTCGTCGGCAATTACCTCGGTCAGCCTAAGGAATGCAATTTGTTAAATGTGCGAATGGACCTTAAAGGAAATAAAACTGGTCTACTATCGATTTTTATCGATTTTGGCAAAGGTGCAAAAACTAAATGGGAAGTGCATCTGAGGTTTTCCCAGGAATTTACAGTGGAAGAGAACTTAATGGCAATAAAAGTATAAACACAGATAAATCAAAGAAATAATTGGGGAAATAAGGGAAATTAGAACAATTTTTAATCTATTAACAAAGGAAGTTTAAATTGATGAAGGTTACAACGGAAGAAAAAGCAAGGTTTACAAGGAATTCTTTTAAATCCTTCTGCTTCTTGAAACTAGAAACTAAAGGAAATAAAACCAAAAATTATCATCTTAAGAGTGTCTAAATAGAATCTTTATGTCTAATATTAAGCTTAGTCTAACTAGTTACTAATTAGTTAGTTAATGGACTTGGTTGGACACTCTTACACTGCGGGCTGCTCTGGCACAAGCTCGTCGCTCTCTCTGCTGCTTGTTGGCGGGGTAAGAATGATTAAGATTTGTTTTTAGACTTATTATATTTTCATTTACGAATGGGGCTAAGGAGCTAATCCTCACGCTTACCGCATGTCCTGTTCCATTTTGAGACGTTCCTCGATGTCGCGCTTGATTTGCTGAAAGTCCTCGCCCAGGGTCTCCAAGCGAAACGTGGACACCGCATCGATATTGGCACTAGGTATTTGTGAGATCTTAGATCTGTTCGAGCTGTGCCTGGATCAAGGATCAAGGACTTACCAGAGCGGCGTCACAGTGAAGGGCACATGGTCGAGTTTCTTGAGGAAATGATTGAGGAGCTTCCTGTGGCCGACTTGGGCAAACTCCAGATCGTAGGCAAGATCATCGCGCACATCGTCCAGCTCGGCCTGCAGCTCGTCCCGGATTTGTTGCGTGATGCGCTCATCGAGCAGCAGATCCTTGTGCGCGACGCGCAGTCCTGCCGGCAGCTCCTCGTTTCGTTTGATTATCTCAAAGTAAACGCTTTGCAAGGCGCCAATTTTGGCCAGGACATCGCGATCATGTGCCTCGGCTGCCTCCTGTTGCCGCTTCAGCTCCGCATTGATCTTCTCCTGCTCCAGCGACGGTGTCTCCGGATCGACTATGTCCACGACATTCCTCGGGCTGGGCAACGCCGGCAGCTGCGGCCTCAGCGCGTCTCTTTTCACCTTCGGCCCCTCCCACTTGTAGAGGAAAACATTGCCGTCGTAGCCAACGCTGACCAGATGCTCGCCATTGTAGCTGCTGACGATGCTGGGTATGATGCCCTTGAGGGCATCGTGCATTGGATAGCTCCGATAGTCGGCCAGATCCGTAAAGTCCTCGACATTCACGCGATTAATCCGCAGGCTGCCGTTCATCATGCCAAATATGATGAACTCGTCGCTGCGGAGAGAAGGAAGAAGATTCTCAGAGAGGATCTGACAGATCACGGAAGTCAGGGACTTACACAAAGTAGTAGGAGTGTATCTCGATGTCATCGGCATCCGCTATCAGGGTGCAGATCTTCGGTTCCGGGCTCTCAAAGTCCAGCTCATAGACATAGCCGGCATCGTATCCCGCCATGGAGAGCCAGATCGTGTCGCGATCCGTGTACCGGAGCCAGATGATGCGATTGGGCACGGAGGGTATGTGCAGGGGTTCCTCCTCCTCGTCGGGCTCCGAATCGACCAGGGCGCTCTCAATGTCGATTTGCAGGCCCGGATTCGCCTGCTTCAGCTTCTCGATTTCGCGCAATTTGCGCTCCCTTTTCTTCTCCTTGCGCTTCTTGGTCTTCTCGCGCTTCAGGTCACGGCGAATGCGACTTTTCACCGAGATGAAGCGCGTGCTGCGCATGCGTGCCGGATCCGTCAGATTGTAGCTGAGGTAGGTCTCCTCCTCGGTGACATCGGATCGTACATTGTACTCGTAGACCTCGCCGCCTTTGCAGCCAATTAACACCACGGCGGGATCCTCCAGGTGCCAGTAGAAGCAACTGGGCACGGCTTTCAGCTCGACAAATCCGAGCGGCTGCAGATCCACCAGCTGCTCGGCATCGTTGCCCAGCTTATAAATGAACATGCTCCGATCCGCCGAGCCGCTGATCAGCAGGCTGCACACCCGATTCATGCTGATCCCGGTGATGGGCGCCGTGTGCGCCTTGTAGGCGCGCACCAGATGCACCTTAGCCTTCGAAGGCACACTCAAATCCACGAAGAGCTGACGCAGTATGCCGTCCTCGAAGCCGGCAATTAGCTCCGTGCCCAGGCTGGAGATCTGTGTGTCCAGCCACAGGATGTCCACGCCGTTGGCCGCAAACTGTTTCTCCAGAATGAGCTGCTTCTGCTCGTATTCGTAGATGAAGATCTTGCCCGTCTCGGAGAGCGCGAGCAGATGCGGGGATATGGGCGACATTTGGGCGGCCAGAACGCGTCCACCGACGCAGGAGTACAGCTGCTTTGGCGGCCGCGGAACATCGTAGGTATTGATGTCGCAAAACCAAATCCCGCCGCCACCATCCTGCGCATAGTACCCGAAATCCGACTCGTCGTGTGGCTTGATCTTTTGCATGGCGCGCAGCTCGACTTCGGATATCTTGAACTCATAGATGGGGTCGATTTCAACGAACAGATCGTCCTCGGGCGGATCGGCCAGATCGACGGTCTCCCAAAACCAGACGCGCACATAACCATCCATGCCCACGGTGGTCACCTCGCCGTTCTTCATGGTGATGCGCGTTATGGGCTTCTCATGGCAGGGTTTGCGTCCCTTGCGGCACACCTCAAACTTGATGAGGCCCGCCTCCCACAGCAGCATGTTGCCCCAATCGCAGCCGGAGATGACATTCTCGTCGGGCAGCATGTACATCGCATAGATATCGCTGAAGTCCGTCTTGCCAAAGCGTCCAAGATCCCCCTTTAGCTTCAGGCCCGTGAACGTGTTGGCCATCTTCCAGAACTTGATGTGACTCAGCCCGGAGGAGCACAGCAGGATGGGATTGTGCTCCGAGAAGTGTACGAACAGTATGTTGCTCTGAAAGGATTTGGCGCGCAGCACAACCTCGGCGCGTTCCCAACGCCAAATCGTGATGATAAAGTCCGGATAGCCCGCCTGCGAGGCGAACAGCTCGCCGCTCGAATTGTATGAGCCGGCCGTAAAGCAGTTCTTGGCCGCATTCGTCAGCTTGATGCGGACATCGTGCGAGGGATACTCATAGATAAAGATGGTCGGATTGGGTCCGTTCTCGCCGACGGTGAACAGATTCTTGAACTTGGGCAGCTCGTTTTTCTGCAAAAGATTTGTGCTTGGAATTTTTGGGGAGTTGTGAATATTCGATCTACGCACCGTTATGAAGCCAACGCCGCAGCCGAAGACGGTCTGGCGGAAGGTGACCTCGCGCCTCGATATGCTAAAGTAGTGCAGAAAATTGCCGGAGGCAAAGATCAAAGTATCATCGTTCGCCAGCACCAGGTTGAACAGACGCTTGCAATCGTAGCCAAACGAGTGCCTGCGGGAAAACGCGCCCAGATATATTTATGTACAGGGTATATGATGGCATATGGACCTACTGCAGGCTAAGGATGTCGGTCAGAAAGGACACATTGTAGTCATCGTCGAGCAGATCCTCCTCCTCGCCCTCGGCGACCACGGGCTCGACCACATCGCCCATTGAGCTATCCATGCCTCTCTGTTTATTTATTTATCTTATTTTGTTTTGAGTCAATTCAAAAAGTTTTCTCGACTATTGTTTGAATCCGTTGCCAAGGCATTTACGTACTCCTTTAATCGTAAATATATTCTATATGTCCGCGGAGCATGCGCAAAAGAAAAATCATCCCAAGGTATCCTTTTGTCAGAAGCTGAAGGATATCTGAAATATGGCAGATTTTTTATATATATTTCTATAGTTAGACAATTAATGATTTAAACAATTGATCAGATTTATATAGAAAACATAATAAATAATAATATAGTATAATATTATATATATTACATAGTATAGTATATATATATATAATATGTAATGACTGGCCCGATCCTGCCTGCTCCGACGTATATCGAAACAAGGCTAAATTGACGCGACTCTTGATATTGATCAAGAATCTATATTTAGTTTACTATATAGTTTACTTTAAACTCTTCATAAAACAAGGTATTTATATACTTAAATCTAGACAACTTTCTCTCTTAATAGCTTGATTTATTCGTACAATTACATTAAGAAAACCTAACAAAATATATATAAAAGTTTTAACTAAACAATCAAAAGACCAAATCTCTAAATGCATCATCATCATCCTCGTTGAAAAAGGCAGCTATATCCTTCTCCGTATCCACAATGGGCTGCTCCTTAACGCTGGCCAGAGCCGGAGCCGGAGCCGGGGAAAAGTGTTGTTCCATGGTTTCCTTTTTGGCTGTTGTTAATTTATTTGGTGAGAAGAACTCTTCAATTTTTCGCGACTGCAACGAAAAGTGCAAAACAAATTTAAACAGATTCCAGGTGGATTTTAAATGTAGCTACTAAATTTACCGTTGTAGGCGCGGCTGTGTGCGTGGCATGCTGCAGATTCTCGGCAAAGACGCCCACTTTGCTGAGCACCTCCTGTTTGTTCTTGAGCATATTCCAAATGGTATCATCCGCCGTTTGATTGGCCATCAGATAGCGACAGATCACGGGCTTTGTCTGGCCAATGCGATGGGCGCGACTCTCAGCCTGCGCCAGAGTCTGCAGGAAGTCATAACAAGAGGAAGGAATAAAGGGATATGTAATATATATAGCATTGTCTCAGGCCTACGCTGGGATTCCAGTCGAGCTCCGCGAATATGATCATTTCGGCGGCGGTCAGCGTGATGCCCGCATTGCAGGCTTTAAGGGACAGCACCGCTGCCTTGCAGCTGCTCTTCTTTTGGAAGGTGTCCACGTAGGCGGCTCTTACATCGCTGCGCGTCTGTCCATCGATGCGGACGAAGGAGACCCTTAGCTCACTCAGACAATCGCTGATGGCATCCATCATAACGCGATGATGCGCAAAAATGATGAATTTGATGGGCTCCTTAACCAAGCTCTTCAGATAGGCGCTGCACGGTGAGAGAAGGGTTTAGATTTACCACGAGACGGACCTGGAATATTTACCAGACGGCGCGCGTTTTGACCTCCGCCGTGCGCGCATAGAAGCGCAGCAACAGCTCCTCGCGCGACTTGCCCTTGGCCTTCTGCAGCTCGCTGTTGAGCTCGTGGCAGGTGGTCTTCGCGTCGTCATTGGACCAAACCAGCGCCGGATCAAGCACCACGGTTTCACTGCAAGAAAATATATCAAAAGGTAGTCGGAATTAATAGGAATTGCCAACTTACCGATTCTTCTCGGCCAGCTGCGGCAGCACCTCGGCCTTGGTGCGCCTCAGCATGTATTTGAGCATTAGAATCACCCGCAGCTCCTCCAGATTCGATTGGCCATTCGCATCCCAGCCAAAGTGCGTCTGCTTGCCGTCACAATAGCGCGAGGCTGAAATATAAATATTATACAAACTGATTTTTATAGAGAACTCTTGTCTCTTACTGAACTCCATGAAGTTCATGAAGCGGCTGTCCACCAGCTGCAGCTGCGTGAAAAGCTCCAGGGGACGCGAGAGAGCGGGCGTGCCGGACAAGAGGATGACACGACGGGCCTGATCCGCCAGACGCTTGGCCACCGCCGTGCACTTGGCCTTGCCGTTCTTGAGCGTGTGCGACTCGTCGTAGATGACAAAGCCGAACTTGCGCTGGAGCAGCTTGTCCATGTAGCGCTCCATCATGTTGTAGCTGGTGATGAGGATCTTGGCATCGGTCAGATACACCTGATTGTTGGTCAGCACTTGGATGCAGTGCACGGACACGGACGGCAACAGCTCCGTTATGTGCACGGCCCACGAATCCCGCGTGCTGGCCGTGGTGCATATCAGCAGGGGCCAATCATCCTTGAAGTAGTCGGCCACGGCGAGCGCCTGATATGTCTTGCCCAGGCCCATTTCATCGCAGATCATGACGCGGCCCTGTTGCGCAATGGCGAAGCTGCAAGTGGGAAGGATGAGCAGATTAGTAGAGCAGGTAAACCAAGTGCGATGCCACTCACCAGACGCCCTCCTCCTGGAAGGGCATCAGCTTCTGTGCCAGCTTCTGCTCAATGGAAGCCAAGACGCTGCGCTCCAGCGGCTTCGGCGGCTGTTTGCACAAATCAATGATCTTCTTCGGTATGGTGCCAATGACCACGTGTGGCCTGAGATCGCCCACATGCTGCTGCAGCAGCTGGTAATCCTTTAGATCGAAATCCCAGTTGCGTGTCTGACTATCATAGGATTTACTCGGCATATTCTTGAACACTTCGATGAGCTTCTCATGGTAACCCGAGGCGGCCACAGCAAAGCGCTGGGCGCTTATCATATAGATGCGGCAGCTGATAGACTTGACAAACACAGCAGCGAGCGGCTGCTGTTTCTCCGGACTCAGTTGCAGTTTGGGCTTGTGATACGGATGCGCAGCTGCGCGGCCTAGTTCCCGCGCACTTGTTGACTTTATGGCTTTGAGCGCATTCAAGAACGCGGAGCTCTTGTTCTGCCCATTGTTGTTATTGGCAAGAGTCGGGCCTTTGGGTGCATTGCTTTGTGGCGGGGATCTGTAGAAGTTGGCCGCCGACTTGGCGCCCAACTGCTCGCTGACAGTTGTTGAGGGTTTTATGGACGGCGCTTGGGCCTTTTTCGCCTGCAGCTTGGCCAGTGCAATGCGTCGCTTCTCAGCTATCTCGGCAGCCGTGCAGACGGACATGTTTATTGCTCTACCTAATACTTATTTGCAGAATATGCTTTACTTCGGTTTTGATTACAAATAAGCAAAACGCTCTAAACAGGGCAAAAGCAGGGTTGATTCGCGAACAGCTGTTCGCGCTCAACAGATGGCGCGAACAAATGAGTTTGATTTGAATCGTTTGATTAAAATTTGCATCAAGACATGGTCTATGTGTACTTAATATTATAAATAGACGAAATCTGCAATATTATGTTGACATTTAATCACGCAACTCTTTTAAGTTAATATGATCAAATATCTGCTGACTAATTAACTATTGTGCCGCGTTAATGCCGTATACTCGAAATTGCCAAAGTTAGAAATGGCCACATTGTAAAAATTATCTTAATATTTTGCGAGCAGAAAAGATGTCAATTGTAGAACTTTATTTGACAATTAAATGTTAATATAAATTGTTTTTTGTTTGCAGATAACACATAAGCTAAAATTAATTTAATGCATCCTTTGTTTATATTGCTTTGCACTCCTTTTAAATGTCGCAGTTGTTTTTCTATCGATATTTTTAGCCGAATACTTTCTTTTTGTAACTACATATCTATCGATCGTAGCTATCGGTTATTGTGGGGCCGCCACACACTATCGACAGAAAGAACCGCAAAGTAACAGTAAAAGTCAAAACCGTGAAAATTTTTGTGTGCAATTATTAATTGAGTGAAATAATAAAATTACTAAGTGCAAATAATTAAACTTATGCTCGCGCTACTAAGCAGATACCCGCGTGTTAGATGTGAATATTTTAAGTGCCAAGCGGAGCTCAAAGCTAAGCTTTTGACGAAGATGCCTACAAACACACACACATACAGATGTATATCCATTGGAGCCCCGAGCTAAATTTCTTACAAAGATACATACAAACATACACACATATGTACATATTAATGTCAAGCGGAGCTCTAAGCTAAACTTCTTACAAAGATACATATATACAAGCATACACACATACATATGTACATACATATGTATATCATCTGCCGGTAAGCTGTGTGTAAAAATATAGTTTTATCTATTATTATACTTATACTTATACTTATACTTATACTTATACTTATACCTATACTTATACTTATACTTATACTTATACTTATACTTATACTTATACTTATACTTATACGTATACTTATACTTATACTTATACTTATACTTATACTTATACTTATACTTATACTTATACTTATACTTATACTTATACTTATACTTATACTTATACTTATACTTATACTTATACTTATACTTATACTTATACTTATACTTATACTTATACTTATACTTATACTTCCTATTGCTATTCCTATCTGTATAAGAATTTATTCTTTGACTTTTACTCGCAATTTCCCTTCTTGTACTCCCAGTTCTTTTCCATATAAATTATTCAGATCGACTTTATCATATGGGTTATTCCCTGTTGTCATAGTATAAGATGTTTACTCACTTTCTGGTGGATTTCTTTTGCCACAACAAGTGAAAATTCGGAATATTCTTCACACATCCAAGCTGCAAATGCATTTCCCTGCTTCATTTTACATGCATATTTGTCATATGCAAATGTGAGACATGCCGAAGTATCAAACATTTTTGCAAATTTGAAAAACTCAATAGAAATAACCTGTCCAAGTGTTGGTATGTCTGGTCTGTTCCGGTCTGTCAGACGGTCTGTCCGACGGTCTGTCCTGTCCGGCGGAAAATAGAAAATGTCAATAAAATGCGAAAATGTGCAAGTATTTGTTGAGCTTTACACCAGAAAAAGATGTTGAAGATGTTGGAGATGTGCACCTGGGCGACCTGGGGACCAAATGCATAGGAATTTCATAGTTTAATTGATTTGTCTGGCCTTGGCATACGCACACACACACACACACACACACACACACACACGCACACACACTCCGCACACTCATACGCACCCCTTAGAGCCCTTGGGGCTGCGCTGTGTTTTGTTTGAATTGCTGCAGTTTCCGTTGTCGTCAACTTTGATGTTGTTACCATTTCGATTTGATTATATACAGCCCGCCGGTTATTTGCATTTGACGTGCTGCGCATCGCTGCATTCACGGCATTGTCGGAATCATCGCATTAATCACAAACAAAGGGCGCAACTGGCTCAAGGACATGGCCACGTTGCTCATACGCCACCGCACGTCAAAAACTTTGCTCCCCCTTAATACCCTGTACAATTTGAAAATAGATAATGAAGTTGTTCAAACGCATGTAAGGGATAAAAGCTGATTATATATGAAGTATATGTATATATATTTATATATGCACATGCATTTTGTTCAGGATCTAGTCATATTTATCTATTTGTCTTTTTCTCTGTATGAATGCATAGGAATTAGCGATAGTTCTTTCCTCTTGAAAGCGATAAATATCGAGGAAAAATGGGCAACTTTTGCCAGTTCGAATGTACAGGTAGACAGGGTATCCCGAGTCGAGCACTTTCGACTTGATTTTACTAATGATTTCTGCTTCACGCTTCCCTTCTGAATGTAGAGGTGCAGCCAGTTCGAAACTATCGATGATTAAGATGTGCCAGTTCGAAGCACTTTACAGGGTATTCACAGTCGAGCACTTGCGATTGGGACACTTCTTTTTTGATTTTCTTGATGATTTCTGCTGCGTTCTGCTTCCCTTTTGACACTCGCGAGCCGTCGCTCTTCGGCCCATTTGCAATAAAATCAAATGATGCGGGCATCGTAAAGCTGCACGTCGCGTTTTCTGCGTTTTCTATCGTCGTAAAAGAATACGCGGCGTATACGTTATACGTTATGTACGAGTATTGTGCTCCCGCTTTACAGCCGTGCAAATCCCTTTGCAAAACAAAAATCCGCACGGCTCGGCTGTCAGGCATTGGCCCGGTCTGGCCGGGTTACCAGTCGACATTTGTGGCTTTTTAAGCGGCATAAATGATTTTAACGTGTCTCGCTTCTCTCTAAAAATAAGTATTTTTGTGCGCCATGTGCAAAAGATACCATAAAAAAAAATTGTGGCTGCCAACAAACAAAAAAGACAAAAAGTCGGCAAAGAATAGAAAAAAAAAAGAGAAATGAAAAGCCGATCAGAAAATATTTATGGCCATTTGCTTTTGATATTTATTCAATGGCCCATTTTTTTTCTGCCAGCGATAAGTCGCAAATAGTTTGCGATTTTTTCACGTTGCAAAAGAGTTGGCAAAGTTTTTAAAGCTCGGGAATGTCATAAGCGCGAGAGGGAAAAAAGTTCATGGCTAAAAACCTGAAGTTGGAAAACATAACTGATTTCTTGCTCAACTTTCGAACGTTTCGTTAACGTTTCAACTGCAAATCGAACTGTCAATTTAAGTCAATTTCGCATTTCACATGCCCTGCATTCAGGAAATAAATGGGTTATGCTCGACTTGTGGCATACCTAGGGATCTATTCGTTAGATGGAGTGAAATATAGCTAAAAACTCTTGCTAGTGCTTGGTCAAAGGTTGGGCTTAAAGTTTGCTCTTTGTTAGAGAATTTTGTATACCCTGTTCACAAAGGGAAGAGGGTACTTTAACTTTATGGAAATATATCCTGGTATATAATCGCGGAATGGATAAAGGTCTAAGAAAGCTTCAAGGCAAACTTGGGGTCTTATAATCTCGCTTCGTCTACGTCCGTTCTTATAAAAAGTCCATATCAATTTGAAAGTTTGACAGTCATTGCAGTTACAGTCTAAGAGTCACGAAAGGACTTCTCTCGGCAGAGTATTGGCATCCTGTTGACGGGCTTGTTCTTTTTTTTTGGGGGAAGATTCTGTCAGCATGTGTTGTTCCGCGAGAGAAGAAGAAGAACTAACTGAAGGACCATTTATTATTGCCGTTATATTTTGTACAAGGTCACGCCGCCCGCTTCTCGCTGCATTCGCCATTTTGTCTCCGGATGCAGCGCCATTTTGGAATGTGACGGCCATTAGCTTGCATAAAAATGTTTGTAATGAAATTGTTCTTGCCATGACATTCAACATTTAACACTCGCTTTAATGTGTTTGTTTAGCAAGCACAACAAATTTTGCATGAAAATGCATTTAACATTCCAAATTTTGCATTTGGCATTTGGCATTTTGCGGTTATTTTTTGCCATTTTCATGCATTTTAATTGCAACGATTAAGGCGAAGCTTCAGCTTTCAAGGATATTTTACGGTTACAAATAATAAACAAATGTGCATAAATTTATAGTTATTTCTTTCAACAACTTTCGGTATGTTAATTTTCTGCGGTAAATTCTTTACAACTTCGAACTGGATCTAATTACTAAAAATATGCAAGAACTGGCAAAAGAAATGGAATCTAAATAAATTCTTGCATTTGTTAAAATAAGCTCAAATATTTGTATAAAGTATTCATTCTTCTTCTTTTTTGCAAACATTCAATTGTAATTTCCGTTTTGTTTTGCGTCTAAAATATTACAATAATAATTATTAAGCATTTGATATGCAGCCGATTAATCGGCGGGCAATAAATTTTAGATACTTTGCGCTTTGGGCTTAAAAATGGGTAATAAATAAACAAAAGTGTTAATACGCATTGAACAAATGTAAATATTGAATAAATCATAAAACTCTTTCAATTATCATGAAAATGCCATTAAATATGCTAATTATTTTTAGCACTCATTTTTGTTAGAATTACGCACGTGTTCTATAAATTATTTTCACACGCGCATAATTAACACAAAAAAAAAGGAGAGAAAGAAAAAAGGAAAAGCGCTTAAGAGCCATTTTAATGTATTTTAATATATTTGACTTTATGCGTGCCGTTGCCTCAACACGTTGGCAACAATATGTTTATTTTTGTTTTTTTTTTTGTAGAATTTCGTACAAATTTGCAAATAAATTGAATACAAAAGCGTTTGCGCGTAACACACAATTACAATCAGCATACATTTGGCACAATATGGAAAACAATGCGGAAAAGCGTGCAAAAGCCTGTTTATTATTTAAGGCCATGAATGAGCGAGCTTCAGAACTCCAGGCTACGCCTCCCCTTCGGCTATTTGTTCGCGTTCGCTGAACACATTTTCAATTAACAGCAAAAAAAAAAAAAACACTCATTTAACACACCCACACACACACACCCGCCCACACACACACACTGAGACGCTTTGATTTGTTTAATTAAATTACACTCGGACAAAGCCTTCAATCATTCACAGTTTTCCAATCACTCATTGGCTCATTCACGCACAACGCAAACAAATAAGCATATGCAGCCCTGCACTTGTCTGTGTGTACATGTGTGTGTGTGTGTGCGTGTGCGTGTGTGTGTGTGTGTGTGTGTGTGTTAGAAGTCCTTCAAGTGCTCAGAAGCGTCTACGTCGAGTTATTTAGCTTCAGCTGCAAGTGCAAATCGTGCGTTCCTCTGGCGTGTGTGTGTATACAATACCCTAACATTGTTAAGGGTATATAGGACTACAAATCATTAGGCATAGAAAAGTTGAGTGAAAATATGTGACACTCTTTGTCAGGCTGGAGAGATTGTCCGGCATGTTTCCACAAAGAGTTTTGCTTTTATTAACTTACAATAATAGTTTAGTGATTACTTTATTCCCTATTTTCCGCTCATTATAGTGAATTTACCAAAGTCTCGTCTTGGTATTCAATATTCTTATGAAAGAAAAGTTAAGTGAATCTATTTAATACTCTCTAAGGGTGGAAAGACTTTCCGACATGTTTCCATGTTTTTTTTACCTGCTTCTTTTCCCTTATTTTCCGTCCATTATGGTGAATTAACCAAAGTCTTCAACCGTATTCAATCTTCTCAAGAAAGAAAACTTCATTGGAAAATAAAGTTTTCTAGCTGTTTCGTTTTTATTTCCAAAGAGTCATATCAATAAATGAATCAGTCAGCATCAGTTAAGCCCATTTTTAGGGCATTCAAAGTTCGGCTTGCCGGTTTATACTTCGGCTGCCGTCTTGAGTTCTCCACTCATATGTATTTGCTTATAGCCAAACGGAATTTCACCATGATTGAGTGCGCATCGGGTGTGCATTGGAACGTTAATTTGTGTATGCTAAAACAGGGGGGAGCGCCAGATAACCCAATCGAATGAATGGCAAAGGCAAGGCCAGGTAATTATGTTGATACGCCGCTCTCCTAGAACTTGCTTTCTTTCGCTTTCCCTACCTAATTATGGAATACTTGTAAAGGCTGTAAATAATGTCAAGCAGCTAAAAAGTTCTTTGTTCCATTTTCGCTTTCCCCTCTTTATACCCTGAACCCATTGAAAATGGCTAAAAAGGGTATGTTGTATTTGTGCAAATGTATGTAACAGACAAAAGGAAGCATCTCCGACCCCACAAAGTATATATATTCTTGATCAGCATCAACAGCCGAGTCGATCTAGCCATGTCCGTCTGTCTGTCTGTCCGTCCGTCCGTCTGTCCGTATCCATGAACGCAAGGATCTCAGAATCTATAAGAGCTAGAGACTTGAAATTTAGCTATAGGTCCTCGATCGAGTTTGTTTCCGATATACGATCACTCGCCCCGTTTCCAAGTAATCGATCAAAATCGATATCGAAATCCTGTTTTTTGAGCAATTTTGGTAAATAATAACAGCTAGAGTCACCAAAACTTGACATGTAGCTTCTAGAATAGTATATACCGATGAGGTATGTTTTAAGGAAGGATATCCCCTAAGGTATCCCCCAGTCGTGCACTCCCGACTAGAGCTTTCTTACTTGCTTCATTCATCGATTCATCAATTTCTGGCCCCACTTCCTTTAAGTCTCGAACGATGTGGTGTATGTGCTTAGTGGTTCAATAAAACTTTCACTCAAGTGCGGCTCATCCTCGGCGTGAAGCGTTAAGCATATTTACACGCTAACTTGGCTGGCACTTTGGCTAAGTAAGTTCTCAAATTGACACAGTTTTTTTCTATTTTTTTTTTTTTGATTTTTGGGCGAACAAAGGAAAGTCATTAGAGATTGATGCACAAGAGGAATTTTCTGGCTACATGCTTTCCGCATTATTGAAAACTTACCCGTAAGCGCAGTAATTAACAATGCCAGCAACAACAACAACAGCAACAACAACTACAACTGCAACAACAACAACTGCAACAACAACAACTACAACGAGAGGCAGTTGCAATTTTTGATGCAGCTGGCAACAAAGTGGATTTTATGCCAACGGGACTTGAGGCACATGCAAGTTTTATGCAAATGGCATGTTGAGTCCCGAAATCGGACAAAAAAAAAAGACAAGTAACTGCGTTGGTTCAGTGTGACCGACTAGCTAATACCCTGTGCCCGATTTTGAGCTCTTGCAGGAAAGCAATTGAACTTCCGCCAAAACTGTGTTGTTTTCTTTTCCAAGTTCTGTGATTCCTGCGCAATATCTATGCAATGTTTATGGCCTAATGGACCAAAAAGTTGAGACACCATTGAGCTGTATTTTCTTTACATTTTAGGTGGACTTTGAAGCTAAATATTCTAGCTTTTCTTATCATAAAAAACAAAGAAGAAATTCTTGATATGCCAAAAAACATGAAATTTAAAATCGATATATATCGATCTTCGAAAAACTTATGAACATGATAAGCTCAACGCAGCTCTTCTTTCTTCTCAAATATTCTGGCACAATCTCTTACTATTTGCCGTCTAGATATGCCAAAAAACACAAATTTGAAAATCGATATTTATCGATCTTACAAAATCTCACGCAGACAAACGGATTAACATGACTAGATCAGCTCAGCTTGTCTTATTGAGCAGGGGCGACTATTGTCTGCCTGCGACATGCATTTGCACAATACCATCATACCCTATTTTCACTGTCTACAGGGTATCAAAAAGGATAAATTACTTTTAAAGTGCGCAGGCAATGTGAGCAGGCTCTGGCAAGCAGGCAGGCCAGGCTCGGCGAACTTGCCTTTGGAGCTAACTCTTCATTGGCCCGAATGCAAATTGGCTTTGGAGCGTTTGCCTATTTTTGGCACCCTGATGACTTTCTGATTTGCTTACGAAACAAGTTTTTTGAGTTTTTTATTCCTTCTATTTTTTTTCCTGGGCGCTGCAAGTTTCGTGTGTTTTTAGGCGCTTTTTGTTGCCGGCTTGTTTATTATTTGTTAATTGAAATGTTGCAAAAAGTTACGCATGTGCGCCTGATGAGCTGGGTTGCAAGGGGCAAGTAGCCTGATTGGAGGCTGTGCTGCAACTTCATGTGCCCCCATCTAATGTCTAAATCATTGCAAAACACAAACAACAAAAGGGGTAAAAATATTCCCGGCTTAACTCACAAACGAGCTGAAACAAGGCGCAATAACTAGACTGAAAAAGATGTTGACTACAGCAGCCGAGGCATGAATACCCTATAAAAACACTTGGTACTGTTAATATCTATTGTTAAAGGTAAACTGTTAATATCTACAGTTAAATGTAAACAAACATTATGTAAAACATATTTTTGTGAAGGCAAGCAAGCTTATCCATTAATAATCGAAACTTTTCTTTGTGCTTCTCCCTTCTTATTTCTAAATACCAGCTTCGGCTTCTTGTTTGGGAAAGCCAATTCGGCTCGGTTAATATCTGGCTTAGTAGATGTTGCCATTGCTTGGGCTGGCAGCCATGTTTAAGACCAAAGCTAATATACCCTTTGCCAGCGCTTCAGAAAAGTTATGAAAAAGCAAACAAACAGTCCAAGCTATTAGACGAGTTCAGATTTAGTGCTGAGGTTAACATTTTGCCTAGGTGTGGCACGTAGCACGCTTTGAGAGTCCACAAATAGCGCAGAGGGCAGCAGCAGCAAAAAACGAAATCAAAGAGTCTGCCGCATGTGTGTGGTATGTGTGTTTGTGTGTGTGTGTGTGTGTGTAGCTGTGTGTGTGTGTGTCTCGGCTGGCCTGGCTCTTGAGTTTTGCTGTGGGTTTTATGCTGTTTTGGTTTGTGCAACTATTTTCTATTCATTTATGCATTTTGGCAATAAAAATTTCATTTTTTGCTTAACTAAGTGAAACAGAAAAGGTTAAAAGCAACAAGGAGGAGCTGAAGCTGGAGGAAATGGAGGAGCTGGAGCTGGAGCTGGACTCTCCGGCAGGAACTATCGTCTCTGGCACTGAAAGCGACTTTTATCTTGGGCCCTGTGCTCTTTGGCTGTCTCCTCTGTCTGTCGCTCTCTTCCATTGCCTAGATAACGTTTCCGTCTGCCAGCCCGACTGTTTGCCTGCTTTTTGTGTAGTTTATTTTTTGTAGTTCCTGTTTGTTGTTTGCAAACATTTTTTAAATTGTTTGCTGTAATTTGTTTCCGGCAAATGGCCGCTGCGCCATTTTTTGTGGACCCCATCGCAACCGCACAATGTTGGCGCTTTGTTCGTTTTATGATTATTAAAAAATTATAATTTAAATGTTCGTCTGCCTTTTTACATATCGCTTCAACTTGGGCTTTTATTATACCCTGCATCCATTGAAAATGGCTAAAAAGGGTAGGGCAAAATGTATGTAACAGGCATAAAGTATATATATTCTTGATCATCATCAATAGACCAGTCGATCTAGCCATGTCCGTCTGTCAGTCCGTCCGTCCGTCCGTTTGTATGAACGCAAGGAGCTCAGAACCTATAAGAACTAGAAACTTTGAAATTTTAGCTGTATGTCCTCCTAGTGCCTACGCAGATCGAGTTTGTTTCCGATATTCGATAACATGCCCCGTTTCCAAGTAATCGATAAAAATGTATATCGAAATACTGTTTTTTTGAGCAAGTTTGGAAAATAATAACAGCTAGAGTCACCAAACTTGACATTTCGCTTCTAGAATAGTATATATATTTGCATTTGGTGTTGGAAGAAGAGGGTTCAGGGTATCGCCTAGTCGGGAGCTCCCGACTAGAACCTCTTACGTGTTGTCTTTTTATTTTACTGGCACGTTTCGCCCCTTTCGGGCAACAGCTGCTGCCGCATCCAGTCTGATCCCGATCCCGGCTCCAATTAGTTGTGTAATGCGTGTCCTTCGGACATTTATTAGTTTGACTTTTTGCCCACGATTTATGGGTTTCGCAAAAAAAAAAAACTATGCAAATATTATTTTGCAGCTGTTGCTGCTTCGAAATGTTTCATTTTATTTCCATTTGCCGAAAAAAAAGTTCTAAAAATATTTTACATCACATTTTTTTCTTATTTTCGTTCGATATTGCGAGCTTTGCCCATGATTTTGGCTGCTCAATTATTTACGTTTATTATGGGATAAATAAAAATTTGTTCCAGAATTGAAAATTAAGCGACATAAAATGCATAATTGAGCGCACTTTCATATCAATTTATTATCAAACATGTCAGCATGAAGAAAGGCTCAATAGATATTTATGATGAAATATATTTAAATATTTCTTATTTTTCTCAATATTTATAACAAGTCTCAAGATTTTGTTCTAATATTGAAACATTTATTTGTTCAACTTCTTAAGATTCTTTCAATTACTTTCTACTCTTCTAGAGGGTATTTTAATTTTATCATGAAATGTGTAACGCATAGAAGGCGACATCTCCGGTGGAATAGTAGGATCTTATATGGCAAAATGTCCACAAACTCAGCATTTGCGAGCTGAAACTATTCTTACATACTTGCAAAAGAAAAATGTATACAAATTTAATCTTTTTATGATTTATCTTCTCTGAGCACTTTTCGAAACTCCTTCAATTTCTTCAAAGCTCAGAATATAACTGAAATGTTAACTTTAAAGGAATTAGTTTTTTTTTCTACATTCTTCCAAATGTTGACGTCGACTGCGTCGACTGCGCGTCATCAATGGGCAAATAAAAGTTTGTTATGCTGCCAGCGGCCTGCCACGTGCTGCATTCGAAACTGTTCGACAGTCACGTAGCCCGGCTGGCAGCTAGAAATTAAAACCCAGTTAAACATTAAACATTCGCATTGCAAAAATTTTGAATGCAAATCAACTCTTGCGAGATTCGTTAAATGAAACATGAAATTGCATTGGAGCTGAAAAACTTTTTGATTTAGTTAAGAGAGAAAGTGTGTTAGGCGAGTTAAGGACTGGGAAATGCACTTTGGTTGACCGAAAATTAGATAAATATAATAGATATATATAGTATATTCTTAAAATGGAGCTCGCTGAGTCTTTCTTTTCCCGCCTGTGCGATCCTTCGTCTGCTTGAACGCATCGATCTCGATAAATATAAAAGCTAGAGAAATTTGAAATATAAGGAAAAGGGAAGCTAAAGCGTTTGTAAAAACTGTTTGCAGGGTGTCTCCCAGTCCAGCACACCCGACTAGAGCACTTTTAGTTTTTGTCTTTGGATTTAGTCTCTGCCGTCAGCTACTTATCAACTTGAAATTTGAAATTCAAAGAAGAAGGAAGCTAGAATGATTGTAAAGGCAGCTGTGTGCAGGGTGTCTCCCAGTCAAGCACACCCGACTACACCCCTTTTTGCTGGTTTTCTGTCTTAAAGCAAGTTTGGATTATGTCTCTACCGTCAGCTACTTATCGACTAGAACTCGACTCTGGCGAACTGACGCAGTTTGGTTTATTTACACTCGCCGTGTCGGGCCCGCACACGTCAGCAAAATCCAATTCGAGCAGACTTAATAAGACTCCCGCTCCCGGGTCTCGATAGCGTATAGAGTCACGTAGTTGTCTGCGGCAGCGAGCAGTTTGTGTTCAAGCTTCGATTCGTACAAACGCGATTTTAATTGCTGCATAAATTTTGCACAGCAAGGAAAGAAGAGGAAATCAATTTGAATAGTGCAAGAAAATTGGGGGAAAAATATCCATTAAAAATGCAGTTAGCCCTGCCAGTCCTGCTGCTCAGCTGCCTTTGGCCTGGCCATCGGCTGGAATTTGTGCCCGAACAACATTTGGAGCACATGGAGCTGCTGGCACAGCTGGAGGATGACTTGGATTTGTCGCAGGTGAACTGGCGAGCGATGATACCGTTGCTGCTGCAACGTCAGCAGGTGCGTCTCTGTGTCGCCGTCTACCGTTACGAGCCGCAGCTGGTGGCGGGCACAATCTGCGAGGCGCTGCTGGGCAACGGCCTGATGGCGTACTGCGACATCGGGCATGTCGAGGATCTGAGCATGACAATGCGCGATGCATTCGGCGGCATGCTGTTCGATACGCTGCAGCAATGCCGTCCGGGCATGGAAATCTTCGGAGTCCGTTGCCGGCGACGTGCCTGAACGAGATTAGGGCCAGCTTAAGTGAATTGCTAATTCAGTTTTCTTGCCACGGCTCATCATCAGTCGTGACTGCCGTCCATCTACATCTCTGTCTCCATCTCTGTCTTTGTGTCCCTTGTCATTTCAATGTGTCAATAAAAATGCGATGTGGGTGAAGGCCTGTCCCGGGCACACTCACAGGCCGGGCGCTGGGCCGAGCTACGGCCACACCCTGAGTCCTTGCTGAGCAGCATCATGACAAATGACGATTATAATTTGTAAAATTTGCACCCTGCTTGTTATCCCAGCAGCTGGTGGGCGGTGGGCGGTGGGTGGTGGACGGTGGGTTTGTGGGCGTGTACAGCTTTCAGTGGCAGCGCTCTGGCTTCATGTTTGGCTCTGGCCTAGTTCTCTCTTGCCTTCAGATTCAGTTAGTGCATTGCAATTGTTGTTGCAATTAGCAGAGACAGCAACGTGGCCGGGCAGCGGGACGAAAGGGGATGGTGCGGGGGGCCGAAACATAAGCACTATGGGCAGCTGAAAAACTGATGGCTTGATTTTTCCATTAAACACTGCAAATGGAAAATTGCAACTGAAACAGCGCAGACAGCAGAAAGCAAAGGCATTTGTTGTGCTTGCTTGTTCGTTGTTGTTGCTTGTATACCCTGCGCTCATTGAGAGTGGGTACAATGATTTTGTGCTAATGTAGGTTACAGTTCTTCTAAATATATTCTCCTATATATATATTCTCCTATATATATTCTCCTATATATATTCTCCTATATATGTATTCTTCTATATATATTCTCTTTTACTGGCCAAACGAGATTGCAAGTCAAAGAGAGAGAGAGAGAGAGAGAGAGAGAGAGAGATAGATGTTTGCACCAAAGATATAGGCAGATATATACACATACATAGCCTCTTTACAGGCTTAACATACGCACACACAAGCTCTGAAAACCTCATAAGAATCGGATTACAAGCACCGAAGGTAATCAAGAATGCATTTCCCGTTACATGTCAAGGTGCCCAGGGAAGAAGATAGAAGAACGCATAAAGTGCGTACGTGTTTCCTTTGCATATGTATTTGTATATGTTTCCGTGTGTGTGTATTAAAAAGGTAGGCAAAATGTGTTTAGGGTATTTTATAGGGTACACTCCCGACTGCCGCACTCAAAGGTATTTGTTGTTGTTCTTGTTGGCAATTACCGGGCAATGGGCGAGGCATTTAGCTTGGAATGATGGCCATCATGAGTTTTCATTTTCACCGCTTGTTGTTATTGTTATTTTCTGCTTAATTTGTGTGCTGATGTGCTAAAACACCTTCTGCATCAATCTCTATATAAATCAAAAACATTGCAGCATACTTTTTGGCTCAACTGCAAAATGTGTCGGGGCGGGCCCGACCCAAGGCCCGATTCCGCTCTATGCAAAATGCAGTAGGAAATTGCTTAAAATGATTGCATGCGCTTGCCAGTCTATGTGTGTGTGTGTGTGAGTGTGTGTGTGTGAGTGTGTGTGTGTGTAATCAATATCAATAAATGCTTGTTGAAATTTGGGTCTCAATTATATCACAGTTCGATGTGGGAATACTTTGTCTCTCTTGTGCAAATTTGGTCGCTACGCTTTCACAGTTCAATTTGAAAATTTTTGCAAATATTTGGATTTTAAAATACCTTAAAACGAATGTTTTAGTTTTTAAGAGGATTTGAAAAGTAAATAGGAAAAAACTATTGGGATTTTCTTAACCACAAATGATAATTTAGCTCGATAAGCGACCGTGAAATATATATTTCTATACTTTATGAATGAAATTCACATATTTATTACTTTAAATTTTGCTGCTCCATAATGTATTTTTCTTCTTCATATCAATAACATATTATTATTATGTTATATAATATTGCATATATCTCCATATATAGAACTTTTTGAAGTTATTAGGGTAATAAGGGAACTAATTCCCTTAAGATGGGGTTTCGGGAAATTCCACCCGCAAGTGTGGAAAAATCGTGAAAAATGTTTGTATGCAACTTTTTTGCTAACCATTCGATCGGCCTCACACTCATTCTCAAATATCTTTAAAGGAATTTATCTCATCTTATCCACGGGCAAGGCCGGGTTATATCCGCTATAGAAATAGGTCAAAATTTTCCAGCCCCTTGACTCGGTCAAAACTCAACCGATTTTCATAAGGTTTGCCTTTTTGTTCATGATTTGACCTCTAGATCAATTTGGCTTCTAAATATTATCTGGTATTATTTTTGATCGAAATTCATGTGCATATGGTACCCCCAAATATCCCACACAGACATAGGTGGAAATTTCCCTCTCCCGTATCTCGGTCAAATCACATCCGATTTTCATGAGACTTGTCTCTTTTTTCATGGTTTGACCTCTACATCGAAATCTGGCAACAATATTCTTGTATCATATATTTCAATTAAGATTAGTTGTTTGTTTTTATGAGTACATATTTTGTATTCTAGAGAGCTTACTAAAAAATGAAAATAAGCTATCTTCAAGGGAGTTGGATCCCTTTACTTGATGCTCAGTGTGTTGATGCTAAGGTAATTCGCAAGGTATCTCAAAGTTGATTGCAATTTGACGACTCCGCGCTCTAATTTACATTGCATGATTGTTTTGCAGCTTGTTTTCGCTGATGCCAAATGCGGTTTTGAGCAGTGCCAAAGTCTAGAACTCTTGTAATGTAAATTAATGAATTGTATAAAGTGCTTGGAATATTTACGCTCAAAGCAAACGCAAGATGGTGTGGGACTGACCAATGAATATGCAAACGACTTTTGGCCAACGTTCTGCTCTTGAAGTTCGTTAAAAGCGCGGCAATAAGGTCAAAGGGCGGCCCGCGTCGAAGGGTCATTAAGGCAGCGCATTGGCCGCCCTGTTTGCACAACTGATGCAGCAGCAACAACAATGGCTTCTACTGCTGTTTCTACTGCTACTGCAGCTGCTTCTACTGCTACTGTTAATGTGCAGCCTCGCCTCCTGAAATATGCATAAACAAACCAAACTGAGCTAGACTCGGGTCACGGCAACTTCTCTGAGTCCTGTCTTCAGATGCAGTTGCGCTAGAGTTCAGTTGAGCTCTCTGGCAGTAATTAAATTTTACGCGAAATTCTTTGCATTTGCTTCTTTGATTTCGCCATGGCCTTCGAGCCATGTTACCGCGCCCCGCTTCGCCCCCCTCTACTGTCTTGTATTTGCATTAGGAATAGCGAAAAGTCTATTAACTTCCACTCGGCATTGGCCATAATTTATGCAGCCTTGCTTTGGACGCTCGCAGCGTGACATTTGCTTCAGGGCTGCAAATCGATTTCGAAATGATTTGAAAGTCTGCGCTTCCGGCTTGCCAATAAATTTGCTAAAGTCTCTACAAATTGAGATATGGAATGTTTTTCTATTTGCCAAATATTTGATGTGATTTTTTTTTGATAAAATTTTAAGTTTTCTGAAATTCTGTTGAGCTCTTTTAATATTGATTCTAACTAGAATCTATTTTCTAATCCATTTTGTTAATTGACTTAAATATTTTCTTAAATTCTCTTAAGTTACTTTTTTCCTTTTAATATCGATTCCAGCTAGAATCAATTTTCTAATCCATTAAATTCGCCTTTAGATTTTGTGCCAGCCCTGTTAAAATTACTTCAAGTGCCAGAATTATTGGAATGCTTTGCTCTGTGAACTCTTTTTGCCCTCTGAGCCCTTGTTAGTCTTGCAGAAATTCAGATAACAAACGGGGCCAGGCAAATTGATTGCATTATCGAGCCAAAGACAATCGAAGGGGATGGGTCGTGAGGGTCGGGGAGGGGCGACATATAAAATCGAGCATGGCAACAAACTTAAGTGCCATATGAGAGAAAGATATGCGAGTGCTTCAAGGCTCATTTATGGCCACTGCGTGCTGGTCAGTTTTATGCATTTTCCCACAGAGCGGGTGAGAGGGGGTGGTTGGATGGGAGGGCGGGAAGTGGGGGGGCGAAGCGTTGTCAGGCATTTTGGCACGTTGTTTACTTTGTGTATAAACCGAGTGGCACTTACTTATTTTGTGCCACATAATGAGCACTCCTGATGGCCGCTTATAAATTATATAACCCACAAAAGCACACTCGCACACACACACACACACACCCGCACACACACACACACACACTCGCTTACACTCTTAAATAAATTCTTCGCACACACCCACGCAATTTGATTTGTATGGCTTTTCAATTTGTGCTCTGCTGCTTTCTGCTTTTTTTTTTTTTTTTTTTTTTTGTGTGTTTTCCTTTTCATTTCTCTTATTTTTTTTTGCCTGTTTTTCTTTTGCTTTTCTTGATTTCCTTCTCGTTTTTTTTTTTTTTTGGCTGTGCTGCATTTGCCATTGTATAAATTTTTGGTATTTGCGCCAATTTCATTCCAAATTGAGCGCTGGCCACAGTCGTTTATTTTTAATGCACCCGGCAACGAAACCAGCCAAGCAAACTGTCCGGCCAGCGGCCCGGACCGAGGCACAACCTGAGCGCAGAAAGTAGTACAACGAGAATTCCAGATTCCGCCTCTTACTTTCGGTTTTTTGGTTCTGGAGGAAGAGAGTATTATTATTAGCAAAGGGGCTAACTGCGCTTTAAGTGATGACAATTTTCATTATTCGAATTTAATTTGTTAGAAAATAGTTTCAAGTCGCATTTTACTAGATATACAATGCAAGGTATACATAGTTTGTGGTCGGACTTAAGCTGTGTGAAATATGTTAACCAATTCGCTCAGTTATTTGGTCAGTGTGAGCAAGGGGGATGCTGGTTCAAATCTCAGACTTCTGCATGCATGTAAGTTTACAGAAAGCGAATGTTAGTCAAAGTTAGCTTAAACCGAACCGGTTCAAACCTGATGAAAGCAAACTTGAACCGATCTATAATAATACAAACAAAATAAATAAATATTTATTTTAAATATCTTATTGTCAAAACTTAGAGACTGCAATAGTGAGAGTTTTCTAGATATTAGCTACATTTATTCATTAGAAAGTAAGAAAATTTTGATAAACCAAGATTCGAACCAAAAGCTGAAATCATGACTGTGAAAAGCCAGAAAAAGCCAGAAATCAAAGCAAGACAAAGTATCGAAATTTTCTTTGGGTTTTGCAGTCAAATATATTTTAAATTATCTTATCAGACATCAATAAAATAATTTTATAAAATATAAAATTTCATTTTAAAACTCTCAGCAAAGAACTCTTAAGAAAAGTAAGTCAATTCTTAACATCTTCACCAAAAGTCTAAACAATTTGCTTGGGATAATAAACATAGCTTAAAGCGTTTCTCAACTTTTTTTTAAAGCATTTTCTTTTAAGGCTCCCCGCTGACCCTCAATCCTCGTGAGCCGTACAAATTTCGCATATGCCGGATTGCTGTAAGCCTTTTCTATCTGAAAGTTTGTCGAAATTGATTCGGTTTCAAAGTTTATATATATATATATATATGTATTTTCTTTTTGATAGAGGCACCCCATGCGGTAATCTGTTAGAAAGTGTTGCCAGGGGATAGAGCATAAATATGTCGCTGCGCCGGCTGCTTCTCATGCCAAGCGTTCCCTTCTAGAATTTTTCTTGCCATTTCTATTTGTTTTTTTCCTCCCCCCTTTTTTTTTTGTTGCTCCTCGCAGTGCATTTTGGACATTTTGCCGGCCAAGCATTCCAAACTCTTGCAGGACACTCAGGCGATTGCAGCTGCCATCGAAGGTGGCCTTGAGTGTGCCTGGGCGGTGAGTGGGCGGAGAGGTAGGGGGGAGGGGGGTAGAGGAAACGAAGTGCGCTCAAGATTTATGGCTTATGCCTGGGGCTTTGTTTGGTGAGGCGGAGACGGGAGGAGAGGGGGGGGGGGGGGGGGGCTGGCCATCAAATACAATCAATTTGATTGCCTTTTATATAGTTTTTTTTTCTTGTTTTGCGGCCAGCCTGAGCTGAGAGTGTAATGCAATTTTGATTTTTTATTAAGCAACAATTAGGCAATTAGCTGAAGTGGGCAGAGCTGTGCTTTAAGTTGGAAAAGTTGAAAACTTGTGCTGGGAAATTGTGGGAAAAAGCGTGCGTCAAGCTGCGCCGCATAAATAAAGCGTTCAATATCCGGCGACGGAAGTTTCAATAAGCCAAAAGGATATGAGCTCAAATGACTGGCTAGAAAAGGCGAAAAACGTTGCAACTTCTGCGAACTATTCATGTGTGTGCGTGTGTGTACAGAGTGTGTGTGTGTGTGTGCGTGTGTGTATAGAGTGTACGTGCGTGTGTGTGTCTGGGGCAAGTTTAAATTAGTTGCTCGTCGGCCATTTTGCATAAATCATTTCCTGTTTTGTGCCAAAGATAAAAGCGAGCAAAAGACGCCGAACAATTCAATGAAAACAAAAAGAAAAACAAAATACAAGGACAAAAAGCGAACAACATGACGACAAAGTCAAAGTGAGGGAATCAGCAACAATAACATAAAATTAGCATTTTTTATTACTTTTAGTTTTTTTTGCTGGCTTTTGCTGGCTTTTCGCCCCAGCATTTGCATAAGTTTACAAAAAGAGCGACTAAGTAAAAATCACGCATACGACATGTATGCCGCATAATGTACATCATCTAGTTATATAGGTTGCCTATATTTGTAATTGTACTTTCAATGTGCACAAAACTTTTCTATTTGCAGCTACAGCAGCTCGTTGACAAAACAACATAAAAGTCGTCAAAAGTTTTTGACACAATTTGGCAACACAATTTCATGTCTGTCTAAGGCAGAAAATTGACTTTCAGTTTGGTAAGTAAATGTTTAAAGCTTACTTTAATGTATTTCTCTTATTAAACAGTTTTTTTGGCATATCACATTTTTCTGACAAAAATCTTGTTAAAAATTAGAAAATATTGAGCCGTAAAATTAACAAGTTCTTTAGAAAATATATCTAAAAATTTTGTTAATTTATATAAATTTGATTCAAATTTTGTTTATAATTGGAAAACATTTTAATGACATTCAACACAAGCTTTGAGATATAATATAAAATATAAATTCATAATAAAATATGAAAATGATCTATGCGATACAGAAAGTTAGTTATCTATGAGATACATCTGCTTAGCCAGGCAATCTTTGATAGATATTTTTATGTCTGTTTCGCTTTAAAGTACATAGAAAACTGTCTGGGAAAATAGTTTTTAAGCTTCTTATCAATCTCTTTAGTTTGCGGCAGGACATCAATATTCGAAAGTATGCAACGCTTTAAGACTTTTTCTTTCCGACACAAATTGAATTTGGCAAATGCGCTGCATTTGCTTCGATTTTCGATTGATTGAGAGAATATAAATGTTCGTCGTTGTTGTCGTCGTTTTATCTTTTATGGTTGTTGCTTTTGTGTATACATATATAAAATCGTATATGTTTATGGCAAAACAAAGGGGGCAAAGTCAAGAAACTGGTCACATCTGCATATATTTCCATGGCTTGCCAAGAAACACACGCCCCCCCCCCCTCGCCCCTCCCCCTTCTGCTCAGCCAAGAACACATGAGCTGAAATAAATTTTATGTACATTTACTTACGTCTGCAAACAATGAGCATCCTCTGACGTTCGTGACGTGACTTAGTCCCAACTTCGGGTCGGTCAGTTGACTCTGAACCGAATTCTTAGTCTGCCTTTGTCTGAGTCGCAACTCCTTCCTCCCCCCCACTCCGAGTTCTCCTGCACATTGTCCTGGTCTGGCCAGTTGCGCTGTTTGCCCTGGCCCCAAGTGCAACGTTTCAAGTTTCAGTGCTGCGAGCGTGGCCAGCAGCATAAGATAGTTTTGAATTTCACTAAAAACACACAAGAACGGATATACATATATCCATTTATATATATATATATAGATATATATTGTCCGACTGCTGCCTGCATATATTTATGTTGCGAAAGTGAAACATGTCCTGTGGCCAAGAAATTTTCGACCTCTTTCATGCGGCCGTTGACCATTTTTTCCCTTTGTTTGCATTGCTCATTTGTAGTTGGCAAAATGAAATCTTACGCAAATTAGTTTCCACTTAATACGAAAAGGAATTAAATAGACATTTTTTTCACGAAAAACACAAATTTGTTAATTTCTATAATTAAGTGTGCTTTTAAATTTGATTCATAATTGGAAGGTGTTTTCTTATTCAAATGATATCTTGGCTGGTAAATTTTTGTGTGAAAAATTTTTACAAAAGGTTAACCTATAAAATTTCCAAGCTCTTCAGCAGATATACCTCATAACATCGATAATTTATATAAATAATTATGCATTTAAATTTTTACATAATTCGAAATATATTTTCTTATTAACCATATTTTATGGCTGTTATTTTTTTCTGTCAAAAGTCATGTTAAAAGTGACAAAATGTTGACCTGTAAAATTTACAAGTTCTTTAGCAAATATGCTTTTTGGACTTTGTCAAAACAAAACCGTTTTTCATGATTGATGACAGTCTGGTCCAGGTTAAACTTCAGGATTTATTTAAATTAGATTATATGAGCTGTCTACCTAGATTTCCAATTGGGCGGAACTAAGGGAAATCTTTGCTGAAATGGAATTCGAGAACAATTGAAGTAAGGCTTCTTGTAAGGGTTTCTTTAGGTGCATGTGTACAACATGAATTTGGCCGCAAATGCAATGCAATTTGTTAAAGGGCTGCAGCAGCTGTTCGCATTTTGGCTGCAGTCGCAGAAACCGCCAACAACTTGTGGCCTAATGTTGCCGCCAAAGGGGCAGGTGGCAAGAGGCGGGTGGCAATGCGACGTGACCGACGAGTGGCAACTGGCAACTGGCGACCGGTTGAAGTGGCCAAGTACGTGTAATATTTGATGTGGCCCGAGGATTGAGGTGAATGTGTTGCCAGGTGTTTATTGCACCTTTTGGCAGCACATAAAAGTTATGAACATGTCGCATAAAAATTAAGTCATAATGCACTCGGCTCTGCATTTTAATGGCAATTGCCGCGTTTTTGCCACATTGTCAATAAACAACTACAATGTCCGAATAAGCGCTGCGAATTGTTTTTTCGTTTTTGTTGTCGCATAAAACGCGACACTTAAACCGAAACTCAAACGGAAACTGCGCCCAGGGCTCAGACCCGGCTGCGATTGTTGGGCCCATAAATTGGGACGCGGCGCTGGGACTCGATCATTGAGCATTTGGCGCTGGCCATAAACCTGGGCAACAAAATAAACAATTTGTACGCCAAATGCTTAATAAATTGCGTTAAGCTGCGTTTTCTTTGTTTTCGCCCCTTTGCGTGTGCCGCACGCGGCGAATGCGTAATATTTCGCCAGCATTTGGAAATTAACACGTATACGAGCTGCACTTAATTTGTCACTAAATGGTTTCTGGTAGCAAAACGCCAGACTCATGTGGCATGCAACATGTTGAGCGCTTAAATTGAAAATTACAAAACAACCAGAAGCGAACATGCCAACAAGGTTCAAGCAGGAGGGAGGCAGGAGGCAGCCAGGCCAAAAGCAGGCCAAGAGCGCGCAGCGCATTTCTTATGCCAGCTACATTTCGGGTTTGGTCGCTTGCCAAACACCCCCGCCCTCCCCCCACCCCTCGCCCGCTGCTCATTGCCTGTGTAACCGCAGCAGCGGCGCGTGATGTGGGCGCGCCTGCTGCGTGGATGTGGGCGTGGCCCCCATCCCGAGCAGGTCTTTGTGCGCTTTGCGTTTCTGTTGGCGCATTTGTTGACGACGCATATGAAAATTTTCACAAAATTTATTGCCATGCTTAAGCAACGTGCGTATGAAATAATATACAGACATGCCAGCCAACAACAGCAGCAGCAAAGACAACAACTCGAGAGTGCTCTACGCGGCGGTGATCGACTAGCAGATACCCTACGACTAGCGCCCAGCTGCTGTAACACACACACACAAAATAGCTCAAAGTATGCAAAAAGCACAATATTCTAGAGCTTAAAATGATATTATAGAAGAATTTACCTCATAGAAACTGTGAGTTGAACCCCAAATAGTGAACATTGATAAAGATATGATCGATTTCTTTGACTAGAAGAAGAATTCGTTCTCAATTTCCTCTGCTTGGGGTCTCAAGATACCGTCTCAAGATAGATTTTTATCGATTTCTTTGTCTTTATATGCTTGGGGTAATAGAAGAAGCTAATTTCCAAATTTCAACTCTTTAAATCCTAAGATACGGACATGTATAGCTCTAAAAAACTCTGAGATATGCCCTAAAAATTAAATATCGATAAAGTTTTTTTTTATCGATTTCTCGGACATGGACATGACAGGAGCCTAGCTGTGTATACTTTATAAGGTCAGAGAAGCCTTCTACTTCCCGTAATATACATTTGCAGAGTGTCATAATGCCCATTTAACACACTTTCAATGCGTACAGGGTATAACAACAGCAACAACAATTACAAGGACTACAACAAGAACAAGAACAATAAGAAAAAGAACACAAACAGGACGCAGCATACGCTGCCCGTTTGCGGTGCTGAATTTTAAAACGCTCTTTAAACATTGCGCTCACAACTGATGGCAGCGATTTGTTTTCTCCTCTCACAATGTTGTTTCCATGGGGGGGAAAGTGGTGGGAGGAGGGGGTTGCCATGACGGTGGAAATTCCGCATAAGTACTGGCTACTTAAAGTTATGATGGCTTAAGCAAATATGTGCACATAAATCAGCTTATCTCTGGAGCATACAACTAGCATTCGTTTCTTTATTTCCATTTATTTCTTTATTTCCAATTGCAATTCGAGCGCAAAGTTATCAATGCCCGGAATGTTCGCTCAGATAAATATCTATTGATTTTGCTTCACGTTTTATTTCCGTATTCATTGAATATGTTTTTTCGGCATTAATCAAACGACAAGCAAAAAATATGTTTTTTTTTTTGCCGAGTTCAGGGTTATTTTTTGTTATCTACCCAGAAGTAAAAACTCTTTGATATACGTGTTGCAGCTGTTTACTTTGCTGTTTCTCACTTTTTTTTTGCTTATCTACTAAAAAATTCTCGGAACACTTGTAGTTGGGCAATTTCCGAGTTAATATCAAGGTTTTAACTCGTGTTTGTCTAAACTTAAAGTTAAAGTAAATGTACGAAATTAAACGTTAACTGAGATCCGTGTACTTTTTATGTTCTTTATAGAAACCTATTCTGTTTTATTATTTATAGACTTGGAAAATATTCTTAGAAGTGTTATCGGAAGTTGAACTGAATTTGTTGTCAACCGAAGACAGTTGCTAACTTTAAAAATCACATTTTCAGTCTGATTAATTGGTCTTTAGTACCTTCTGTTAGCTTCCAAGCGAATGGGTGAGGGAAGAAGGTAAAGTTACAAGTATGTAACTTATATGATATAAACATAGGGGGATATTTAGAATCAAGTGGAAGGAGGTATTTAAATGATTCGTAAATAGGTCGCCGGCGTGTAGCCTTTGGAGGGCCCTCTCTCTGACGGCTGCCCTATTCCGGCTGCTAAGGAAGTTGATCTGATCTTCGACATGCTTCTACTTCAACTATAGCAGACAAGCTCAATCAACTAGCCTACCCTTTAGCTGTACATCAATTATACAACTATCTTTCATCTAAATTTTCTGCATTGCAATTATCAAGATATACGAAACACGCACATTTACGAGGCACACAAATCTGACAAGCTCTTCAGCCAAACATTCAGCCTGCCGCTAAATTAGCTCGTGCAACAAATTTAAAGCGGCGATTGCAGACGTTGCACGGTGGCAACTGCAACATAATAATTGCAATTATGTATGTGGCTATTGCATACCCCTCCCCCCTCGAGTAGTGCTCCCCTGCCCCCCTTTGTGGTGCCGGCATAATGCTTTTGCGCAATTACGTAAATTACCAAAGTGAAATTCAATATGCCTGCAAAAGCCAAATGGAAATATGGCTGGGAATTGACTGTCATGCCACGCCCACTCCCTCCCACACACACACACACACACACACACACAGAGACGGAGACAATTTTGCAGCCCTGTCTCTGGCATTTCCCTCAGCTGAGCGCAATGCATTATCTTTGGAACCTTCTGCGCCGTCTCGCTGCTAATTGCCCATGTTTTACATGATTGAGCAACATTATGGCTCCGACTCCCTACCTTCCTCCCTTCCTCCCCTCACTCCCCGACCAGCTTTGATTCATTTGCCCGCGTGTCGTTGCCCTGCATTTGCCATTTGTTAGGCGAGGGCTGATGAGTAGCTGCCACCGTCTGCCGGTGTCCATTGTTGGGCCCCATCTTTATTCTATTTTAATACCAATTTTAGTTACCGTTTATGTACATATTTTTTTGCTGTTATTGTGCACAATTCTTTGCAATTTGTTTTGATTTATGCGACGGTTGTCGTTCTCTATTCTTTATTTTGCCGCTTTTGTTGCGGCCACACATTTAGCCCGACCCCGGCTCTGGCATAGTTTCCCTATCGTCCTTATCACATTGACCATATTTTATTGCCCATTTTTTTTTGTATGCCTCTCGGCAGGCAGGTTGCCATTTGTGCTTGGCAGGCAAATTGAATAGGCCTAGAACGGCCTTTCGGGCCGAGGCCTGAATTGACAGCGAGTTTAATGAATTTCCAAGTTTTTCCCACATGCAGCTTTTGCTTTTTTCTATAAACATTTTCCGCTTGAGCTATATTTTGGTTATATATATTTCGTTTGTGTCAGCAAAGTGTGAACATAAAACAAATTCCAGCTACGCTCAGTTGCACTCCTCGAAAATTCCTGTCAATCCCCGAATTGTTATTACTTTACTGTTACTTTTAAATGTTTGTGGGTCGCGTAGGTTTGTATACTTTTGCCAGCAGTAGGTCGCCGGTTCAAATTCGCAAGCAATGCTAGGAAAGTGGGAAGGAAATGGGTTTTGGGAGCAATAACTAAAATGTGTCCAATGTACTCTTTGGCTTGAGTTGCATTGTGGGTTAAGCGAGAAGTGCATGCATGGAATCTCCTTGAAGACAAAATATATAAAAACAAGTAAGAGGTATAAGACCTGAGTTGCCGACCGGATTTCCATATCGATTTTTATCGATTGCTTGGAAACGGGGCAAGCTATCGATTATCGGAAACAAACTTGATCTGCGTAGGTAATAGGAGGACGGACCTGCAGCTTAAATTTCTCTAGCTCTTATAGGTTCTGAGATCCTTTCGTTCATACAGGCGGACAGACGAAAGGACGGACGGACGGACATGGCTAGATCGACTCGGCTATTGATGCTGATCAGGAATATATATACTTTATGGGGTCGGAGATGCTTCCTTCTGCCTGTTACATTCATTTGCACAAATACATTATACCCTGGGTATAATATAATTGGTATTTGCTTCTAGTTCAATTGAAATTAAAAGGGAAGTATTTCATTATGTCAAACTTGCGAGGCACGTGCGAACACAATTTGGCAGAATATATTGAATATATAAGCGAATATATTCATATTTGGCACAGCACATTGTGGCTTGTGAGAAATTAGAAGAGCCTCTTAGCGTAATTAATGATGCATAAATTGTTGATTAGCTAATTAAAGTTGTGCTCGCAATAAAATGACACTAAGCAGATTACACACGCCGCAGCTAAAAAAAAAACTGGCGCATAAAACGTGGCAAACCAGAAGCCCCTTATCTATGTGTGTATTAATTTTTGTCATTAGATATGCCAGCAAAATGATTAAAAAATAAAAGAGAGAAAAAAAAAGAAACTCGCTGCCAGGCAACAGAGGCTAAGAAGAAGAAACAAATTAAAGCCCACTCGGCTCGGCTGTTTGCATTTTGAATATTCGAGTATATTTTTATGATGAGACCGCATCCAAGTAAATCAAATACTTGCCTTACGTTTTAATAGGCTTCATTTTATTCTTTTGTGCTTTTAATACGCGCACAGCCCAAATCCCTTTTATGTTCTCGAGTTACCAACCTGTCCTCGATGGATATTTGCCTTAAGCTTCGCTCCCTTTCCGCCCCCCGCTTGCGTCCCTTTGGCCCTGTCAAGTGGCAGAGGAAAAGTTTAACACTTGCCACTCGGCAACCTAAACTCGGCCAGTATATATTTAGTATATGACTATCAGACACTCTCTGGCCAGGCATAAAAAGGGAAAAAACAAATAGGAGCGTTTAAGTCGGGCGTGCACGACTAGCAGATACTCTATACTCCGCTTTCTTCTTTACATACAAACAAATTCAGACATCTATAGATAAGGTGGACGTGCTTCTTCTTCCATAGAGCCCCACTTTATGTTCGTGGGTTGTATTTTTGATTAACTTTGACCTTAATAGTCTGACCTTTAAGAAACTTTTAGAGCTCGATTATAACATACAAGAGTATGTACATACCATAGCTCAAGAAATGACGAAATGTATTCCAAAAGTGAAATATTGCAATTTCTATATACTTAACGGGAATTAGGCCTCACAATCGATATATATCGATTATACGAAAATGGGGTAAGATATCGAAAAAATGATAAATGATAAAATATATATCTAATGTAAAGTCTCTAGCCGGAGGCACAAATGGACATGGCTAGATTTGCTTGGCTCTTCCTCTTTCTGGGATCGCAAATACTTCCCTTCTGCCTGTTACATACCTATGCACCAAGTCAATCTACCCCTTTTTATTTACTTTCAATGGCTGCAGTATATAAAAGAATACAAAATAAACACAAGAAATTGACCGTCATTTGTTTTCTTGACACTTTGAAGAGCGCCCAGCTCCGAGGCTTATATTTTGTGATGTACCCAAAAACGGGTTAAGTCTCCACGAGGGAGAGACGACAATAGATACTCTGCAGCAGCGCGTCCAACTTTGCATAATGTCGGCCTGTCGTCCATTGTTTGTCACTAAATAAGTCGCCAGATGATATTAATAATAGCTCATTATCGCTTCAGTCCATTTTTTCAGCACATTGTGAAATATGCTAGCTGCGGCCCATTTATCATAATCAAGGGCTGGTCGACCTTCAAAAATCGTGCGAAAATTAGCTGAAGCTCTCGGTCTACCAATTATTATTGATGAGCAGCATTAAGTGTCTGTCTTATGCGAGAATTCCAAAACTAATTAAACGATTGCATTGTCATTAACTCAAATGCCTTGAATGCAGCTCAAAAATTGCAATTAATTCCAGTTAGAACTGACAAAATTTTGGATAAAAGTTTTGTTAAGCTCAACTCAGTTTTCACTGTGTACCGATTGCCGCAATTAGGTCGCAAATATTAACATATTAAAATTTTTATTTAAATATTTAAGTTCAAGAGCTTTCAACAGCAAATTGGCAAACGATTCAGTTTGAGGACAATCAAACTGAAGTTGGCAAAGCAAAGAAATCGCAGCCGGCTATAAAGACAGAAAAGTGTGTGACTTTCGGCTCAATTCCCGATGGGCAGCTAAATTATATATAAATAGGAAATAAGTTGAGAAATTTGCACTTGAATATTGTCGCAGCTGTCTGTAAAATGTCTGACTTGAGGCTAGCCAGTCTATGCTTAAGTTTTTTAGTTTGTGCATTGGCCAATACAATTTACTTAATTGAAGTGAACAAACTATCGAATGCAGGCAACTTCCTCAGCCCCAACAACTGCTGACAGATATAGAAGAATCTGTGGCATTAATGCTTAGCCCAGAACAAAGTAAAAACAAATACTTTGCAGTTTATTCGCCCTACGGACAGCCCCGCCTCGCGTCGCTTTCCTTGTGGTCCGGCAATGTCAATAAAAGTTTTCGCTTACATTTATTTGGTCTCAGATCTGTGGGGCTAAATGTAAATGAAGTTGTGTGTGCTGAGCTGCAACAACTTGTTAAATGCATTCATTTGCATTTCGCTTGACTGCATTCAAATAACTTTGATTAAATGCGGTCACCAAAAGACAAACGATCTGCCCATAAAAAAAGTATACCCCACATATATATAGAAAGAGCTAACGAAATTTTGGTAAATTTGCGGGCGAGTCGCAGCACAGATAGATAAAGTAATAAAGTAATGGTTTATGTGGCTCGCTTTCCTGCTGGAAGGAAATTCAATAAATTTTAAAGCGCAAACATGGCGATCTGGCAACTCTATCGGCCAGAGTTGACACTGCACCAGCTACGCATTATTCAATTTATGCACTTAACGATAGAGTCAACAACACACGCGTTGACGTCGCCGCATTTACCGCAGCGGCAACTGTGCGTATACGCAATTTAATTTCCAACATCTCTCTCTCTCTCCCTCTCTCTCACTTCGCCCCTTTTGGGCGTGTGAAAGATGCGCGGAAATGAGATTGCTGCGGCTTTAATTTCATTCGAATTCGCCCTGCGAACCATTAATGGAGATTTAAGCTGGCGCCACGTTTCAGGATGAACTTCATTTGGCTTCAAGCTGTAAATAAAAAAGAGTTTTACCTGACAGGTGATCAACTTGTAAGAGGAAGGCAGCAGATACTTTCACAGAAGCTTACTTTTTTGTTAAAGACGGGGCATTCGACAAGGCTTTGCAAGCGAAAAGTCGTTGATAGGAATGTCAGTTTCATTGACCGTGCGACGCCGGGTAATTTCTGTTAGTACATTATATAAATCTCAGTGCCAGGCAGGCTTTTGTAGTTGGAGAAGTAACATCAAATCATTTGTATGGAATACAATTTACTGCTTCTCGTCAAACAATAGAAACTCACATCCAAAATTCCATTTTTTGAATATTTAATCGATTTGTGAAGGAAATCTTCACCGCGCCTGCAATGAACCAACAGCCACGACTCTTCGCCCGTCAATTGAATCCCGGCGTCATGCTTACCCAAGAGCTGAAATTGAAGATATTTAACTATGACTCGCTAAATCGCGAGAAGTCCCAGCTGGAGACCGAGATCAGTCAAATTCGCAAGCAACAGGATAGCATCGAGGACAAGCTCGCCGATGCGCTGGCCGAGGATGAATTCCAGCGCTGCCTTCATGGTCACATGTTGTCCGGGCCCAACGAAAATGAGGTCCTGGACATATTCAAGAAGCATCTCAGCGGCACCATCGACAAACTGGCCAGCAAGTATGAGCGCAAAATTTATCTGGACATAGATCTGCAAAAGCTGAAGATGACCATTGAAAAGGAAATCATGAAAGTCAACGACGAGGCAGCTGCCGCAGATGCTGCTAATTAAATATAGACAAGCCATTTAGCACCTGGTTTTCAAACAGGAACCCAACTGAAATTTTCGTTGCAATCGTACATTCTATCTATCGAGACAAACTCTCTTTTTGGTACAAATTCTGAAATATGTACTGCCAGGGACTTCATATTCCAATTCAAGCTCCTCGCTGATGTAACACTTCTGCTGAGATTGCTTGCCCATTTTATTATTTTTTTCTTTTTCAAATTTTATATTGATCAGTTTTCTTTAGTTCCAAGCACATTCAATGTTCTCGACTGCTGCCTCTCTACAGGGTATATGTTTGCCACGCATGTAAATAAAAAGTAAAACTAGAAATTTGGTTATGGTAGAATTTCCATAATTATTTTTATGAATGTTTACGAATGTATCTTAATCCCCAGTTCTCCATTTCGATGCCGACCATACATTTCATTACGATACATTAGACCGGGCAACGCCGGGTTATCCTAGAACACAATATGGTATGTTGATGTTGGGTATATTCCCAGTTACTCAAGACATCTGATTATTCCGGGATCGATATTCCTTTTAGTTTTTAATGAAACTAAATAGTTGGCCGATTCTTCATGGATTGAGATACTTGCTCACATAAATATACCCTGTAATTTCCTCAGTTAACACTCTCATTATGAAAGATGATAGTCGTGACAGTTCCCTTGGCTTTTCACTTAACAGTCTGAGCTTATTTTTTCATTTTGCAAGGCTGCCGCTGCTTCTTCTGCTGTTGTCATTCATATGCAAATGATGCTCGAACCGTCCGAGAAAATTGCAATGAATTTAAATTACCTAAAACTGTGTCCTTTCGCAGCACAGCAGGGGGCCGCGGAGAGAGGGCAGGGGCGGGGTCGGGATGCACTAAGTGAGAACAGAAGAAGAAAAAAAAAAATGGAATTTGTGGGGCGCGTGCTCTAATTAATAAGGCCACGTCGACGGCATCATTGCCGTTTGAGCCCAAAGATTTTTTGCGCTGCACGAATTTCCCAGCGGCATTTGCCGAATGCAAAAACAACACACACACACGCACACACACACACATACATATACACACAATAATAAGAAAAGCGACGAGCAAAAACACAAAAAAAAATACAAAAGTAAAATGAAACAAAAGAGAAATAGAGATATCTCATTATGGACAAAGCAGGCCAAACGAGCATTGCCACCATCAAGGCACACACACACACACACACTAACTCACACACAATTACACACACACACGCACACACACATATACACACACAGGAAATGAAATGAAAAAATTATGCGAAAAGCAGGCATAGGCCATTTTTTAGGCCTCGTTGTAGCTATATGTATATTTATGAATTTGTTTACAACGAGCCGCTGGACAACTGGTCCAAAGTCTGTTGAAATTGTACTTGTACTTTTTTTGAATACCCTGTAAGCAGAATGCGTAAATGTGGTATGCGTAAATTAAGCTTTAGTATGTAACATACAATTTGTCATATTTTAGGCTCTATTTTGGCAGAAAAACCTTGATTTTTGATATATCTATATCTATATCTATATCTATATCTATATCTATATCTATATCTATATCTATATCTATATCTATATCTATATCTATATCTATATCTATATCTATATCTATATCTCTATCTATATCTATATCTATATCTATATCTATATCTATACCTATACCTATATCTATATCTATATCTATATCTATATCTATATCTATATCTATATCTATATCGATAACTATATACCATATAATTCAATCAATGAGTACAGGGTATCTTTCGGCTGATCACACACTCTTCTCTACTTATTTTGTATTGTTCCTTGTTGGGCACACGCGTGCCAGAAAATAATCAGAATATAATAAGCGGCTCTTGAAGAGGCGCAAACAAATGAGGCATATAATGATTTTTCCCGGGGCTGAATGTGCTCGACGATTTATATTCAGGTTTTATTTGCCTCGTCTTTGTTTGTCCCGCTGCGAAAATTAAGCAATTTTCTAACATTCGCTCCCCTCCCCCCTATAGTTGACGTAGTTCACAAACATTTTCTTTTTTTCTTTTTGTAGCTTCATCGGCTTTGCACACTTTTAGGTTATCATCGGAATGGCACAAAGCCGGATTACATAAAGGATTTGCGGCTCTTTACAAGGCATTACAACTCGTATTCCCTGCTATCATTTTTCCTCTCTCTCTCTCTTTTTTTTTGTATTTTTTAATACAAAGCAACAGTCGCCGCAGGGGGGCAGTTCTTGAACCTTTCAAGTCTCGCCTATCGCCATGCAAATCGCCGGCCAATTTGCCTGAGCAACTCGACCAACCCAGAGATGATGGTCAGCCAGAGATTAGGTTCCAACCATTGTTGGCCTCGGCAGAAACTCTCGCTTTGTACGCCAAATATTTACACTGCAGCTCGAGTTGTTGTTTTTGTTGTTGTTGTTGGCGCTTTAATAACTTAACATAGTTCTTTGCTGTCGCTCATCAAAATTCACGGCTAGTTTTCACCTTGTGGCCGCATAATTAAAAATATACACACGTGCCGCAAACTCTCCCTCCCCCCCTCCTCTCCGCCTGGCAGGTGGTTCTAGTCTTTATGATGCGTATTTGCGCTGGCTCGTGAAAGTTAAAACCCCAGCAAACTGCACATCATCATTAAGGCCAAACGAGGGCTATAATGCCTTAACAAGATTACAATGCTGCGTATATTTACTTACCACAAATGCGAAGCGTCTGCTGCTGGATAATAAAGTCGAGGGTCGTTTTAATTGCACTTCTTCAACAATACAAAGCAAAAGAAAGCAAATTGAAAGCAAGCAACAATTCTTATTGTGCAGGCGAGTAAAAGTGAATGTGCATGTCCTTTTCTTAATTATCAGCGCAATCATTCGACTCGTTGAGCTATATTTAATTTTATTAATTTAATTTAAAATTGCGACGTGGCAACCTTTAACATTGAGCCCAACGCTAGCTGAGGCTATTTTTGGCCTAGACTCGGGTCACAGATTGAACTGATTTGTTTGACCTAAAAGAGGGAACGAAATGGAAAGGGTTGAGCTGCCAGCAATTGAAATTTAAGACCTTGAAAGGAAAATAAGAAAATAGCCTTTGCTTTGCTAGAGCTTTAATGTGGAACGATTGTTTTCATGAAAGTCATACGATATTGTTTTCAGACATGGAGTTGCGATGAAGTTGAGAGAAGAGTGAAGTTCGTAGTTGCTTGAAGAGCAGAAAAGTTTCTCATACATCTAATAATAATGGCTGGATTAGTTAAGATATCTGAATAGCTGTATAGATTATATATATGGTAGTAGATTCTGTTAAGTTATGACCTAATCCTGCCGATGATTTTTCTATCGTATGTGATATACCATAGCCATAGCCTGGGTCAAAGATTCAACTGACCGAAATGTGGGAACGAAATGAGAAAAATTCAGCTTCAAACAATCGAAACTGAAGACATTTATACCATAGGAAAATGTTTTTTCAAAGCACTTTCAAAGAAAACCAAGAAAATAGCTTTGGCTTTGCTTAAATTAAGACAAAGCATGTTTTTATGGAAGTCATATGATATTGTAGTCGGACATGGATTTGCGAATAAGTTAAGAGAAAAGTTTCTCAAACAAAATCTCTTTTTTCGACCGATTCATCCTATAGAGCTATATGCTATAGTAGTAAGATATTGATAACATTTCATAATAATGCCAGGCTGAGTTAAGATATCTAGTTGTTTGATATGGTAGTAGATTCTGATGTAGATGTGACCTAATCCTGCCGATTGCATAAAGAGTCAATGTCAGTCATGAATCAGCCTGTCATGGGGCAACTTTCAAGTGAATCTCACCTTTGTTAAGCCTTTTACTATTCATTTGCGACTATTTTTTTATCAATTCCTGTTTTAAGTATCATAAATAAAGCAACTGCTCAACATTCGATTTGTCTTAGTCCAACTTTGTGAGCGATAATTTATTTTCAGCACGAAGTATTCCCCATAGCTATGCTCTAGTAACTGAACTTTGGGCCTATGGGGAATTACAAGCTCTAAAAAGATAAGATTTTATAGAAATTTGCGGAATTTATCTCCAATAGCTCCAATAGAAATCTGTTAGAATATATGGCATATATATGGATTGTAAATTCGATCAGTTCGACTCTTTCCACCAGAAATTGAATTTCTATCCCAATAAATACACTTTTATTTCTTCAATTAATGTCAAGCACATGAAAATATTTATTATTCAATATAAATCATTTACACAGGCAATAAATTGAAATTTCCATAAAGTGTCTCACATTTCCACACTTGTAAATGTTTAATGTAAAATTTGGTTAGATTTTCATTGAATGCAATTTTTCATTGCTGTCAAATATTCAAACTCAATCGGTCAACGATAAATAGGGCATTTAGCCCAAAAACCAACAACAGTGTTGCCGAAAAGTACTCGCACAGGTGCTTACATGTGCTTAAATTGAATTTGCCGCTTTTTGCTGCACGGTTTGCTCTGTATGCAAATTCAATTTAAATCGCATTACAATCTATAAACAGAGCAATTCGAATTCAAATGCCAAATAACACACACATGTTGCATGCAACAACAACAACAAAAACAACCAAAGAAAAAACTATTAAAATTAGCTGAGTTTAAAAAAATGCTGAAATTTACAGGCGCAGGCTGTGTACATTTGTATATGTACATATGTGCATTAATATCTAACCAATTTGTTTGACAAATATTCCGGCCATGTGGAATTTCGCACACACACACACACACACACACACACACACACACACACACAACGGAACATTGCGACCCTCATCAATGTGAACCAGGTTTTCAAAGCACCTTAAAACAAATATAGAAAACACGCGTAGACGAGTATTTGATATTTTTGCATTTTGTAACAAAATGGTTTTATTAAACGTTGTCAGCGTCGCAATATTTAGTTTTTATATCCTGTAATATTGCTTTAAAGGGGGTGGTGATGACGTGAGCAGCAGCATGTTTATAGAGATTCGATAAGGTATATTATTGATAGATAGATTATAGATTCAAGTCAGAATATATTGTCTTTGATGTGGCATAAAACTGTCTCTAAAAAGTGTTCTGTGCTGATTGACTGATTGACAATCTGACTGATTGATGTTCTGAGGCTTGATTAGGCTGAGTTTTCAACAGAAGTTAAGACTAGGCTTTGATTTTGGAAATATGTGTTTGGGGAAAAGGACTTAAGGAAACCTCTTTAATTATTTTATTATCAGTAACATTTCCAAGGAATAATAGCCGAAGCTTGAGGAGAAATCCCTTTTATTCCCTTTCTACTCGATAAAATCTGTTGAACAAGTTCGAAAGCGTGTCACGAGACCTTTTTGTAGGGCATCTCTCCAGCTTGGCATTTGTAATTGTTTTCCTTGGCCCGTGTTTTGCTCCGTAATTGGAGGTCCGGAGCTATAAAAATCCGGCAACTGTTGTCATCGACGTGATCCGGGCTGGATATTTGTGGATATTTGTTGATTTAATGCATTCAGTTTTTAAAATCAATTAAAAGACCTGTCCCACAAATTGCTTGCAAAAGCAATGCTATCAATTAATTTTATTTTTAGCTAGACGCGATTGTGAACATTATTCGCCCGCTTTGCGGTTAAGTGTGAGATTTTGATTAACGCGGTTTATGTTAATTAAAAATCAGTTCAGCTGCAATGTTTAATCAATTAATTTGTTGCTGATTGAATGCTTGTGGCAAAGACAAACGCTTTTACAAGCAAAAATGTATATATTCAATACTTTTTTTATTGGCCAAAACTTAAAGTTAAATTCCAGGTTTAACTGACTCCTGATTATTGGGCTGCTTTCCAATGCAGTTTAATTAAAACACAGTTGACAGCAGAGTTAGATAGAGAGGGGGAGAGACAGGATGGGAGGGAGAGGGTGACAGAAAGAAAGGGAGGGAGAGGAAGGAGAAGGGAGTTTGCCTTTGACAACTGTCAGATAATCCACTAATACGAGGAATTTCATTAGGGCTGACAAGTGGGAGACCTTGAAATGAACCGAATGTTGCATAATTCATGGATATGTGCGTGTCCAATTTGTGGGCGTGGCTGGAACACTTACCGCGCACACACGCTGTGGATTGCGCGTGACAAGTTCGCGTCAGCAGTTTTTGCATTTTTGCATTTTTCGGCCAAAAAACTTTACCAAAATCGCGCTCTGAATTTGGAAGGGCTCGGGCGCATCAATTAAAGCCCGGCCAGTGGCCAGGCTATCATCCAGCATCCGCAACGTAAACTCAATTAGCGTTTGCAACAAGCTTTTAGCCAAACTAAGTTATATAGTTGTCGTTTGCTTTTAGCTATATATAGTTTTATACCCTGTAAACGTTGGAAGTGACCAAAGGGGTATGCGGCAGTTGAGTTAAGGTTTGTAAAAGGCAGCAGAACGAAAAACCTATCTTTTCTTTACAGCCGAATTTGAGGGTCTGTGTAAAGTGGAAATAAATTTTGTTAAAATTCTGCTCAAAACTAAAAAAAACATTTAGAGATTTCATTTTTTAAGTATAAATCCCTTCAAAGGGTTCAGCGTTTATTTTTATAAACATTTTCGAGAACTTCTTAATGTTCCCAAATTTTAAAATTATCGGACAGGCAACACTTGAGTTTTATAAGAATAGCTTTTCTTTTCACATAAGTTTTTTAAAAATATCTTTTCGTTATTATGCGGGGCTCAGGGAAGAAGCAGCAAAGCAAAGTTCCTTTTTTTATTGTCTACAACTTTCTCACTATATATTCCATTAATTTCATGAAATAAGGTATCTGTTAGTCGATCAACCTTGCTTCACATAACTGGCTGCTGATGGTTTTGTGGCTGGCTGAACTTTAAAATCCGCATAGCTTGCAATAAATGCATTTGAATTAGCGTTCAATTTAGGCCGCACTCTGACCCCACATTGTATCCCCCCCCCTCTCTCTCTCCCCTCACTTGGTATTACACCCCTCTCGTGCGATATAAATTAATAACAACGCATCAAATTTGTCCGTTTTTGGGGGTCATCTGATTACATTTGTCCTGCAAATCAATCCCAAATCATGGCGCAGTTAAAATATGCGAGGCCGCGAATGCCCGAAATCAATTAGTCCACATGCGTGGGTGTGAGTGTGTGAGTGTGCGTGTGTACGAGTGTGCGAGTGTGTGTGTGCTCTGTAAGCCGATATTTGTATGCTTTGGTGCGTGCTAATTAAGCTGTCAACATTAAGCTCTCTCGTTTCAGAGTTATATATTTACAATTGATTGGCATCAGCACAGAAAGCAAGGACAGCTTATCTTTTATTTTTCCTGAATAAATATGATAAAAATTGGGCATGAAAAGGGAATAAATATGCCAAGTGCTTTAAATACATGCGATCAAATTGTCCTCAAAAAGTTGAGAGGTGTGCTTAAAATATATATACATATATACGATCAAATTTTCCTTAAAAAGGAGAAAAGATATGCTCATAAGCATATTATATATACATATTTACTTCTGAGCACACTTCTCTCTCGCCTGCATTGAATGGATAATTTAATAATTTACAAACAAAGAAAGTTTTTTTTACCAACTTTCAAGCCGTCTTTTGTGCTCGCCTCACACACACACACACACACACATGCTGGGCTTTTAACTGAAACTGAACTTTTTAATATCTCGCCGCCAGCTCGTTGTTGTACAAACCGTTAATCAATATATAAAGTTGTTTTACGCCTCGTACCACGCCTTTCTCCCCCTCGCACCTCAACGGACTCCTTTGAGGTCGATTGCCTTCCGTTGGCAACAGGAAAAAGCGCGCCTTAAAGTATGCAAGGCATTTTAATTAAAGTCAGAAAAAATCAACAACAACAACAAGAACGAGGCTTCACACTCAAGGGCCTTAACTCAACTTAATGGCAAATGCTGTCGTGCTCGATTACCCGGGTGTTACACCCTGCCCCCTGCACCCTGCTCCTCTCGGCAGATGCAGCACTTGAAAACTCTTGCGCTTGTCATGTGCAACCTGTCCAACTATGGGGCGAGTCCTGATGCTGTTCCTTCGTTGTTGTTCTACAGCCTAAAGGCTACAAATCCAACACAATGCACATGTTGCCGAGGCGGAGGCGGAGGCGGAGGCGGAGGCTGCAGCTGAGGCAACGAGTGCCAGCGGAAATGAAAAATCAAATAGAACAGCTCATAATGGCAGGGCAAGGAACGAAACGAAACGGAATGGAACGGAAGGCAGTCGCAGACACAGGCGCAGCCACAGGAATGGACAAGCGCCATGGCAATTTGCTGGCACCAATTTTTTTTTATGATTGTTTTTGTTGTGTGTGTGTGAGGGGTGTGTGTGCGTGTGGCAAGTATTTGAATTGTCTGTTGTGTGTGGCACTCAATTACACTTTCGTTGTCACTAAAAAATCTTGAACGAGTCGACTCAAGAAGAAGCAGAAGCAGATTGTAGAGGGCAAGTGCTAGCTTTGCATATGTCACAGCGTGTGTGTGTGTGTGAGTCCTTTGTCCTGACACTTGACGTAGATAACTTTAGAGAGCGAGTGCTCAGCATTTCTTAGGTGCACACAATCTGTAGGTAGACAGGACGAGAGGAAGAGGGAGAGAGAGAGGGAGAGCGGGAGCGCGAGCGGGAGCGAGAGCGAGAGAGAAGCAAAAGCTCGACATCCAATAAAGATTACCAACGATTGTTAAACACAAATTGCGCTTGATGATGAGTTATGTATGGGCCAGGACATGCATTTCTCTGCTTATACTTTACTTTTATACCCATTGAAAATGGGTAAAAAGGGTATAATGTATTTGTGCAAATGTAAATGTATGTAGCAGGCAGAAGAAAGCATCTCCGACCGAGGGACTTGAAATTTAAGCTGTAGGTCCTCCTAGTGCCTGCACAGATCGAGTTTGTTTCCGATATTCGATAACTTGCCCCGTTTCCAGGCAATCGATGAAAATCGATATCAAAATCCTGTTTTTTGAGCAATTTTGGTAAATAATAAGAGCTAGAGTCACCAAACTTGAAATGTAGGTTCTAGAATAGTATATATATATCAAGAATCTTTCAAGGAAGAGATGGTTCAGGCTTTCCCAAAGTCGTGCATTCCCGTCTGGAGCTTTCTTACTTTTTCTTCTGTTGTTATATAAAGCAGGTGCTCTGGCTGCTACTCCAGTTGGAGTGCTGCAAATCAGCTTTGCCGCTCGACATGCTCTGCAGCCATAAGGTATGCTTCAATATTTGTCATCCCAATGTTTGCCCTCTGTGTGTGTGTGAGCGTGAGCGTGTGTGTGTGTGGTAAAGTTGTAACATTCGGCAAAGTTTGTAACAAAGTTGTGAAATGAATTTTGAGTGGAGCCGCATTATCAGCAAATGAAATTTAAAACGGTGCGCCTGCCGTTTCACTTGGTTTCAGTTCCCCTTTATTTTTTTTGGTTATGCTCCTAGGGGATAGATTTATCCTGACGACAAAAGCTGTGTATAAATATGGGTATTCATGCTTACAAAGCCAGTAAATTGAATATGCAGTTTTGTTTGTTAATTTTCTTCCTTATTTTTTTATCTGTGTCTCTTTGTGCCGGTTATTTATCACAGATCTGAAATTTTCATTTTCACAATTGAATGATTCCTTCAGCTTATTTGCCCATTAGACCTGACTGCATGCAAATTTCTTAAACCCCCTCCTTCCCTCCGTCGTCAGCAGTGTTCATTTGCCAGTTGCTGTGTCAACTTTGTTGCGCTCAATTTCGCCACAATAAAAGCATGCAACAGAATCGCAAAAAAAAAAAAAGGAAATACTGTGGAACCTGGAAGTTTGTTTTCCTTTATGTATCTTTCGGCTTTTCACTAACTGACTAGTCCAAATGGGCAAATAGATTTTCGTCGGGCACATATTTGCATTTGGCTTGAGGAAATGAAGCTGTGCAGCAGCATTTATAAAATCTAATGAATGACTGAACGGTAGAAAACACTGAAAAGACAATATTTGTGGATATAACATGGCTGCTGAATATATAATAGTTTGTATAACACCTGAGTCTTTGATTATGCATCACTTTTATTTAAATGCCACGCCGGCAAATATTTACTCAAAAATATGGTTGTGCTGCATTTGTAACAGTTTGTGTAACAGTTTTAATAACACTTGGCTTGAGCTATACAATTTTTTATCAAAAATGCTTACCGTTTGTATAACAGTTGTACAACACATTGCTCAAAAAGCTATGTATAACAGAACAAATTTTTAAATGAATATATAACTGAGCCATATGCTGCATGGTCGCATAACATTTGGTTTGTATAGCAGTTGTATAACACATTGCCAAATAAGCCACGTATAACAGCCTTATATGCCAGTTGGTATAACAGTTTTGCTGCGTGTTCGTATTAAAGTAGGTTTGACTTATATTTTTTAAATTTTAGTTTTCCAGCACACTTTGATCTTTATGCCATGTTCCAAATATTGTGTAGAAAATATGGTTTTGTTGAAAATTTCTGCCAGTTTGTATAACAGTGAATGCTTTTCATTTTGGATTATATTTTATGCCACACGCTTTTTACTGTCGCCGTCGCCTTTGTGGGCCTTAAAATGTACATTTTTAATGCTGCCCCCAAACCACGATCGGCCTTTGTGTAGTTTTACGTTTGCCTTTTTTTTTTTGTTGCCACCTGCCGCTACAGCTACCTCCTGGGGCGACTGTAGTGTCCATTACATTAATTAAATTATGTTCACGTTTCTGTCCATGCATATGTCTTCTCAATCGTAAAACCAATACCCTTAATGCATCACCCACACACACACACACACACACACACACACGCACACACTCGAAAAACGAGACTCGAAATGCGTATTAAATTCCAAAAGCAAAATCACGTACTTAAAAGCAATAAGCATTTTTATACAGCCACGCGCAGCGGCCCGTCTGACAAAAGTTGTCCCAAAAATATCACAAATACGCATTGCCCCACACACACACACATTTCTATTAAAACGCAAATTTCAACAGATTAACACACAGTGCGACAGAGATGGGTATATATATATTTATATAGGTTAAAGGTCAGACAAGGGAAAGAAACACAAGAAGAAGCGGCCAACTTCCGCACGCAGACTATCAAATACTCTTGACTCGGAAGTGATTTATGCAGACGCTTCATTTCCCAGCCATATATCATATGACATTTAATATAGAAATATATTAAATTTCCGTATTCAGGGAGGTTCGATCCCTAAACTTTGTTGCCAGGGCTGGGGCTTAGCAAGCGATATATCAGGGCTGTCAAAAAATATAAAAAATATATAATATATAGAAAATATTTAATATAAAAAATATAATATATGTAGAAAATAATTGTAGTGCACGAACTAAACATAGATAAATAAGTAAATATTAAAAACTGCAGCTGAGTTTGAACCGGCGACCTCTCGCCTATAGCTCGCCGTTCAAGCATCTAAGCACTTATTCTTGTTTATGTTTCAATCAGGACAAACTCTTTACTCTAGGTAAATATTCAAAGCTGCTGCTAAGTTTGAACCGGCGACCTCTCGCCTATAGTTCGACCTTTAAGCACATAAGCACTTATTGTCCTTAAGCTGTCAATCATAACAAACTCTTTCAATACATCGTTTGATGGCTTCGCAGACGGCGTTACACATTTCGCGACTAAGTTATGGTGCCCTCGGTATAGGGAATAGAAAGATGACAGCGCGTGTCATTTGCCGTGTAACAATTTGAAACTTTTTTTTTTATGCAGCTGCCGGAGTTGTAGCTGAAGTCAAAGTTCGCTGTGGCTGCGTTGCTTTAAGAACACGTTAAACTTTTTACGACTCTCGTAGATGAGAGCTTCAACTCGAACATATGCCAAGGCAAGGTTGCGAGCCGGTCCGGTTCTCAAAATTTAATCGACGTCTAATGAAATGCCCGGTTTGGTAACGGCAAAAGCAGCTGTTGCTAATTAAGCTGCACATTTGCTACCGAAACGGCGCCGTCTTTTGGGGCATAAGTTAAGAAGTCATCAAAATTCACTGATTGAAAAATGTTGCGAGGAGCCACAAGGAATGTGGGAGGGGAGGGTACGGGCCGGGACGAGGGTTGGGGTAAGCTGCCAGCGCTGAGACGAAGGCTGAGGATGGCCACATAAAAACTGAACTGAAAACTCAAAAAGCTCATTGCATATTTATGGCTGGGTGCCGCATAGGTTTTGGGGCCTTTTTAAATATTTAAATGCCTTGTTAAAACAAAAACATGCAACAAAATGTGGCAAGACGCAGCTGCCATAAATAAACAACAGCCGCCAATGGCATACCTTGGGAGATTTGCTCGAAAAACTGTTGTTCGTGGATGTGTGGGTGTGTGTGTGTGTGTGTGTGTGGGTGTGGGTAATATATACTATATGGAAATGGGGCCTCAAACTTTCTCTAAATCATTTAATAATCGAAAATCAGCTTTGTGATTTGGCAAGAAATGAAAATCGAAGTGCAGCACTTGCAACGCCTTAAACTGGGCTCAGGCACACATACATATATATAAATATATGTATGTATGTATATGTGTTAAAATGTGTGTGTGGTGAGCGCTTGTAGCACTTTTATTTAACTAGGCTAAGCGGCTTTTGCATAGACAAACTTTGCCAAGCCAAAATCCGCTTGACTTTTTGGCCAAGACTTTATACGCTACGCTTTTGTATGCGTGCCAGCGCGCGTGTGTGTGTGTGTGTGTGTGTGTGTGCCTCTGTGTGTTTGTGTTTGTTTCTATTTCAGCCACGCATAAAATCAGCACTTGCTGAAAATATATATTCCAGCTAAACTGCTCAAGTTTAAAACGCAAGTTATGCAATTTGTCTCTACAATGGAAGTTTTATGTTGCAGTCGAAACGTTTTGGTAGCCATTAAATTTAAGTGAGACAAGGCTACGGATCGTATAACAGTTTGAATTGAGGTATAAAAGTTTCCCAGAAAATGATGTGGTCAGTTGCTATTCCAACCATGCAAATTATCCAAGTTGTTTGCAACTTGTCTGGCTTATACATTTTATACAGCTAAAGAAACGTTTTTGTGACCATAAAATATAGAAGTGAGACAATGTTGCTGACAGCACCACACTTTTGTATTCTGTATAACAGCTTGTATGACATTTTCATAACAGCAGGTGTTTCTTTTAGAATGTCAGTGTTATATAAGCAATTGATAGTTTGTTTGAAGTATTATTTTATACAAAATGTGGCTGTAGATATATTTTTGTAGCTATAAAATATACAATATGTATAACAGTTTGTATGACGCTTTATTATGTATGAGCAGTTATCTGGTATCCGTTTTAGTGGCCATCAAACTATTGAGGTAACTTTGGCTAGCGAAAAGGGCTTTGATTAAACGGCAGTTTAACAGTTTGGTTTGGGCATAACAGTTTTTTGAACAACATATATAACACTTTTCGACAGAAGCCGTGCCATATTCTATTTAGGCAATGCACAAGATGAGAATTTGCTTGTAGAAATAGTTTTGTAGCTACAAAATATACGTATAACACTTTGTATGACACTTTATTTCAAATTCCTTGTATGGCAGTCGAATTGTTTTTGTGGCCGTCAAATTTATAAGGTAGCCTTTGCTTTATAACAGTTTGGTTTTAGTATAACTGCTTGTATAACAATTTTTGGCAGTAGCCTTCATCTATTGTAGCTATGCAGAATGTTGGCATTTGCTTGCATGTCTTGAATTTATACATTATAACAGTCTTTGTATCCAAAGGTGCGATAGACGTGTGTCTGACAGCTTTCAAAACACAGACAAAAGACACAGGCCACAAGGCAAATGTGTTAATTCTCAATTCGGTATGCCACAACAATCAAAACAGGCCACAGGAGACTAGACATATTATATTTTAATATGCATGCATGTATAAACATATGAAAATATGCAAATATATGTATATATATACAACATATATATATATATATATATATATATATATATATATATTCATGTGGTATAAAAGCTGATTGGTGCAGATCTTTTGTATGCTTTTTTTTTTTGGTTTTTTGTGTAATTTATTTGACAGTTTGACAATTTAAAAACGAGAAAAAATTCGAGCGCGAAAAAAAAAAAACAAAAACAACGAGAAAAGCGAGGATAAAAGCGTGTGAAAATGAAAGCGACCATGGGGCATACAAAAGAACGTGCAGCGATGATGGCAACAGTGGCATTTGCACACACTCACACCCACACCCACACACACACACACGCACAGCAAAATATACTAACCGGAGGCTGCTCGGACCTGCCGCTAGGCGCTAATGTTGAATTAAACGAACGCTGACAGCGACATAAACAACAGGCGACCGCTGGGGCGTACGCTAAGGTCGCCAGCGAAACAAGCGCCGGATTTATATGCCACGCATGTGTGTGTGTGCGCACTCATACATATGCATATGCACATATGTGTGCGCATATTTATGATAAATTGCGGCTGTTAGAAAACGTGTTGCTGACATTTTGGCGCCTGCAAAAACGAATTCCAAGCGTGCGAAAAAGCACCAACAAAAAACAGAAATATTATAAAAAATACACACACACACACACACACACACAGATATATATATATATATAACACACACACAAACATAAAGCATATGCGTAACTCTGAACGGCAAACGTTTATATGACATTTTAATAACCCAACAAACTGGCATTATTATTGAACAATGAAAATGACTTTGCAATGTGATTTTCGTTTGCATTTTAAAAATTTTCAACATTTTTTTTTGAGGAGTAATTTCTATGAGTGAAAAGCCGTTTACTGTCAAACCGCAGAAGTAAGCTGGCTTTTGAGTTTATTGGCAAAAGCGAGACAAAAGAGGAATAAAAAAAGTTATATATATGTATACACATATATATATATATATATATTGGAGACTTTTGGTTAAGCTTTATTGTCTGCGCCATTTGTCGGTTGCGTTCAACCTGTTAGCTGAACCCAGAGTCTTGTCTAGATTTTGCTGCCCAAGTGCCGCAAAGTGTGGCACTACTGCCTCTACGTGAGTGTGTTTGTGTGTGTGTGCGTGTGTGTGTAAGTGTACTACGGCTGCAAATGTAGCCGTAAAAGCGCTTTTACGTAATGCGACGCTGTAGCTGCTGCGGCTCCCAAATGAATTTCATTTCGTTCCGTACGTGTGTCTCTCTTAGCCTTGAAGTTAAATTTAAATGCCCAAGTCAGAACTTGTTTAAGCCAAAGCTACATGCAAGCAAACCAAATCGCATGGATTAGGCAAAACGCACAAGCTGTTGAGTTCCTTGAAATGAAATCGCCCAGTTTCGGTGATGAGAAGTTTTCAATCTACAAAGTAGTTGTCTAAGCGAAGGGCTGGCAACTGAATGAAGACAAGCTAAGAGGACTATATTACAGTGTAACGATAAATTAGGAGGTATTATAACAGTTTGGTATAACAGTCACTATATCAGTGAAAATAACAGTTAGGTAGTTGTGAGTATAGCAGTCAATCTACCAGCTGGTATAACACACTTGGAAAAACGTCACATTAATCAGTACACTAGTTATTAGAACAGCACGTTGCGGGCCAGTAAGGTTAGTATAACACTTGTATTACACAAAGCATGCTTTAGTCATGCTGCGTTACTAGTAGACGTATAACAACTAAACTTATTTTTCGTATAACAGTTCTCCGAGATATTCTTTAGACCTTCGGATGAGCAGTTGAAAATATCTTCGTTTAACGGAGTCACAGCTAGAATAACAGATATATAACACTTATATTTATAACACTTTAATCATGGTATACACGGTGAACACACAATATGCATGAAACTGCAGCATTTTACTATACTTAGTATAACAGTATATCACTTAGTAAAATTCTAACAGCCCTGTGGTATATTATTATAATTATACAACGTATTGTAACATTTAGTATGCAAATTTAACTTTTGTCAAGACCAGAAAATTTCTGCTGTATTATACCATGCGTATAACAGTTTAACATAAGATAAAACGCGAAGTTAGTTACCGTCTGCAGTCTGCATATGTAATATAAATTTGTATAAAATACTTTAAGAAATCGTGGCTTTCTTCAAGGAAATCTAGAACAGATGGAAAGAAAAACTATGTTCTTAAGTTTTTTGCTCTTTTCTCCATTTCCATGTTATCATATTTCGTGTTGAGGAACCTTTTTGGGAACATGGGCAAATAGTTGTACTTACAGTTGCCCAACTTAATGTTTGCCGAAAGTTTTGTCAGCTCTCAATTTCAATTCTTGTGGCTTGTTTTTACTGGCGTTTGCCAAATTAATTATACACACACTCTCTCGAACTTTACGACTATTTGATTACTCTTATCTGCACTGCCAGCAGCAGCAGCAGCAGGTAAATAGATTTAAATACGCAGCCTGGGACCTGCCTATAGAGGTGCGTTTTGTGGGGGAGGGGGAGGATAATTTTATTGTGCGGGGTCGGCTTTTGCAGCTGCTGCGGCTTTGCATTGTCTCGCACTTGCGCAATTCAGCGAGTATTTAGTTTGCTTTACTTATGCAAATGCAAAATGTTGCTATGTGCATTAACCGTTAAACAGAAGCACACACTCACACACACACACACACACACACTCACACACACATGCGGGCGGGCTGCACCATTTTAATTAAACACATTTGCATACGTATACGCAATGTTGTTGCTCATACGCCACGTGTCACGCCCGCGCATTGCGGCGCCTTCTAATCCTCATCGCTGACGTTGAAGCAGATTTGCATTTGCATATTTCTTGTTGAGCAAACCGTTTGTCATTCTATTTTATTTCGTTTTTTTTTTTGTTTCGCCTTCCCCTTTACAAAAATTTTTAATACAACTTGCGAAAATTGCGTTCTGTTTAGAATTTTTGTTGTTTTGTTAGTGCGCTGTTGTTTGTTTTGCGGTGGCCTGCATTTTAATACATTTGCTTGGCTTCGCTTTTTTGGCTGCTCCTCTGCTTTCATTTAGAAAATTACATGGCTGCACTTTTATGACAAGTCCTTTTTGCATTCGTTCTGGGCAAAAGGGCGCGCACTTCTTCAAGCAGTTCTGTGGCCAGCGCCGGCACCCAAGGAATAAGTAAGATATTTGGCCAAGATGTGGTCCAAGCTGAATAATCCTGTTAGGGAGTGTTGTGTAATTTTGTATATTTAAGAAAAGCTCACGAGACCTTTAAAAAGCATACAAATCTGCAAGAAGCATTGATTTATTCTGGTTATCAGTGTTGTGTAACAACAGTTGTTGAATGTAGTAAACAAAATCATCTGTCTGCATTATTCAAACTGGCATAAATGGCATATTTTTGAAAGTTTCACAACACTGCAATAATGTCTCATTATATTTTATTTAATACGCAGCACGGACAAGGCCGGGTTATGCCCGCTATTTTTATTATATCTGACTCGAAACTAACCCTGCTAAGCTTTAGCGTTGACTGCTTTAAGCCGCGGCTCTGCCCATTTGCTGTTGCATTGTTTTTTATTGTTGCTGCTGTTGTTTTTTTTTATATAAATGTTTATTTGTTTATCACGCTGTCAACTGCATTTACGCTTGGTCAATAAATCGCTGCCGATTTTTAATTAAGGCAACGCAATCCGAACCCGCTTACAAGCCACGTCAGTTGGATAAACAAAAGCAGTCGAACATGGTCAGCAGGCGCCAGTCGCCAGGACGAGCGCGCCTTCAGCTCGGGCCGACTCGCATGAAGATGGCGGCGCTTATGCAAATGGGTTTTAAGTCAAGAGCGAAGGTCAACGTTGGCTTCTGCTCCGCTGCGTCGGTTGTTAAATGCATGTGCCCAATGCAACGCCTGTGCCGAAAAAAAAACTCATTAACGGGCTGTGCGGGGCCTCTTAACCCGCCCACTTGGGCGCTGACTTGCGCCTCATGCTGTTGCATTTAACACGCCACATTGGCGCTCTTGCTGTTGCTGTTGCTGCTGTTTCCTTTTTGAGCCCAAGAAAAAAAAAAAGTCCGAAAAAAAAGTGGAAAAGTGGCGTGTGTAAGGTAAATCCGCTTAAGCACTGAGTGCTACAGCTCGAGACTTTTCAATAATTTACGCAAAAGAAAGCGAAACGAAACAAAGTAAAACATAATGAAGAAACAGGCAACGAATCAAAGGCCGCTCAAGTGCTCATCATGAGTCAGGTGCTGGGCATAAAAAGCGATTGGCTGTTGGACTGATAAAGGCAGTTACAAATAATTACAGCTTGCTCGACTAAGCGATATCCTGCCCACATACGGAGGATAAAAGTTAAAGGTGTGCATATTCTAATAAGCGGGCTTTTGTAGTTTTGAGGGGACTTCGATTACTTTAGATATAGAATATCGATTCTTATCGATTTCATATTCCAAATCGGAGTAGTACATTCCTTTTCTATTTTGGAAGGAACTGGAAATGATATTTAAAATTTTATTTTATATTAAAATATACCAAATTCGATTATTTTGGAAATAGAATATCGATTCTTATCGATTTCCTTAAAGCGAAGCGAGCTTTGATATTGACCAAGTTTGCGATAAACTGGAAAATAAAAAGTCCTTTTCTATTTTTAAATTGTATTCTATTTTATTTTATTTTAAAGTATGCTTTAGAAAAATATACCAGATTCGATTACATTAGAAGTAGAATATCGATTCTTATCGATTTCGTAGAAGCAAAGTGGGTTATCGATGCTGTAAAATTAACCAACGCCGCAAGAAACTAGAGTCTTGGTACGCTTTAGAAAAGTGAAGCGCGTTATCGTAATGATAAATAAAAAGACGGAAAATATCTGCACCTAAAATGCGCCTTCTGCCTATTATACCCTCGTCTTTTTAGCCATTTTTAATGACGACAGGGTACAACAAAAAGCTAGAGCCAAGTATTTGTATAGTTACTTCGCTGGCGCTAGTGGGTGGGGGGCCCCGTACGTAATTGTATGTAAATGTCTTAGCAGACCTTCAAACACAAAAAAAAAAAAAAAGGAAGTCAAATGGGCGACTTTGGCTCGTAATGCTTGAGGAGTTTTTATTAATCCAACATCAGTTGAATCATGTCCGAGCTCTTTGGTCTTTGATGAAGTGCTGCTGCACTGCACTGGCAGCTAGAGGCGAGCGTCTAGGGACCACTTTCCGGCGCCGAGACGCGCCATTAGCAAATATCCGGCCACTTTTAAAATCAGTGAACTCATCATGGACACACTTATCGTCAGATCGCCCCAGCCGAACATGAAGGACCAGTTGACCAAGCAACACTCTTGCCAAATCAGAGTCAGGACCGTCAGGCTGGCCGCCAGCTGGCAGTAGAAGCCGAGCAGCACACAGATGCCGCAGACCATGGCCA